>JAWWEW010000078.1:106893245-106956905 GCA_035583185.1 Anabacerthia variegaticeps
CTGTACTGTTGTAACACAACAGGGAAACTACTGCATGAAGAAAACCAAGGAATGAGGGAAGTATTCCTACTATTCTTCACATCACAGAAGTGAAGTATACAACAATACTTTCTTTAGGCCTTACCAGGACAATGAAGCTGAGACTGGGTGAGGGGATAAAAAACAAAAACGAGACCATAGGACTTTGTTTCAAACAGCATTTTGATGGCTGGGTTCTCCTGTATTGTTTTGCAATAACTTCGGCAAGAATCAAGCACAAGCTCTCTTTAGAGTGTATCCCACAACCGAGGCAGTAACAAAGCATACACATTCTGTCCAACAAACACTAAGTTTATTAACCACATTAAGAGCTGCCTGCAAAGGACTGCAAATGGAAGTAAAAACAACCTGATACATATTGATTTAATTGCTGCTAAAGTCTAGGCAACCATAAAGAGATACTTTAGTTTATCTTGTAGTAACTGCTCACACATCCGCACCTCCAATAAAAAGCATGTATATTTAAGGCACCAGGGAAAACAGACATCTAAATTTTGTTATTATTCTAATAAACTGAGTTTAACAAATACTTAACTCCTGCAATTCACTCTTACCTCGAGTAAAAATACTCTTTTGCTCAAATAAAATGTCTTGTATTTTACTGTGTACAAAGTGAGACTTAGAAATGACATGTCATTTAAGTTCCAAGTCTGTGATCTTCAGCATTACTTCAAACACAGAAGTAAAATCCTAAGTTGATCAATGCAGAAGTCATTTTCAGAAGATCACAGAGTTGTATATTGTTAATGCATAGACTAATGAAATACTCAACATGTCTTTCAGATAAGTATCAAACACCAGCCATATTGTGCATGTAGAAAGATTATACTTACCTGGCCTGCTTTGCTAAACCTGTGGCCAGCCAGTATCATATGAAATGCAAACTTTCTAACCATGGGACTTTTCATGTTTATAAAACAATGGGCTGCCTGCTCCAACAGGAGTGCACTGCGAAGATCTGAATCCTATTTAAAAGAAAAAAGGAAAATTAGACCTCACAGTTCTATAAAAGCAAAAATAACTGTGGCCTTGTTTTAATGCTAAAGGGGACAGTAAGTTGCAACAGTGCTGTGAAGTTGAAGATTCTTTTATATACACACATTTGCATATTGTAAATATACAAAAAATAAGACAAAAAGTATTTTCCACAGATATATGTACACTGTTCAATACCATCATGTTCATATTTTTTTCCAGCAGACAGATTTATATACAAACCTGTTTCAGTATGAGTGACAAAAGAACTATTTTCTGCTTTTTCAGTTACTCAGGCCACAGTTTCTAACGCCTACCATTACCTCTGAAGCACTCTCCTACCTCTTCCCCTTCCTCCCTCCCTCTACAGATATTAAGGCCAGAAACAAAAACAAAGACCTTCAACAGGATGAAGGAAAAATAAACAGAGCAATGGAAATTGGTTAATTAGTATCATAAGAACCTGGATCATTTCTTAATAAAGTATAACTTCTTATTATTGCTCTTTGCCTGCCAAGACACAGCTATATTACTTTAACTCACCAGAACAGAGCTACTTGATTTTCCAACAATTGAACTCCACACTATCAGTGATGTCCATGAACTCCATGCTATCAGTGATGTCCAAGTACGTATCTGGACTACAAACATTCTCCTGGACACCTATATACTATCCTATGAAGATTTTCCTTGCAACTATCAAAAGGCACCACAGGCATACTGCATGTAATTTTAAGTTGTAAAATGATTGTGCAGAGCCAATAGTATTAAAATTCCTTGCTTAAATATCCTGCTCTCATAAATGCTGGTAGTAAACTTAAGTTCAAAGGGCAAGAATGAAGCCACAGAAAATTTATTCCATGCTATATGTATCCCAAAAAAGTCTCAGAGGCATCACATTTGGTGCAGCGAGCCATGAAATCAAAAGTAACTGCCAGTCAGACTTTCCTCTAAGCTACAAAGGAAATGCTGTACTAGTACTGGTATTGCATTTTGTTTCATTCCTTTTCAAGCAAGACAATTTCTGGGTTAGAAGCTAATTCCATGCTTAATTTCCACCAATTAATATTACAGCTTCCATTTACACAATAAGATTCTAATGGTTCATAAAAGCTGAGCTAAAGTAACACCTTAGTTACTTAAACTATGAAGAGCTTCTGATTACAGGTAGAATAGTATCCATTATGGCTCTGGAAAGCCATGCTAATACTTTTAACACACAAGTTCTTAAACTCGAAGTACACTATCCAAAAGCTAAGCAGATGTCAAAGAAAATTAGTTATAAAGCCAAAGATAACACATTTAGCATGGTTAAAGAAGTCAAACAAGTTATTTGACTAGAAAGGAAAAGAATAACTTTACTAGTTCCTTGACTTACAGCGTAAACAGTTTTCTTCCCTTCGTGCTTTATACCTGCTCATTTGCTATCTTTGGCTAGAAAATATTGTAGGACAAGAATCAGAATGTAACCTAGAAGTGCTCAGGTAAGAAAACAAACAGGGAGACGAGAGGGCAAGAGTGGAAAAAGCTACGAAGTTTTACCTCACTGGTTAAACGAATCAGAAGAGCAGCTGCCTCTGAATATTTGCTTTGACTTTTTAAGATTTCAGCACTAAGCAGTACACAGCGTTCAGCCAGAACCATGTTCCTAAAGTAAAAACATACATGTATTAATAAATATTTATCAAAATAAACCATAGAAAACTTTTCACCTCACATCTTACTAATTTTCTCCACATGACATCAGACTGAGGTTCTATTGCTTATCCTTCTTTTAGCAAAGTATCTGAAAGTTCATTCCCTGCAAAACAATCACATACAGATTGACACAGTAAGTGCCCTATCCTACCACAACAGGAGCTTTCTAAAAGTCAAAGCAAGAAAGCATTTTTGAGGACAGTATTGTATTTATAAAAATACCAGCTAAAGTGATCTGATAAACAAGAAGTCCAACAGCTGGAAGTTGTACTGGGTTGACCAGGCATCCACTAAGCTGCTCTATCACACTCCCAGCTCAGCAACACAGGGAGATCAGGTTAAAAACCTCATGTGATGAGATTGTAACTGGTGAGTGATCTCCCTGTCCCTGTTATAGGCAAAACAGATTTGGTTCATGAGAAGATTAGCTTATTGTCAATAACAGAATAGAATAGTGATAAATAAAAAGAGAACTAAAACACTTTCCCCTGACAACTCCTGCTTTCCAGACTCAACTTCACTGCCCACTCTTCTACCTCCTCCTTCCCCCAAGTAAGGCAAGTGAACAGGGAAAAGTAGTTATGGTCACCTCATAACTCATTTCTCTCCTGCTGCTTCTTCCTCCACATCTTCTTCCCCTGTTACAGTGTGGGGTGCCTCCCACAAATACAGTTCTTCATGAGTTGCTCCAGCATGGATCCTTTCTGATGTGTACAGTCCTTCAGCCACTGACTGTTCTAGCATGGTTTCCCCAGAGGTCACAGTTCCTGGCAGGAACCTGCCATAGCACAGGCTCTGTAGAGGCTACAGCCACCTTCAAGATACCTTCACCTGCTCTGCCATTGGGACCCTGGTGAGCTGCTCCCCTTGCGGACCAACATGGGCTGCAGGTGGAAAAATCTGCTTCACCATGGTCTTTACCACAGACTACAGGGAAGCACCACCTTCCCCTCTGACCCTAGAGTCTGCAGGGCTGTTTCTCTCATTTTCTCACTCCTTTCTCACAGCTGCTGCACAGCTATTTTTACCCTTTCCTAAATATGTTATTGCAGAGGCAACACCAGCATTGACAACAGGCTCAGCTTTGGGCAGCAGCAGATCCATTTCAGAGCTGAGTGGAAAGTCACTTTGACACAGGGACAGCTCCTGTTGTTTTGTCACAGGAACCTTCCCTGCAGCCACCCCATTACAAAAATCTACCATGTGAATTCAATACACAAGCTTAATAAGTCCTCTGCCAAGAACAGCACAGATCTCCTTTCATGCTATCCTAGATAAATTAACATATCTTACTCTTTAAAAGTTACCATCATTCTGTGACGTCATCTGGCACTGTCAACATGCAGGGGAAGTCTTAAAACTTTCATTGGATCAGTACAAAAGTAAACAACATACTTGCAGATATCTCGATAGGTCTGAATTGCTGTTTCCATATAATGAGCAGGATATGGTCTAGGAGCCCCAGGCTGAAGAAAAGCTGATACTGCTGCCATTTCCTATAAGAGAAATTCAGTACTGTCACTGAGGTTTTTTCCAACAAAATATAAATCCCAAAATGCTAAAGAAAGTGTTTCAACAGCTACTAGTTCAAGATCATCTAATCAGGTACTGGCATACAAAAGTGTATCCAATACACTGGACCTGATAAAAGGTTTAATACCATAGCCTATTTATGACTCTGCTTGTAATTCACCAGACAGCAGCAACAGTTACACACAGAAGTGCCTGCAGTTGACAGTACACCCAACATTATGCAGAAGCATTGATTCTGTACTGCTGTACAAATCCAAAGAAAATTTCCTATTGGAAGAACAATCTTTCTGATAAAGTAGCACTGCCATGTATTTTAAGATGAGGACAGTTTTCCCAGTTTTGCTTAAACTAAATTACACTATCAGCTTCCAAGAAAACTGTAGTAAACATGCACTCTGAAATTTTACTTCTTTACAGAGTGAAGATATGATAGCAAAGATTTTTCTGCAGAAAGTAAAGACTAAGACTAGTAGGTTGCAAAAAATTCATAATTAAAGCTGCTACAAACCATTCCTTTGGAAATTATAATAACTTTTCAGATTATCCAAATGCAGAGCAACTGTCTGCACTGTAAAAACACAGATTTACATAGAAGTTTTACATCAAGATGAGACAGTGTACAAGAATGGTTCCATAGTTCTATGAAGTAGAGTTTTTAAGTTAACCAGACTAAAAGTCTACAAAACATAGCTTCCAAAAACTGTTAAAATGAGCTTCTTATTTTTTCCCAGTATTTGCATTTATCTTTTTGAAAATTATTATATCAATTCAATTTATTCAATCTCAGGAGGAATAACGAGTGAATGTGTTTACAGTGAAATTCAGTAGTGACATACTCTAACTATACCCCTCAAGTCTTAAGTCCCCCCAAAATAGGTACAATACCATATTCAGTGACCTAGTCCTTGACATTCTGGTAAATAAATATTTTGCCAAAGTCTAAAAGAGATACTATAAAACTATTTTACATCTGGCTTTATCAGTTTAATGATCCATTTTTCTGGAGGTTGCATTCTATGTTTCTTCCTTTCCATATTTCACGCTTTAAGAATTAACTTCAATTTTTATTCACACCCGTATTTCCTTCATGTAACAGCAGAAAATATGTTTTAAAACACTTCAGAATTTGTTAAAGATATGCAGCAAATTTGGGGAGACCCTCATAAATCTGGAAGTGGAGGGGAGAGACTGCATTTTGTTACCTTCAGACAAGTATCAGAAATAATTAGTAAAAGTTCACAGAACATTTATGTTATGTGAAGTACCAACCAGTGCTCCAGCTGCATAAAGCATTGCCTGATCATTTAAGAAGTCTTTCTTTGCTGTATGGTAACAGCTATATGCAAGTTCATAGTGTTGCACCAAAAAGCACAAGTCTGCCATTTTCCGGATTTGAAGCTCTGGTGCTTCTGGTGGATACCTATAAATACAAATATTTAAATTCAAAGTCATCATTTTAATCAATAGAGCAAGACATGCTCTATAAAGTCTTCCTCTCTCATCTTAGTATCTATTCACAAAGTAGGAATAAAAACTGCATTACTCCAGTATTACCCAAAAAACAGCTAAGACAAGTGAAACTGTTTCCTCTCTGCCATGTGTAAGTTGGTTTCCCGCTCTACTTTCTGATTAACAAGATTCACTATTCCAGTAACATTCGAAGCAAGCATTCCTCTTAGACAAGAAATACTCAAGAAATACTGAATCAAGTGTACAATTATCACTGAAACTGTTCAGTAAAATAAGCTACTGGAGCTAAGCAGAGCTGCATGAGAAGGAAAAAAAAAAAAAAAGGACTTTGACTTGCTCACCTGGCTGCAAACTGTTATTTCTACCTATTTCCCTTGAAAGAAATAAATCCACTAAAACACTATGCTTTATGCTGAAACACTGCGCAAGTTCCTGTCCTCTACAAGCACCAGTCTAACATTTGGTTAGTCCAATATATATGATTCACTTCAGTGACAATCAAAAATATTTTGACAAACCCTTGTTGGTCAGTCTTCCTAGGAAGCAAATCACACTTATAACTTCAATACAGAAAGCTGAAATTAGCAACACTTTGATTACAAATCCAAAGATACCCAACACAGAAATTTGAAGGTGTATGAGCAGGTCAGGGACATGAACTTAGACTAGGTAATGCCCAAGCACTATTTAGACTTCTGTGGTTAAGACAATTGGAGAGTGATTTTCATGACTATACAACCTCATTCACAGAGGGAAATTACAAAAAATATCCAGAATTAGTATCTGCCAACATTTAAAACCTGGCTTTAGTGTAACAGAGAGGTGCAAAAAGTATGACATTCCCTTTAATTTAGCTCTTGAACACAATACAAAAGCAATATAATTCATAGGGTACTGCAATAAATTGCATAGTTACATAGGCAAACAAAACCTAGACATGGGGCTTGGCTCAAATGACAAAAGAAGCAGCTTGTACAGATTTTAAAAAATCCGTCATGACAAACCATACCTTCTTTTTATTACTATTGCTCTAAAAACACGTGTTCATTGTAACTTAGAAAGTTTAATTGTAAATATATCACACAGATAATGCTGCAGTTTACTTTTTTCCCTTTAAGTTCTACTACGCCTCTATTGCACACGTTTAGGCACAGAGCTTTTCATTTCTCCAACTAAAGTCTTTCCCAATATTGCTGCAGAACACCATCAAATAAACACAGGTTTTCCCTCCCCCCCAGAAAAAGGTACATTTCCTGTGCAGATCTAAAAATAAGGAGTTACTCACAGCAAACCAGAAGTATTCTTCAGTTCATTTATACTTTTCTCTGGAACCTTGCTGCCGCTAAACCATTTTTTAGTAGCAGAAAACAGTGATCTACTCAAGCCCTTCCTGGATATTAACTGCAAAAAGACATTGAGTTAAGAGTACTACATTGCAAGAGAGATATAAGTTAAGCTAATATAAAAAAACAAGCTTCCTTAAGGCTTTCTAAATTATTTCCCATAAAACAGAAATAAATAAAAACTCTAAAATAACTAATAGCACACTCCTTTAGAATTAATCCAATCAAGACAGAAGTTTCAATTCATGTATTTATTTTATTTCAGACAGCTGAGGTTCACTATTCTTGCTGTAAACTACAGACATCACCATCTTAAGAACTAAAATATTTGATGTGTCTGTTTGAAATCTAATGGAATATCTAATTTTGGGCATCAGTCCAACCTAAAATCTACACTAAGTGTATATTACAAGAGACAACCTTCTTCCCATCACCATCCACATAAAGCACTACTACATTGTGAACATCAATTTCGAGTATCAAGAGTAAAAGTCATACCTGCAAACAAGGTTACACAGTTTTTTTCTTTTAGATATTTTCCATTAACAAAGAAACTTCCACAGGGAATTACGATTCCCAAGGTCTTTATTTCTACCACATAATAGATATATTTCTATGTATCTATCATATCCCAAGACCTAAGGCAAACTATATTTCTTTTGATTATAATTTTAAAAATTGTTACAACTCGCTCTTCTTACCCTGACTAGTGTAAACATGGCCAGCATATACAAACTCTCAAAAGTGAATTCAGGGACTGAAGATTCCTTACTGGACCTGATACTTAGTATCAAAACTTCTCCTACTTAAAACTATAACTTGAATAAACAATTCAGTCAAAATACAGAGCACAGACAACAGACTGATATTTGGGTCCATGTCTTAATGCTAAATACAGTAATTTGATTATTGTAAGGTAAGTCAATCCATCTCCGCAGCTGTTAAAGCATATATAAAAGTGAAATACTTATGAAAGAAAGCACTTCACTGTGGTGAAAATAACTTCAGTGCATGCCCTTGATTAAACATAGGCATAATATTAACTATTGCACTTCCAAGTAGTCCTAATTTGACAGAAGAATCTTCAGCTGCAAAAACTGCTGAGATCAACATAACTGCATGATTCAGGGTGTCCACACATTTCTCCCCTGTCAAACAGCAATTGAAGGATGCAGCTTTTTTTACAGACGATTACTGATGAAATATACTTCTTAAATTTAGTTGTATATTCTGACGTTGAAACCCAAAAAGTCCACTTTGTTCTGTGCTAGAATCCTTCAAAGCATAGAATATTAAGATTTTAGGGACAAGGACAGATTTCCCTGACAACAGTTCAGACAGGCTTTCACCAAGAAGCTACCTTGCATTGATGCTGTTGATAGAAATGAGGGGGTTTTTTTGTAAAAAAAGACAAATTGAGCAAAAATGATAACTTCAGCTATTTCTCATTTTCAGACAGACTATTGAATAATTAGATGCACAAGGAAGTGATACTGTCAAAATAGGTTTTTGGATAACCGGACTTATCCCCAACCATTTTTCCTTACTACAGCACAAAGTGTTTTTAAGAGTAAACTGACCTGATCATTTAGTTGCCGAATTGTCTTCTCTATGTGTGGCAAAAGTCCTCGGAATGTGAATTCCTGTATGAACTGCCTAATTCGATCATGATCTGTGAGTGTTAAACAAGCACCATGAGGCGTTCCAGAATTTGACTTCTTTGAGTCTTGCAATGATGCTGCAGCCTTCGTGTAATCTGCGCTATCCAAACTGCCACTGGGATGGTCCAGCTGAAGGGGATGAGTCTTAAAGTTATTTGACAGGCCATCTGTTGAAAGATTGAAACCAAAATCCACTGAAGTATGAAGTTACTTAAACTCTGTTAAGAGAAGTTATTCACCGATTATTCTGTACTAGAGAGCAATGCTGAGCAGACAGCAGCAGAGCGCTACTCGAGTACTGCATCACTCCTCAAATTCTTCAGGAAGTTCAGGGAATCTCAAGAACTACCATATAGCTAAATAGGTAGGGTTTTGGCTCTCAACTACAGTGAAAAAAATCTTCCACTATGCTGACTAAGATCAACAACATTGAAGGAAAACTACAAAAGCATTAAAATCAAAGTAAAACATTCAAGAAAAGACTTAAACAGTTCTCACACTTCTTATTTCTCTTCTATGTAAGAAAATCAGCTTGCACTATCCTGCACTGAGCAAAGCCGAGCTGTGAAAGCAAACGCTTGGATTTTACTCATAAAATGTACAGCTGGGTATGGAAACTTCCATCAGTAGCTTGCAGACTACATCTGGGCTGCAAGGGAGTAGAAAGATGCTTCTACAGGCAACTGCAGGCTCTCCTGCATACACAGGCCTCAGCATGCCTCTCAAATCAAGTGTGAAAGATATGGGCTGAGGCAGGCCAGACTATGCAGGGTACCTCACTTTCCTATTTCATGATGCTTCTCATGTGAATCCTACACAGGTATCTTAAAAATTTCTTTTAAAAAGGTCATGCATGAAATCTGCACTCAATTTCATTTACTATCCTCTCCCATCCACAAGCTGAGTTGCAATGCAGGTGCTTCCAAACATTTTACAAACTAAGTCACTATTCTGACATCTACAGATTTAATACCAAAAACAAAGACAAAAAAATGCCTCCGGAAGCTCAGCTTCTAGGTTCTATCAAGAGTACACAAACCAAAACTTTCATTATGAAAATTAGCCATTTAACCCTAACCTTTTTACCGGTTGACAGAGTTTGCTGACGATATGCTTAATCTTACAAAATATGAGCCAAATACATCATTAGCCATCTCATTAAGGATACATCTACCAATTGCCTCCTATCTAGTAGGTCAGTATCACAGCATTTTATTTTGTGGACACCTGGGTCACTTAGAAACTATTACTTTGAATTCCCTAACAAATCACCTAAGTGATTACAGTCCAAGACATAAGACAGTTGTGTAAATTCCATAACATCAATGTTTTGATAAAGTTAAGAAAATACCTTTAATTTCACTGTCTAAGCCATCTGATAGTAAGTGATCAGTATTCTTGTTTGAAACAGCAGTATAATCTTCATAGCAATCCTGCCAGAAAAGGGGAAGAAAGTCAGAACTTTAAAACCACTAGACCACATAAAGTCAGTAAACAGTACTTGTCAGCTTCAATAACAGTTACCTGAATTACTACAAAAACAATGTGTGTTCATATATATTAACTTCTCTAAGTAGTTTCTGAGGCTTGAAGAAACTGTCCTATTGTAAAGATGAAAGTTATATTCACCAAATGAAGCAAGTACCTTCTGACTTGCTCAATTAGCTTTCATGTCAACTAAAGCAGGCAATTCCAGCTCTTACACAGCAGTGCCTACAGCAGCAAAAATATATTCCCTAAAGCAGTTTCTGAACAGGCACAATACAAAGAAAAAAAAAAACATATTAAAAGTTTATGTTGCACAGTTAATATGGGACAGAAAAAAGGAAAATAACTAATTAGTTTATGTTGGAACATGACTTACAGGTCCTCTTAGCTTATAGAACATGAAATGCTTTGACTTTCCAGTGCCACCTAGATTTGGTGAAGATTTATGCTTCTACAAATCAATCTTTTAATCAGATGCAGTTATAACTGCAGGTCAATCAAAAGCAAACACAGAAGGCAGTATTTTTTGTTCTAAAGCCAAAAATACAGATATTTATGGCAAACTGAACTCAAGAACATGCTACCACTTGCAATCTTAGCAGATGACAGGCCAGACTGGACCACAGGAAGTTATCAGAAAAACGACACGTGCTCCCACAAAGCAGCACCCCCACACTATTTAGTGAAGTACAGAAGATCCAGAAGATAAAAGCCAAATTTTAAGAGTGAACATGATGAATAAAAATGAAGGCAGACAGTTATGAACAGAACCCGTCTGCCATTACTTCATCTTGTCAGTGCATAAAGCAGAAGTCTCTTATTTCAGGGCTCTTGTAAGTCTATTTCAGTCTAGTATTTCAGTGCTCCTCACTGTCAGCTGAACCAGCACACAGTACAGTTCTTGGAAAGCACTCACCCCCTCACCAAGAGTCATAGCTATGTCAGAAGTCCATTCTGCAGAAACACATACATAACACTTTGTAACTTTAACACAACTAAAATGGACTTTCATATGCACCTTATGAACTGCTTTTAGGATACTTTATAATACCTGGTTCTGGATAGTGTTTTTCTGAAGGTACTGACTCCAAGGATCTGGTATCTGTTCATCTGTTCCTCTATTAGACACCCGAGAATTTATTTTCAGCAAATAGCAACCCTGAGTTCCGTATCTCTGCTTCATCTCTTCATAAATTGAGTCAGCTCTGAAAAAGTAAAACATTTACTCCATCTTGATATCAAACTAAATTCATTTAAAGTGTGTACTGCAACAAGCTATTTTAGACTATTATCTATAGGGATTAAAAGGAAAATTCTTCTATTTTTAAAGCTGTCCTTTATGCAAGAGCAAAACTGAGACTCCATGAGAATTAGCTCAGCAAGCTAACAAAGAAAACATCTACCTCAAAACCTGGGGACTGGTTCTTTTCAGGTAATGTGAACGTAAGAAGCAGATCTAAAACTCAGGGAAATCTGCATTGACAATAGCATGCTGATTAATGGATCCTGCTGTATGTCTAATCTGAACAGAATTTATCAATGCCATCATTTCAGTCAAAGTGCTCATCTGTAAGTTCACTGAAGGCAGAAGACCTACCTTTGTTCTTCTCCTGTGCTTACATCATGCAGTAACACGTAGTATTTCAGCGTGTTTGGTATAAACCACTTAGGATACGAGTATTCATTACTGTGCTGAATCCGATGTTGTTCTTGAGACAGCTTCAGAAACTGCTCCATAGGCTCTGGTTCACTAGAAGAAACTACGAGCATACCTAAATTCATCGTTAAGGACATATACCAAGAGAACACAGGGACAAGCACTGCTAATACAATGAAACAGGAAGGGTATAAAATAAAATAATGAGTACAATACTTAAGCCTGTAAAACACTACCACAGAAGTATGTGCAACTAGAACTTGGCCTCAGTCTCAGTAAAAAACACCATTTAAACAAACAGTTAACTATCAGCTGTAACAAGAGATGTAACAGGACTTTGCTCCAATTCTGACACTGAATCCAAGTTTAAGCCAATATATAACAGCTCATTTAAGATTTTAGACCAAACGTTCACATAGGAAATTCAATCCCAATGTACTTTAGCTTTTGACTTCCATGGAGAGCTGGGACTTGAGGTTATCACCTGAACAGCAGCAATGACCACTGTTCATAAACATAGTAACATCTTCTGAGTAAAAAGCAGAAGTGTTCAGATTTTTACCTCAGTGCAACTATACAATCATTAATAATGAACATCCCGCTCTCTTACATCTATACACCAAATCAAAAAGACGATAATTCAGAGAAGCCAGAAAGCAAAGTTGTATTTTAAATGTTACTAGAATTCAGAAGTCAGAGGCCAGAATAAATATTTTGTCAAGTTATTTCTACTCAATTGGTTTTCTCTAATGGCCATACCTTTCCACCATATGAAAATGACAATGTACAATAACGCGTTAGGAACACAGCAAGTGTTATGAAACCTGCAGCATTATAATGACTGTAAGGCCAAACACAGGCTACATCATAAAATAGTGAGCATTTTTACAAGCAAATCAGGCCTAAGTTCTGGTCTAAAATAAAAAAAATTTTAAAAAAGTGAAAGCATTCAGGCATCTTCCTAGACTTCTTTTCCAAAATACCTCATAGATCACCAATTTTCCAAAGCATCCTCCCCCATCTTCCCCTCTTCACCTGCTTAAAAAAAAAGCTATAAAAAGCAGTAGGTGTAACCCAAACACAAAAGTCCCTTTTGCAGATAAGGGACAATCAACAGACACCTAAACTGCAACAGCAGAGAATGTTTTAGAATGATGAAATTTAGTTCACAGGTTAGAGTTCTCTTTGACACAAAAAAGCGTGTGGACAAGGGGGAAAAAAAGAAAAACAGAAACCAGTAAGAACCGCATTAAAAAATCTCAGACCAAACAATAACCACAAAAAAAACCTTGACACCCTTATGAAATTAGCCTGTGTAGTCAGACATACTGACAAAATATACAGATTGCAAATCATAATTGCAAAGGAGTTAGTGCAAAATTTCAGTGTCTCCCACGTTACATTTCATGACAGCCTTCACTGGAGCAGTCCATAACACTCAAAGGATACATGCAACATAGTGGTTTAAGAATTCGTGATCTGATGCAGGCATGGACTGAAGAAAGCACTCTCTGTAAGACTCAAACCAAGGAGTAGTAGCTGAAATACACAACAAAATAGGACAAATTAGACTATTCAGTGAAACTTCTAGTTACTCACTTATGAAAAGGAGATATGAAAGACTACACCTAAAAGTGAAGCTTGCAAACTCTGACAAGGTTTGCATGGTAGGGAAAAGATAGGGGAGCAGTCCAAGAAGAAAGTATCTAAAATACACACAAGTAGGAGAAACAGTAACACTTTAAATCAAATCCTGCGAAACTGAATAGCATAGTAAGCACCAAAATTACTCAACACTGTAGGCTCACATGTATTCAGTCTTAAACAAACAATTCTTTACCAGCCCTTTAAACACACACACTTGGGAAAGAAAGAAAAAAAAATTGTTCTGACAGTCATTGGATTTGCTGGGTTAGGGATGCAAAAATTGACCAAATTTTTGAGTATGCAGAGGAGTTAAAGATTACCAAAACTCTATCCTGCCTGTTTGTCTAAAGCCTTTTTCAAGTGTTTCAACTTGGCTTGAAATCGGTCCCCTTCCTATACTTTGCTAAAATAAACAGTTCAGCTGTCAGCTGGCAAAGCAAAGATCCAAGAAGATAAAACTTCAGATCTGAGTTGTGCCACTAATGCCTTATAATTTTAACCTGCCAGGTTCAAACACCCTTTTACAATAGACATTTAATTTTCTTAAGAGTAATAAATCAAGGGAAACCAAGGATGTCTGGGACATCCAAAAAATACATAAACCTTGTCCATTTCTTCCCACTCCAACTATCAGTCGAGCAAGGAACTAGTATTTCTTCTTTCAAGCCTATTTTAGGCCATCTCAATTCTCCAATACCTCCATTTAAGTGGAAAATAGACCCCAGACTAAAGATCAATCTACTTCCAGTAACTTGATTTCATTCTGAAGTCACTGGAATTAAGTGTCAACTCACCAAGACTGACAGCAACTAGCAAACTAGAAAACAGTAACTAGTACAGGGGAGGGGAAAAAAAAGCATTAATAAGAAATCCTGAAGGCATTTATTTTCTGTATATGGCCCAAAAAAAACATATTGCTTGATTTAATTCCTACAAGAATTTCTAATGTTTTGTAAACCTCTCAAGCACCCCCACAGAAAAGGAGAAAACAAACAACTACCTTGATTTCTTAAACTGACTTTAGGAAGCAGGTTCATTCTTATGTCAGAATTACCTTCTAGTGCATTAAGCTAATGCATCTTGTTTAATCCTACATTGTCAAGCCTTCTTATATCATCTTCATGGACATAGAAGTCAGATATAGTCAACACTTGGTAACTGAACGCAGTCAAGCAGTCAGTAAAGCTCATATAAAGTAGATCAATATGACGCAAACTTCTAGCTTTTGATTACAGCCTTTCTAGCAACTGCTCTCTGAGCACGCATCTAGGGTTTAAAAAGCTCTTAGCTTTACTTAGGTCCACATGTAAATATGCCATCTATTTAAATTAAGGAAAACACAGCTTGTTATTAAAAACAAACCGTGACAAAGTGATTCATATACATATTTTTCACAAGTATAACAAGCCTTGCAGTAACTAAACAACTTAGACAACTGTAACTTAAACAACTTAAGGCAGAATTTTCAACCACACTGCAGTTCCAAGTTTTCAAACTTATTTCAAATTTTTGCTTCTGTTTTATCACTGAATCAGAGTGTTTTTAAAAATCTGACACAGTTAAAACTAGAGAAGTATTACTTTGTTTTGTGGGGTGGTTCCCCCCTGCCCACCTTTCTTATTAGGCCTATAAAGAACCTTGGAATTGGCCTCAAAGGCAACGGGATTCCCTCTACACAGCTACAGCATACACTAACAGGGTTCACTCAAGCATTTACAGGACTGTATTCACTTATAGTAGATACTTAAAATAATAAATACGCACCACATTCAAAACAAAGGCAGTATTTGAAAAAAATTTCATAATCCATTACAGCAGTGCATACCAACACTCTGTCATTTAGGTACCCAGACCTGCATGTTTTGCATTTTTCTGGTAAAATGTTTCCACTATGCTACACAAGCAGAACTGAAGTCTGCACAAACTTGCTAATGTGTTCAGAAATTGTTACTACAAAAAAAAAAAGTGGTAAGCAATGTCTGCACATAACAGCTTAAAAATGAGAAGTCTATTTCATAAAGTTTTCTACTCTTTAGGCATTTAGCAGCATCTGAACAGACACTACTGAAAGGATAGCTATTGCTAACTGAAGGCATAAACTTTGTTAAAATCTAAAACTGAAAAACATACAAACCTGGTTCTTATGGATCACAACAGCCTCACTGTAAGTTGAGAGGCCAACAACCAATACTGTTTTACAGCAATAAGTCTTATAAACTAGGAGAAAATGCATTAGAAAGCTTTTTCTGTTTTAAGAATCATACTACAGAAAGGATGTCAACACAGCAGAGGCATATGTGCTCTAAGCACAGTCAGCAATTGAGTTCCAATTCAAAAAGTGTTACTTTCCCCTGAGAAAGTTCTGAAGAGAAGCAGAAAGTACATTTGAAATACAACACAGTAACAGGATACAGTTCCAAAGGATCAACTAATCCAGTACTTTTACAGCATTAGGTAAATTCCCACCACCATTCTTACTGACTGCATGGAAAGACCAAATGATTTTGATTAACAAGAGTAGAAATGTGACTAAAAGAAAATCAAAACAACCATCACCAGCAATTTCTCATTTAGGGGGGAAAAAATGGAGGAACACACATCTACACCAAGAAAAGTGCTAAACAGTTATAGCAGATGGTAAGGAAAAGTGGATGGGGCACATGAAAAAGGAGTAAAGGGCAATTTCGCAAATCGGCACCAACCACAAAAAATACCTGAATAAAACGTGGATGTGTTCAGTTCCATCAGTGTCTCTTTCCAATTACTGTACCAAGGAACACTAGCTTTAACTGAGCGATCTGATAGAAAAAACACGATATTATTATACTAAAAAGGGTCAGGTGCAAACACACTATTGGCTTTTACACTCTGGTAGCGTGAAGTCGAAAAATCTATACCATGCAGGCCAATCAGGGGCATTGAAGACATTTGATTCCAGCTAACCTTAATCTTGAATACTTCAGGCTCCTTCACATTTGACACTGTACTTTAATGAAAATCAGTATTAATTTCCAGTTCAGCTCTATCTCTAGGCTTGAACAAAAATGAGAACTCTATAAAGGAGAAAAGATTTAAGTTATATCTAGATATTACTTTTATTTTGCTAGTTGGAAGATACTCTAAGGCATTAACTTCTAAGATTACTCAGCCTGTAGTACTAGTTAAAAGTAACTGAACATATTAGGTGCTGAAACTGGTTGCCCCAACATCCTGCCTCATCTCCATCACAGTACTGCATTGCTTCACGCCACCATTAATATCATGCAGCCCTAAAAAACACAGCCATGGAACTCATCCATTTGAAAAAAAAATTTTCTTCTCTCACATATTTTAAGTTTTTAGTGGGATCGTTTTTGTTCACTCTCTACACACACCAGTACATGGGAGAAGCAGTGGTGGCTGAACATAAGCAACCTTCCAGCACTCTACCAAGTCTCTCAGTACAAAATTATGGAACTATGAGACTATTAAACAACAATTCTAACAAAGGATTACAAACAATTAAATCAATACACCATAGCAGTTGCAAAACTTCTCTGAAAAAAGAGCAGGATCATGATGCCAGTGCCAGAAACAGTACTATCTCAGCTTCTTAAACAACATTTGTGTCTCTTCAAAACAGACCGCACTTGATTATCATTTTTAAGATTACAGAAATATGGTTTAATATTGTTATCCTAGAAAACTAATGCACACACACCACCTCTCCACCATCAAAAAAAAAAAAAGAACAAATTAAAGAATTGATTAGACTATTTCACATTTCATGCCAAATGATTATGTTTTCTTTTGAGGAATGACTGCTTCCATTGGTTTCAATAAAATGCACCATGAAAGGTGAAAAAAGAAGTAAGTTTCTTAGTAAATACTTAAAGTTTTCTAAGCAGAAACAGTACTCTACTTGACAAGCAAGATATTTCTTCACATTGTCCTGCAATGTAATGGGACACAAGTTTCTTCATCAAGAATGCTACCAGCATTTTATGCTAAACCCCTGAAACGGAATACTACAACACTGTTACATGAATTTATCCTTCTGTATGATCTTAAACAGCTTATACACATCTCTCCTGTCAAATAAGCATACAGTCTGTCTGAATGGAAATGAAAACCTAATCACAGAAGATAGTCAAATATGACCATTTGTACATCTGAGACTCCAACAGCAAACATGAAAAAAGAGTCATTTGCTTCTACAACTACAATTACAAAGCATAGCTTGACACAACCACTGTTTTATTTCCCTTCTTCCAATACCTCACTTCTGAAGTGAGATCATTAGGAATCTTATAGAAAAGTCTCTTCACTGAAACCGTTCTGCTTTCTTAGGGTCTTCCAATCTCTAGAAGTGAAGCAAACTATCCATCAAAAAGAACTTCACAAAAAAATGGCAGTTCACTACTTTGACAGATAAACAAGGGCACAGAAACTGAAAAAAACTGTGCAGTTTTCAATAGCTCTCAAAAACTAGTTTCCAGGCTCAAGTTTTTTCCTTTTTTTACCAGTGCTTCACATTATGTTGATGATGTGCCTTCTAAATTAGATATCAAAGATGTAAAAATTATGCCATTTCCATCATCAGCATAAAAAAAAAAAAAAAAAAAATCAATCTACTACAACAATATCAGTTACTAATCCTCATGAAGTTGTATCAGTCTCTTGCTACAGCAGAGCCAAATTCTTCACTGCAGATTGAACTTTCAATACAATAAATTATGCATGTTTAAATAGGGCAATGCATACACACTTGGAACTAAGTCTGTACTCAAAGGCTTTAACGGATTATGGTCTTAACTGGGAGGAGTTTAATCTCTGCTCCCAAGATCAGGTCTCATTTAGTATTATTCACAATACCTCATCACTTGGACAGGTGGGAAAAAAAATATTTTCAGAATATTCTAGCCATTTTGACAGTGAAATATCAAGTACTGTGTTTCGTGGGGAAAAAAGAAAAAGGGCAAGACAAGGCATCACACACCTTTCCTCAGAATTTTTTTATGACAAGTTTATGAACTTCATGCAGTAAGTAAAAACAAAACCAGAAGAGCCAGAAGGACTAACTTCAACATACAGATGTACATTAGTACCAACATTACAAATAAGTTCTGGTATTTATTCAGTCAAGTATAGCAAGTCAATATATCAGTTTTGTAACAAGAAAATAACACAAAGCACAAGTAATTTCAACATGAAAACAATGATTTAACACCAGTTCAAAAGAATTACAACATTAAGAAACATTAAAGTTAGTAACTATGTTCAACCATTCTTTTAGCATCATATAAAACCAAACCTACCTGATAAATCTTAAAAACGATGACTCAAAACTGATCAACTCTGAGTAATTTTAATGAATGCTATGAAGTTGAAATCAAGGTTAGAAACCTTACAGCAATTTTCAGTTTAAGAGCATTACATACCACTAATGTTGAGATCATAATCTCCAGCTGTGATCACATTAGCTACTAGTCCTTCAGCAGGCTGACTGACAGACACAACATCATTCAAAAGTTTCCGAATGGCACCAGGCTGAGGTGGGTGAGTGACAATGTTGTTGACAGCAATCTTCAAATTTTTGATTATGTGAAGCTGATTATTAGGATCTCTCATGTGAACTAAAAAGGAAAAAGAAGAAGCTTTGTTGAGGAACACAACAGTTAAAATAGCTGTCGTAAATTAGTCTTTTTACAACAATTTTTTTCTCTTAAGATTACTTCACTAAACTTCATCATCATCAATTTTAGATCACAGTCCATAATACCTGACTACCAAAAATGGACTGGGATGAAGACGGTAACAGAAAATTATTTCATATTCAACATAGGCAGACCGATTAAAACATGGCATAGGATTTTAGCTTATAAGAATATCCATTACAACTAATAAAGTACTCAAAGTGCATGCCCTACACTGCTGCACCACCTTCTGTGTGGAACATACTCAACTTTCACTGAAAGGCTATAGGAACCACTTCTGGATTTCATAGAATGTTTCATATTTCAAGGCATCACCAGTTTCCAAGAAAACCCTAGTACACAATAAATAGCATTTAAGAAACTTGACAGGGATAGCATAGTATTCATTCATCCAAAATGAACATATTCTATAAATACAGGCTGAGAGAATTAGGGTTGTTCAGCCTGGAGAAGAGAAGGCTACAGGGAGACCTTATAGCAGCATTCCGGTACCTAAAGGGGGTCTGCAAGAGAGCTGGAGAGGTACAACAGCATGTAGTGCCAAGCAAGACAAGGCGGAATGGCTTAAAACTGCAAGTTTACATTAGATACTGGGAAGAAAGTCTTTACTGTGAGGGTGGTGAGGCACTGGAACAGGTTGTCCACAGAAGCTGTGAATGCCACATCTCCAGAAATGTTCAAGTCTGGCCTGGGTGGGGCTTTGAGCAACCTGATCTAGTGGAAAGTGTCCCTGCCTGTGGCAGAGGGGTTGGCTTATTGCCGGAGGTGTTGGAACTAGATGTTTTTTAAGGCTCCTTTAAACTCAAACCACTCTATGATTTTTGATACTACAGCTTCCTTTGTTGAATCTTTGTGAAACTTGCTCCCTCAAGCCGTCTGTTTTAAAAAAATATTCATGACATTTTAAATACTCATTACAATTCTGGGCCTGCTCTGATTTTTCATGTAATTTTCCCCCATTTCAAACCACAACCACCACCAAGCAAGCCAGGCTGTAACTGCAGGCAGGACTCATTGACTATGGCTGCCTAAGCCAGCTAGCGGTACCACACGCCCTACAGTACAGCCCTCAACTCTTATGCATTTTATTTTCACAAATACCCATATAACGTACAAAAGGAAGCACATATAAAAGGCACATTTTCATTCCTCTAATCTTTCAACTGGCCACACAATTCACAACACAAACGTCTGAAACTGAGACTTCAATGCCCTCCAGCCTGGAGAGCACTCCACACCACTTCCACAAGCCATTTCAGAAGTAACAACTATCAGCACAAGCCAAATCACACCACATGTGTTTACAATCCATCTTAAGCACTGAAGAAGATTTTTAATGCAGTTTAAGTCTCTGACTGGCATAGTTCTAACCTCCTCAATCACATATTCACTCCCGACCTTTACCGAGCACTGAAGCTCATGGGAAAACACAGTTAAAGTAGTAAAGCAGTTTAGAAAACTGGTCCTGCCCAAAATAACCTAAAAATTTGTGGGTTTTCCCAGCTCTAGGTTTCATATTGAACTGGTACATCATAAGGCTATATATCAACACAGAGGAGGGCAATTGTGCTGGCTAAACTTCATTCATTCAGTTCAGCATTTCTAACAGAAAGCTAAAGGAGTTGTTTTGTGTATTGTTTTTTTTCATCCTATCACATAGGTAAATTATCAAATGTACTGCCACCTGATTACTGAAAATACCAAAAGTAAAGGACAAGGGAAGGGCAGATAACTATGAAACTAGTTTGCCTTCACCAGTGCAGCTGTAACACCACAACTCATCTTTGGTGTCTTCCCCTAAAATATAACAGCCATAGTAATGAAGAGCAAACACATTTCCATACAGAACACAGATGACACTTCTGGCATACGTGCAATGCTAAGGACTGAAATTAAGGACATACTTGGAACCCCATAAAGTACTTGTCTTAATCCCCAATAAAAAAAATTTCAAGTGTTGCACGTTTCTTGGAAGTGTTTTTAAGATCATTTCAGAAAGTACTTTGCCAAAAATTAGTCACACAAAATAACAAAACACTATCTTTCTCATCAGAAGTTGAAAATCATCAGATGCTAAGATACTCATGAACAAGGAATTCCTAACATAAAACTGAGCTCAAATAAACACAGCATTCCCATTATACCTTCTTACATCCTGCACTTATGAAAGGCTTAGAATCAGATAAAATTATCAGAAGCTTTCCCTTTTTTTTTTTTTAAAGGTAAAGCACTCTGGTTTAAGAGTAACCAATGATATCTTAATGTAACACTTGCTAGCTGAAGTGTACACTATAATTCTCTCTCCCACCAGCAGTTATATAGTAGTAGTTCAGTATTAGCTCATATAGTACTTTTAAAGATCCTTAAAAAAGGATGTTATTTTAAGGAAAACCTACCTATACAATACATACATTTATTAAATTAGGGATCAATCGTTACTAACAATTGCAATAGTGAAGAAAGACTGTCACTTTGAGAATAAATATGAAGGTATAAAATCTTCAATATACTTTTATTTCCTTTGAAAGTTTGGGGAGGGTTTTGGTTTCACTTTCCTCTAAAGTCAAGACTTAGCGGGGCAGTAAAGCTGTTCTCTCACTTTTTTAACCATTTCTCCTTCAAAAAGCAACTTACTTATGGAAGTCAAGAAGCTAAAAATTATAGGACAGAGCACTCTGAATCTGTGCTCAGGATTTCCTACCATCACAATTTGCGACATTGCAAGGGTATTTTTGGCTACACCAAAATTAGCAAATTGCTAATAGGCCAAACTTGATGATGAGCAGATTAAATAATGATTAGTGCAGAGGGCATCCCCCTACACCTATGCTATATATCTATGTGGGGTTCTACTCGAAGTTAGATATAATCCGGCGTCCTTGGATTGAGCAACTTAAAGCAACGTGTGGTTTTACACTACCTGAAGAATCAAGTAGAGCCATCGCTGTTAACACATGTAGGGCGACTAATAGGTGCACAGTATAGAGCTCAGACAGTCCCTGTGTATCAAAACTGTTTTGCACATAAATCAGGAGATTCGTTTCATAACTGTGCTGCTTCTCTAAGCAAGAACACTGATGAACACGCAGCCTTCAGCAGGTTAATAAGCTATGTAAATACTAAATTTCAGACAAAAATACGTTTTGAAACAGGACTCTACAAATGCATTAGCAAACCCATGACTGAGCTTTTCATTATAGAAGAGTTCAGGAAGCAATGCATGTACTTTAAAGTTTTGCACAAATACAAGGGACAGCTTTATTTCCAAAAGAGATGAAACGTTAATCAACCAAATTTTACGCTACAAATTCAATTAAATAGCCACTGAGACAGAAGTACTAATTTTAAAAGGACAGCATTTCATAGTTCTTAAGAAAAAAGAGAAATGTTTAGAAATGAAGATGCCAAAACAGAATCACAGAATTGCTGGGGTTGAAAGGGACCTCCTAAGATCATCCAGTCCAACCTCCCTGCCAAGGCAGGGTCACCTAGAACAGATGACACAGGAATGCGTCCAGGTAGATTTTGAATGTCTCCAGAGAGATTACATGATGTCCATGAGCAGCCTGTTCCAGTGCTCTGCCATCCTCAATGGAAAGAAGTTTTTTCCCATGTTGAGGTGGAGCTTCTTGTGCCTTAGTTTACGGCCATCGCTCCTCACAGAATAATTATTATAATAACAATAATAAATAATAAAATTATTGTAATAATCATAAGCAGTGAAACACACAGTTGTGGAGGCATGTTATGTAGACACATTCTGCTCTACCATGAGCAGATCACTAACCATGCCTCTCTTCCTCTTAATTTGACATGAAAAGCATGGAAAAAATTTACTGCTAGGTCTGGTCAAACCACTTAAGGCAGAGCAATTTGAAAACTTATCCTATGTTTTCAGGTCTTGTGCACTTGGTACAGTTAACAGGGTCACTATGCACAGTGTTTGTGCAGATTCCAACAAGCATGCTCCCATCAGAGTTACACAAATTCTGAAGTTAGAGAAATTGCTTACCATCGCACAAACTCATTAGAAATTTTATTGCACCAAACTACTCTTCTGCCTGAAGAAAATACCTGCTACAGTTTTCCTTACTGGCACACATGCTGGCTTCCACCACAAGAAGTTACAGACTGTGTGCAGTAACATTTTTTTCCTTGAAGCCAGAAGAGGAAGTCACAAAGAAGAACTGGAGTCAGGACTGTGGCCTGTTGAATCAGAATACACACACAATAGCCCAGCAACAAAACCCACTGACCCAAGCTTTACTCAGAAAAAGCTGAAGATGACTGAAGTTTGCAAGTTTCTTAACTGTCACAACAGCTGGAACAAAAATAGAACTAAGCAACACAAGCATTAAGTTTCCTTCAAAGTGAATACTTCATTTTGAATAGTCTGCCTGGTTTTGTTTGCTAGATTGCATTTTGTGAGGCTTTCGCCAGAGAACCTAAAGAGATAATTAACTTCAGAACTCTAAAGATGTGTCTGCACTTATTTTTATCTCTGCTGCATTCTCACATGGCTCATAAATGTTGCTAAACAAAATGAAAAACATAAATAAGTTTTAATAGGTTACTAAGACTCACCACAGAATTAAGGCAGATTTCTAACACAAAGTAGTTTTTAAATTGATGCCATTTTTAACGAAAAATGTAAAAAAATTCTAACTTGACTGACAGTACACGCTTCCGCTTCTTGCATTGTTTCCTCAGCACATGACATGCAGAGGCTGAAGTCTGAGAGGAATGTCTGCAAGAAACCAAATCTGACAAATGTCACTGTATTACTATTCTGACAAGCAGTTCCATTCAAATTGCTGTCCTGCATACTATTTGATGAGGCTTGAAGCACAGAGGTTAATTGTATTTAAAAACAAGCAAACAAAACAAAACCTATTCCAGATATTAACTTAAAGCGTTACAGCACACTACAGCGGACTACTGTTTCTCTCAAGGGGTCAATTTCCAGTTTTGCTCCTATTTCACGTGGCATTTCACCGACGCCACCTAACCAGCTCGACTACCACCTCCTCTCTGCACAGCTCTTACTCACTGAAACGTCAACAGCAGAAGCATATAGGATAAATCTACAGGTGAGAGAAAGGCTGAAATGACAACTAACGTTTCTGAAAGACTGACCCCACTTTCAACGACTGGGTACCACAAGTGTGAAACCCAGTAAGATCTATGACAATAGTCAGGTACAAGTACCAGTCAGGTAAGACTTAAGTGGTTTTAATGAAAGACAAAAATCCGTCTGGAATAGCTGGATTTACAGACACCTTCCTCTTCCGCCGTGTCGTGTCTCCGGGTGAAGCTCAACTTCCCGGGGTCCACAGACCGAAGGAAATTAAGCGGACTTAGCACCTGTCACCTGCGGCAACCCCGGCCAAAGGAACGCGCGTCCCCGCAAGGCCTGTCCCGGCTCCAGGGGACACCCGGCCCGGCGGCCGCCGACACGGGCGCCGGGAAGGGCTCTCCTTCCCTGGGGCAGGGGTCTCTCCCCCTGGGAAGGGGGTCTCTCCCGGCCCGGCCCGGCTCGGCCGCGGACGGAAGGGAGGGAGCGGCGCCGCCTCCCCCGCACCGTGTAAACAACTCGCTCCGCTCCCGGCACCGACCTTCCGAGGTGAGGCGGCAGAAGGGCCTCACCAGCTCGGCGAAGCTGAGGCTGTTCCTGCGGGTGAGCCGCTCCGCCTCCTCGCTGCACAGCGCGGCCACCAAGGGCACGAACGAGTCCTGGATGAACTCCTGCACCGACTGCACGCACTGGGCCATCGCCGCCGCCCGGGGGCCGCCCGAGACGGCCCCGCCACCCTCCTGCGCAGCGCCCCGGCCGCCGTGCCCCCTATGCTCGGTGCCCCCTGCGCTCCGTGCCCCCTGTGCTCGGTGTCCCGGCCGCGCTCGGTGCCACCCCGGCCCCGCTCAGCGCCCGCCGAGCGCCGCCATGTTGCGCCTCAGCCAAGCCCCTCGGGGAGCGCCCGCTCCCGGCGGCCCCCGCGCCCGCTCATGTGATTGGCCGAAAGGGGCGGGGCCGCGCCGGGGAAGGGCAGGCGACGGTGGCCGAGCGGGGGGGGGAGCGGCGGGCGGGGCGCGGTGCGGTGTGCGGTGTGGTGTGCGGTGCGGGCGGGGTGCTGAGCGCTGTCCCCCCCCACGGCCGCGGGCAGGTGGTGCGGCCCGAGGCGCGGTGGGACCCACCGGGGGAACGCCGCGGGCCGGGAGCGGCTGTGGGAGGCGAAACAGGCCCTCGGGAGCTGGGCTGTGGTGTTTATTAAACAGCACAAAACAACAACACAAAACAAGCAAAAGAAAAAGAGCAATGTAAAAGCGAGCCTCAGAACGACCACAAAAAAAAGCCGCCAAAATAACCTCAAAAGAAAGGAAAAACAACAACAGAACACCCCCCCCACACACACACGAATCAAAGCGCGGATATAAAACCCCCGTGTGGTTAGCCATAAACTAACACACACGGATTTCCACGTCAGCGTGAGGAAGAACTGCCTTCCATGGGGGTGCAGCAGCTGCCCCGGGAGGCCGCGGAGTGTCCCCCGTGGAGATATTCCCAACCCACCGGGACATTCCCAACCCACCCTGGATATTCCCAGCCCACCTGGGACATTCCCAGCCCACCCGGGACGTTCCCTACCCACCCTGGATATTCCCAGCCCACCCGGGACGTTCCCAGCCCACTGGGACGTTCCCAACCCACCGGGACATTCCCAGCCCACCCGGGCATGATTTCCTGTCACCTGCCCCAGGTGGCCCTGGATGGTCTCCGCAGGGCCCTCCCACTCCTTGGCTCGGCTATAAAGTGAAGAGGGATTCTCTTGCAGACATGCCCCTGCTCAGATGTATGCATGACGTTCAAATTGGGCAAAATACCTTTGTTTTTTGAGATTTGCCTATTAAGGCACGGTATCATGCCAAGTGCTTTTGCATTTGTCACCTGAGTAAGGAAGTGACGTGGAAGGAAGACAACAGTAATAAGTAGTTTTGAACATGTTCTTTACAAACATGGAGTATTGTAGTAGGTCTGGGTTTTAACGCCCTGCCACAGACTGGGCTTATAAACACCACAAAAAAGCCCTTGTGTCTGTGGAAATCAAGGGTTAACAATACTTTATATTGGAGTGTGATTTCAACAGTAGGGTTTGGAAATCATTAGGCAGTTTCTGAGCTCTTGGCAGGTGTGTCAAGAAGCGAGAAGTTTTTACAAAGTGCTGACGTGAGCCAGGTAAGTGCAGGACGAGCTCATGCTGAGGGAGGGACTGAAAGCATGAGATCACCCCTCCCGAAGAGCAAATGTCAGAGGCTGAGATGTTATTATAACTTAGATTCAGTGGGAGATCACGGAATCACAGAATGAGTTAGGTTGGAAAAGACCTCTGAGAAGATCAAGCCAAACTTATGACTGAACACCACCATGTCAACTGAGTCCGTGGAGCAGAGTCCCACATCCAGTCTTTCCTTAAACACCCGCAGGGATGGTGACTCCACCGCCTTCAGACATTATTTTTCAAATGCATGATTTACAAAGGCATAAGAAGACAAGGCTCATTATTTCTCCAACTGCCAGAGGTATTCTTTATGTACAATAAGTAAGCAATTTCTATGATAAATCT
This sequence comes from Anabacerthia variegaticeps, assembly GCA_035583185.1. Lineage (NCBI taxonomy): Eukaryota > Metazoa > Chordata > Aves > Passeriformes > Furnariidae > Anabacerthia > Anabacerthia variegaticeps. The sequence goes on from JAWWEW010000078.1 coordinate 106,920,072, forward strand.
TCATGTATAAGAACCTTTTTTAAAAAGGCAAAAGAAAGATGAGGGGCTTTTTCTAGTTGATATCATAGAATTAATAGATCCTAATAAAAAGCCAAATTAAACTCAGGAAAAAGTAATATCTAATTGTCTTACCTCACCAAAGTCAGTAATTTGGAAACAAGTGTTAATTTATTCATTTACATCAAGGGTCAGCTACTTTCTCTGTGAATGAAAACTTAACTGTTAATACAGACAGTAAGAAAAAAAGAAAACTAATAAGCCATACGAGTTGCTGTTTTTCACGATTGTGGCCTGGGAATGTTTTCTAAAAGATACTGAATATTGCAGGGGAAAATATTTTTGCTTTGATAGTTTATTAGAACAAGGTGAAGGCCAACATTCCACAAATATTTATGGCTTATCCACATTTGGAAATTCCCCAGAGCTATTGCAAAATAATGTTTTCACAGATACTTTAAAGTAGGACCTCCACATGGGCACTTTGGAAGAGTGGTGCTTCTCCCCCATTCCTCTGAATCCATTACTTCAGAACAGTACACAAGTTACATCCAGTAGAATGAAGTGGATCAGAAGTCCTAATCCTGTTCACACATAACTTGAGATTAAAAATTATTTTAAAATTCTGACCATCATCATGTTCTTCTGGCAGAGATTCAATTTTTAATTCAAATTGCTGGCAGAGATTCAAATTTCCTGTGGCTATTATCAATCTTCAATAGCCATTACAGAATGAAAAATCATTCTGTTTTATTGTAATTGCATTGGGGTTTTTTTGTTAGAGCAGCTCTGCATTCTAAGCCTACATTTATGTGCTCAAAATTTATTCTCTGTATACGAAAATACGTTTTACACATTTTCTTTGTACCCAGTATTAGCAAATTTGTGCTTAGAATTCTTTCTCTCTTGATGATCTCTCCCAATATGACAGTGTCCAAAGGACTGGTTCTGTCACACTAGTTTCATGCAGCTCTGCCATCTCATGGGCTGCTCTCCTAAGACAAAGTCATAGAATCACAGAATCCCTTAGGTTGGAAAAGACCTCTGAGGTCATTAAGTCTTTGAGACGATGCCACCATGTCAACTACACCATAGCACTAAGTGCCATGTCCAGTCATTTCTTGAACACCTCCAGAGATTGTGACTTTTGATGCAGCCTCAGACTTGCCTGGTGTACTAAGGAGGGATGAACAACCCCATCTTCAATGCACACAGGAGCTCAGGTTGTTGTATGCCAGGTCTGTTACTCAAAGAATGGTGCAGTCAATTAGGATTCAAATATTATTATCTTCATTTACAAGGCAGAAGGCACATTAGAAGGAACCATTGCTAATGACTTGTAGCATCTCAAGTCTGCAATGTGGGCACAAAATTTTGCTTCCCTATTCTGACAGTGTACAAACAGATAGAACGGATAGTGGGCAGAAGTACAAAGGAGTAATACAATGTCATGCATCCATGCTTTAACCATAAGAATTATTTAACTGAAAATTCTGGGTATTACAGAGAAAGTGATGGATCAAAGGAAACAGCAGGTGAACAGAAGTGAGAATGTGTAGAATGTGTAGAATGTGTAGAATGTGTAGAATGTGTAGAATGTGTAGAATGTGTAGAATGTGTAGGGGAGGCCTAGTACCAGGGAACAGAAAAAGAGAACAAATAGTGAGAAACTGTCGTGAATAGATCAGAACATAAACACCACTGAGACAGAAAAATAAGTCCACTATTTCAATCATAAAAAACCCCCAGAACATTACTGTAAAATTCAGAGTTGAAACTGCTTAGTCCTCTACCCTTTGCTGCTTCCTTGCTGCTACCAGTAGTGTGCTTTTACTCCCTTGGGCTACAAGCTTCCTGAACTTACAAATTTTGTGATTGAGTCTTTTATGTATATCACCAAGCCAGATCTTTGTGCTGAACACAGCTACTGCTGAGGAAGTTTATTTGAAACTAGGTTTTTTCATCTGTTAATAATAAAATAATATTTGTATTACCGTGTAGGTTTAAAACAGAGGAAAAATAATATAGAATTGCAAGCACTGCAAGCTGAAGTTGAATCCAATGCTCTCATTTGCAGTTATTTGAATATGGAATGTTTTTGCTTCCCTGTGGTAGTTACAGGTTAAAATACATCCTTGAAAGTTTACATCATGAACTCCCAGCTCCTTGCAAACTTCAAGTGCATATTTGAGTTTATGCTCAGTACAAATTTTTGTAGAGTTACAGAAGTGATGTTTTTCACAGCAATTCACTGCAGCATAACTTGAAAAAAGATTTTAAGATTTAGCTAAAATCACACAAGGAGCTACATATTCGGGGGGGGGGGGGGGTGAAGTTGGTTAGTTGAGGTTTTTTTGATAAACCGCAGCAATACGCAAATAGTTTTAAGTTGGGTACCAGTGTAGATTTACAGCCAGTTAGCTGTCATGTGCTAACTCCTTAAGGTTAATCTGGGACCCTGATTTCTCAGCTTCTGGATTTGCTTATGGTTTTCACAAGCCTCCTGGGCAATGTGGTCATCCGTGTCAGCAGTTCTGCCCCAGCGTCACTGGTACAGAAGATGAATTGCTGCCAGAGTGAGGCTGTGGTGTCTGCGGCTGTGGTCTCCAAAGTGTCCAATGTTTGAGTTTCACTGCATTCCGTAGATCAGAAAAAGCTCTTTAAATGCCCTTCTGCAGCTTGCAAGACTAAGAAAAACAACACATGAGGAGAGAAGAGAAACTTGTCGTATGCTGAAGCAACACACATTTTCCCAAAAGACAAGGAAAAATAACAATTATGAAAGAAGATTTTAGACAGCAAGGTGGTAAGAACTGTTCCAGAGGCCTCAAGTATGTACCAAACCCATATATACCAAGGCCAGGGTGCCTGGAACACGGTCACGGTGATCCTCTGACTCACAAGCTGGGTGACTAAGCAGGTTGTCAGATCTGAAGCTGCAAGGGTTAATGGGGAGGTTTGTGCAGCCATAAGTCAGGGTGGATCATAAAGAGGAGTGGTGGTAGCAGGGGGTCAATCTCCAGCTTTTCTGAATCAGTGGTGCACTCTCCCTGACAACTGGAGTCTTGACAAGCATGGGATGGGAATGGGTTGTCATTCCCTTCTCCTTCCAGGCATGATAATACAGCTCTTCCAGTGAACAACCTCTGGTACCTGGAGAGAGTTAGGAAGATCTGGTAGCTCCTGAGGATCCTCCTCTGGATGGGAATTCTGAGGTAATTGCTACAACATCTCTTTTGTTCCCCTTAGAACCAGTCATCTGCCAATCCCCTGACTCAACCCAGGATTAACAGCAATCTTTTATTCTTTGCCGGCATTGCCCCAAGACTTTTAAATTACCAGCCTCTTTTTATTTATAAATGTAAACCTAAGAAAACTCCATAAGAATCAATATACGTTTTTCATATAAATATGGGGCCTGGGCATAACAAAAGAGAGAGAATAGTAGAAAAAAAGAAGAAATGAAGGAAAGCAAATGAATTCCAAACTCAGAAACACAGACCTTGGCTCCATTCAGCATAAAACTTTAGGACACATATAAATCTTCTCACTACCCTTGTAAGAAAAAGTGAAGTTCTCACACTCACTCTCACACACAGTCTCATACTTCCCTTTTCCAAGTTATCTAAGGGACTTCTACCTTAAATCAGTTGTCCTTGCTGCTCATTTCTTTTAAATCGTAGTTGGATAATCTTCCTGATTCTGGGGGACCCTTTGTCAGGGAAATTCCTGGGGATGTTGCCCCCTACTTGCTGAAACCGAGTCACTAAATTAACACAGGACTGACGAACAAACTGGTTTTCTTCATGTGTAGGCAACATTAGAACTTATTTCCACAAACTAGTTTCATTTTTGCAGTCTTAGTCACATGCCAAAGCCCTACACCTAATGTGACCCTATATCAAGGTGTATGCTGCAGTATTTATGACTTAGTAGATGTTTATAGTGCACAGCTTTGATTTGTAGGCAATCAAACCAAGTAGGTGTGTGTCAGGTGGATGGGAGGCAAGTACTGGTTACAGTATACATAAACAGAAATGCAGACAAATAACTGAAGGTATGAATTAAAGCTGATGAATTAAATCCAGTTCCTTAGATTTCACTCTGACTTCACGGAGCTTAGCTGTCAGAGTGTTGTTAAATTTAAGCAATATAAAGAAAAAAATCACTGGAGCAATACTTAAAGAAATGCAGCTGGGGATGTGAAAATGCACTGTCAAATGGATGTGTGACTTCAGGACTTTTCATGAGATAATCATGTACATACTGCATCTGTTCACCTGAGGTGAATTCACATAAAAAGTCTCTAAATTAAAGGGAAAAAATAGTTTTCCTTGATATGTCCTGGAAAGAGACTATTTTCTGTCTATCCTAAAGCTCTCTTCTTTTATACCATCTATATGAAACAACTAAATAAATCCTGACCCTTTTTAGTTTACTTTGAAAAGAAATTTACAGTACAGTTGACCATACCGTGCCATGTATGAAAACCAACCTTCCTATAAGGCACTGTATGGCAATTTGTGGGCATGCTCCATCAGCAGCAGCATGACGATGGGGCAGGACCTGGGGTTCAAGCCAAGGCAGGCCTATTGCCCTTGAAAGCTGCCACTGGCCCCCAGGACCAATGCCCCCCAGGACCCCAGGCTGCTGCTGGCACAGGCAGCAGCAGAGCGGAACTGAGACACAGTCATGTCCTTGAGTGACTTTTAACACAGCATGGTTGGGCTGTGGTTTAACACCAGATGCAATATTTCTAACATACGGAGTCGTGGCACATTATTGCTGTCTGTATTCAAATGAATTTTCTCTTCTGCATTTCAGCATATTTAATAATTAGAAGACAGAAGGTGAACATGAAAATGAGCCAAACAGCAGATTTTCACCTAGAAATCAGTATTTTCCTGGCTCACCAAGAGTACTTTTTGTGAGGTTTTTAGTTACATAAAGTGCTATGTAATGCAAAGTCATACAATAATAATAAAATGCCTCGAGATGATAACATCAGAGGTTTTCCATTGTTCATATTACTCCAGGGGATAAAATTGATTTGAGATTTCCTGTCTTTCCTGTGATTAGAATTGCCTCTCTGTCTTTCCACAAACATACTTCTTTTACGACATTTAAGAGACCAAACAAATAAAAAAAATCTAAGTAAACTTTTCCTTATCATTTAAAGAAGTCTAGTCTTTGAATCAACAGTTCATATTTTCACTGCAAAAGGTATTTCAATGCACTGGAAACAACTAAGTAGCCATAGAAAGGTGATTTTGAGCTTCCTAGAATCTACCAGTTGCAATAGTCAGGTAGCTGAGATTGATCTACAACACCACAGGCTGATTGGATAGAAAGAAATTTTTTAAACTGCCTTGATTGTATGCCTAAAGTGTGAGAAGTAACATTTCCAAACCAACAATTTGTTGTTTGGGTTCTAATTAATAGAATTCACTGTATTCATATAAAGTGCCTTCTTTAGACTCTCTGTGACTGTAAATTATCACTTTTTGGGGAAAAAATCAAACTGAAGAGCAGGAGAAAATCAAAAGAGAAATACTACTCAAGATATATATAGATATAGATATACTTTTTTTTTTTTTTACTAATAGCATGACCAAAAATTCTCTGGGGAAAGGTTCAAGTTACATAATCCTTTTATTCTGTGTGCCTGGAGAGTTTAGGAAAAGATGAAACTGTCCAAATAGCATGTAAAATCTGTTAGGTTTAATCTGTTTAATAAATATTTTAACCCTAGTGCTCCCTGAATAAAATCAGCAATAAAAATAATTACTGAGTGTTTCTGTTTATCTTAGGAGCCATCATATAGATGTCTACTTAGGAAATAGTTTCATAAGGAACTGAAGCCAACTTAAGCCTCAATTACTGACCAAAAAAGAAAAAGAAACAACCAGACAAAACAGAAAGCAGTTCCACCCTCCTCAATTGCTTTTCACTTTGTATCTCCATAGGTCTTTCCCAAATGGACACATAATCACCTAAAGCAAAGAACTAACACATCTGAAAATGAACCCTATTTTTAAAAAGTGGTCCAGTTTACTTGGCCACAGCTGCACAAACAGGAGAAGGGGGCCATGTCAGGATATGGGATCAGTCCTTTCAAAGGAAGCCTGGGCTGTGAGTGACCTCCTCTGCAAACACCGTGGAGGGGATGAAACATTCCTTAGTGTGAACAGGACCTGTAGAGGCAATACACAGGATATAAGTTCGGTACTGTTTCTCTTGGGATGAGAGGTCTGCTTGCTCACTGCACTTAGGTTCCTATGAAGGAATGGATTCAGATGCAACTGAAAGAGAAAATACCTTCCATGGACTCCTGCTAATGGGAGTCCAGGCCACAAGATGAAAAGCATCAGCTGTCACAGTCTACAAAATCTGATCCTCTCAGGACACACTACTTGCTAATGAAGACACAGCCATGTGTTACCTTCTCTCCCGCATTTTGAGGGCAATTTCAATCATCTGCTAGTGTCTGCACTGAAAGCACCAGAGCTGCTTCCTCAGTAAAGGTAAGGAAAAGGGCTGGCAACAGCGAAACAAAGAACATCTAATTTTGTTTATTGAGCCTGGGAAAGAAGGGAAATGGTGGAAGGAAAGAAGTATGATAGATTTAAGTATGAGAGTGCTGGCTCCCAAATTGGAAAGCCCTGACCACAGAATGTAATCTCTTTTTCTTACATTCGTGTACCAGACATGGCCAGGTAAAATCCAAACTTTCCAACTATGTCAAAAAGCCTCCTTAAATTTTTGCATTTAGTAATTCTATTTAATTCAGAAAGGTATTTCACATTCCAGCTGACTTTTTCTCCCCTCAAAATGCCAGTTGGTAGGAGATTTCAAAATTTCAACTTTTGTTCCAGTTTAAGGGGAAAAAAATTAATGAGGTCATTTCTTGAGGAACAGAAATTATCTGTTAGTTCTACACCTATTATACTTCATCGAAGTCATCATATGCTCCTGAGCCAAGACTGGCAAAGAGCTGTAGTACTTCTAACCTGAGTCTGATCTCTGTGGCTACACCCTTGTAAAGCAATTTAAAGTTTTTGTGATAGCTTGCTTTCTCTTTCTCTCCTACTTTCCAAAAGCCCAGCCTGGTGGATCAATCAAACTGTCTAGATCCCTCAGCTCACCACCAACCCAGGCATGCTGCTTCCTTTCCAGAAGTTTCTTCAGGGGGACATGCAGAGTAGGTACAGAGAAAACAGAATGTTCACACAAGCAGGCATTCTCTCATGAAGAGAGATAATTTTACTTGTTACAAATATTCTCTACTTCAAATTGATAAGGAAAGCAGTGGGTGCTAGTGGTCAGGCAATACTACATGGAAAAGCAATAGATAAATCTAGGAAGCTAAGCCAGCAGATGTGGATTACTAACTTGCTAAGAAACATGAGTGGGGAAAAAAGCCACCCCAATGAACAAAGCTGAACATGGAAGGACAATAGTGCAAGGGAAAAGCACTGGACTCAAATCTCAGTGAGATGAAGATGACAGAGCAATAGTCTGGGGGTAAGTGATGAATGGGCAGGAGGGAAGGTCCTTGTGACTGCAGTAGGACACTCAGAAGACACCACTACACCACTACAGATAGGATCAGAGCTGGAGGAAAATGTGAGGAATTTGGAACTGAGATATCAAAACACCAAAGGAAGTTACAAAAGTTTTCCTACATGTTAACAACAAAAAATAAATTTCAGGCACTGTATTTTTTATTGCAAATTTTTCATGAAGGAATGATTTCATGAAGTGACAAAAGGATATTAAACCTTCTCTTCAAATTCTAACCATTAAAATTATCTGTACTTACATGGCTTATCTTTTTATCTGAAATCACAAGGGTTTTCCCTGGAGAAACTATAGTTTCTCAAGGTACAAGCAGAAGTTAGAAATTACACCATGATTTTATAATTATTTAAAGCTTCATGGCAGCACATGCTTTCACCAGGCACCATGTGTCTGCTTCAGTTGACCTTACCCAATTACTTAATTTTATGACTCACTCTAACAAAGGTTAAGACATTAAGGTTTTAGAAAGTTACCCCAAATAATATAATTGTCAGAGATTACTTTCTCATATAATAGTGTCATTAGAATCAGGTAAATAGATGAAGGGTCATGATGTAAGTAACCTCACTGAAATTAAAATTCATATTTTAAGGCAACAGCACTGCTGCCTGACATACGTGTGTGCATGCTCTAGTAGTGTCTTCCTTTTGGGAGTAGGAAATGCTTACCTCTTTCTGACTTGCATAAATGACAGGAAACTCGTACAAGGAAATCCTCTACAATCTTAGCATTTTCAACTAGGACAAGGGAACAAAGAGGAAAGGCAGCTTGGTGTGCTCCTTCTGGGTCAATCAACAAACATCCCTTGTTGTGCTTCAACATGTATCCTCAGTTGTAAAAACTGGGCTTATGCGTGGGTGGGAAAATGCCCTGTGGTTCAGCAGCAGTGTTCATTATATGCATGCTGAGGTTACATCAGAAGAATGTGTTCCAGAAGAATGTACTCCAGAGCCTCTGCTCAGGAACCATTGCTGTTTCTCATTCCCTTCAGTTATCCCCCTCTACTTGTGCAGATGATCTGTGGGCACAGATTATTTGATGAATGCTATGCCTTGATTGAAGAGAAGGCACATTAAGGGCCCAAGAAGGAAAATTGTTACATGTTTTATCATGTTATGATGTTCCAGCTCCATTCTCTCAAGGTTATGCTTGTATCCCTTCAGCGGAGACTCTGTTCTGTAAACATCATGGTTTCAGTAGCTCTTGCTGTTGTCAACAAAACTAACAAAACCAGATGACAGGCTGAGCTCAGCCTGCTAGAGGCTTCTCATACTGTATTTCTCTTTCTTCCCGCGTGCCTGCCCCAACAACCAGCCCAAATCCACTCTCCTCATGGGGAATACTGGGTGAGGATCCCTGGTCCCCAAGCCCCCAGGCTGCCTCGGCAGTGGGTGCTGCAGAGACTGCACCGATGTTTGGAGCATCTGCAGCAGCTCAGTGGTGACAGACAGGGCTGGGACCATTTCTGGGTGAAAAACTGGCGAGGGCTCAAGTCTCGACAGAGCAGCTTTGTCACTGAGTGGAGGCTCTGGTAAGGGCAGGTACCACCAGAGATTTATAGACACAGAGAAGATGATGATTGTTTAACTTCTTTGGGGAATCAGTCTAAAAACTCATGAATGAGCATCACTGTCAGTCCAGAGCAAACAAGACCCTTAAAGTTTTGTGACTCTTCAGAGTACTTAGCTTAATGATGCTCAAACCCCTCAGAAATAAGAAAATACAGAACTGAAAAATACTGAAATTTTATGTCTGAGTACCAGCTACTGAGTATATGAAACAAAGTGTCCAACTTTGCCCTACTTGAAGAGTGGTGCACTGCAGCTATGTCTTTCAAAACTCAGTAAAAAGTGGACAGCACTCAGTAAACAACTAAGCTAAAGGAGTTAATTCTATTTTTTGGTTAAGAAAATAAAATGTAGGCAAGTTGCACTACGCAGAGGCTCCTTCACTTGTTCTGAACTTAGGGCAATGAATCTAATGCAATAATTATCCCATTTTTCAGCTTTTACTGTCACTATTGTGCTCAGCCACTAGATTCTTCCCAAAGTATAATACACATTGTTTTGCCCTGAATATATGAGATTGCACCTGACATTTTAGAATCCACTTTCTCTGAGTGGGTCCAGTATGTCCTGGAATCCAGATTGTGCTGTGTGATGTACATTGTCATGGCAATTTATCACTTCATCTGTGCTTCTTGCATCTGCAAATACAGTAATTTAGTGGTTTTATATTAGTTTCCAATTGTTCATAAAAATATTACCTAAGGTCAAGTATGGATGTTTTTGATGCTACTTTGTAAGAACTGTCATATGGCATTTCTTATTTCCTGTCTTATTCATATTATATAATGTTAATTTATTTTAGTTTGAAGGCCATGAAAGACTAAGTTAAATACCCTACAGAAGTGTATTACATCAGCACAGTTACAAAATCCAATTATAATTGAAGTTCATCAGAGTACAACCTGAATTCAGCTTGCCAAGGCCTGTTTCTAAAACCAAATTAGTGAGCATCAATATACTTCTGTTGAATGTACTTCATCTTTTACATTTTATAACTGATGAGGTCAACCATGTTCTTTGAGCCCAGCATTGGAAGACTTTCATTGCATGCTCAGAATTATTAACAGTGATCAACAGCAAGACAGAAAACTGTTCAGCCACTTCTTCTAGGATTATTGCATGAAAAGGCTCCCTGCCTTCCTCTTAGAATATTTATTTATTTATAGAATATTTGTTAGTGTCGTTTAATACTTACATTTCCATTATGGCCTGGCAAATTATCTAGTACCCTGATCAGATATAAATATGTCCTTTTGCTCCTTACCAAATACTGTACCTAACTGTTGAACACTTCTTTGGACTATTAGCACTTTGCTATTAATCCGGCACCAAATCTTACCTGCTGTTTTACTTTCTTTTGTTTCTGCCTTAGATTTCCTTCTGTTTTCCCTCATTTTACTAGGCTTGAATTTTCTCTAGCTTCATTTGGTAATTTTATTGACATATTTATGATTGCTATCTACTTCTCACTATTGTCTGTCTTTCCTTCCTTTTCCAGAAAGGAGTTTTAATAAAACTGTTAGTTTTAACATTTAAAGTACTGTGTAACACATATCTTGTAATGAAGTCTTCTGATACACAGCCTAATTTTCATTAATATTGTTAAGTTGCTCACCTAAGATGCTCTCCATGTTCTTATTTCTTAACTAATATTTTTTCTAGGAAACTAATCAGACACGCGTAGACAATTTATTTGTATGTGTGTATCTCAGTAAATGCATACACATCTGTAAAAGCCTACTCAGCCACAAACACATGTACATGTAACAGATCTTGCCTGTGTCTGTTCTCTGTGTGACCTCATTTGATGTAACTGGTTTGAGCACTGTATCTTCAGGCCACCATAAGCTTCCAACTTTGTGATCATTCCAGCTCTTCCCACCGCAGTCAGGTCTCTGTGTGTGCCATCTATTGAGCACTGGAAAATTATCACAAGTAATTCCTAAAATCTCTAACACAGTTTTACCACTGTCTTCATGAGACTTCCATTGTCCATGTCAGCAATGACAATGCCATTTCTATTTTCACATATTATTGACAGGCACTTAAAGGCTTATTTGTTGGGGGGTTTAGTGCCTTTATTTTAAAAAAGCATTTTACTTTTATCCTTCATGATTTAGTGTTTTCCATATATTATTCATACTTACATTAAGTCAGACTTTAAATGAGTATGTGATTTACTGGAAAAAAAACCTCTGCAGATTTAGTCCAATTGATTTTTTTTTATGATCCTTGCACCTAATTATCTTACAGTGGCTAATGACCTTTTATCACATTGTATTATTAATGCAATCATATGCAAAAAAAATAAATTTGAGTATAATTCTGATGTAAATCTTAACCAAGTGACACCAAATGTAATGCAGTAGTAGACAAAATTAGAGTTCAGCCAGTGGCATGGTATTACTATTTTCCTCATGATTGACTGGATACTAAAGAAAACCTGTACCTGACAGAGGAAGTCCATTGATTTGATTCTGACTGACAAGATTTCACATGTCCTAGAACCTGCTTTGTTGCAGCTTCTATAACAATCCGTGCTGCTGTCATGATTTTTGTGGGTTTTACCTAAGATGAGATGTAATTTTTCTCAGATATGTTTTTATTATTCATCAGTAGCACAGGAGTAAATAGGAAGTACAGGAAATATTGCTGTCCTTCTGTTGTCATTACATATTTGATTTGGCAAGTTAATAACATGACTGTAGAAGCTGTTTATATGCGATAATAACATTGCAAAGTTTGGGTCCAGAAAATGCTGATAACTCCTCCAAAACCATAACTGTGATGGAAATTTCCAAGAAAATCAGTTGGACAGGAGATTACTAGTTTTACTGCAGGCCAGATGCAATCTGAAAGATACAGAACGTGTTGATGCTTTAATCTTGGAGGTGTCAAATCTACTGCATTTCCCATTTTATTTCTTACTCAAAAGTAGGCCATACTTGACTTTGCTTCTGTAAAAATATCAAGCTGCAGAAAATACATTGGATACTGGAAAATATATACATAATCTGCCAGATAGTAGGGTTTTTATGATTCTATATTCAAATTTCCTCAATAAGGAAAAAATAATATTCTATCATAATAAGAAATACACTGCCCAAAAGATATTGACACCTATTCCAACTGAAATTAATAGAACAGATGCAACTTTGACCAAGTGAGAAAAACCTAGGCATATCCCAATTCACTTATATACATTACTAAATGTATCATGTGCTTTCCAGTACTTGTAGATGTAAGTAGGAACATTATATTTATTCTTCAGGTGTTCACGTACATGGGGACACCTAGAATGAATCTGCTATTCTTTTTATTTACCACAGGCAAAAATAACCAACATTTGCTTTGTTAGACTGTTTTGACAGCAGCATTAAGGTCACTGTGTGATGTTTGTACATGTTCAACTCTTTCCAGGATTTTCCCTTGGCTTCAGCAGTCATTTACACTGCAGGCAGAGAAGCTCCATGCACAGGGATGCATGATGTGAGAGAATATGACAAGAAAAATCATGTTTCTTTGTTTCCACAGCTGAGCACTCCTTGCGCACCTTAACTTCCTCTAAAATTAACCTGTATTTCTGTCCACTGACAAGACAAGGACATGTCTCATGTCTTCTATTGCCCCACATTGTTATTTGCCACAGACATGCCCATCACAGCTATCATCAGCATACTGGGTGAAGAAGTAAAAGGCTGAAAACTGATAAAACAGAGAATCAAGGCCTTTCATAATCTTTATGAATAGAGAGAGTAAAATAAATTTCTCCCAAATATCTGTTGTCATTGTTTACAAATTTGAGCACTTAAGTCTTTCCCTATTTCATTTGACAATGGTGGTTGACAGTCCATCATGCTGGCACAATGAATGCGGGCCATTGCTGTCCAGGCCTGAGAAAATGCCATCTCCAGTGGTAATCGAAATTGGTTTTTAAAAGTAATCATTGACTGAATTACCAGCTTCAAGACAACCTCCCGTTGCCTATGACTGTTTTAAGTGCCTTTTCACCTACATCTGTGCTCAACAGGCACATACCTTGGTAGATAAAACAACATCACCCTCAGCTTCCTATCTTCTCTGAAAAATATTAGCATTTTGTAAGTAGCGTTACAGGGAGCCACAACAAATACACTGTAATTGTTTGATCATGGCGCTCCTTAGGCTTTTAAAAAACCCAAGGTCGCACCTACTTCCCGGATATATTTCCTTACCTCTATCCCCTCCCCTACCCACAGCACCACCCCTGCACCTAGAGAGGTAAAACTCTGGTGAACAAAGGGGTTCCCTCCCTCCTTCCTCCCCTCCTTCCTTCTGCCACAAAAGAGAGGGATGCTTCCAAGGCAGGATGGGACAGATGAGGTGCCATGGGGTTCCCTCTCTGTGCTGGGAATACCTAGCAATACATGAAGATTAATCTCAGCTAAATCTAAGACTAAAATATGCCTGAAAATCAGGCTTGGCATAGCTACTTTAGGATAAGGCCAGTTATTCTGGATCACTTAAAAAGTCAATGCATAAAACCAGCTGTTCTAGAGTGAATGTGTACTTCTGGTTCAAATTCCAAGTGAGTATTTCTAGTAGTTGTCTTCGTCACAAATTTAATGTGATACATAACTGAGGTGTTGCCCTAATCCGAATCTTGTCCAGATGCAAGCACACCATAAAGATGTCAGCACAGAGCAATGAATATAGGAGTAAAAATTGAGAAAAAATGTAAGGCATATGCTAGTGACTCCCTTCAGAAGTATGGCACTTAGTACAGGTATCCTACTACTGATAGCAGCAGGCACAAATATCACCTAAGCTGATGTTCAGAAGTAATCTGGGGTGGGGGGGGAGGGTTTGGTGTGAAAAAAAAAGAAAAGAAAAAAAGTGTAAAGGTTTTCTTGCATGTTTTTGAGCCTCTTTGTTTTCAGGATCACTTATTGGCCTCAGAAGCTTATAGGCAGCTTTGCAGTGTTCCTTCCCAACAGTGATCCAGCTAAGCAGTTGCACCTTTTCTCCAATTCACCTGGCGGGGCTTGTTTTTACTGTTTGTTCCTGGCCACAGATCATGGAAAATTATGTGCTTCTGAGCTGAGGTGTACACATATATGTATGTCTAAAAATGTAGCTGTTTAGAGCAGCTTCGGTATCTTCAAGAGCTAGTATTTAACTTTTCTTGGATTTGGGAAGTGTTAGGCAGCCTGTGACTTTAAGCTCATGACAGTTGTTTGGGGGCTAAACGAAAGTGGAAAAAAAGTAGGGTTTTAGCAGTGTTCAGAGTCAATATCCTGAGATGCCTATGTTTTATATAATCTACCCGTACTGTGTCAAGTTTTGTTTCTTTATTTGTTTTACCTGTTTAGTTACGGCCTAAGCAAATAAAGCAGAATGATATATTGGGTTAAAGGTGGAGGGTTTTTTGTTGCTGAACCTGAATTTTCTGCAAATTGTTTTTACAGTCAAGTGAACAAATCACTAACAGCAAAAGACTATTTGTGTTAATGCATGAGTGCAGTTTTTCTTCAACAATCCTTCTATCCTTTACATCAACTCTTTTTCCTGCTACTGACAGTTTTAGAGGAAGGGTGAACAAACTGGGAAAGGGCAATCTGATTTTATATTCTGTTACATTAAAAGGGGAAAGCTCTCAGACAGCATGTTTGAACCTTGTTCAGGGTTATTTATAGAAGATTCATCTGTTCCTTGGGGAAACAAAGAAACCTTTTCAACCCTGTCTAAAGTAGAGGAATGATCTAAGTTAAAACCCGCCTGAGGGCAAACCGTGTGTAACAATTCAGAGTTTATCCTTGGACATGGAGCGTGTTGGGTCTGGGCTGTACTCTCTTTGCACGTTTTGTAATCATTTATACTCCTGTGAAGTAACTACAAAATAACACCTTTTGTCTGACTTAGGCTTTGAGTGTATTTTCTATGGCTCCATCGAGTTATAAATAAAGAAGGCTTCCAAAGAAGAGATTACATCCCAAAATCCTCCTATAGATCGATCAGAAGCTGTTAAGTAAGATGTTGCCAGTGCTCTGGCAAGCTTGGCAGGTTGTCTTACAGTGGTTTGAGAAGGTTTTGCTACATCCTCCACAGCTGCTACCTACGTAGCAGCGCTGGTGGGGGCAATGGGGGCTCCCAACTCAGCAGCTCCTGTGCAAAAGTTAGCATTTTAGCAACTGGGAAAACAGGTGAATTTGCACTAAAATGCCAAACTGAGTGGAAGTGTCTCTCAGGCACATGGTGGGACTCTTACAGATGATTCTCTGCAGGGCTAGCAGTTGGACTCGATGACCCTTGTGGGTTCCTTCCAACTCGGCACATTCTGTGATCTGAGGGAAAAGCCCATGGTACCTTCTGCTGGGCTGGAGAGTTGGGAGAGGAGGCAGAAGTGGATAACCTTCAATGGAGGGGCAGCACAGGAGGGTACAAGTGGCAATATCCTACATGGGTACAGCGTGACCACCAGTAGTAACTCTGTTTGGGCCAGTGATTTATGGATCCAGTTGCCTCTCTTCCACTTCTGGAAGCGACTGCATTTAAATCTCTAGGCTGAACTGGCAACACAGAAGGTGTTCCTGCTTATTACCTGTTTCAGTGCAAAGTCAGCACTTTAAGTGAAATTTTGGCTTCACACAGCAGGGGTTACACACACCAGTTTTCTCCTGACACTTTTACATTAGGAACGTGAGACATAGCAGAGGGGCACAAGTGCACATTTGTGATAGAAGTGCCAGGACTTTTATCACCTTCTTGCCCCTATGCATCTGCTGCCTGCATACTCACCTAGACTGAGTAATGTGCTCGCTGCAGGCAGTCTGGTACAACAGTCTCTTCTAGCTCCTCCAAAGCCAGAGGGCCTGTGAGTCAGTGTGCATCCTTTCTTTTGTCCTTCCACGCAGCCCCAGGCTCTCATTCTACCCTTCAGATCCCTATCTCGACACGTTGAGCAGCCATAATCTAATGCAAAGAAAGGCCCTTTCCTGTCCCATTAGCACCGGCACTTTGCAATGGTGCTCAGACAATGAAGGGCTGCAATGTTTTACCTCTCTACAGGAAAATTCACCAAATCTTATCTGTCATATCTGACAAATTTGACAAAAGCTGACAAAAAGCTTTCAAAAGCGGCTTCAGTGACCACTAATCCAATATGCTTTTATTACTAAAACCAGAGAAGAGGCTAAAAAACTCCCAGGGGTAGGTACGCCTTTACCCAAGGCATACCTCTAGCATTGCATACCCAAGGCATTGCCTCTAGCCCCCGAGATGGCTAGATCAGAGAACCACTTATCGCACAACAGCCTAACACTTCCCCTGCAACTGCTGCCTAAAACCCTCAAGTGTAATTCTCCAGCTCCTGCCTTCATCACGTGTTGGAGAAAGTCACTCAGCTTAACAACGTGGATGGTTCATAGAGTCACGGAATATCCCGAGTTGGAAGGGCCACATAAGGATCATGGAGTCCAACTCCTGACTCTGCACAGCACAAGCCCAAAGTGTTTGTCCCTCATAGGAGCAGCATGGAATATATTTATCGGCTCAGGAAGACTTTCTAGTAAACTGTAGATGTGCATATTTGGACATTGTACAGCATCAACATTAAAAAAAAAAGAACTAATCTTTGCTGTGATGGCAGGTTTTGAAATCACGGACCGCAGGCTTTGTCTGATCCATGGGGGATGGGTCCCTCGCTTCTGCTCTGAGTGAGTCCTCACAGTCACCTGCGTTTTGCTGCTATCAGGAGGCTCTGCTTGTCTGTTTTCAGTGCTCTGCTTGACACAAGCAGGGCTGCAAGAACAACAGGCACAAGTTAAACAATTTCTCCTAAGAACAAATATCCTGCAGTGTTACACCGGGATGTCATGTGGTGCAAAATTTTGATTCTTTTTCATATACCCTGCCTTCTCTGAGGCCTGTTTTGAAGCATTTGGTCTTGGTTTCTTTCTATGTACAGATTCTGTCATTCTTGTATTTCTGCAAGTTTAAAGAATAATGTGTGGACATGCCCTAGCTGCGGCGCTTATCCTCCTTCTGAAGGAATTCCAGTCACTGATATTACCAAGAAGATGGAAAGCATATACAAAAATGGCACAGAATGTAAAACATGGGTTTGCAGCCTTGAATATTAACTACTAAATAATTCCAGAGATATATCCATGCATGAGAGCTAACACTATCAAGACCCCTTTCTAACAGCAGGTATAAACAAAAATTCCAGCAGCACGATGATGGAAGAATAAGTTTTTGTGATTTATCAAGTTTACATCTAAAACACTCTGACAGTACCATTGCAAATATTAAGCTCAAACCTAAACTTATGGGTCCTAAATCTTCTTGACTTCCTGCATTGGTTTTAGCTATAGAAAGGACATAGAAAATACCTCATGACTGCTTCATCAGATTTGGTTTATGGAGGTTTTGAGCTAAAGGAAATCGGACAGCCGATAGCAGCAGTGATATCATACCCAAATCATATCCTTAATGAATCTATAAAAAAGTTTTACTGAAGACTTCACTGAGGTCAGAATTGGATCCTCACACTGGAATATTGTTTGAACAAAGTTGATCTAGATTTTCACCATTAAAAACAGGGCAAGTTGGGAACTGTGTTGTCCTCAAACTAGAAATGTTTCCCTCGTCTCCCAAATTTAATTCCAAAATATTAAGAGCCAATGTAAGGGACAAATAAAATTACCATAAACTACTAATTATTTCACTCAAATTGACTTTAGTCTCATAAGCTGAATGTTGTTATTGCATAATGTATTAGTGCCATACTGAACCAGTAATGAAATGCTTGAGGAACTGAGCCACTAGTCAAAGGAGATTCTTCCCTAGGTATAGCCACAATGTTGTAACAAGGCTTCGAACTAGCAAATATTCAGTGATGTATTAGCATGATCATGTCATGGTATTAAACATATCAAGCTGCTGCTACTCATTGCTTAGGTACATCTCAGTGAAATGAGAACTCATATAAGAACTTGTGAAAAAATGCGTAATAAAATATGGACCTATATAAGAGCTTGGGGATGCTGTAACAAGGTAGAACTGTAATAATGTGTATGACATTGTAAAAGCACTTTTGAGTTTGTTATCCCAAAATAGTAAAGTGAGTTTGGTAGAAGAATTTGTTGCTGGTTTTGTTTTGCTTTGGTTTAATTGGACATGTTTCTATTCCATATAATTCAATATCAATCCTTTACTAATATTTTAAAATCATAATACTCAAATAGTAATTGAAATGGACACTAATTATTTTTGTGTATGACTACAAAATAATACATTTTACTTGCATTTATTATTTTGATAGAATTTAGTTTTATGTCACCTTTTTTGTAAAAACAAGCATATTTGAATTATATTTTGACAAGTCAGCGAGTTTTGCTATTTTTATTGGAGGAGAATGTTACTTTCAAATAAAACTCATTGAAAATGTTGGTTATTTCCAGAATGAATATTCTAATGACAATCTAAATGTAATTGTCTCTGTCTTTTTAATTTGGCCTTCAGAAATAGTTTTGAATTAAAAAGATTGTATTATTTGTATACTTACAGTATATAAAAAGAATATACATATTTACAAAATAGATGTGTGTTTTACATCAAAACTTCAAATTCTTTGTTCTTTTCATTCTGTTTCAGGGCAGGGCCTGAAAGAGCAGTCAATTCACTGTGTAGCCATTCTAGAATGACTGAGGTATTGAATTTCAAAGGCCTTTAGTTTTGTCCATTAATGATGAGGAATAATTTTGATATTACTAAAATGCTTTTTTACTTATGATTTTAAAATACCCATAGTATTTACTATTTGATTTCCTAAATTACATATTGTTTGGGTTGTTTGTTTAGCAGACTTACGTTCTTATCAGTTATTTCTGATGCTCAGTAAAACTTGAACATTTATCCACACACATTTGAAAACTGCACTGACCTGAAAACATTGTCTCTACCATGCAACAAGACAATGCTCTGTACTGAAAAATGAGTAGGAATCCTCTGTGAAGAGATGTTGCTACTTAATGAGGGCTCCTGAGAATTGGTAGTTTAGTCACGTACACTCCAAGCATATTAAATAATGGTTTCAAAAAATGCCTGTAGTGCTAGTGTTCAGTATTTTCATCTGTTCTTCTCTAAGGTCATGGTTATGTTAAGAGTGTCTTTCTGGATCAATATCCTGACATGTTGGCATGGTTCTGTGCAGTGCTCACAGCACCCATTAGCAAGGCTGACCTTTTGCCAGCTTAGCATAAATCAGGTGCATGTCATACATCCATGCTGCGTTTTGGCATGGCAAAAGAAGATCCTTATGATATCTGGCCAAAGAAATCGAAATACTTCTTTTATGGCTTGTAGTACCAAAAATGTACCAGCTAAATCTGCAACCACTCACAACATACTACTTCTTTTTCCCAAGTCCTCCTGTTCCTATTGCCAGTGTGAAGTCAGTGAGGGTGAGCTAATGGACCATTATCTCACACACCAGAGATCAGAAGGAAGAGCAGTGGTAATGTACATAAGCATATTATTTTACTGAATTTGCATGTTAAACTGATTAATTCTAGCAACCATTGCTGATAGGAAATAATAGAGAGAAAATATATTAACTGTTTAATTGGTTTTGACAGCAAAGGAGAAACATATCTATATTTATTCCCTCTCCCCATGTCTTACAGACAAGCATGGATGCACATAATATTTAAAATATTAGTACTCCTATCATTGTGAGTACTGGCCAGACCACTAAAAAAGCGTAGAAAGTCTTATGATGGATACAACAAACAGTTACTTACAGCCAGGACAAAAAGCATTATAAGGTTCAGTGACTTGCCTCATTTTGAGTCCCACATGTGCTATTTCTACTACTCCTTATCAGATTTATGCCTAGCATTTGCTATGTATTCTTGTCTGGGTTTTGAGGTTATAATTTGAGAATTGCTCATGTGGTCTTATATAGGAGTCTGTCATAGTGTGGGGGGGGGGGTAATATTTTTTTTCTAAGTTGTGATAACTTCACATAAATGGCTTCATTTTGAAGGTCCATGGAGGCTGCAAGGTCTTACTGTGACTCTGGTTGTAAGTCTGAGGTCCTGAAGGTGCAGACTCAGATCTCAACAAGCATAATTTATTTCTCTGATCATTATTTGCCATGGCATTTTAGACTCTGACTCCCACACCTCACAGAAGAGATGTCTTAGAGAGCTTACAGCCTGAAGGACCCATAGACAAATCAACCAACACTCTCATTTCCTGCAGTGGGTGGGATGAGGGGAATCTGCTCTGTTCCCTTATACATTTCAGGTTATTTTTCACCACTTTAACCCCGACCATATTAGTAAGTTATTATGGAGACACAATGCCAAGTACATTGAAGGAATCATTCACTCAGAGGGTACAGAGTTTTAACCTTTATCTGAGTTAATGCTTTAAGGTGTAACATTTTGCCAAATGTATTTTTCAGATTAGACTCTGTATTTACTTTGGTCAACTGAAGTAGTTGTCAATAATTTTAATCTCACCTATCAGTCTATAAAATCCTATTTTTTTCCTCAGGGCAAGTTCATAAATAGCAGTATTGCAAAGCTGGAGGGCAGTATTATGACTTAAGACTTAGAAATCTATTAAATCGAAAACACAATTCAAACTTGAATTTGCAAGATGCATAACCATGAGAGACTCACAAGAAATGTGTGTTATACAGTGTTGCACATTTCTTTGAAACTTTATATTAAAAAAAAACCAATATTCAGAACTATGTTTGCCTACAAAGAATGTAAAAATTATAAACAGGGAAATAAAAATGTTATCTTTTAAGTCATACTGGTTTCCTAACTGCTTTAGTTGGTTTATAAACTGTAGACACTGCATTGTTAATACAAAGCAAAGAGAGGTAACATGCCAGAGGTGCACTTCCTTGTTTGCTACTGTCACACTGACCCTCACCTTTAAGTCTGAAATACCTTTGGAGTAACTGTTTCAGGATTTGCAAGCACCTGAAAAAGTGTCCATGGCTGTAAGTGTTTGTAGAGATACACCTGAGAAGAGCAAAAAATTATCCTTCCTTTCGCATGTGGCACCTTCTGATCCCCCTGCAGTTAAACAGCTTTCTTTATTTCCCCTTCTGCTCACATCCATCTTTGACTGCTCCCACAGAACAAATTCCTGCCCTTTTCATACTGGCAAGTAGATGTACTGTTCTTGTAGCAACACCATTGTCAAGAAAGCAACCAAAGTAATATCTGTACCTAAAGTAGTTGTACAAAGTTGTACAATACCTGTGCAAAGGTGATGTAAAATGTACCTCTTGAGAGGCAGTTACCCCCTGCAAACAATAGAAGTTTATGAGCAGTTCTAAAAGTTTTCACTTTTGAGATTTCATTTCACAAACGCATTTTATCACAAGAAATAAAAAGCTGGCAGGGCCATTGGTTTCATTTAATCTAAAAAGTCTGATTTAAAATGCTTTCCTTCCAATAAATGAGTTTCATAAACTTCAGCTGCCTGATTTCTCTTTACATGTTGTTTATGTGAATGGCAAAAACTACGTAAGATTTACAAGGCTGGTGCCATGGTCTGTATTGCTCCATGGTGTACTAGTTGTCAACTCCAAGGTCACAGCTTTATTAAAGGATCAAGATTTATAATAACGTTAACAAGAGCATGAATGCCTTCACAGGCATCTTCCTGTAGTTTACTTCCCTGAGGTCATCTGCAGAATTTCTCCCCCTGCCAAAGCTACTAATCAATAAATACTGTGGTTTCTCAAACAAAGTTCAAATGGATCTATCATGTTACTTTAGTAATAAATCTTAGCTTTTGTTTAACACCGGCCTTCAAAAGATGTAACCCTCTTTACCTGCAGTAATTTAACTTCATAACAGCCTTATTTGGTGATTAAAACCTGCTCCATTTTTACAGATTGAGAAACTGAAGCATAAAGACATGCTTTACTGAAGACATACAAGAAGACTGAAAAGACTTGGAAGCTCATCTCTGCCAGCCTCTCATGTGCTGAGGCTGAAGACCATGCTGCCTCTCTCCCAAAAAGTAACACAAGGCGTAGCATCTGAACTGAGGCTTCTGTAATTCTTCCTTTTAGGGTATGTCATGGCATGGCTAGGGCACACCTGAAGCTGATATACAGCTGTGGTGTGGTCCTAGCCGACACAAACATAAGTATTCTGCAGGCTATTTACCACCTAAGGTGTAGTTCTGTGTCGTCTTCTGGCTGTACCTGCAGTGTTCATGAGGTTACTGCCACCAAATGCTGCTCATTACCCATCCAGTCTACTCAGATCTACTGGTCTGGCTTCCTGCTTTATTTCAGGGAAGAAGATAATCAATCTCTTTAAATAGTAGGGTTTTTTTGCCAGCCTATGAAGAGCTCAGCAAACCCTTAGCAGCAGTGGTGAGCACAGGGGAGCAGTTACCTCCTGAGGTAGCAGAGCCACAGTTGCAAGAGGACCTTTCCACAATGCCTCAAATCCTAGGCCTCTCCTCTCCTGGAAGGGGAGCTTTGCCTTTTCCACAGAATTTTCTCCTGACTTGAAACAGGGGCAGCAAATATCCCAGCCTAGATGACCTAATTCCCTTTGGGTGCTGTCTCTGCTTTTGCGTAGGAGGATACTAGCATTAATAGCTAAAAGTAATTGTGATTGATACTGAACAAGAACATAGAGGCAGCAGAATCACAGGATGGTTAACCTCTCATCCTCATATGAAGAGACCTCAGCTTCAGTTTCTTTGCCTGCAGTTCCCTCTCTTCCTGCCAAACCATGATCCCAGATGGTGGTGTGGTTATTTCCTCTAGCTGCTGATCACCAGCAGCTACAAGAAGTAGCTCTGATGGATGTCAGAAGCATTTAGGCTCATTCACTTTTGAAATACTGGAAGCTGAATGTGAACCACAGGTATTACTGTTTTGCATTCTCTCTTACTGGAAACTCGTCTCAGGATAGAAAGAGAGGGGAATCTCCCACCTAATGTTCTGAACATCTAGCAGTGGTACAGACAGCTGCAGTTCCACGGAGACAGGGAAAACCATGGTGAACATCCATTTCTTTTCAGCCCTGGCACTGGGACAGGTTGCCCAGAGAAGCTGTGGATGCCCTGTCCCTGGAAGTGTTCAAGGCCAGGCTGGATGGAGCTCTGAGCAACTAGTGAAAGGTGTCCCTGCCTGTTGCAGGGGGGTTGGAACTGGATGATCTTTAAGGTCCCTTCTAAGCCAAACCATTCTACGATTCTATGATCTTTGATATAATGCAAGAGACCAGGTTTAGCCTGAACCTTAGTCTTATTATAATTACAACCTTCACAAATTGGTATACTCCCTACAAATCCATTTATTTTAAAGCATTTCCAACATTTGGTTTGTTGTTCATATGCCATGAGTTATGTCCAGATGAGGTCAGTGCTAGATGTGCTTAACAGGTCCAAACTCTACCTGGAGGAGACTGTTCTGTTGTCATCTCTGTACCGCTAGATCAATATTTTTTAAATTCCTTATTCTGGAAGAAAAGTGCACAGTCACATCACTGAATTAAAACCACCTTTTTTTGGGGGGGATTTTTTTTCTTTTTGTTTTTTTTTGTTGTTTGTTTTTGTTAGGATCACTCAGGACGCTGAAATACTGCCCCAAATATCAGTAATACCACTGGAACTACTGCATAAAATCACCGCTAGCACGAGTCAGGAATTAGATTAGGAATCACCTAATCAGGTTGGAAAAGATCTCTGGGATCCTCCAGTCCGACCTGTGCAAGAACAACACCACAGCATTCAGTGCCCCGTTCAGTGTTTCCTTAAACACCTCCAGCGATGGTGACTCCACCACCTCCCTCGACAGCCCATTCCAATGTCTCATCAGGCTTTCTGGGAAGCAATTCTTCCCGTTGTCCAACCTGAGCCTCCCCGGGCACAGCTTGAGGCCATGCCCTCTCGTCCTGTCCTGGCTGCCTGGGGGAAGAGGCCGACCCCACGTGGCCACGCCCTTCGTTCAGGAGCTGCAGACCGATAAGGTCCCTCCGGAGCCTGCTCCCCACAGACTTGTGTTCCCGTCCCCCCGCCGGCCTCACTGCCGCTCCGCGGGCAGGCCGATCCCGGGAGGAAGGAGAGCGGGGGCAGACGGGGTCCCGCTGTGCCGGAGCAGCGCGCTCGCTGCCCGCGGCGGGCCGGACGGGCAATCCTGCCGGGCCGGGCCGTGCAGGGCGGGGCGGGGCGGGGCGGGCAATCCTCCCGAGCCGGGGCGGGGCGGGGCGGGTCGGAGCGGGGCGGGGAATCCTGCGGGGCCGTGCCGGGCGGGGCCGGGCGGGGCGGGGCGGAGCGGGGCGGCCCCGCCGGGCCGGGAGGCGATCGCCATGGAAACGGCGGGGCGGGCCCCGCCCCCGCCCCCCCGGGTGCCGCCGGGAGAGCGGCCGGAGCCGGCGCGTCCCTGCTGGGCGGGCAGCGCCAGGTAGAGCGCGGGGCGGGGGCTGCCCGGGCCGGGCAGGGCCGAGCCGGGCCGGGCCGGAGGAGGGGCAGGGGCAGAGGCAGGGGCGGCCGGCGCGCCGCAGGCCGGGCTCGCTGCGCTCCGCTCCGGTGCGGCACCGCAGCTCGGCCGGGAGCCCAGGCCCCGGGAGCCCACCCCCCGTGCCGGGCGGCCCTGCGATCCGGGCCCGCGGCGGAGCGGGGCGCTGCTCGGCCCGCCAGGGCGGGGCTTGCCGCTCCTCCCCGGCCGTGCCGGAGAGGCCCTGCCGTGTTGCCATGGCCGAGGGGGCCGCGGCGGCGCCGGCGTGCTTCAGCGAGGATGATTTTTACTGCCCGGTGTGCCAGGAGGTGTTCAAAACGCCCGTGAGGACCGCCAACTGCCAGCACGTGTGGGTATCCCGGCCCCCGGCCCGCCCCCGCTCCCCCCGGCCCCCGGCCCGGCCAGCCCGGCCTCCCTGCCCTTCTCCTTTGCAGCCCCCCCGGACGCGCTCAGGGAGAGCCCCCGGCCCCGCCTGACCCGCGGTGGGCGAGTCGCGCTGCGCCCTCCTGCCGAACTCGCGTTTTTTAACTTCATGGTTTTCCCCTCCTCAAACAAGGGCTGCAGTATGAGACGTTCTCTCTTTTCAGTTCGTCCATTCAGCATTTTTTTTTTTTCCAGAGGGACGCTTGATTACAACGTGCTACTTTGTAGAAAAGCAAAATAGTTTTGGCAGCTGGTGCACGAGGGAAGAGGGCTGCAAAAGCTGGTGGACTGAGGTCTCTGGAAACGCGCGCTGAATGAAGCTTGGCAGTGTTTTTGGTTCTGCTTACGGACAATAAACAGGAGTTCCTCTGATAAGATTGTCCAGTATCACGTGCTTGCTGTACCATTTAATATCTAATTAATGATCAATCCGGTGTGCAGCCCGGATATACTAGTCAATAAATTGTAAGAGCTTTACCTAAAGTGCACTGCCAAGTTCCCCTAATTTCCATATACCTCTTCATAAGCACCATTATTTCATTTTTCTTGTCAAGTTTTGTATTCAGTAGACTATTACTCTGAAATATCTTTTTTCCCTTAACAATCACCTAGCTCTCTTCAAGGACAAAGTATCTGACTGTTCATTTTGCTAACCTTTGTTTGTGGTAACTCTTTAATTTAGGTTTTGCAGGAAGTGCTTCTTGACAGCCATAAGAGAAAGTGGAACACATTGTCCTCTCTGCCGGGGGAGCGTGACTAAAAAAGAAAGAACGTATCCCAAAAGGGCTCTAGATGTTGAAAACAGTATGAAGAAAGCTTCTGGGGGCTGTAGATGCTGTGAGAAGCAGGTAGAGTAAAACTTTAAAAAAAGTTGAATAAATTTTTCTTATTTTTGTCCAGACACACTGTTAGTGTGTGCTATTCTTGTCTTGGGGCTAAAGAGCCTATAGCAGTCTGACCTTAGCTTTGTATGCCATGCTAGGCATGTACTAGGCATGCAGTGTCTAGCTGTACCTAACAGATGTAAACTGAAAGAGTATCTTGAATTGTCAATAAAGACATTTTAAGTGGAGTGCCAGTTTTTCTCAAAAAAAGATGGAAAAACTGGATCTAGCTATAAAACTGGCAGAACGAAAGTTAGGGAGCTGAATGTGAAAGTTACAGATACATGGAAAACCTCAGAAACTTTCAGTATGGAAACGAAAGTGCGTAAAGCTGCTATAAAACTTCCTTTAAAACAAACAAAAAAAAGTGGGTTGATTACTTACAGTGTACATATGATCATATGTAGCTTCCTTCTTCCCCATCAGTCTTTTTACATTCCCTTCATTTCCCTTATAAACGGGTCATTATTTTCAGAACATTGGGTGAAATCTTGACCCCCACTCAACCCAGCTCATAAAAATGGGTGAAGGATTTCAGCCATGTTTTGTCTATAACAAATTACATTGAATCCAAGTAATCTTTGTGGTTGTTTCATTTCACTTGGACTTGTTTCTGCCAATGTGAAGATAAGCACTAGTGGAAACCTCATCTGCTTGCTTTGTTCCACATGATTCATTAGGATGAAAAGGGGGGGAAAAAGAAATTGATAGGAAGTTGGTAAACTGGAAGGAAGAACCAAACAGAGGAACTTTAATGGAATTCAGGCACAGGCATTTGAGATATGATCTTGTTCAGCCTCTAAACCTATGAGCACCTTCTGACAGTGCTGCTGCAGCTGAAATTCTGAGTTGGGGCATGTCCCACACAGCTGTCTTCTGACAAATCTAAGCAACTCATTCTCTTACCTTGAATTAAAGGTGGATAGGCAGCGTTAAGTTGGTGTTCATTCACCTATTTTTTTCCCCTCCCCTCTCAAAGAGAAAATGAACATACCTAATGTGGGAAAAAAAAAAGTTTCTCTGCATGACGTAACATCAAGCCAGAGAAGACTGAAGGACAGTGGTGCTTATCTCATCCCCATGGCCCCTCTCTGTTGTAGCTCACCAGTTTTTGATCCTGGATCTGAGAGGTGTAGTTCCAGTGACTTTATTTCAGTTAAATGGTGTTTTCTCACATTTTTCACCTCTGAGGGAGCCTTCAGATTCCCAGCGGTTTCGGGTTGGGGAATGACAATATTCTCCAGTGTCAAAGGGTGACAGAGGCCCTAAGGAGAGAGGAATCAAAGATGTGCTGTTGGTGAAGCAAGTGTTCATGCTCAGAGGGAAGACACAAGTTCTGGTTTCTGCTGCATGTGATGTCTGTATAATTCCTGCATGCATCACTTTCTGTTGGCAGAATTATCTCTTCCCTCTTGTCCTTGGATTGTTTAGTATGATTTCAGTAATTTGGCATTTCATTTTCAGGTTAGATTTTCGTGGATGAGACAGCATTATAAAACATGTAAGAAGTATCAGGATGAATATGGTGTTTCTTCAATTATTCCAAACTTACAGATTTCCCAGGATTCAACAGGGAACAGGTAATCAGGGTGTTCTGTGTATAACAATTTGTGCTCTTCTTTCCCCACCCCCTCACCCCATGGAAAGTATTTTTTTCCAGGGAATTCCTTCTTTTTGCAATAATTATTGTCCATGTTTTTGTGCTTCAAATATGAGTTTTTCCAGGTATTTTTCTTTACTCTTAGCAGACAGAAGAAAACCTTTCTGCATGATGGCTTTGGAATGTCTTCTAGAGACTCTCCTAAGAAGTATTTAATATTTGTAGCTTGCTTTCCTTGCCTTGACAGCATCTGAGCAGCTTACTTTGTAACATATTTCATAATATTTACCTCCAGGGAAGTTCCTGTCTATTTTTATTCTCCCTCCCCTTCCTAAGTTTGTTTTAGTGGGTATCCTGTTTCAAAACAGTACTGTGCAAGCTATTGCTTTCTGAATGAATTTATTTTGAACAGACTTCCTATGAAATCTATAAGGAACTCCAGTATGTTAGACACCATAAAATAAAATGACACCATTTGTTTTCAAGCAGTAAAGCTAAAAAACTCTTTTTTTAATACATTCTCACTGATGATTGGGGTTAGGGATTTTTGGGGTTTTTTTAAGAACTTTTTAGATATTATTTTCGCAGAGCTTTTTTATATATATCCTGTGCTTTATTTACTTTGTCATCAATTTTCTATTTTTAGCAGTCTGAACTTCTCTGTGTTTGGTTTTCAACCCATCAGTATTTTGAAAGTTGAAGCTGCTCCCAGAATTAGTTGCAGCAATGTTTCACAAAAGCGTTTGGATATGGTTATATCACTGTTTATTGAGTATGCCACAGTAGAATCTCCATGTGATTATAATATCACAGATGTATAAAAAAATTTACCATGACCATATTTGTCACTGTAAATACCCATGTTCTTTGTAGGATCAGCATGTTGGGACAGTTTCTTCTGGCTTAGCTACTGATGCATATATGGTCAAATTTACTTTCTTAAATGGTCCTCTTTGTTACTCTTAGTTTAGGAAGCAAGTTTGTTTTGTGTTTAGCATAATAAAACTTTCCTTACTGTAGTTGAAAGTTGTAAATTATTTGTATAAACCCATGGCAGTTAAATCCTATGTCAAAAAACTTAGGAAGTGCTACCTGTCTTACATTCATATAGTTCATAATGGTTCTGGAGTTATTTGCTGTCATCTCCATTACCATTCTTGTTGACCAAATGTTTGTTGTATTATATACCACTTTCCTATAAAGTTGTGTAGTATTCCACCAGGGATCACCATGGTAACTAAATTATCTGGAGAAGTCGCAGTTGACTGGAAATTAGCAAATGTGGTGCCCATCTATAAGAAGGATCAGAAGAATGATCCAGGGAGCCACAGGCCTGTCAGACTGACCTTGGTGCTGGGGAAGGTCATGGAGCAGATCATTCTGAGTGCCATCATGTGGCATGTGCAGAACAACCAGGGGATCAGGCCCAGTCAACACAGGTTTATCAAAGTCAGGTCCAGCTTGACCAACCTGATCTACTTCTGTGACAAAGTGACCTGCTTAGTAGATGAAGGAAAGACTGTGGATGTTGTCTATCTAGACTTCACTAAAGCATTGACACCATCTCCCACAGTATTTTCCTGGAGAACCTGGTAGCCTGTGGCTTGGACAGGTGCACTGTTCTCTAAATAAAAACTGCCTGGATGGCCAGGTCCAGAGTGTGGTGGTGAATGGAGTTACATTACATCCAGTTGGCAGTCAGTCACTAGTGGTGTTCCCCAGGGCTCAGCTTGGGGCTAGTCCTGTTTAATATCTTTATCAATGATCTGGATGAGGGTGTTGAGTGTACCCTCAGTCAGTTTGCAGACGAGACCAAGTTGGATGGGAGTCTTGATCTGCTGGAGGGTAGGAAGGCTCTGCAGAGAGACCTTGACAGATCTGATCAGTGGGCTGAGGACAACTGCGTGAGGTTCAGCAGGGTTAAATGCCAGGTGCGGCACTTGGGTCCCAACAGCTCCAGTCAGTGCTACAGGCTTGGGGAAGAGTCGCTGTAAGGCTGCCTGGAGGAAAGGGGCTTGGGGGTGCTGGTCGACAGCAGCTGAACATGAGCCAGCAGTGTATACAGGTGCTCGAGAAGGCCAGTGGCATCCAGGCTTGGATCAGAAACAGTGTGGTCAGGAGGACCAGGAAAGTGATTGTCCCCCTGTACCTGGCCCTGGTGAGGCGGCACCTCAAATCCTGTGTTCAGTTTTGGGCCCCTCACTACAAGAAGGGCACTGAGGTGCTGGAATTTGTCCAGAGAAGAGCAAATAAGGTGGTGAAAGGTCTGGAGCATAAATCCTATGAGGAGCAGCTAAGTGGGCTGGGGTTGTTTAGCCTGTAGGAAAGGAGGCTCAGGTGGGACCTCATTGCTCTCTAGAACTACCTGAGAGGAGGTTGCAGTGAGATGAGGATTGGCCTCTTCTGCCATGTCTCAGGTGAAATGACAAGAGGAAATGGCCTTAAGTTGTGCCAAGGTAAGTTCAGATTAGATACTAGAAAAAATTTTCTCATTGAGAGAGTGGTTAGGCATTGGAAAAAGTTGCCCAGGGAGGTGGTGGAGTTGCCACTTCTGGAAGTTTTAAGATATGTCTGAATGTGGCACATGGGTATATGATTTAGGGTTGATTATGGTGGTACTGGGTTTACAGTTGGACTGATAATATTGAAGGTCTCTTCCTACCATGGTGATTCTGTGATTTGGTAAATGCTGAGACATATCTTGATCTAAAGGAAAAGTTATGAGAGTTAGAATATGTGCCATTGTATTTTGTCTTGACATTCATAGAACTTACTGGATTCCCCCCCCACCCCACTGTTAAATTTTGAATTGATAGTGGAGTAAAATACTCTCAATTTTCATTGCTTTTTTTTTTTCTTCATTTAAAGTAGCAGGAGTGATGGAACATCTGATAATGGCGAGATGGCTAATAGTCAAATACTTCAAGGAGAAACAAGGTAGGATGCTTATTTCTCTATAGGTGTTACTAAAATAGATCCAGGTAGTCACAGTTCAAGCCTCTACTGACTTAAAAAAGCCCCACGAAAACCAAACCAAACCAACCAAAAAAAACCCCCATGCAAACATCTTCAAGAAGTTGTATTAAAAAAATCCTGCTGTTTCTTCTACATTTGCCATCTATATGTTAGGATTTGGGCTTTTTAGTACTTTTCTGAAGGATTTGCACTAAAAGATGTTATCAGAAAGTAAGAACAGGGTGTAGCTGCATTTGAAACAAAAGAATTCTCTGAAACCCAATTCTCAGAAGAATGCATTTAGTCATACAAATTAAAAATGTGCCTTAAATGTGCAATTTGGAAGTAGCACTGGAGCTGCATAAGATCTGCTGCTATGTCAGTGAGGGTGTACGTTTTTTTTTTAGTTCCTTTTATCAAAACAAGGGAAAAAATTAGGAGATAACAGATGAATTAAGCTCTTTGTAACACTGCTTCTAAAACTCTCTTTTCTTTTTAACACTCTGTATTTCTGTTTACAGTGGACATCCAACCTTCAAATGCCCCCTGTGTCAGGAAGCCAATTTTACCAGACAGCGCTTGCTGGATCACTGTAATAATAGACATCTTTATCAGATGGTTCCTGTGGTAAGTAGAGTTGCTTATGTGTTTCTTAATCTACTTTAATTATAATAATGTGGGAAATTTTAAATGTGCAGTAACTACTTTATATCTGTAAGAATCACTATGGTCTGAAAAAGACCATATACTTTATATAGTGCATTTAACTTGGAGCAACTCTCGTGTGAAAACATTTCACGTCCAGCCTGCTGGTTCTAAGGCATTTCTGACTTAGCTATCTCGTTTGTATTGATGTGAAACAAGCTCAGTTTTTGAGTCTGATGCTTAACTTTTCTTAATTTAGTAGTTCAGATTTGTTTCTATAGAATCTCATTTGTGATGTAACTATTGTTTCATGTGAAACCAGTTACAGAAAAAAAAAATCCAAGGTGTAATCAAAGGTTCTGAAGGAGAAAAATCTGTTTGGTTTTCTATTCTTTTCATCTGTATAGGGTGTGTTATTTCTTCTTTTGGCTTACTTGATCATTTCAACTGTATGAAGATCCTCCCAAACAATCACTTTTTTTTTTAAATTGACTTGAGTGTCAGACAGACATGATAATCTTCCCCTCCTAAGAGAAACACTTTAGAAAGCTAGCAAGTTGAGATGTAGTTTTTGAATGTTACACAATTGAGGAAAAGCACACATGAGAGCTCTGATTTGATGTTAACATCTCTACTGTATTTTGGTAGTGGATGAGTAATAAACTAGTTATTCTCATAGATCGTGTCTTTAATGCATTCTGTATTACCAATAACATTTTTTTTTTAATTCTCTCTCTTTCCCATCCCCCTTCAAATTCAGATCTGTCCTATTTGTGTATCTCTTCCTTGGGCAGATACTAACCAGGTTACTAGAAATCTTGTTGGCCATCTAAATCTAAGACACCGGTTTGATTATGGAGAATTTGTGGTAAGCTTTCTTTTCTTTGATGTGTGTGGGAATAATGGTACCTTTTTTTAATAAATAAAAATACTAAATAAAAAATTTATACCAATCTTGTGCCCTGGACATGCTATGTTCCTACTCTTTATGGAACTCAGAACTAGACCTGTCTGTTCTTAAACTTTCTTTTATCAATATGAAGTGCCACTGGGAATAGGTGTTGTCAGTAGCTAAATTGACTTAAGCCTTTAGTTTAGTATTCTCAATTGGAACTATTTCTTACTTTTACTGTGATTATTAGAACAGTTTATTACTGCTGCTTCTTGGGGAAACACAGTAGATGCTACTCTGTTTTATTGACATTATTGGCCTTTTATGGCAGAAATTGTTAAATCATAGTCTCAGGACTTGGAGTACAGCTTGACTAGCTGGTATTACTGCTACAGCCTCTCTTCTTGTATGTTGTGAGATAGACTGGAAAAGAGGTGTCATTAAATTGGTGTTCAGGTTGCCTTCTTTCAAGCTCACTTTGAGTAAGTGACCTTGGAGTGGATGCAGAACTATATATACAGATGTAGTCAGTAGATGGTTTGTAAGTCAAACCAACCTGTTGGGTTCTGCTTGTGGGTTCAGAGAGCTGGAGAGTTTGAAATGTAGTTTCTGTAGAGTTTGACAGGCTTTGTGATATGCTCCTTGAGCTTTGTGTGGGACAGACATAGTATTTGAGGCATAGGCAGCCTCACTGGTTCAAGATGGCAAAGGTGATGTATATTGTTCTCTGCGTTGAGTGATCTGTGATAAAGACATGAAGAGCTAGGAGCTTGATACAGGGGATTGGACTCTTCACTATGAGTCCATCTTGCATGTTTGATGATGTAAAACTGGTGATAGGAATTCTGATTTGGGGAAACTGCCAGAATTGCACTAAACAGATGTTACTCCTGGAGGTAATACAGTACCTGGAAGATAGTTCTGCAAAAGTACCAGGATTAACCACACATCTTTTGTAATATGTGTTTGCTGTCTCATTTTAAGCATTATTTTCTCAACAATCTATGATTACTGTTGCCTGGGGATCATGTGTTTTTATTAATGGAGAATGTTATGGCTGGTTAGAAGCCCTGTTACAATAATTGGATGACAGGCAGCTTTCCTGAGCTAGCTGTTCCATAATGGAGTTGAGCAAAGAAGAGAAGATGGACCCTTCTGCTTAATGAGTCTTGTTCCACTCATCTGATTCTTCTCCTGTATCAAGTGTCTCTTGGTATTTCGTTCAATAAAAGATACTGTGCAACATAAACAATTATCTAGTACACATAAAGATGAAGAGTCTTCATCTAGGTGCCAGTTCTTATGTAAAAATGTGGAAGATGAATGATTAAACTAATGACTGTGGTGCATCTTGAGTATTTGTCCATTTTGATGATGTTTTCATTTTGTTTAGAATCTTCAGCTTGATGAAGAAGCCCAATACCAAAATGCAGTTCAAGAATCCTGTCATGTGAACTTTTAAAGTAGAGCCCCTTTCATCTTACTGATTATCTGCAAGAAAAATGGCTTCCGGTGGTGATCTGAAGTGTATGTTAATAAACATGGTATTCAGTAACCACTTTTTGGGCTAAACTTTTTTTCACACTCATAAGGACTTTTGATAAATGATTTTGCTGAAACACAAGCTTGACATCTTTACTGAGATCTGTCCCTGTGAAATTAGGGATCTTTTTGGAACTTTTCACTGTTGTCTTGATTTTCTCTAACCTTTACTACTCTGTTAATTACATGTTTTCTATGATTAATGTAGGATATTTTAAGTCACCAAAAACAACTCTGAAAGTAACTTTAGAAAGACATCAAGGATGCTCCGTTGCACTGTTAAGTTCAGCTGTCTTCTAACCTGAGATAATTATTTATTTTTTTTCTTTCTGCCAAGGACAAATTTTATTTGATGATGTGATTAATTTTTTTACTGTTGCTATGTGACTGAAAATAACAACAGCTTAAAAAATTGCAATATTTTCTATAGGTCAACAACGCAGAGCAGGGCTTCTTTCAGCTTTCATTGAGAAAGAATGATGTCGTTGCCTATGAATAACTGCATCTATTTTTTCCCCTACTGGAGCATAACTGAAATAGGATGCTTGCTTACTAATGTGATGAGTGTGGAGTATTCCCTGTACTCCCAACTGCTAAGGAAGATGACATTTTCTGAGCAATTTTGATGACATAATTTCTGAGCAAAGATGACATGCAAAAGGTATAATTTTTGGTCTGTGACTGTGACCAGACAGGTTTTAATTTGGTTGGAGTTTTTTAAGAACTGCTGTTGTTGCATTTGGAATTGAAGTTTTGGTCTGTCCTGTCTTTCATGGAAGGCTGTGTAGCTAAATAACTAGTTGGCTTCACACCTACCAACACTCATAAATGAACTTGTTTATTTTGGTAACCCTGTTTAAAACCTGTATATTTCCTGCATCCAAGGGCTTGAAAAAACAGTAGAGAAGAAACAACTTGCTCTAAAATGGTTTCCAAGGAGTTCCTACTCTAGATTTCCACATTCCCAGCAAGACTATTGTTAAAACTGGAGAAAATAGAGCAAAAAAAAAAGTCCATTTGTAAAAGAGTTTTAAGATCTTTTATTGAATACTGAAGGGGAGGATGGGAAAGAAGGCTGGACAACACACAGAGGGAGGTTTAAATAGAAACTATTCTGAGCATATACCATCTAGGATTGACTCTTCATCCTGTGTTACCATCACCAATTGCCCAGCTATTGTTCTTTTTGGGTATTGCATATGTGGTGGAAAACGTCCCCAGTAATTTTTTTAGTGTAGTTGGTGACTTATGTGGTAATCAATCGTCCAGCCAAAGTGCAAACTTCTTCTTATGCCCTGCCTCCCATTTGGTCTCCAAACAGAGGTTTTGATTATTATTTAAATGTTGGGATATTTCATTTTCCAAAACTGGAAAGGTTGAAATGCCTCATTCTGCAATGTAAGGGGTTTCAGAACTGAATCTTAGTTCTAATTTATTAAGTGTTGGAACTAATCCACTGTACATTGTAACCTGACTTTTCTAGCTCACATTTTTAAGAGTGTAAAACATTCCTGAAGGCACTGCTGTCTGAAATACAGAGAAAGTTGTCTGTTTCAGAATTGTCTGAATGTTACATCTTTTTTAAAATA
This sequence comes from Anabacerthia variegaticeps, assembly GCA_035583185.1. Lineage (NCBI taxonomy): Eukaryota > Metazoa > Chordata > Aves > Passeriformes > Furnariidae > Anabacerthia > Anabacerthia variegaticeps. The sequence goes on from JAWWEW010000078.1 coordinate 106,955,244, forward strand.
AGTTGAAATTTTTTGCATTTTGTTACAGTCTTACTACAGTATTTTGACAGAAGACCACACTTTGATCTTGTATTCCAACTTCCCTCTTTGCCCCCATACTCCTGTCTGTGTATTCTCACTTGTCTGTCAGCTCTAGTGCTTTGTGATCACATACTGATTTGAAGTGCTTCACTGATCCAACAGGAAAGAGTATTTAGATTTTTACTTTCTCTTTTGCTCTGTAAAGCCAACTATGAGACAGTGCCTCTAGACAGAAAGGAACTTCAAAGTAGCCTGATGCTAAAGTTTTACCTTTTTGACGTAAAAATACGTACTGTGGTGATTTATTACTGCATACATTTCCTAAGGAGTTTAACAGTTACATATAAGTTTAGTTAACTTCTTTAGTTTCAATAAAATATTTATATGATCTGGCAATAAATGCCTACAGCCAATACAGATTCTGAATGCCTCATGGACACTGGAACTAGTTATGTTGATTACTTGAACATATCTTGAGAATTGCAAGTGAAATGGCATCTATTTTAAAACTCTGGGAAGCAATTTCTTTATAGCAATAATGAGCTGTCACTTGATGCGTAGTTGCCGAGCATTTTAGTTGTGTTTAAATGTTGAGAGACCTGAATACACATTTTAAAGCAACAAATGTGTATTAATGCAATATTACAAAAAAACTCTTGCAAAATGTTTATCCTCTTTATTTAAAATCTGTATTGGCAGGCATGGCCTTGCTTAGGATTTTGTACTTTTAATATGAAGAGATTGCATCCAATACATTCACTAGGTAAGCGTTCAAAGAAAATGGAACTATTTAAATATGTTGCTGCTGGTCATGATCTTTCTCACTGAAACTCAGACATGCACAAAAAGCTGTGTATCTGTGATGGGTAATGCTCGAAACATGCGATCTTTACTGGAAGATTGCTGTTTAACAATGTTTTCGTGTTCACGTTGCATTATGTATGGTTTCAATATGTTATGTTTGAATTGTACCTTCTGTTTTTTCTCCTATTAAAGTATTTTATTTTCTGTTTGTCTTTTTGTTGCATAATAAAGATGATCGGTTCCCTTGATGCTACTTCTTTCTTTTCAGATGCTTTCTAAAACATAAATATATGGTCAGTTGTATGCCTTCACACTGAGTTATTAGAACGGCATGTGTGCTCCTGGCCCTGATGAGAGGGGACTCATCATCCATCTGTGAGCTGACAAATTACCTTATATCATATCTTAGGTGTTTCCAAAAAGCAGAAAAAATGATAAGTTGGCCAAAATTTATTTTGTGCTTGTGTTCTCCCTTCCATGTTTGTATGTTGCTGTTCCATGTAATGTTAATACAGAAATAATATCTCAATATCAATATATCTCAAAAGGAGAGGGAAAGAGGTGTGCAGCACTCAGGGCCATTAGCAAACCTTGTTATTTAAAGGTAGATTTACTGAGAAAAGTTTATGCTTTTGTGAGGAAAGAATTGTTGGTAAGTTTGGGCTGTTGCAAATTTAGTCCAGCAAGGTGGCAGGTAGATGATTTATCCTTCTGCACTGTGTTTTTGAGCTGAAAAACCGTTTGGTTGCTTCTTGTGCTTTTACATTCTAAGGACATACAGATGATAATACAGTTAAGAAATTGACTTAATGTGTTATTTTGAATGACAGAAATGTA
>JAWWEW010000078.1:106962281-107152999 GCA_035583185.1 Anabacerthia variegaticeps
AAATTTCCTTTTTGTTAGTTTATTTTTCCCACACAAAATCTAATTTTCTGGTCTCTAAGTAAACCACTGTATCTTCTAAATCTGTTTATAAGACCTTTATTGGAGATTTCATTTGATTTTATTTTACTACAGCAATTCATATTTCATTACTTAGAATGCACTCCATGTGTTTAGTTCTCTTTGGCAGTATCTTAGCTCTAGGATATTTGAGCTCTGTAAAACTACCCTTTATCCTGCTCCAGTCTTAAACCAGGGCTTCATTCCTAGGGAGAGAGGGGGACTTTTGTTCACCCAAGTCATCTTCAGCCAGGTAGTCAGGGCTAGAAGGTTTTCTGTGTTTGGGAGGTATTCCTGAGTCTCTCTTTCTAGATTTGTTTTTTGAGACTGGTGAGATTTGAACAGTCTGTGAGGACTCTGCTATGAGAGAGTCTGGAGAGTGTATTTTTTATATCCTTTATGGAGAACCAGACATACCAATTCATGGACACTGTTAAGAGGCATGGACTTTACCATGTCTGATAAAGCGTCTCATTTGTGAATTGACTTCAGAACCTGGCAGCCAATGGTGGCTTATTGCAGGCAAGAAGAGCTACAAGAATATCTGACAAAAATATCTTCAGGTTTCTTCTAGGACTGGAGAAACTAGCAATGAAAAGGCACAAAAACTGCATAGTGTGTTCACAGTACAGTGTACATTTGCTCTAGAGGTCAGGTTTCTGTTGTGTCATGTTATGGCTGTATATAAAAACTTGTAGGAGTCAGAATTCAAGGCATCTGCAAGGAGAAGGCTTTTCAACAGTGTTAAAACTGCCACTTTCGAGTCAATTACAAGTCTCTTACTAGGGTCAATGCATGGATTTTCTTCTCATGAATAAAGTAGGTCTGTACTATTCTCAAACTGCAGGTCTGCTCTGGGAAGGACCAGCTTTCACCCTTAATTTTCTGGCTCTAACCAGCCTTGTTCTGTCTGTAACATTTTTTCCACCTAGTCGTATATCTCTGTGTTTGTGGAGATGATCAGGAAAGAGCTAGGAAAGTGAATTTTAGGTTTATTCCCCCACCATTCCCCAAACCATTAGGAAATTTCAGGGGCAAAGTTATCACTGCCAAATGCATTCTATGGGAAGCATCTAATTCTATTTTAAATCTGTGCCTTAAGTACTCCATATACATTCAGGATTCATTCCTCAGCTCTATGAAACTGCACGTTGTTATCTGGCAGGGCTTAGAAACAATACTGTTTTTATGGGGCTGCTTAGTCACTGGGAAAAGTGCTTCTCACTACTACTTTACATTGTCTATTGTTGTGTTTGTCTCTTTTTTATAGAATGGTTTGTATTGGAAAGGATCATCTAGTTTCACCCCCTGCCATGGGCGGGAACACCTTCCATTGGACCAGGTTGCTCAGACGTCCATCCAACCTGGCCTTGAGCACTTCCAGGGATGGGGCATCCACAGCCTCTCTGGGCAACCTATTTCTGTGTCTCACCACCTGTTTTCTCTTCTCTGTGCATTTCCCTACAGCAGTTCTCCTAAATTCATACTGTGTGTTTCCCTCCCACTCCCTTTTCTGTCTTTTAAAGTAGCCGGCAATTAAGCTGCTACAATTATATTACTTGACTACTAATTATTGTTTCATATTCTGTATATTTTATAAGCTCCTTTGGCTGTGCCCTTAATATGGGGCTGTTGTGGGCCTCAGGGATAAATACAGTAACTAAGAAGGTTAGTACCAATAATTTCCAGAGTTCTCCAGGGGTGTTTACTTCTATGGCTGGAGGAGTTTATGTTTCTCGGAATGTGTTTGCACTTGGAAAGAATCTGGAAGTCTTACCAGACGGATTTTATTGCTTTTAAATGCATTTTAAAACATTTACTTCGTTGTTTTCTTTAGGGGAGGATCTATTTTTAGATTGCAGAGATTAGGATGAGGTTTGAAATAAAAAATATCTCACGAAGACCAGTTCTTTAATGGTAAACAGTACTTTCTTTTCAGAAAACCTTCCATTAGGTTTCTGGTTTTGAAGGTAGGGACAGAAGAGTGTGGGATGGGTTTTCTCCAGGGTAAGTGCTGTGGCCCTAGTGCTGCAGAGGGTGAGATTCAAGTGCCACTTCTGTTGTGAGACTGATCAGACTTGAGAAGTTTCTCATGAATTTTTCTTCTTTCATAATTCAAACCACAAGAGGGCACTGAATATTCTTGGGCACTCTAAATAAGTAGTTAGTGATAATTCACTAAGTAGTTGTACTCTGAGACAGTGTTAGATACGGGATTTCTATCCAGATATTTAATAAAAAGTAATAAATATTTTATATTTTGGGTTTTTTTGGGCGTGGGATGGGGTGAGTTAAGATAATGACTGGGATCATTCCAAAGTATAGAAAGAATATTTCTAACTTGCATTAAAACTTCAGACTTACATACTTACTCGTGTGCTTTATCATCTGTGGCAAGTAAGCAGTGTTCCCGCAGGATTCCACACCGGGAAGAAGGGGGTGCTCCCCAGTTCACGAGTGAACACAGAGTGTAACAGGTCGGCGCCTTTCCTTGCTAGACCTTTCCCTTCCCAAGGGCGCTCTGCGGAGGTCTGTCAATGCAGGCAGGAGTCACACGGGGGCAGCCGAGGACCGGCGCAGTCTGGTGGGGTTGCTGCAGTCCTGTGCCGTGATTAGGGGAGCTCCTCCAGCTGGGGCTTAGCTCCGTATTCTGAGCAAGAGAGGAGTATCGTATCCCTGGAGGATGTTTCTGCAGTGCCGTGGTACTCAGTGGGCAGCTACAGCCGCTGTAGTAGCTGCCTGTCGATGACAGCTTGTTTCACGCTGTAATCTGATTCATATTTACCGTAAAATGTGTTTGTGTAAAAACATGTCAGAGGTGATTCAGATCTCTGAGAGAGAGAGGTGTAGTCCCGTGTGACTAGTTATTTAATTTATGAGGTATTGTTTTCACACACACAAAAAAATAATGGTTAAAGAATGTCTGAAGTGGCAGTGGGCAGAAGAGTATGCAGTGTTATACCCAAATTTCTGCTTTTTGCTTTGTAATCTTTCTTCTTAATTTAGCTGTAGCTAAGCATTGTGAAGAAACTGAAGGTCTGCATATTTTTTTTTATTTATTTAAATAAACTCTCAATCAAAGCAACCTTGTCTTGTTTGCTCTTCTGGAAGAAAACCGAACACTTGTATTTGGGATCTGGTGTAATTTTCACTTTCTTACATTATATCCCACATGACACTTGCTAGGTTTGTAAACACTGGAGTTTCCTAACTTGAAATATTTAGGTGTTCAACTTGAAACGTTTTGGATTTGACTGAGGATCTCTTTAGGTTTAGCTGACAACTCATATCTTCATTGGTGCTTTTCCCTATCAGCCAAGGAGATACTATTGCAGTGTTATCTCGGTTTGGGAGATAACTGAAAAAGCGAAACTTATTTGTGCAAGATAATGCAGGGAGCTTGACAAAGGGCAAGGACAGTCCACTATCGGAGAATAATAGACCATCTGAATACCCTCCTAGTCTTTCACATTTGGTCTATAAGCACTTCTAAGTGGGATGCGAAGTGTTCTGCCAAAACTGCACTTTTTATGTTATGCAATGAATTCATATCACTTGAGCTGACACTGAAACTTACAATGAGACAAGTTCCACCCAAATGTCAACAGGCAACGGTGAATCACATTTGTTTGCTGAGCAGTATATACAGATAGTACAATTACCAAAGCATTTATGCTGACTTACAGAAGATTTTTAAAAAGTATTAGAATATGAAACTACCTACCAAAAGTTCTAGAAAATCACTGTATATAGAGAGCTAATTTGACCAGGATTTATGGTTCCCTGTAGTTAGCTGATATTGCATTTCGAAATTAAATTCTTTTTACTTTTAAAAGAGCGTTCTTGCCCTCCTACACTTCACTTGTTTTTCTGGATCTCTCTGCCCTCATTAGTCTCTTCCCAGATTATTACCTACAGATGTAGCTTTACAAAGAAGAGTAAAACAGTTGATGTTTACCAGCTGTATTGGATGATGCCTGATGAGTGTTCCTTCTTCTGCAGCAAGGCAGGGAGGTAAGCACTTTATATATTTATTACCTGTGCTGTGGTAGTACCCCTAGGCAACAGTGCTACTAGGAAGGCATGAAGGGCTGATGCCTGTCCAGGGAAATGTGCAGTCTGCTCTGTGTTGCTCTCAAACTGTCTGGTGCTCACAAAGTGAACTCAGCAGGAGATTCAAGTGGTCACTGCAGGAGATCTGCAGCAAACTCCTCAACATGTTCTGGTGTCTTTCCTTTTCGTTGTTTCTACTACCAGCATGGGAGCATGTTGGGGAAAGAAATCTATTTGACTGGCAAAATCTCAGATTTTGCAGGTGTCTCTTACATTTGTTCAGAGCTCACTGGATAGCTTAGCACCTGTAAAAGTTGTGAAATATGTTCCAGGCAAAGAATTGTGAGAAAGGAAAGAGCAGTCGACTAGTTAAAGACCTGCTCCTTCTCTTTTGCATTTAATGTTTTTATTTTTCTTCAAACTTAGAGCTCACAATCAGGATGTTGGTGGAGTCTGCCTGCAGATTAAAATGCTAATGGGAATAACATCCTACAATTCCACAAGTCCCTGACTGAGTCAGGAAAGGACATGCATTACTTGTGGCTGTTATATGTTAAGGAATTTCCCCAGTCTGACCAGTTATGAGACTCTCTGGCAGTCAATTGGCACTTCAATCTGCATCTCAGTTGGCAGCTTGCAAGCTGAGCTACCTGGACCAGATGTATTCCTCAACATATATGTTCTGTGGAACAAAGACATAATGTAAGACTGCCGTTCTTTTTTTTTGTCTGAAAATGCACACCATGTATTTAAATAAGTTGCTCTATCCTTTATTAATTCATCTCCAGTAATACTCAGTTATTTCTTACTGTAGGCCTCAGTCTTAGCAGCTTGATAGGGCTATTTTCATCTTCTAAGGAAAATGCAAGCAGTCATGGAGGAAAATCCTTAAGGAAAATAAGGAGTGTATTGTAATAAGGTGTATTCCCTGAACAAAGACAGCAAGTCAGTGATAATGCAAGATGTTTGTCATTGTAGAGAACTGTGGTCACAAAAGTAGATCAGGTCTGTCGAAAAGATCTTCCGTGATTAGACAGAAATAAAAATTTCTGAAGACTGCCCATCTATTTATTACTTCCTCCTCAACATATTTTAAAAATAATCCATTTAGCTACTTCATGGTGGCATGAAATGTCTGCCAAGAGCTTCTGTCTTAAAAGTTCTGATGTTCCCTTTTTAACACATTGCTTAGTTTTCCATTGTATCTTGTTTTATTATACCAATGGTTGAGGTCTCAAAAATCTGAGTTTCTTTAATTTAAAAAGCAGTGTGAATTGGAGGAAGAATGGGTACAGGAACTGTATTTTACAATGCAGGGTTAACATATAACTCTTGTGCCTTCTCTGTTTGATGTTACTGTATGCCAGGTAACTAATTTTTCAGTCAGTCCTGGCAATGGTCGTGACGCAGATGCTCATACCACCTTTCATCCCTCTATCTACTATTGACAAGAGATTGGTGTGAGGTCTCAGTAGTGGCTGATGCATCTTAGAAGTGGGGATGAGAGAACAGAGAGCAATTGTATTGATTGTGTCTACAGAGGACCAAAGAAATAAAAAAGCACAGTATTCTTCCAGTACCAGGTAGTAACACCAAAATTATGCCATTTCTTTTGAGTTCACCATCTCAGGAAAACCCTTGTAAAGTACTATAATCAAGAAATAACAGATGCAGTCTTTTAATTTTTAACAGGAGTGTATTTTTTAAGCAAGTGTTACCATCATGCTCTTTCTGGGTTACCCTACCATGCTTTAGTTTGCATCAGAGAGCAGTTTTGGAGTGTCCAAATTGAATTCCTTTGTTTTGAAACTAAGCCAGAATGTTCTGCATGTCCCTGCCTAATGCAGCCCCGTTGCCATCACTGATGTCCAGTCCTTGGGACCAAATCAGAGCCCTTTAAGATGTGTACAGCATTGATGCCAGGTTCTTAGTACCAGATGTTTCAATGTATGGACCTGTTCCATTTGGTTTGAAGTGCTTGATAGTGTGGGCATTGCCAATCTAACCTCCAAAAGAAGAAATACCATCATCATCTGCCAGCAGTTGGAGATGACCACATGCAGAATTCAGAGACTGATGAACTCGCAGAAGAAATCTTGACAAAAAAGACTTCAACCTACCAAATGTTTGAGAGCAGTCAACACCATCGATGTTGGTGAGTAGAGGTTTACAGTATTTAGTTACTTTTGTAGAAAAAGACCCTGGCATAAGAACAACAATTCCTACAGCTGCTACTTCTCAATGCATTGGCAATGGAATAAGTATGGAACTGAGCAGCTAGAAATGGCTTAGGTGTCCTCATTACTTAGGATCTTTCTTTCTTGTTTATCAGTTCTGATACTTAAAACAGTGTCCCAAATGTTATTCATTTTTATATGGTATTTTGTGACTCTGTATTTACAATTCAAAACCTAAATCTAATTTTTATGGTGGTCTATCTGAGTAGTTGGTCTGGGAAAGTAGAAGGTTAGCAAAGCCCAATCATACAATTATCACAAGTACCTGGAGCTTAAGCATAAGAAGAAACTATGGCAATTTCAGTGTTCACTGACAGGTAGGAAGTAGAAGAGATGACTGGAATTGGAAGAAACGCCGAAGAGTCACAGGCAGGGGTGAGTGGTGATAATACAATGGTACTGACATTTTAAATACTAATTTTTATAGAATCTTTAAATAATCCAGAAGGATACCATTATTTGAGCCAGTGACAAATACAGTGCCACACATCTGTCGACACTAGAAATAGAATTGCATTTTCCAAAAGCAGGATGCTGAAATTATGTTGCTGGCAGATTTTTTTTTTTTTTTAATGTACACACATTTTTCATTTTCACTTTCTGTCAAAAAATACATAATTATTAATGTATTAATGGCTTACTTGCCAAAAGTCTTGCTGGCTTTTGTTATTCAAAAGGTTTTAGTGCCAGCTTTGCTCATTGAATCACAGGATGACTGAAGTGGGAAGGCACTTCTGGAGATCGCCTAGTCCCATTCCTCTGCAGCATCCCTGCAGGGTCACGTGCATCAAGTAGCTCAGATCTGTGTCTGGTTGGGGTTTGACTCTCTCTAAGGATGGAGACTCCATGACTTCTCTTGGCAACTTGTTCCAGTGCTTAAAAACCCCTGGAATAATAATAATAAAAAAAATTCTTAAAATTTCTGCAATATAAATGAAATTTCCTATATTTCAGTGTATCCTTTTCCCCTGTATTTCCATTTTCTTGTTTTCATTTCCTTGTTTCTATTTCATCTTGTAGTTTAGGTTGCATCCAATTCTTTTCCGTCCAGCAGTAATATAGTTAGGATGGACTTCGCTTACTTGACAATTAAAAAGTTGTTAAGTTAATCGTTGTTGGGAGGACAAAGGTTCTGATTTATGATATTTACTGCCTTAAATACCAAGTTGGTCTAAAATTCTGTCCACACAACTGCTGACTGGAGAATAACATGAGCTTGTTTTCTGTGCCTGTGTTTCTAACTTGGCTTCTTCTTCAGGTGGTCTGGAGTCTGGTAAGAAAACCAGATATATATTCTTTATATGATTGAGTAAGTAATGCAGCCTGAGATGAGTTTGAGAGGAAAAGACTTAAGTATGTTGATTTTGCAAAATAAGAATTCTGTAGCGATCTGCATTGGAGAGAGAGATGATTTCTGTTTCCTTGGGGTCTTATTGTTGCTCTTTTTCATAGGCCTGGCTATCTACAGAAGGAGCTTGTCTTCTGTTCCCCATCTAACAGAGATGTCCACTAGTATTCAAATCACTGTTACCAGAATAACAAGTCTGGGGTTAGAAACAAAATAAATATTGAAGTTTATTTCACTACTCCACGTTTAAATAGATTTTTTTTCTGTAATGCAGTATATTTGATATTGAAAGTGATGGCTTTTTAGCCACTGAGTATACTTGGAAATGCTTGCTCCCTGTTCCTCCAGTCCAGCTGAAATATTTAAGGTCAAAAACTAACATTTGAGATTTTTGTATTTCCTGTCTTTTGTAGTGAAATATAGCATTTTGCTCGTGTTGGGGTGCTTTGTTGTAGTGGTCAGGAATTTTTGGTGATGAACAATAGAATTAGTTTGGAGTACAAAATGAATAGGTTGTTGAAAGTTTGTTCCAGCTGTTCATAACATCAGGGTAATCTACAGAGTGTAAGGTATTACTCTTTGTGACATGACCTAAGTGCAACAATTTTATCTATGTTATGCAACTTAACTATCTAATTCTGTGAATCCCCCTCCTGTATCTCTCCCTGACAGCCTTATCTTCTTTCTCTCCACTAACACATGCTCATAGATCTCCCTAAGTCAGCAACTCAACCTGGCAGTCCTAACTTTCCCATAGTCTTCCTGCATCCCCCACACTTGTGTTTCTGCTGCCCGTTCCTCTGCCCCGACCTTTTGGAAACTCAAATCTCAGCCTTGTTTAGAGGGTTTGTTAAAGGCCATAGTAGGTGATGCAGGGTGCTACTAACATCTACAAGTTATCTCACATCAGATTGTTTGCTAATAACCAGGTCTTGTGTGAGAGAGGGGCTTCTGATAACTAGGGCTAATTATTTCATTTTCATATGTACTATGGCCAGGAAGAGCTTATTTCATATTTTTGGGTGCCAGTAATAGAGTTCTATAGTCTGGGAAAAACACGGCTAAAGTAAGGTGTCTCATCCAAACTGGTTGAGTATATTCCATTTGAGATTTATGGTGAGACAGGGAAATGTTCGTTGAATGATTCATCACATCCTTGAATAGGTTTCCAAGCTAGGTGAGGTGGATCATCGTATGGAGATACCAGGGGATCATGGTGGTGCCACAGATATTCTGGGGGCATAAGTATTACCCATTTGTTTCTCCACTTATTACTGAGTGAGTTTACTTCCCTAATTTTTACATGACTTCAATAGGTGAAATGTTTCCCCTCTGTCCAAGAAGAATATTTGCCAGTAAATGTGCTCAGAAGCCAGGGTTTGACCAACCATTGCTGTATCTTCCTTTGTGTAAACCACATTGTCCATGTCCAAAGTTAGGGGCTGATACTAAAGATGTTCACAAGTTTGTGTGTGTGACTAAATAAGACTCCTGTTTAGTACACCTCAGCTAACACAACCTTGCTCTGTATGCGACTATGAACTGTGAATTTGTTGTGTATTTGCAATACTTTCACAGACTAGAAATGCATCATGTAGTTTGTCAGGCTGCTATTGAGGCCAAAGTCAGTGCCACACAAGCAAGTAAATACAAGCAGAGATACTCCTTTTGCAACACACTGTTTTGGTGTTGAGATTCACAGGACTAAAGACCTAGTTTTGTTGGGAATTAAGTGGAAAGACGTGATGGAAGGGATTCCTTCAGCATAAAACATTCAGTGAGTTTCCAAACACTGAGGACCAGCCTGGATTTCATTGAGTTGCTGAATTTGGCATTGTTCAGTCATGGACTCACATTTTGATTTGTGCAACAAAAGTACCACTGTATTTAGCTACAATGATTTCAGTTTGTGAGGTTTTGCTGCTGCTGGAGAAATTTTTCCAGGAGTTAGCCTGTTTGTACCTTTGGCACAGCTATATTTTCTGATTAGTAGATAAGGGTACATTATAATTTATAGTTATAGAAACTGTAGAAACATTTTACTTCCCATTAATGGTTGTAAAGGGATACAACATATATGGGTATGATTTTTCTCCTTCATCAATAATCTTTAAAAAAGAATACAATAATGTGATTTTAATTTTTTAATATTACATGCTTTACTTTTCTTTTTCTTCACAGAAATCTCTGTGAGAGTAGGAGTTTAAAACCAAAATAAATCTTCGAAATGTGTATTAAACACTTTGTCTGTGTACTTTAAGCTTGTTTACACTTGCATTTCAAATCTTGATTATGTCGATACTGTCTGTGGATAGTGATAACGAATTGTCTTATACAGTGGTAATGAAATATAATGATACAATATACGTGCAATAAAGCTTCAGCATGTGGGAGGATTCTATGCCTTTTTTTTTCCCCCTGAAGTCCTCATCCTTATTTCCCATGTATCAATGCAAACCTGAATGATAGCAGTTAAGTCTGAAATGTGAGAGCAAAATCAGTCCTTCAGCAGTTGCACCTACACAACTCTGGAACAAATTTTTCAATGGACTTGGTCAATTTTCCACAGTGATACTGGGTTTTTAATAGTCACCTGTCTTAAAAGCTACCAAAATTTAAAACCACTCAAAAATCCACACTACTGAAACAGGGCTCTTTCAGGAGATTTTCAGTCAGGAAACAGATTCTGCTCAATGTTTTCCGTAACTGATGCTTCAAGGTCAAAATTTTGCCTTTAGACTGGGCAAGGATATTTGTGGGTGATAGTTTTCATTAAAAAATTATGAAGTAGAAGAAGTTTATGAAAAGTTTTGCCTGTTTATATAACAGATATTGTTTGATTTTGCCAGCTGATACCAATTAAGAATTATCTCTCTTAAACCTGTAAATTGTAGTCTCTATTTTCTTTTGGCAAAAAATGGTTTTGACAATGATAATAAATTTTCAAAATCTGACAAAAACTGTGAAGCAACAGTTTGAGTTAATTTTACTTCAAGTGACTTGAAATCATGATGAGATTTCAGACCTTTGTATTTACAATATCTTTTTCTGCAGTTTTTGCAAGATGGCAATTTGAGATTTAAAATGAATCTTTCATTACAAAGCTAAAATAGGGCATTCTGACAATTTCAAACTTTCTTTCTGAACCTTGAAATTTCATGGATATAGGGGTTTTTTTCTGTATTTGGTAAAAGTTTTGATATGCATGCCATCAGTTTTAAGTCTCACAGTTGTTTCCCTTAAAATTCTTCCCATCACTGTGTCGAAAGTCAGGTGTAGAAAAACGTGCATTTGAATCTCACCTGAATATTCTGGTCACACTGTTTTCTCATACATCAAAAAAATGGTAGAAATTACCACTATTAATATTCCTGAGACTTGACTTTGTCTGTTATTCAGCACTCTGAACTTGTATTGCTCATTGCTTCTAATGCAGGTTTCACATGCTTATCACACTGGAAAAATAAGTCCTATATGCCAAACTGCATGTACAAAAGACAAATTATTTATATGGAGAAAGAAAAATCTCATCCTGTTTTGCAGAATTGGTGTCATATCTTACCATTTGCTGTATCTGTAACCTATATTGTTAGAGCTTAGAATAAAAAGATGTTTTTTACTTTCAATTTGTGAACTTCTTTTCAAACATACAAATACAAGACATCCAGTAGTGATTGCTTAGGAAGATTGTTCATGATGTTACTCACTGTGTGAGGAATAGTTGTGTAGTATTAAGTCAAATATGTCCAAACCAGTCCAAAATGAAGTGTCTAGTGCAATAAAAGGATAAAGATTACATTCTATAGGCATGTAATGGCAAGGAAAGTGTTCTATGTGTATCTCATTATATCTCATCATGGTCTGTGGATTTGACATGTTGCAGAAAGAGTCTTTGAATTGTTATTGCATAGGTAAAAGGGGTCCAGACAGAGCCCTGAGCTGGGGCTGATGTGACCTGGGCGATGTACCCGGTCCTTCAGAGCCTTGCTGTGTGATGCCAGGCCACTCATGGGGGGATAGAATTTCCCCATCTTCAGCTTTATAATGGAAAGTTAATTATAACTTCCATAGGTTGTGCACAGCTGCTGACTAGTAGCAATACATTATTCCATAGAAATAATAGGCTCTGTTTTGTTCCGTTTGTGAAGGACCATTCAGCACTACCTGAGCTGTGAGAGAAAACTTCACAGAAGCACTACTGGGTGACTTACTTGCTGAGCAGCCTAAGGTGGGGAGGGCACAAAGCTGACACGTGAACAAATGAAGTTTTCCAGTCAAATGAGTGGTCAGTGGGTCCAGTCAATCCAATACAGAGCCATGTGCTAAGTGCTGTCAGTTGAGCTTGAATCACATCTCTAATACTGTTGAGAGAGTAACGCGAGCTGCATTTCATTATGTGCCTTTCTAATAATATCTTTTTTTCTTCCCCCTTCCAGCCTGCTCCAGAGAGAACTGGTGAGTTCTGTTTAGAGATATATTTGTATGCGCGAGAGGCAGTCAACAAAACTAGCTGCTCATAAACATCACTAGGACAGACACAGATTTATAATTACTGTTATTGTTTTTGCATTAATTTTCACACTTCATAAAGATAACAGCAAGGGCTAATGTCCCGCCTCACTTCTCTCTTTATTTTTCAGAAGTAGATGTAGATGGAGGAATTGATCAAGACATCTTCGACATCAATGAAGGTTTTTCAAAATTCAATTTCTCTTTTAATTCTTTTTGCTAATTTTCTTTGTAGTAGTCACAGATCAATACAATAACTAAATGCTCATCTCCTTTTCCCCGTAGCTTTAGGACTGGATCTTTTTGAGGGAGACATCAAACTTCAAGGGGTGAGTTCAAATATAAAATATAAAACCAGAAATGTGTCATTGACTTACATAATGTAAAGTATCACTGGCATGGAAATGATAGATGTATCCTGCTCTTACTAACAATAAATGTTGTTTATGTAATGATAAACTGAAGATGTTTGGGAACGGAATTCTACAAAATGTCATTGACAATGAAGGAGTCAGGAGCATTTGCAGAAGCATTATCCAGCATGAAATCTGTTCAGCTATTAGATCAATATCATTAGCTTCTTCTTTCCTTTACTGTACTTTTTATGTTTGAACTTTTAAGAGATTCAGCAGCACTTATCATCCAGACAGATTTATATAAAAACATATTCTTTTATCTGTACAATATTTATTTTGAGCCAATTAAATTTACTGAGCAGTGCTGCAAAACCTTCATCATATAGACTGACTAAAACCAATGAAAAAATTAGATATGTAATACCACATTTCAAAGCATCTGGCTAGCTTCCTTATCTGATCAATTAAAAAAATATTACATTTACGTCTCAAAAATAGCTAGTGGGAAACCCCCAGAGAGTCTTGTACTCTGAAAGTCAATAGTGTTTTACTGTCCTCTTTGGAAAATATGCTTTGGCCTATGCATGTCAGTGGAAGCGAGGACAGGCACTTGCTAAAGACACAGAAACAAACCCTTGCATCATAAAAAATTAAAAAATGATTAATCTCTGTTCAGTTTTCAGGACTTTAGATCTTAATGCTTTCCATGGGAGCTGAAGCTCCGATGCATATGCATCAAAAGCTCAGGTAATTTCTACAGAGAAAATGTTGCAGAATGTGGAGACACTAGTAGGAGTGAGTGAAGGTATTTTAAACCCAAACCTTAAGTCCTCTGAGTAATCTTTCAAGGTTTTTGAGCTTGCTGTTTCAATTCATGTGTTATTTGGACTTGTAGGTTTGCTTTAGCATGACTAGTCCCTGACACTAAATCACTTTTTGCTGAGGACTGCATATTTCTCTTCTTTCATGGATGCAGGAACGAAACTCCATCATTGGTGACAACTATCGGTGGCCCCATGTTATTCCCTATGTCCTCGAGGACAGCCTGGGTACAGTATTTGTCCTTGACAATGTCTGTGTTGCAGTGATTGAAATGTTAAATATGGATTGATAAAGCTACTGTGACATCTTTTCCTTTTTTAAGTCTAGAGCAGGCATTTCCCACAGCAGGAATGGAGCTGGGTGTGCACAAACAGGGTATATAATCTTGGTATTGTTGCTGGTTCTCACCTCCTTTCTTGAATTATTCTTATCCTCCCATTGCTATGGCCCAGCAGATTGATTGTGTTTTGAAAGCTGGTGTCTGAGACATGAAACTCTACTGAGCAGAAGTCAAAAGGGAGCACTGAAGGCCTTTTTAAAGCCAGGAAATTTACCTGGCCTTTTGCATCATCTACAGCACTGAAGGCAAAATGGCATTCTGACAGACAGTATGCAATGACACACTGCTGAGTCTCCTAGTGTGGGCCAGGGACACATCATAGTTTGTCTCCATCCCTTTGAATCCACTTGCTTATGGGTCTGGATAGCAGAGGTGGATGGTGAGACAGAGTGCTGAAGTTCTTACTGATACCATATAGGGAGATTACACAATGTGGAGTCATCTTTTTGCTATGTGACAGGAAAAAAAATCACCCATCCTCAGTTTAAATTCGGATCTAAACTGGGTTGAAACTATGCAGGTTTCTTAGACGAAATAACGCAGATATAGTGTGAGCAGTTCAAGTCCTGGAGAGATATGTGAGACATCTGTAGCCTGCCTTTTGCACTAGGTAAAATCCAATGTCTTAATTTCCTCTTTATTTAATGCTTGCTTACATAAATCTCAGAAAACATAAATGGAAGAATTTACAAAATTAAGACCCACATGCTGTCATTTTTTATATATTCATCATGTCACACTTTATACATAAGTACCTAATAAAAATTACATGGGAGCAAAATAAGAGGAAGATATAGTGTCACAACACCCTGATTTATGATTTTTAGTTCCTTACTTGGGTCTCGATTCAGCAAAAAGCCTGCTTATTTTGATCAAAGATAGCTGGAGCAAGACCCACCCTTAGGACTTGCCCCATACAGGTAAGAGCACAAATCCATTGGTTCAGTATTGAACACTGTTTGATTTGCAGAAATGAATGCTAAGGGACTCATCCTCAAGGCATTTGAACAGTATCGACTGAAAACCTGTATTGACTTCAAACCTTGGGAAGGGGAGAAGAATTACATATCTGTGTTCAAAGGAAGTGGGTAAGAGGAGCAATTCAAAGTAACTTTAATTCTGTTTGCCTTCAGACTATTTTCATGGCCAGTATTCACTCTAAAACTCACATATCTGATTATAATTTTGTATTTTTGTTGTCTTCATTTTCCCAGTCTTTTTTAAACTGGAAACTGTAGTAGTTTCTGAAGCAGGTATCACCTTAGTGGTAATGAACAATTTCTTATTGATACATATTTTTAAATACAAGAGGAAATTAAATCCTTTAAGAGGTAATTTTCTGGACATGGTAAACTATATCAGAAACAAGGCAATTATGTTCTTGACTGATCTTTGGATAGATGGAGTATTGCTTTCCAATGGTTATTCTTAGCAAACCTTAGTATTTAGGGGGAAAAAAAATCCCAGAAGCAATAAGATAGTTCTAACTGAGGCAATGAATTTGAACATAACAGTGGAATTGCACTTGAACCAATGTCACACCAGCATTCAGATATGAGTGATATTTTTAAATGCTATACAGCACTGAGATATTTTACTGATGTTTCACTTTATTTGCCTCCTTTGATGAACAATTATGCTATTTCACCTTAAATTTTACAAAATCCAGTAAAAAAGTCAAAATTGCCCCAGCTTCTTCATTTCTAAGACATCATCTGTCAAAATAGTGCAACAAGAAAAAAAATATATTCTCCACTCTGTGCTGTACCATTTCTCCTTTAGAAGAGGTGAGCAAGGTGAGCTTGATAGCCTGGTGAGGAAATTTGCTTTCAGAAAATCATTTCCTGGTATGAGAATGCGTTCATAAATGGGAAAAGATTTTCTGATAATAAAAATGTTTCTCTTTCCCTTTGGCTTGTTCTGAGATATTTGCAGCAGATAATTGTTTCAAAATTTCTTCAGTCTCTGGCTTTATGTTGTCTGCTGTTCATGCTGTACCTATCATATTAAAACTCAGCTCTGAAAGATGTATAAGTGGAGACTCAGGGAGTCTGTGCTAATGACTCCAGCTTCTTGTGCTAAATGGAAAACTCATGTAGCTGAATTTTTCAGTCCTTGGTCCCATAAAGTATGCATTGAATTTGCTAATAATTATACCTGAAAAAGAATGACAATATTTAGCCTATGGCAAGTAGAAGGCCTCTACGCAATGTTTCATTTATATGTGTGTTAAAAACAGATGAGTCATGGTGATGAAGAAGACAAATTATTCTAGTTGGATAGCATATCTTGCCTTCACTGCCTGTTGTGTTGCTTGCCCTGAAATGTTTCTATCACCTCAGCTGACACATCCACAGCAGCACTTTTTAAAAGGGTGGAACTCAATGGTGCGGTCTCCTGAAAACAGCCATCCAGTTTCAGTGAGTCAGCTTGGGCTGTACAAACAAATCAGGACTGACCCTTCATGAACTGCCTTCCATTTCACTCCATTCCTAACTTTGGATGTAATGGAAGAAGGTGTAAGCGGGGTAAACCAACCCTTTTGCCCTCTTCTGTTCCTAATGTTTTTTAGGGGTTTTTTTAATCAGCTAGGACTCTTCTAGCTGCTGACTAAAGACCTCACTCCAGAGGGTACAGTGCAGACAGGCACACAAAGTTCCCAGCAACATAAAGTTCTACCATACCAACAAAAAGTTGCCTTTCTGATCTTGGCTTGCATCTATAAAACAGAAGAATGTGGGGGAACTTTGTGTCAGAAGGATTTCTAATAGGCCATGAAGTCCTCATCTGAATTACCCTTTTGTATTCAAAGGAAGTCACCCACAAAAGAAGCCAGCTGCCACTTTGTTGTGTTGACTGCCCTGTGTAAAAATACATTTGTAGTCTCTGATGTACATACACAGCATATTGACACCCAGGACAAAAGGCCCTCACCCTGGACACGTTTTTCATCTACCATTTGTCATGTCTTGGCTACTACCTGTACGATGTTGGCAAGTATGTAGTTATAAAGCTAGGTGAGTAGAGGTATGTGTAAGGTTTCCTAGCACACAGCCCTGCACCTCACGGACTATCCAGGTCTGTGAATCTGCAGCAAAGGTTAGACTGAGGATCTATTTAAAGACTTTTTCTTGACTCCAACTTGCATGCTGAGCAAAATACATGAGGGTTGCTTGTGAATTACAGAAATGCAGGAGCATCAGATGTGACAAGTGCTGGCAAAGCTCACAGAACCATCTGGAAACCTGCAATGGGTGTGCCATTTCTCCTTACTCTTGTCATGGAGAGAAGGATTCATTCAGCAGGAAAACTAGCTCAGTGTGGTAGAGTCAAGTGGTTAGCAGATCAGGGAGGATCAGTGTCCTCTCTACTATTTCCACATGGAAAATCAGCTTTTCATGGAGCAGTCCCAAGAGGCTACTTCAGCTCTTTGCCACTGTGACACACAGCAAAGGGAATCCATGCAGAAGTGGGTTGACACAGATCCGTGGCTAACCAGCTTGGTGCTGGTATGTCAGAATGTCTGGTGAGCTGATACTGGTTATCTGTGATACTATGGGAAGGAAATCAATAGCTAGACATTAGCATAAAAATGTGCCTGGAATAAATGGCATCATTGTCACTGATGGTATGTATGCACTTACAGCCCGTCTTCCAAAAAGAGGGATGGTGGGATTGCTTAGAGCAGGTAGCCTGTGCCTCTAGCCTCTGACAGCAATGCAGAAAGCACTGAGTCAGAGGCAATACAGTGCTCACACCCTCGGGGAAGCTGGAACCTTCCCCCACTTTCTCCTGTGCTGAGGACACTGCTAACATGAGGTTCCAGGTTCTCACTGGTCTGGAGTGCCCTGTCACACTCACCTAAGCTTTATTCTCAGTGCAGGGTGATGCAGACCATGCATTTACTCTGTCTATGGCTGTAGAATCATGGTGTTGTAGGCATTTGGCAGTCTGAAGGCAAAGGGAGGCTACATCTGCCGTCATTTGGATGCTAGTTTTGCCAAATGTGCTGGATGTGCCTGTAGCTTGCTGTGCACTGTAGAGCAGCTGTGAAGCCAGAGGTGGCTTTGGTACGAGATGGACCCAGACCTGTGATGGACTTCTTTGACTTCTGCATAACACAAGAAAAAGCTGCATAATCAATATGAGGCCTTGTTCAGGGGAAGTCCTTGAAATTAGGGATGCTACAGGTGCTCTTTCCCAGGTCGCATGTTGTGATTTTAACGAGTAATCAATAGCCAAGGTCTGTGTTGCTATATGAAAAAAGAAGTACTGGGGAACATGTTGCACTAATAAATTACAGAGTTCAAAAGTGCATGGTGTGCTTATATTTTTAAATTTCTGGGGCGATAGGACTGCAAATCCTTTGGCATATTTTGTGCCCGATTAATTTTATATACTTCATTGGGTAAGTATTAATTTATTTGCTGCATAAAATATCAATTTAAATGTAGCTCTCTGTGCTTGCTAGCTTGTGGACATGGGGTGCCATTTTATTGGCTTGTGCAGATAACTCACTGAATATTTTATCCTTCAGTAAAAACTTCCAGCACAGCTGTGGTTTTACTCTTCCTTGTGAGTGTGTGTCAGCAGCAAGTGCTCTAGCACAGCAGCTCACAGAAAGAAAAGAGTTTCTGAAAAGCACTGTCAAATCCACCAACTTTTCAGAAGGCAAACACAGCCATGCAGAAGCCCACCTTGCTCAGTGGCCACATCCCTGTGCAAAGTAAAAGGCCAACACAGTGCAGAGAGAAGTGGCTGCAATGGCAGAGGCAAGAAAGTGTGTGAACCTTGTTCCCCTTGTGATAGGGACAGGCCCAAAGGGTGCTCATAGTCATGTGCTATGGTCCACCTGAGAATTGTTAGTTTGCACTAACTTAATTGCTCTAAATCATGTGGCCATAGCCTTTGATATTCCAGAGCACCAAAAAAATCCTCACTGTAGCAAAATGTGACTTCAATGCTCAGGTCAGAACAGACTGGTTCTGGAGTTTGCTTGGCATGGGGGTGATATGTATCTCACAGAGCCCTCTCTCATTTTATTTCAATGCTAGCTGCTGGTCCTCAGTGGGAAACATCCAAAATGGGTTGCAGCAGCTCTCCATCGGCACCAACTGTGACAGGATCGGGACAATCCAGCATGAGTTCCTGCACGCCCTGGGGTTCTGGCATGAGCAGTCACGGTCTGACCGGGATGACTATGTGACCATCGTCTGGGACAGGATTCAGTCTGGTCAGTCACTCCCCTGCTTTTCCTTTCGGGGTCTAGGGCTAAGGAGTTTAGCTGTGGAACATCCCTTCCAGCCATCTTTTGGTGTTCACAGTATTCTCTTGCTTGGAATTACTTTTCAAAGTCTATGTCAAAAATTAAATATCGAGGGACATCTATTGGGACAGAAATCTTTGTTTTTGCTGTGGTTGTTCCTTGTGCCCCAGCTGTTCCCAAAGCTCTAACTAGAGATCTCAGTCCTGTTATGCTGCATGTTGTAGAGAAGTGTAGCAGAAGAGAATAATTTAATTTGTTTAAATGACTACTTTAAAAGCACTGTTACTTTGGGAGCTCTTAACAAAACAAAAATAACTAAAAAAAACCCCAAACAAACAAAACCCGAAACAACTCAAAGAAATAAACCACTCTGAAAAACCTAGTTGGGACCAATGCCCGTAGAAAATCTCTAGTGAAAACACTGGTTGTTCTCTTTCTTCCCAGCTGCTCCACCTGCTGTGGGCAGCAGACCTGAGGCAGCAGACTGTGGGGAGAGGGTGAGCAGGCAGGAGAGACCCTTTCCAGGGTCTGCACGGCACCAGCAGTTGCTTTAGCAACGCAGCTTGTGAATGTAAATGTTGGCATATTTGGCACAAGCCTGAGAGCTGGCACGGGGCTCCTCAGGGCTCTGCTGTGTCTCTGCCTCTCCAGCTTGTCATCCTCTGTGACTTTCAGGCAGTTCAAAATCAAAGTTATGCACACAGACTTGATGCTTTCCTAACACAGGTACCCACAGAAGATGGACAAAAATAGGCAATGATCAAATCTAATGCATTCTTATTTAGTTGTGATCAACAGTCAGGTGCATATGCAAATACGTATTATGGAAAATGTCTGAGACTCTGTCATTTGATTTCCATTATATTTTGCTGACTCTTCAGTGACAAGTTGCACTGCTGTTAGCCACTTGAAACTGCTGCAGGTTTTTTACACTGACCGGAATATAGTTACTGTATCTGCACTAATTTAAATCTTTACCCTCCATTGGGTAGTCAGCAATGATTTTTTTGCTCATGCTACAGAAAACATCTGGAAGCCTATCCAGTGACAGTTTTGACTTGTTTATTGTGACCTAAAGTGATTAGCAATTAAACAACAGAGAACGCAGATTGGAAACAGGGAGGCATTATGGTTGCAAACTGCAGTAATTTGAGTACTGAAACACTATTTCCACTTTTGGGTACCACAAGCCCGTCAAAGTTTATATCAGTTTCATGGGGGGAAAAGTTTTCTGGTAACAAAACTTTGCTTCATCATCATGTTATGCTCCACAGAGTAAGCACAAGTAAACTACTGTAAAAAACCATTTGGGGATTTGATGGATTCTTTTTTACTGTAAGACTTGACATTAGAACTTGATTCTCTCGGGCAACAAACAATCTTTCCTTTTATTTTTGCCATTTAGGTAAAGAACATAACTTCAATAAATATGATGACAAAACATCAGACTTCCTGAATGTTCCCTATGACTATAATTCTGTGATGCATTATAGCAAAACTGCATTCAGAAATGGAACTGAATCCACCATCCTCACTAACATACCAGACTTCATGGATGTTATAGGACAGCGAATGGATTTCAGTGATTATGATCTCCAGAAACTGAACCGGCTGTACAATTGCTGTAAGTTTCTCCATCTATTTTGTATTTTATGTTTCTGGTGTTTGACAGAAATGAAGGTGGTACATACGTGCTTGGACTCATCCAGACACAATTGTAATGGAGAAGTGAATCGTGTTAAAAACACCAGAAATAATGGTACAGCTGGAAATAACAGTCCTCCTGCAGAAACACTGCTGAGTAGCAGAGTTTTCTGTGCAATTTTATCTGACCTTTAGTTAAAAACCAGCTTTACTCAGCACCTGATTTTTGTTCATCCCTTGGGTGGTGGTTTAAAATGTGTGCTTCTGCACAAAGCCTTTTGTTTTTACCCTGTATTATTCCACAGCTGCTGCTCAGACACTGCACAGAGATGAGTATCTTAGGCTATCATACCTATTCAACTTTCATGGAATCTATGAGACAGACTGTGTGTTCCTACAAATAGGATACAGATGCTGTTATGAGGAAAATACAGGCTTTTTAAATTTTCCTGTTTAATGGTCAAAAGGGTTATTTTGATCAGGTGGGATTTATTTTAGAAAGTTGAATGAAAGTAAAAGACAGAGAAATACATTTAATTCTATTATCGAACTGGGCAGGAATTGTTACTGCATCAAATGTGCCCTGGTGCTCAGATGAACACTCTCATCTCACTGCCTCAGTATCCCAAGTAGTGAGTACAATGATATTTTATTTTAAGCTGCATTATATGGATACCTTAAACAATTATCAAACTGTTTTATTAAAACAGTGCATTTTTTTTGAGCATACAATTCTGATTAAAGTATTTCTGTTCATGTATGTCTAAACTGAACACACGCTTACATGAAACCTTAGCTTCTAGCACTTGACACACAGTCAGTTAGGCATTATAAAAGTGCTTACAGCTAAGGATGTCTTTAGCACTGGATGGGGCCTTTCTTCCTCTCCATTAACCTTACACATTTTCCAATGGGGTCCTTCTTCCTCTCCATTAATCTTATATATTTTCCATCATTCCCCTGCATTACAGAAATACTTGATGACATTTTAGCTTTCTTGTTCGCCCATAGGCACATTCCCCAAGCGAAATAACTCCCAGTCATGCTGAAATCAGTGACAAAACTGACACCACCTTCACTGCAATCAGAACCTGCCCTGCCCCCTGGTCTGTCCCTTGGCTTCAAACAGTGTTCATGATATTTGCAGAGACATAAGTGGTTGTCAGGTGACCCAACACTTGCCTAAGTGGCCCCTGTGCCAGGGAGGAGATTGCCTTCTTAGGTCCCAGCCTTCACCTGCCCAGCTGCTGGACTGGTCCTTCCAGCTTACAGGGAAGACTGAGAATGTCAGACATGGTTTGGATGCCAGATATCCTCCCAGGGGAATCAAAAGATTTTGTTGGTTGCTGAGCATGATTTAAAGAAGAATTTAATCTAAATTTCTGCTGTAGGCCTGTATCTTTAGGAAAATGCATTAAAAATGGAAAATTTTTTTTCTTAAATTGAAAAAGACCCATCTCTCAGCACCAGAAATCCTGATTGACGGTTCAGTGCTGCTTTTCTCTCTACCTCAAGACTGTCTTTCAGGCCTTATGGTAACAGTTTAGTCTGCTTTCCCCTTCTGGCATACTACTTAATAGAACTGACCATGAGGTTTCCCTCACACACAGAAGTTAGGACTCGCCACTCATCCCCCATGTATTTTCTTCCAAGTCCAGTCTTTCACTGCATACCAAGGAAGTATTTGGCTTTGGTGCAGGTGGAATTCAAAACCTGCCTCAAGCAATGCCCATTTCCCCTATTTCAGGAATGAATCTAAGAAATACATCGTAAACTATTGGGCCTTGCTTTTCTTTTCCTGTCGTTCAGGTCATCACTCCATGCCAGCCAGCGCTTTCTAATTAAGGTTGTTAGTCACCTTCTTTCCTGTTTGGGCAAATCAATTTCATATTTTGTTTTGTATTTTGATTTCAAAGCGTTCTTTCATATAATAATTACTAATTTTTCCCTACCTTCTTTCTCTATCAGTCAATATAACATTTGCCGTAAATACCTTTTCTTGGTTTTTACATCATACCAATACTGTATCTTAAAAAATATCAGTCATACAATGCTTCTGATAGCCTTACATCCTCTAGAGGGTGGTTAGCTTTTTATGAAGACAGCCCAAAATATCTCAGCAGTAACACTGATTTGGCAGCAGTTCATACTTAAATGCTTCCCTAAGCTACTGCTTAAGTGAAGCATTTGGTGCGTTATTGAGGTTGAGTTTTGTGATGTTCAGGGTCTTTTTGTGATGCAATGAAACCTTAAAACCTTTAAGCCACAGTATTTTATGTATAGTTTAAAAACATTTTATTAAGTCAGTTGTTTTCAAGTCATGGCTGGCCTTACACAATGCTCAGACATGGGGCACTGGGAAACAAAACTAAGAACAAGGATAAACCTGGACTGTGCCTTCTCTCACCTATAAAGAGTTTTCTTGAGACAGAGAAAACATTTCATATGGTGTTCTATCTTTCATATTCAACTGCACAGCCTTCCTTAATTTAATTTTTCACTTATATGAAAGACATAAAATTTGTATGACATGAGATATCCAATGGTCCCAAACACGCCTTTGCCAAATATTTAGGGTTTTCTTTCAAGTCAGCATTTTGAAAATCAAGGTTTACTTATTCCAGTGAAATAACTTCTGCTCTTCTAAATTTCAGAATAAGCACTCCAGCTGTTGCATTAGGGAGCTTTTATGAAAACTTGTGGCCATGTGTGGACTGGCCCAAAGAAAAGAGAGGAATGAATGAGAAGTCTCAGGACCTTTTTGCTGTGATATGAGGATGTGTGGGTTGGGTTGGTATTAGTGTTCCTTTTATAAATGAAAGATGTGATATGTTAATTAGCAGATGCCCTCCTGTGCTTGCAAAGTGCCCAGGGTGGTCCTGATGACATCTTATGAATGGCAGTGTTAATTGCCAAATGTTTTGGGTTCCTGAACATTATACATGTGGATGTTGATAGTATTTGAAGCTTCTGATTGTCTAGTTTTCCTCTGCTCATGTCTTTGGACCTTCAGAATGAAAATGTGTGTTGTGTAATAGAGACTCAACTTTTTTTTTTTTTTTTTAATTATAAATGTCGTAGCCTCCTCCCTAAGTTTCATGGACACATGCAGTTTTGAACTTGAAAATATATGTGGCATGATTCAAAGTTCAGACGATAACAGTGACTGGCAGCGTTTGTCTCAGGTTCCTGCTGGGCCAAGCACTGATCACACTAATATGGGAGAATGCAAAGGTATGAGAAAAAACTTCTTATCTTTTGGGAAGCATTTTCTGCAGAGCCATGTGAGTTCTCTTTGAGCTTGGCCTTGTTATCTGTTTATTTTTTGACAAATTGTGGTTTGTTTTTTAACTAAGCAACATAAACCTACATACTTGGGACATCATGTGATATGTTTGATTTTCTGCTTATTTGAGAAAGTTGAACATCCTTATCTCTTTTTATCTGTTTTGTAATCTTAGTGTCACATCCTGACATGAGAAGTATATAAAAGACTTCTAACCTGTGGTACAGGCACACCAGAAAGGCTTCTTTTCTGAATAATTGATCAATAAGTCCTTGGAAAGGATTAGGATTTTGTAATGATGGATATTATCAGAGCTGAGATGAAGAATTAATTGAGAATATATCTAGTTGTATCTGAACTTGTCAGAAAGCTTCATGAATTCAGGAGCTTAAACCAGTCCTCCACAGAGTCAACTATGAATTACTAGCACTGGGTAAAGAGTAAAAGCCCATGCTTTTGAGTACAAATTGCTAGCGACAGCCAAATGAGGAAAAAGTTGCAAGGAGAATGGTTGTGCCTTTGGAGAATGTGAACAGGTGACAGTCCCCAGTCAAAGGATTTGCACAGGATCTGCCTAACCCTGACCTGGGCATGTCTGCTTGCATTATTATAATACAGTGTTAGGAAAACCAGTGTGCCAGGAAAATTTTGTTTTCTCTCAGCTTTACCCTTCATTTCTCATTGACTTTTGGCAGATTCTGGCTACTTCATGCACTTTGACACCAGCACCGGAGAGGGAAACACAGCTCTCCTGGAGAGTCGAATTTTGTATCCCAAACGGGGCTTTCAGTGCTTACAATTCTATTTATATAACAGTGGTCACGTAAGCGACAGGCTGAATGTCTTGGTCCGGGAGTACACTTCAGCCCATCCAAATGGCACTTTGAGATTCGTTGAAGAGATAAAAGGTATTCATAAAGTTGCCTTTTTTTTTAATTTGTCATCTCTACTCAATATTTTTTAAAGTACAGGGGGAAAATAACGTAGCAAAGTCACTCATTTCCTAGTGTTGCTCTTTGGCTTCTTTTCTATGTAATTGATTTCTTGCTGGTGAAATTATACCTGATGGATCCTCAGGCAGCTGTTTCCCTATCATATAATAAATTACCACAAATTTCAAACTCTTACATTATCAAGTTAGCTTTCTCACCAAAACAGCTAAAATTCCCTGAGCAGTCATTTTAACTGTTTTAGAACTGCTGGTATCAGAAGCAACGGATAGACTATTAGCGTAAGTTCCAATTAATAAGAAAGTAATAATAAAGAAATGGAAAGCATAGGTGCCCTGGAATGCCTAATATGCAAGTTTAAAAAAGATAAATAAAATTTAAATTATTTTTAAACAAGGTTTGAAATTACTGAACTGAAATATATGGACAGCAGGTAATGATTTGAGTTGTAATTTAAAGAAAATTAAATTCTTGTCGTTTTAGGAGCCTATGGTCTACAGAATGAACAATTGAGGTCGGTTAATGGACAAGAGCTCTTTAAGCTAGAATTGCCAAAATTGCCTTATGATTAAATTATTTTCTCAAATATTTAACTATTACTAGGTCTCCATTTTAGCTACACTGAGTTCAGTCTTTTGGTTACATAAGGGTCTGAGCGAATTCTTTTACTAAATAGGTATCAAGTCCTCTCTTCAGTCTCTTTTTGTCCCTTTAGGCTCAGGTGCTGCTGGTGCCTGTTTTTCTTTCCTTTTAACTACTCTTTTCTTCACCCCCATGGTTTCACCCCTCTGTGCTATCAGGCATCCTTGATAAAAGTGTCAGGGCTGCTGATGTAGATGTAGGTTGCAGATCAGTCTGAGCCCTCCAAACTCTTTCAAACACTGTTCTTGAAGGCAAGATTGATTTTTTTTTCATGTTTCAGCCTTCCTCACAAATATTCTTTCATGTATATTAGGTCCCATCTCCTATTTCTGTTTTCTCAAGTCCATAGTTTGCTTTTAAAGTCTCTGATCTCATATGTGTGTCCAAACAGGCACCCTGTTTTGACAATCTCTGGCAAAACATTCAGGGGTGGTTTAAGACCATTTTCCCCTCAGGCTATTTCACTTTTCTCATGTGAGAAGTTACCCTCACCAATGCTATCAACAACCTGGAAGAAACAGTGACACTACAGGTCCTTCCAGCAGTGGTCTAACCCTGGCTGAGCTGCTTATGGGTTTGCACTGAACAACCACCCTTGAGGGGCTGAGGGACAAGCCCTGAGCCCTTCCTGCTGGTCTGTGGCAGCTGTGGCTGCCTTCATCCAGGAGCAGGGGAGGCTGTGGGAGTGGGATGTTTTACAGCACAGTAGCTGATCTGCTCATTGAACACGAGTCAGAAACCCCAGTCTTGCATATAATCTATGCAGTTCAGCAAACCTTTAGTTTATGCAGAAGGCAATTTCATGGAAAACAGTGGGGTGCTTTTTTTCTTGTTTCCTCCTAATTATTATGATAATGAAAAATGTCAAGAAATTAAGACCCATATCTGAGATCCATTGTGTTATGTTTAGGATTGTTAGGGGACTGACGCATGAGTTCTGTACCTGGGACCGGCACTGCTTATTCCATAAATGCAGCTGGAAGTCTAGGCATCTGTGCAGATGGTCATAAACCAGACAACCAGAGAAACTGTTTTGCTGCACATACTTGTAACAAAGGATGTTCTACTTTCCTCGTCCTCGCAAGGCCCTTGTGCAGAGGTCTTTGCTTTTCTGTGTGCTGCTCTTGTTGTCAAGTGGAATTTGCTAGTGCAGACCCTTTTGGATGCAGCATCAGACTTGCAGTGAGATTTTATCACATGAAGTAGGTTTTGCAAATGACTGGCTTTAATTTGAACTTAGTGCCATTAATCATTTGACGGGTGAATAGTACTTCTGCATAGGCAAGCTTCCAACGACCCATTTAAATATAAAAAAACAAATGAATGAACCAGTATTGTAGTTCTAGGCTCCCAGAATCCTCTGGAGCACTTTTTGTTGAGGCATGTTGTTGTTCAGTTATTTGAAAGTAACTTGTTCTGAGTTTTTCATTTCAATAACACAGGTGACAGCCATTTTTATGCATTTCATTATCACAATATCTGGACTAATTTAATGCAATTTTCTTAAAAAAAATAAAAGAAAAAGCAGTTTTAAACCCCATCAACAATGTTTTCACTCAAATTAAAGTTCTGTTATGCAAATTGTATTGAGAAAATACGATCTTGTACTGAAAAAGTAACATCTGCAGAAGAAATATTCCATCACATCAGAGTCCATAGACCCTAGAAGTGTCTGATTGTGCTGCTGACTCAGCAACCTCTATCCTTGTTTTTCAGGTTCACCTGAGACTTACTGGCAGCTCCATCACGTTTCTTTGAATGTCACGAGTAAATTTCGGGTTGTGTTCCAAGGCGTGAGAGGAAGTGGCTTATCAAATGGAGGCCTCTCTATTGATGACATCAACTTGTCAGAAACTCAGTGTCCCCACCATGTCTGGCATATCAGAAATTTCGCGCATCTCCTCAACACAAATTCAGCAGGGAGAGCAGGAAGCATAGACAGTCCACCTTTTTACTCTAGTAAAGGATATGCTTTTCAGGTCAGGTTGTATGTAAATGGCACCACTGATAACCCATTTAATTTAGGAATATACTTGTCCTTGATTTCTGGAGCAAATGATGACCACTTGCAATGGCCTTGTGCATGGCAACAAGGTACCATGATTCTGCTTGACCAGCATCCTGATATTCGCCAACGGATGTCAAACCAAAGGAGTATAACAACAGACCCCCTGAAATTATCAGGTTAGTTAAAATCAGAAATGCCATCCAATACATGTTAATCAGAACCAGAAGATAAGGACTCACATCTTCTCTTTGTGTAAATTAGTGCAGGGGTTTTTTTAGCTTCTGGAATGTTTCATTTGTTTGCAGCAACAATGTAATTGATCCACAGACAAGAAAAATTTAAACCTACAAACCAGTTAAACTGGGACCCTGGATTTCAAAGTTGATTTGCATAAGAAACAGGTGGATGATCTATTCCTAAAGTTTCTTTCATATACTCTGTGAGGATGCGTTTATATCTGTTTTAATGAGAATGGAAGTTTTCCAGAAGGCTTGAAAATAAAAATACTGAATTAACAATACATGCAGTTCATACCAGATAAAAGTGCAGCTATCAAACAAATCCCTGCCCCTCCTGTCAAAGGTGCAGTGCTGTCAGCGCAAATCTCCAGATGGACAAAGTACTGATTCATGTTGCACAATCTGTACTTGTTCAAGGTATGAGGTGATAAGGGGCAATTGTCCTCAATAACTTGGAAAGGAGGTAGTTGAGGTAAAATATAACTCT
The DNA here is from genome assembly GCA_035583185.1 of Anabacerthia variegaticeps. NCBI lineage: Eukaryota > Metazoa > Chordata > Aves > Passeriformes > Furnariidae > Anabacerthia > Anabacerthia variegaticeps. The sequence continues at coordinate 106,990,526 of JAWWEW010000078.1, forward strand.
GAGAAATGGTACAAATCTCTATAGAGAGAGAGATTAAAGAAAACACCCATATTCATTATTGGATAAGAATTGGATTTAAGCCAAAATCACTCTCTGCGTCGATGTAAGGGTTTTGGCAAAAGAAATCGCCTCCACCACTGAGTTAGTTTCCTGGGCTTTCAGACTGTAACGTTATAGAAGGAAGGAAGACAGGCACAAAAATTGTCTAATTCACAGTACTATTTTTAAAATGGTATGTTTTACATTCATTTTTCTATGACACTGGCTCTATGTGGAAACAAAGCTGGTAATCTAGAAAGAGTCAATGTCCATCCTGTAAATGAAAGATGCACCACACCAGGTGGTGCATCCACAGATGTTTGATATTTTCCCTGTGCTTTCTGCTGCTATGGCCACAGTGCTTAGCCCTTTTTCCTCCCTTGACCCTGTGGACATGCGGTCTGTTTGCACTCTGCCCCTTTCCCCTGTTTATTCACATATGCAAGTAATTCCGGATTCCCAAGAGAAGCCTTGTAACATGTACCCTTTCTCTGACCACAGAGGTGTTGGAGCAGATGGTTTCTTCTCCCTCTGTCAGATACTTTCATAGACAATCAGGCTCAGCTTTTAGATTTAGAACAGGGCTTGATGAAGTGGGCATCAGTGATCCCTGATCATTTAGGTTGTTCAAGTACCCTGGGCTCTACATCTACTGCAAGAAATCCTCTTTTTGCAGAAGCACTGCATTAACTCATGTAACAGATGATTCATGTGCTACTTCTTGCCCACTACACTTTAAAGAACTAAAAATAAAATACAACAGGTTTTCAACTAGTTCTCAAATATCTTCATCTCCCACACGTTCTTTTTTCAGGACATCAGGCTAAAACAAACCATTGAAAATCTCCATTGTCTTGTGCATCTCATCAGTGTGGAATCTCAGGCAATTGTGATTTCTACTGAGAGACTAATTCAGAGTGGTTTCATGTTCACATTCTTTTTCTTTTTCTTTTTCTTTTTTTTTTTTTCCAGATTCCTCATCAAATTATTTTTGGGATAGGCCAGATAAAGTGGGATCCCAAGACACTTTTCCCAATGGAACTGTCTACATGAGAGGTCCAGGACTTGGAACAGGGACATTTTTAACTCATGAAAGACTTAGAAGCCGCAACTTTATTAAAGAAGATAGCATCTATATTCTTTTAACAATGGAAGGTATGTAAACATAGCTGATACTCTTTACAATGCAATAAACAGTGTCACATGCTTACTAAGTCACTAATGCTGTAGATACAAATACACATGAAGTACTTTGCACATGAGCAGTTTTTGAATTATGCCTGTATCTAAAGCCAGATCATATGTTTGAACAAATTTGTGGATAGGTGCATGCATAGTGCCATTCCTTTTTCTCATGTGAAGGTTTATAAAACAATGCTCATCTTCTGCAAATTATTTTGAATAGAGTAATTTGAATAAAATTATCTGCTTCTGAAAAAATTCTAAAGAACATTTCCAAAGTAGATTATGCTCCTGAAAGGTAAAAAGGACTGTTTATCCATTATATCTGTCGACAGGCTCATTGCTCTTTATTATTAGAAACTATCATTGGAATAAGAAGAAAAATAACATGAAGACCTCATTTCTTTTGGGTTTATCATGCAGATATATCACATCTACTGTCAACTGAGCCGACTGTTTCGCCCACTGTTTCACCCACTGATGTGATCACAACGGGTGCCAGCACCATCGAACCTGACACCAACCCTACTGCCACCACCAAGCCCGATGTCAGCACTGAGCCCACAACCACACCGGGACTCGTCACCCGGCCAGAAGGGACAGAGGGCCCATCTTTCTGTGCAGACAACCCTTGTGAAAACGGTGGTGTCTGCGTCATGGTAGACAGAGCACCGGTGTGCCGGTAACTGCCTTTATTCACTCTCAAATGCAATATTTTTCCACTAAAATAAATCTTTCTAGTGAAAGACAGACAGTAGCCGATTAAGGCAAATATTTCCAACTGCTCCTGTGAGACTGAACTCACTACCAATTTGGTCAACAAAGCCCCTAACCTCAGCATTTGACCATTTTGAAGTATTCTGCTTTTTTTCCTGTAAATTATATTTTAAATGTGCTTATTATTTTCAGGAATGTATTAGTCCAAATCCTTAGAAGTCCCTATAGTAAAATGTAGAAAAGTTAAATAAATGCAGTAGAAAAAAAAGAGCATTTATATCAGTAGAAAAGGTTTTTCATACTTACCAGGTAGAAAGTAGCATAGACATTATTTTAGATTTTGATTCAGAAACACTGCACAGTGCAAATTATGACCATAAATTACAAAAGTGTAGTTGCTTGCCTTTGAAACCAGCAATGAAGGCTGGGGACTAAAAGATTGTTTGCCCTAGAAGAAGATTAATATAATCTTTTATTAAATTCTCTGTGGATGCATTTATGTTACCCACCTGCCTGATTAGCATTGTTCCAGCTCTCAAACAAGCTCTAAGCCTGAAGATAGTGACCTTATGTGATGCTGTGCCAGGGCAGGTAGACTGGGGGAAGGCTGTGAGGCAAACGTCTAAAGGCCAAGAGCCACAAGGCTCGTTAAGTGTTATATCTTCCCATTTAGAAACATTTTAAAAAGGAATTCTTGAGCAACTCATCAGAAGCAGCTCACAAATATGAGTAAATGTCAAGAAGCTGTTCCAAGAAGACAAAAAAAAAAAAGCTGAATGTTGTTCCTGATTTCAGAATCATGGAAAGAGAACATTTATTTTCTGACATCTCTGGACTATTTGAAGCTTTAGTGCCTTTGTGACCTACTTTCCATCCTACAGAAATGTGTGACCAGCAGTCAGTTTCCGCTCTGATTTTCTGTTGGGAAATGAGTGGGAATGTGGTCCAGAAGTCTGTTCAAGGTGGATCACCTGAAGTCCCCCAGCAGCCAGTATCTTTGCAGTGTACTGCAAATGGACTAATTTCCAGGATTGAGGGTGGTTCTGAATAAATGGCTTAGACATGAACTAGAAAATTAATACATAAGGACTAACCAAGGTTAGAAAGATAGGGGCAGATGTGCACTCAGTAGTACTGCACATATATGGTTTTTTTCAGTTAAATCATTTGGACCCTCATGTGCTCACTATAAAATGTTTCAGAGCTGATTTTGATGCTGGATAAGGTGTTGGAATCAAAGACTGAAGTTTGTTTTCAGTCCTAAAACCAGATGACTGCTGGGATGTTAATTTATTTTCTTACTTCTTAGGAGAGGGCAGAGACAGCACATACACCTTCTTTAAATTTGAAAACAAGCCTTTTGTGGCAGTAAGAAGGTCTGATCAGAATGTGCCACATATACTAGTGGAGAAGCACTGAGCAGGGAAAGGGGAATGTGGTGGGGACACCTTTGGCTAGCTCAGTCATTGTATGGAAGAGTTCCTGCAGCTAAGTTTTGGCTCACCTGCTGTGTGGTCAGAGAAGCCTTGAGAGTGCTACCATTCAGGAGTAGCAGCTGTATAGGTCAAGAGGATCAGGAAGGTGCTTCGGTTTTCTGGCAAAGGCTCTCTCTGAAGGCATGACCTGTGGAAACAGCGGGAAGCGGAAAGAAGTGCATTCAGATGTGTAAGGACTCAAGGCAACTTTAAAATAAGAAGTCCATTTCAAGATAACTTCATTATGCTTTGGGATATTGAAACTGCAGTGGAGATGCAATTTTTCTGAAGTAGATCTTTTCTTTAGGTGATAGCAGTTTGTTCTTTTGCTTTCTAGATGTCCAGCAGGTGATGACTGGTGGTACATGGGACAAAGGTGTGAAAGGAAAGGCTCAACTCAAGAAAATACTGTAATAGCTGTTTCTTCAACCGTAACTGTATTTGTTGTAATGCTTATTGTCACTATCACAACTGCAGTGTGCCTTAAAAAGAAGTACAGGCAAGGAAAGGAAAACAGGGAGAGCTTGACGCAAGAAGTAAGTATTTTGCCTCTTTCAACAAATATACACACACACACATATATATATGTCTATATTCACTAAAAAGTAAATAGTCAAATTCAGTAAGAAGTAAATGGGAACATGTCACATTTTTGAAGTCTAAAGACTCCAGCTTAGGAAATAAAAAGCTCCATTAAGTGTTACTAATTTACACCAAAAAACTCCTTAAGTCAAAAGCTGTTCTCCTCCTCTCAGCACCCCCATAGTGCCTCAATGGCAGCCTACATTGAATGGGAGAGTGTGAAGGGGCTTATTTTCAGTTTGTAATTAAACCATATTTTCTGCTTAGCAAACTTGTATTTCATCTGTTATTGCTTTTTGTACTAAAGAGCTCTTCTTAAAACACTTAGATACGATGCTAAAAAATCCAGCCCAAAAATTCAAAACAAAATGCAAATCTAAAAATAATTTACTCTATTCAAAGGCCATTTTTTTTGCAAGGAACAAAGTAGGCATGGAAATCATGACTTAGGGATAGGTAATAGAGGACAGCAGGCTAAAACTGTCTGAATGACAGGATCAGAAATGCCATGTAGTGCATAGCAGCAATATTTGGGCATGTTTTCATAGGAAATTTCATACAGTCCGAGACACATGGACTCTCAGTTTACATAGAGGTTTATCTTAGAAATAGCAGGAGTGACACAGCTTAGAGGGAGTCATAGGGCATAGGAGAAATTTTGTAAGCAAATTGAAGAGGAATGGCCTTCCAGACAGCAGAGTTCCATTTTTAATTTTGCACTGTTTGTGTGATATCCCATTGAGTTGCAGTACCTCTGTGCAGTGTCAGATACTTGACACTGTTACTTTATGCCCTTCCAATAAATAGTTTTGGTTTCTTTGCAAGTAACACTCTTACATTATGCACATATTTCCCTTCCCAACATGCTTCTAAGATGTGGCTTTATTTTTTCCTTTTCCCACTTAGATTACAACATCCTTATGAAGATAATGCAAACAAGCATCAAAGACACAAGATGAACATCACTGCAAAACCACAACTACGTCATCATTCTTTCTGCTCCTTTTATCTCAACCATCATGATAAAGGTTTATAAAGTCTGGAAAATAATTCATCATCTGGATAAAATACTGTCCTAAAGTCAGTGAAGTATCTGACAGTGCTGTGTATCATCATGCAATGGAGAAAAATGGAAACATGTTGTGTGACATGCCTGCCCCATCCTTCAGGTCTACCTGAACATGAAGAAAACATGTGAAACTGCACCCTGACTGAATCAATACAGCAAAGTCCAGCTTTGCTATATTCTCATTATACAGATGTTTATAATAAAGGGGAGCTGGACTCTGTATTCACTGGGTACCCTGCAGTTCTGAGTTCTGCTACAGCTGAAAGTCACTAGTGTGAGAGTGTTTGGAGTGTGGAAGCGTCTGGTTCATTAAGTTATTTGGTTGTGATCTACTCACTATAAAAGAAATAACAAGTAATGAGGAAAGTGATAAATGAACCTCACAGACACACAAACACTAATGAGGAAGTCACAGTAGAGGCAATAATGAGGATCCAGAATGCTTCCATCAGTCAGGTCCTGACCGATGGTCCATTAAAGGAACTACTCAGGCAGAACCCTCAAGAATGTCAACCTGAACAATGATTATTAACTGATAGGAAGGGACAAACACGATTAACATGAGTATTATAGGAAAGTTTGGGCTGCGTGGGAGCTATCAGAAAAGGTTTGTGGACTTATGTAAAAATGACTATGGAATGTTTAGGGGAAGGACCAAAGGATACAAAGAAAAGTGGGGGAAAATGTGCCCAGCAACTGGAGAGACTAGCCTTCAAAAGAGATCTGTGTGCCAACGACCAGAGGAGACCACAGGTCGTAGGTACTAGCACATGGAGGGACTGGCATGCAAGAGTCTGTGTGCCAGTAAGTGGGGGGACTGTGGACCATAGAGCATGTAGGTCTGAAGACCAGAAACTGGAGGGACTGGTGTGTGTGTTTTGTACGTGCCTTGAAAGGTTCAGGTGTCAGCAACTGGAGAGGAGGTCATGGGCACCAGGGCTGTAGGTGCGAGTGGCAGCAACTGCAGGATCACATCATGTGAAGGGGGTGTGTAAGAGGTCTAAGTACTGGCAAATGGAAAGTGTTAATATTTCTTTGGTGAATTTAATCCTCTGTGTGTATGCAGGATTCACTAGCAAACTTCAAGCTGGAGTAGCTGGTGAGTTGGAGGAAACATTTCCACATCTGGTCTGAGCTAGTGACTAGGGTAGAGGAGCCCAGTAATACCCATGCCTGAGGGGATTAGACAGGCTGAGAGCCCATGCTAATATTCACGAGAATACCTATGCAATGAGTCTGTGAGTGTATGCCTCTGTTTCACTGGCAAGCATCACATTGCTCTCTCTGGCAAGTAGGAGGTGACTTGTATACCACTAAAAGAGCCCCCAGGCACGGGTATTAAGGTTTAGAGGCCATGCTAACATTCAAGGGGACTGTGCCTGGGCATGTGTTTATGGATGTGGAGAATGAGGGCACACATGTTTTCAACAGAGAACCTTCATTCCAATTGACTGGAGCGGAGGAAGAGGCTGCCTGTCTTTGTGTGAGTTTGGGTAACATTATAGTTGGGCTGTGTGTGCAGGAGTCTGTACAGCCAGTCACTTCAGGCATCCCTCTGTGTGTATCAGTGTGTCTCGTGGATACACACTGAACCTTGCTACTGACCAGACCCGCAAGCAGGAGGATGAGCAGCAGCTGTATCCTTGAGATTAGGATGTAGACATCACCTGGGACCATTCAGGCTCAGCCTGTTGGCTGGGGAGACAGGATCCCAGTTCTGAGGGATTTGGTGGCTCCCTTAACAACCCGGACAAATAGTCCTATGATTCAGTAGGATTTAGAGAAAAAAGTAGTCATGGAAGTAAAAGGGCCAGAGAAGGCACTGAGGACACTTTGCAGAGAAAAATGGCAGTCACCATGGGCACAAATCATCGCATTTGCAGTGTTTTGGAGGGGGGCTGTGAGAGACAGGAGTGCCAGTAATAGAAATGTCAGATCACACCAGATGGTTGGTAGACTGGTATGTGAATGTGTTCACATTTAAAGGTCAGCAGCTACTTTGCTTCCCTGGGACGGGTGTTGGTGATTTTAAATTTGTCATGCAATTTACCTTAACTCTGGGCAAGAACAGTTAAAATATGTGGAAATTCGATGAGAGAGCAAGTCTTCTCTGAATGCTACTGCACAGCACAAAGCAACAAATATGTATACTTTATACTTCTTTATCAACATCACATATGTAGTCCTTCTCTGATTGATATTCTCTGAAATGTAGTTATATTTAAAGCATTCATAGCTGGTTTTATTAGCTTTTGTTGGAATCCAAAGATTCATGAAAACAGTCAGACAAAATTAACAAAGATTTGTCAGAGCTAACAAGCATCCTAGAGAGGAAAATACCCTACTATAGCTGTCTTAAAATAACTTTCCTATTTCCACACGTCTTCATCAGCAGATTTCATGCAAATAATCCTCCACATGTGCCTTCAACTAAGATATGCACATAGATTTACATGGAGTTAAGAAGACACAAATGAGACTGTTCATAAATTCATCCCTGGCTAAAATCCCTAACATTTTAAACACTGAGTATTTCACAATTTCAAATGTGAACTACCACATTTGTGACCACAGAGATCGTTTATATTTTTGAAGTCCAGATTACATGAAATGGCATAAATACTTACCTGTGCTTTCATCAGAAGAGAGCTTAATACACATAGCAATATCACAATACAATTTCAAAACATTGTGCAAGATACAAATTCCGTAGGGTATATCCTGTGATGTTAAACTTCCATGGGGAAAAAGCCCTTAAGCTCCTGCTTATTCATTTCAAACAGAAATCAGTGAAGAGCACAACTTAAAACTGAATCTCCTGGTCAGCATGAATGACTCACTTTTCTGAGATGTGTAGATTCCATACAGCCAAAAGAGACTGAGGTTTTATTGATGTCATTAACTGACCTAAAAATACTTGGAAGAAAAGAATTTTTTTTTTTTAAATTACAATGCAGAAAAATTACCCAGGAAGTCCAGCACCAGATTCAATACTATTGTTTATCACAGAAAATATACTACTCGCTCAAGTTCCTGAAGAAATACATTTTACTTAAAAAGCTGTAGCACAAATTACTTATGTGATGATGGTATTTTTCTGAGAAGAAAGGGGGTGAGAGGTTTCAAGTGCCTATGTAGTCTAGGAAATGAAGCATTTCAACTGGAGTTTTCTTCTTTAGGAGCAGATGTTTTACTTGGATTTGTAATTTAACTGATTAAAGTTGCAATGCCTCAGTAATGGTCACCCCTTGTAAAAACAACAGCAAAGATTCACCAGCCCAAGCCCTGCAGCTTTCCCTGGAGATGACTTTCCTGCTTTATCAAGATTTTTCCTACATAGTTGTTAGGACTACATCTATTACTTATAATGAAACAACTTAATTTTGGAGACATACATTAGACACATTTAAGGATGACATGGATATTCATCACAGACCAGATACTGCGTTGGGTGGCCCAAGAGCCATACGTGGGCTTGCAGCCTGCATGTTTGCTTTCCTGCAGCAGTTTCATCCACAGAAAGTTTTACTAGAAGTCTGTGATGTAAAGATGTCTCTGTGAAATCACTGAAATACTAAAATGATATTAAACCCCACCAGTGTTAAATCTGCAACATTCCAATTATCTTTCCTGCCCTTCTCACACTGCAGTGATTCAGGTTAAAGTTTGCAAAAAGGATTTACTCTGCCTGCATCCCTGCTCAGGATGCACATTCCACACTCTACACATCGGGGCTAGTGTGAAAAGCCTGTTATTGAGTTCCCACTAAATATGCAGGATAAGCTGTGGATCTTGACCCCATGGGTTGCCTGCCCTGCTCCTGTTCCTCGTTCAAGTGCAGGTCTCTGCATCCCTAGCAAAGACCCAGGCCTAAGTGAAGGTTGTCTTCTCTTCTCCTCCTTCTCTGAGTTCTGGAATAGCAATACAGCTGGACTCAGCAGAGTATGTGCACATTGTATTTAGAGCTGTGTGCATGACTCATCCCACACTGCTGAGTCTGTCAGGAGTCACAGAATGAGCTTAAAAATAAAATAACCTCAATATACAAGTCAGTCGCTCAGGTCTCGAATACTAATCACAACAACAACAACAACAACAACAAAGGTAGGCTGTTTTCTAGTTACCTCTCAGTCTTTCTTTAAGAACCTCAGCATTGCAGAAAATTTTTTAAGCATGCGACCTACTATCTATGCGAACAGTATACACAGCCTCATATTCCTGATACAGGAAAACTAGACCAATTTCACTGCTGTTTGCATCACACAGACCAGCTCGCTCAGTCTAGATTTTGCATTAGTGGCAAATACCTGAGCCGTAGTGTCTGTACTCTAGCACTGTAGACTGGCCCTGCCTCGTACTGCATTGTCTAAATGCATCAAGGGACTCATCCTAGACACCAGCTCTCCTGTTTCAGCTCACTGTGTTGGGTGTCTCGTACCCACCACGCCAGGCAGACACAGCTCCGGGGTGCAGGGCAGCAGTCACTACTTGCCATTTTCTTTAGGTGTGGATTAGAACAGAGTAGTAGTTCTTATTATTCACTGTTTTTAGAGCTCAATGTCCTTTTCTAAGACACAGATGCCACCAGTAAACTACCTTTGATTCTTGTCAATAGGATCTTAATTCTCCTGTCTACTTGGACTGCATTTTCAAGAGCTGGTAATACAGATGATCATGTCTCAAAAAGAGAAGAATTAATTAAACTGCCTTTTCTGGACAGTCAGTTGCTGTTTTTCAAATCTAGAGTTATTGCTTAGAGACTTTTGTAGTGTTTGATGCCGTAATGGCAAAATATCTGTACTTTGCTCTGTGTTATGAAATGATGAAGAAATTTATTGTGATCTCATTTTCTCATTTCTTTCAACTACATATATTCTGGTTTATTTAAAAAGACAGTTCTAAGGTTGAGTTATAGTAATTTGTTTTGCGCAAGAAGATAATGAATTTTTATGCAGCAGACAGATCCCCTTTGGCTGCTCTCTTGTCTGTCCCCTTTTTGAGCATCAACAGAATGAATGGGAAAAAACAATGACCACAACAATTCATACTGATTATTACTTACACCAGGTACATTCTAACTTATATCATAGAGATTGCAGACAGGTTTACAGGTTTACATTGAAGTACTCATTTCTTTTGCTCACAAATTGCTAAACTCCTTCCACTTCAGATGAATCAGTCCATGCTTGATCTCTGCCTTTGACTTCAGCTACTGTGAAAACAAAGTAGCATCAAAAAAGCTTAACTGGAATGTCTGGAACTTAAAAGAACAAAATCAGATCTCATTGTTTCCCAAGGCTGCAATGCTTAATCCTACAATGCATAAACATGGTCGCTCTTCCAATGCAATACTCATGGGAAAGAATAATTGTGTGCTCTTTATCAGATTTGAATCTTATCTCTGAACAATTTGATGGAACCTTTTGATTAACTTCTTAATGATAGCTTTTCTGCTTAGCAGCTACTAATATATAACTAGAACTAGCCACCTTCTTCTGCTGTGTATGTGCATTTACCCTTGATATTTTTATTTTAACACCATTGGGATCCATGAAGTTTATGCTACAAAAAGCCAGATCAAATCATGCCAATAGCACATCTCCCTCTTCATCTCTGATTGCTTTTATTTTTTTTCATACTTCTCATCATGTTGTGAACACTTGGCCTTGGAGGCAACTTTCACTCATGTAAATGATATTTGCTTGATCAGAACAGAGCATTATAAATTACATAAAAATAACATTGCAACTCCAGTTTAGCTTGTTAAGTAAGCTATTAGTTTAAGTTTGGTAGTTATTAAGTTGTTTAATAAAATTTGTTTATTGACTGTGGTAGGAGCCTCTGTTGCTCCTTAGAAGAGTCAGGTTTCATTCTGGGTGCTACTGTCATGCCTTCATCACCAGAAAAGATTTATCAGGGTAAGCTGGAGCTAAGTAGAGAAAAACAAAATTAAAGGTTTGCCTTGGCCAAAAGGATAATGACCATGCTTAAGTCTCAGCGTGTGTGATTAAGAGGAATGGAAAAAGATAATCTGCTGGGATAAGACACTATGAATTTCCTTAAGGGAAAAAAACCTCTAAGGAAAAAAAAATTGAGATAGCAAATGCCTACTATTGGCCACTTCATGGTACTCTACAGGCTGTGTCTCCCAAGCAGATCCCTCCTACTCAGCAGCCCACCCATTTGCTCTGCTTTTCACAAGTTGACAGCTCATAGCAAGACCAATTGCCACTATATGTGTTCTTTTCAAACCTATTTCCATTACCTTGTAACAATGCTCACACTTGCGAGCACTGTGAGGCCTCCAGGTGCCCCAGCCCGAGGGCTGCAGAGCCTCTTTGGGCAGCTCTGTCCCTCAGGAGAAGGTCTGGGAAGCTGGCAGCCAGGGTGATGCAGAGCCTGTGCTGGCACAAGCATCACACGAAACAGACTTCGCCACTGGGAGCTGGAAGACTGAAGAAAAACTTGGAAACGCAACCTCTTCCATAGGGGAGAGAATGCCAGGGACAAAGCCAGGGGTGGTACCTCTTGGTGCTGTTTCTGCTGTGTCCCCGTGGAGAGCTCATCCCTGCACAGGCTGCAGGCATGAGCAGTAAATAAAAGTGGTTCTTGCCTTGGAGAATTTGCTGGAGAAACTGGTGGAGACTAACTCTGTTTCACAGAGTCTTCACTGCAGACCAGATATAAATATTTATCCTCCTCTCTTGAGAGGGAAGTCTCCATCCTGCACCCAATCCCCCTTGCCAGGAAAAGAGGGGCCCATCCCAGCACTCTGCCGGCTTTCCTGGCCAAGTCCCCACGAGGTCACACAGTGGGAGTGACTGCGTTAGCAATGTGGTTGACATCAAACCTCCCTGCCAGCTACACCCTGTCCATGAAGGACCTGTAGAGCACTGGATGGCAACCACCTTCCTTCCAAGAGTGAATCTTGAGCTTTGGAAGAAATTTGAGTTTCTGAGAAATACAAATAGCCACAGATACATCGATTTTTAATGCAGTCCCAGCAACCTCTAAGGCATTTCTGAAGTGAAACGTGAGGAAAGAAGGAATAGATGTTTACATATTTTTTTACCCCTAGTGTTAAAATGAACAAACCACTCCACCCTTTGTGCTAAGAAAGTAATAAAAATGCTTTTCTTTATGCCATAATCATGCCTGAGTTCCTGGATTGGGTTGTGCTGCTTGTTTTCCTAAAAGCAAGTTATCTTGGCTTCCACTTGCCTTGATTTATACCCATATTGCACAAACCGCTTTGCAGGCATGTCAGATCGCTCTCAGATCGGCTGTGGTCAGCCTTACTTGTGTATTTGCTTTCTCACTTGTTTCCCACAGTATCTCAATGATCTGGAGGACTCTGGGTGTGTTAAAATTACTTTTTTTTCCCATTCCACAAATATCCTTCAGCTATAAAACACTTTCCTCCTTCTTATTAGGTGACAACAAAATCATTTTTTGAGGCTCTGTTGCCCAAAAGCCCCATGGGCTGGGGTGCAGGAGCTGGGGTACGTGGGTGCTTGCTGATGCACACACGGGTGCCCAGCGTGGAGCCAAGGGCGCAGGGCCCATGGCGTGACAGGAGGGTTTTAGAGCTCAAACGATGGAAAGTTTGATATCTTTGGAAATGCAAGGCTGAGCATCAGTTTCTTAATCAGCAATTGCAGCTGCTGTCAACTGCCTTCCTGTCAACCCCCTGCTGAAGGTGGAAGTGGTTTAGGGAATATTTTGCAATATAAAGATCATCTCTTAAAGGGGAAAGCAGAGAACTTTGCCGTCTTTCAGATGTAGGGCCAAAGCCTTTTGCACACTAATTTCAAAGCTCTGGAAAAAACTAAATAGCCTAATAAGCAGTAGAGAATTCCTGACCTGTTTTTACTGCCATTTTATTTAGCATATATATGAATGATTGAACTGTGGTGTAGTATCTGTGAGTGCACGTGCATGATTTCTCTTAGTTTGCTTAGTTTAGTAAACTCTCCTTCCCCACCACTTTGGCCTTTGTCACAAGAGGTGCTGAAAGTATTTGAAATGTAAGCAGCTACTGGTGAAGTAAAAGTATTTTTTGGAGATCTCTCTCAAGGGTCACTGTGTAAGACATAACCATGCACTCCTAAGGGTCTGGGTCATCTCAAATGGAGCCATGCTTTAGAAGGATTACCCTTGTCAATGGTCTTTTTCCCATCTGCAGCAGGGCTTGTCATTAAAGCTCAAACTTCAGTGATCTTTAAAAAAATGGCAACTCCATGCAAACACAGAGGTGTGCAGCACAAAACTTTAATGGAAGGGGAAATGTGGGTCCCAGCAGCCAGAGCCCCAACTGCTTTCCACAGATGTGCAAAAGAATGGGCAGGAGGAGCATCATGGTCACATCCTTCAGATCCAGAGACTGCAGGATATAGGTCCAGACCTCTGAGCCAGGTGTTAGGGATAGTCATTAAATCCTGGTATTTTAAGCCCTGGCAGGAATGAACTTGAATGGGTTAGATGTTCAAGCATTTAAAAAGTATTTTTACAATTAATTGCCCAAATACTCCTGGGAAATGGGAAATCAGTTTCCCCATTTATTGGGAAGAGTTAAGTCAAGACTATTAGGTGGCTTAAGTAAAAGCACAGAGTAAATTGCTGTCAAATCAGACTGAGAAAAGGCAATGCACCAGCACCTGTTTGCTGGTCTGATGTTTCGCTGCCCCAATGGTGTCATTTAGTCCAGCCATCTCAACAAGGTGACCACTTAGTGAGAGCAAACTCAGGACCTCTGCCAGTGCTGCTCTGCTACAGCCACAGTTGTTGACCAGACACTTCTTTCCTCTGGGCCCCCAAAATGTGACAGGTGTTGGCTCCACCACTGTTGACAGTCAGATCTCAATAGCTGAAAGAAGGTGGTGGCAGGATGAGCGCCAGGAGTCCCTGATGATGCGTCAGGGGATGCTAACTCTGACCTTGCTAAATCCAAGGGAGCCTGGGGTCCTGGTATCAAAAAACACAGTTTGCCAGGTAGCTGAAGGGCACTTACACCCAACTTTTATATGCTCCCACTTGATCTCTGTAATAAGTACTTTTTAGCCAGTGTTTTCTAAGCTCCTTCACTGTAAAAAGAGTGTTAAGTGTTTTTCTTGTTTTCAAGCAATGAAGTTCAAAACTTTCAAAATTTAAAACATTCATTTAAACCTTGAAAATACCTTGAAACATCTTTTCTTATTTTCCTAAGCTTGCATCCTTTTATTTCATACATTATTAAAACCTCACAGCTTTCATGTTAATGTCATGAGGTGTAATATTCAGCTTCAGTTTAACAGGAGAAAAGTGTGCAAATCAAATCAACATCGTTAGTTCTTCCAGGTACAGGAGCCTGATGTGCTTCATGAGCATCTCCAAAAACACAGGTTCAGGAAATTGAAAGAAGACACAGCATTAAAAAAATGTGCTTGAGCCTAAAAGTTCTCAAATGTAACGGGTTCTGATTATAGAATTTTAGTTTGGGGTTTTTTTTCCAACTTTTCCCATCCAGAATGCTCCTGAGTCCTTGCAAACTCGGAAATGTTAAACCACTAATTAGCTCCTAAATGGCTTCTCTAGTTGTAAGGGTGTACAGACAGTATTAGTGTGTAAGAAGTCTCAAACTGAAAAGAAAAGAAACAGAAGCTGGCATTTCTAAGGTCAAGAGTGTTAAAAATATAAGTAGATAAATATATATATATACATAAAGGAACCAAATCTGTTTCCTTAAGGAAAATTTTATATTACTACACTGTTATACCCAACACTCCTCTAGACAATACCACTACACAGGTGGGTACTAAAGACATCCTCAGAAAATTCTACTGTTTCAATAAATGAGACAGAAATGCTCAAAATGCACTTTCCTTTAATTAGAGTTCTTCACTTAGAGTTCTCCCAGAATTAATATATTTTTTTTTAATGTAAGATTTCATTCCAAATTTCAAAGAAGCTTGCCTTCGTCCATGCTAGCTTTGCATTTTAGTAAGGGACCAATTTCTGGCTTTATTAAAGTTTTAATAGACAGTCCTTTGGATTGCAAAGCCCAGCAGATCCATTAGCATGACATTGAGTGCCACTATACAACTGCTTTGAATTTTTGTGGCTCCACATGTGCCATATTTGGGTACACAGCAAAGCAATTCAGGTGCTGAACAAATGCTTTTGACAAGGGGTTGTTGGACAGCAGATCCTACCTGTACTGTCGTGGTTAAAATGCCACAGTGGTGCGGTGTGGAGAAGGCCTTTCAAGTTGCTCTCTTGAGGACAGAAGAGACATAGTCAAACAGAAAGATTTGAAAGGGATTACTGTTTTAGGTTAATCTAATTTAAAAGCAAGCTATCAAATATTTGATTGGAACTCTGTAGAGAAACAAAGAGCTTGATTTATGTAAGGAAGCTGACACCTCTGCCAGGAGCTGTTATGGAGCAGGTTAGCGTTGGCAGCTAATGTTACTCAATTATGGGTACTGAAAACAAAGCATTCAGAAATGAAGTCACAACTGAACAGCCACCATGACTAGAAGTGACAGAAGTAGAATAGCTCTATCAACTTGAGCGATAAACTGCAGCCCATTCGTGGAATCAGTGGGTGTCTCGCCCGGATGAGCAGTGCAGGATTAGACTCAATTGCACATCATGCCGGCACTAGTTACAAACATAGAACAGATGTCAAGTAAATAGGGAAGTGTGGGACAAAACAGAAATAATTGTAAAAATGTGCCCAAGGATAAAATAAATTGATCCTAAGACACTAACAAACATTCTTGTATAGGGCAAAATGAGTCTTTGCACTGGGGTTGGCTTTTATTTTCTTGCTAATATTGCATAACAGAACTACACTGGCATGATGAGGAGGGGGGATAATAAAATAACTTATCAATGCACTATTAACTCTACATGCTCTTACCTAATAATAAGATATTGATGTCTCCTTTAATGCATGTCCCATTTTTGAGAACTTTCTCATTACCCTGCAGTAGCATACACAAAATGGCTTTTTTTAATATACTCATGGCCATGAATGCTTGGTGCTAAAGACTTGCTTAAATGGTCAGATATCCTATTTAAGAAACAGCAAACACTTACACTGCACATTACCAACATTAAATGAAATCTCATTATCCATTAGCCAGTATTAGTGCAATTTATAACTTACTTAGTTTGAGTTTTGCAGAATTTCTTGATCTTTGCCACAGCATCAGTTGAGAATGTGGGTGCTATTTCTTTGCTCATCAGTTTGATATTATTAGGCAGCATTATTGTCCAGGGTATTTTCCTCCAGATGCAGAGAAATGTCATGAGATTAACTATTAAATAGATGAACTATTAAATAAATACTGGACCACTGTTTACACAACAAACAAATAATAAAATTTAAAGAAATTATTTGGTTTATCCATTTTATTACAGCTCAGCAAGTGAAATCCACACTGCAAGAGGATTCAGTGAAGCTCCAACATCAGCCCCTGTGAAGAGGGCTCATGAAGGAGCATGGAGCCAGCCCAGGGGACGTTCAGCTGTCATGGGGGTGGATCTGGGGCCAGGTAAGAGGAGGAAATCTGGCAAAGAGGAGATGGTGATAGGTAGAAAGGGCTGCTCTCAGCTCCACAGACAGCATGGCAGCCATCCCCGCCAGGCACAGGAGGCAGTGGCAGGCACAGGGCAGAAACAATGGGATCCTCCTGAGCAGGTCCTCAGGGAAAAACTACTGCCTGCTTTTGTAATCAGCACTGGAGATTATCACAACAGGATTCAGAGCACTTGAAGCCATGCTGACAAGCATTTTTTAACTGTTTGACACCAAGCCCCTCTCATGGCAGTGCTGACGGGCAGCCTCTCTCTCTGCTGTGCCCATCCATGGGGCTGGCTGGCAGTGCCTCGACAGGGGCCAAAGGTACCTTGATGGATGGAGGCTTTTGTGACTGCTTATTCCTCTTGCACACTATCCAAAATAGTTTTGTTTTTTTTGTTTTTTTTTTTTTTTCTGTGAGTACCTTTCATGTGATATTTGTAATATTGTAGGCAGAACCATTTGCCCTTGGGACATATGACATTTGGGTATTTCCCACCAAGGAGGAGGATGGAGGGCAATTCCAGCAGCTACATACAGTCACACAGTGGTAAGTCAAGGAAAGGAGAATGCAATGGCATGCAAGTCACCTGTATTTTTTGTTCCAGTGCCTGCTTCAACCTGAGCTTCAACTAATGCTTTGAGGCAAAGGAGGACACCAGGATCTGAAGAGACATCTGCCTGGAGATGCTTGCTCTGCACCGAGGAGTGCAGCCACATGCCCCGGACCAGAGCAGGCAGTGGGCACCCAGCAAGAACAGTGCCACCAGCAGGGCAGGAAGAATGCTGTATTAGTACTTGCCAATAATACTTACTGATTAAGGAAACCCAACAATCAGCGCATATTGCCTTTTATACAGTTGAGAGACAAAGCACAGACCAAGTTACAACAAGCTTAAATCCAAAATAATTACGTTTTGTCACAATTCCTTCCACACAGCCCAAGCTACCGAGGAAGCGAGCTGCCAGCACCCGAGGACAGACATGATTTGCTCCACAGCTCCCTTCAATCCCAGTGCAAAAACTTCCAAATGTTTGAAACAGGGAGCAAGTAAATCTTTTAATGCTCTCTGAAAAGCAATCAGTTCACCGAACGCATCATTCAGCAGCCTCTAATATAAAATAATTAAACCATGAAAAGCTGCTGCAGTAATCTTACTTAAAAATCCTAAATTCCTTTACATTTTGAGGATCTGATGGCATTGACTCCCAGTCAGACACACAGAGGCAGGGCAGAAACTGCAGGAGCTTCTCACAGCTCAGCTGAACAAACCTCTTCCACTCGAGCAGAGGCAGCTTAACTTTATGAAGATTTGTTGTTGCAGCAAAACTATCCAAGAGATACAGCTAAATCCAAATTCATTTCATTTCCAGTCAAATTATGTTTTGATGCAGGTCACTAGGAGCTAATCTTTCATCTCTGTTTTTCATACATGAAAACAAAAAAGAAAAAGAATTTCAGATTAAGCAGCATTTATCATACTAAATAGAACTAAACCAAATGGAAAATTGTATAAAGAAACGCAGTTAAAACAATCAAATTAAAAAGCCCTTTACCTGCATGAATGCAACCTTTGATTTTCTCAGAAGAGAAGAAAACCTTATTATTAAGCAAACTTAAAAGGGAGCCTGGATTACCCTTTTCCCATTTCCCTCCACTTGAACTGTCAGTCTGTCTTCATGAGCAGATTTTACTTCCTGTCAGTCAGGCAAGTTCACTTGCTTGTTCTCACATGCTAGAAAAACTTGTGTTTTCAGTATTGCAGAAGCACTTAGGCTGCATAGTAAACAGCAGACAAGTAGCAGATGACTTTTATTCATGTATTTTTCATTAGTTACATGAATATATACACAGACACACAGGTGCATACACACATCTGCATTCAGTTAATATAGCACAGCTTCAGCAAAAACTTGAGCTAACTGGAAACTACCCTGCATTCAGCAACTTTTTATTGATGCTCTGACTTTTAAAGGGCTCCCGTATGAAATAGTTTATGGCATGTATTAAAAATGTCGAAATAGCAAAGCTTTCTAGAAGACACCTATTTCAAATTATCTCACAAATATCTCAGTATAATTGAAGGAATTATAATTCTTTTTCATCCCCCTCCCCCCCCCCTTGAAGTTCCAAGTCTTACATTACATCAATTAAAAATGTATTTATGATCTTGGCTTATGGCAAAATCAAGACCAATAAGCCATTGCTGTTATGGAGAGCAGCTCTCTGGGAAGAAGTTTTCTGATACAGAACAAAGGCCTAAGAGGCTCAATATTGCCTTGGGTCAAATTCTTGCTGACAAACATTATCTTAGTTTCTTGGCTGGAATTCCCTCTGGCTTTTAAAAATCCTATTTCATTTCAAGGCAAATTTTGTCTGAGAAATAAATGCAGAAACCGGTGCAATAAGGTTGGCTTCACACAGAACTTGAGAAATGCTGAGATTTGGCGTCCAAGACAACATTTTCCTTGTTCTTTGGTATTCGAGCACTTATCCTTTCATGAATGTTGGTGAAAACCGAATCCCTTGACAATTGAGAGAGGTTTTCTAACCCAGTCAGAAACAAGCATCCCCTAATTCAAAGTGTTCCACACATTACTGCATGACTTTGAAGCTCTGTGAGTACCAACAGAGAGTTGTAACACCTCAGAAAAGTGTGCAGGAACAGAAATACCAGAGGCAAAGTCACATACGGTTTACAAACACAACATACTGATACTGTTTTAGTGGTGGCACTGGGGTCTTTGAATGCATCTGTCTCTATGACCTAGATTTTTGCTTAGAGCTTCTGAATATAATCCAACATGAGCCACAGGTAAAAATTTGCATTTTAGCAAGAAACTCATTAGTGAAGACAGTGACTTTTAAATACGAAATACCACTACTGTCTCTGAAAGCCCCTGAGATGTAAATCATTGGAGATGGGGAAAGTAGTCACAAGAAATACGCTGGTGTTTCCTGTTCCCATTCCCTTGCCATGCCCTTTGCTTGGGGCTGCTGCGAGGGAGGTGATCCCAGGCTGCAACCTTGGGCTGAGCTGCTGTGGCTCAGCTTACGCTTGCTTTTTTCCTGTGTGTTGGTCCTTTGTGTTTGGAGATGAAAGGTGCAGTGCGACAGAGAGGCCTCTCCTCTATCCTTTAGAAATTGCCTTCTCATCTCTGGTTTTCCACAGTTCAAACAAAAGACTTTGAAAAACATTTCAAAGCTGCATCTTGTATATGGAAATTCATGGCTGTGGGCAAGTTTGTGATCAACCCTGAGATTTCAGGCTTTAAGATTAAAAACCTGCAGCCTAAATATAAGTCCTTTTACTTGTGCTTTGTCCTTTTCTGTTTTGCCTTTTAAAAGCCATGAATTGAAATAAGATGATACCAATTTTCATGTATTGTCTATATAGTTTTACTCTAAGTAGACATTTCAATTTTCTTGCAAAAATACAAATGAAAGTCATTTGAATAAACTGCAAAAATCAGGCTCCAGCTGCCTGCTAGCCAATCTAAGTGACAGTACAAATGTTTGAAGACTGAACTCTGTACAACTGGACAGTAGCTGAAGGTGCCTCAGTAACCCTCAGAGTGGGGAAATACCAACCACTTTCAGGGCGGTGGTAGCAGAAATACCAAGCCATACACTGGGTTTAGGGATGGGTTCATTTCATATGTGAAGAACCAGGGAAGAAGAATAAAAGAAACTCCACTAGCCACAAGTTCTGTGTTCCTCAAAACAATTCTCTGAACTCACTGAGCAGCAGCAGTGGGGTAAACATTAGTTATCTGCTTTTATATGTGGATATCACCCTAACTGATTCCTTCAGGATTTGCAGGCATGGCAGAAGCCAAAATCACATTTATCTGAAGTGGAAGCTCAGAGGTTAAAGATCTCAGAACATGAGGGGTGCAGACAGCAGGACAGGAAGAGGATGGGCTGATTTGCCTAGACACAGCAGTAGGGCTCTATCTGGGACCAGGGGCAGCCACCCACACCTGCAACTGCACCACCCCCCATGGGAGGAGTCAGTCTCTGGAGGCAAAAAGGTAGCAAATGAGGGTGACAAAATGAAACGGTGTGTTGGGTTGGGTTTGTAGGTCAGCCTGGGGAACCTGGATTTGTACTGTTTGTTTCTTTTTTAATTTATATATTTTTATCATTGGCCTGCCACACTCCTGCTGGAGGCTTAGTTTCCAGGTCCTAGTTTTTAGCATTGCACAAGGAGCTCAGACTGAATTCTATAAAATAAAAATGAACATTGAAGAATCTGTGAAATGACACTTAATTTTTTCAGTAAACCAGTTGTAGCAGAGAAAAATCAGAAAAAGAAACAATACATGCCCTTCGAATTTATTTATTTATTTATTTATTAAATCAGGAAGGAAGGGTTATTGGAAACCTTACTGTATAGGTAAGATAAAACTTTAAATATCACTGCCTTTTATTACAGGAAGCAGAAAAATGTTTCAGAAATCAATAGTATGGCAAGAGTAACTGCAGACCTATGTGGGACAAATCCAGACAGAGTGCCATGCCCATGTCTACTGCAGTTCCACCGAATTGTTAGTAACAGGAGAAATTTCAGAGCCATGAAAAGGAAACAGCTCTCCTATTAAAAATGGCTGAGAGTTGTGGTTGCTTAACCTGGAGAACAGCAAGCTCTGGGGCAACTTTAGCCTTTTAATATATAAAAGGAAATACACACAGGAAAGATGGAAAGAGGCTTTTTGTCAGGGTGTGTAGTGAGAGGACAAGGGGCAGTGGTTTTAAACTGAGAGGGTAGACTAAACTTGCACATAAGGAAGAAATTTCTTATGATGGGGGTGGTGGGACACCAGAACAGGGTACCCAGAGAAGTTGTGGGTACTTCACCTCTGTAAGTGTTCAAGGCCAAATTGGATGGGGCTTTGAGCAACCTGGTCTAGTAGAAGGCAGAAGGTTGGATGAGATGATCTTTAAAAGTCCACTCCAACCCAAATTATTCTATTTTTTATGAAATACTAATACAATGCCATTTTTCAGTCTTTTAGAAGGATAAATCCACCCATACTCTTCAGAAGGAAACTGGAGGGCCAGCTACCAGGATGACCTACGCCTCATTCATCAGGAGCAGGGCCTACAACACAAGACTAGCATTCAGGATGGTTTCTGCCACTTGCAGAGCTGCAATTAAATAAGATTAGGCAAGATATATGCAGCTCTTCAGGGCTCTGCCAGACTTTCTGCCAGATCTTGCATTGTTGACCTATTAGCATTTCCTCCTGCTTTCTGTTTGCACTAATCCACTGGAAACTCAGCCCTGGAGACCTGCCTCACTGACCCCCATATTCATTAAGAGTAATTGTTGGTACTGTATAATGGAATAGCACCAGCACAATTAAAACAGCTCCTTCTCATGTCAGAGCTTTTACCAGGCTGGCAGAGAGTCCTGAGTAGATCCCTGAGCCCATCTATCACCCTGTGCATCCCCTACAGCTGGTTTCATCCTCCGCAGCTGTGTGCCAGTCTGACACTGTGTGGCACGCACCAGTACTACAGCAGCCACACAGCCAGGGACACGTCCTGCGCTGCACTGCCAGATCCTCAGACTTGGCACCTTAAAGATGTTTTCTCCTTCATCCCTATTTTCCCTTTTATTCTTCTTCCTCCTACCCCAGACTCCCTGAGAGGAATGGTTTTCATTTAATCTGAGCATGTTTGGCAAGAAATTCCTTTTGTCCCGCCCAGGAGTCAAGGGCATTTTGAGGTCTTGTTGAGCAATAAATAAAGATTTGAGTCATATTTCTATGCCTCCATTGTGGCAGCCTGGTTACCCATCTTGAGTTTTCCACCTTTGGAATCTGATGGAGAGAATGGTAAGAAGACACCTCCTTCTCAAAGCCACTCTTCACATCAGCTCTTCATTGTGCCAAATGAAAGTGAATATGAATGCTTTATCCTGGGAAAGGAGAAATGCTGGGTCCAGGCAACTGAATAAAAATATAAATACTGTCAGCTTTTAACAAAAATGGATTTTCACTGAGCATGACAATCACAGGCAAGAGAAGGGAAAATAATTCTATGCACAGAATACAACTATGGTGAGTTTTTGTGGAGCTGCCATTCCAACAGCTGCCTATACAGGCAGAGGTAGTGGTTAGCAAGGGGTGCCAAGGGAATCCCTAAAAATCATAGTGCCATGGAAGGGAGGTGGTCCAGCAAGCACTGAGGGCCTGGACAAAATTACCGAAGGCAACTGCCCAAACAGGCCAGATTTTCTGTTCATTCTGCAATGACAAATCCCATCACTTGCTCATGGCACGGGTAAAAGGGAGAACACGAGAGCTTCACCCAGGTTTGCAGCTTTGAGTCACTCATGCACAGGAGAAAGTGGTTCAATACGACGTGTGCATCTGGTGACATAGAGAGTGTTTATACCTGAGCAACAGAGCGTGGTGTGGAGTGCCCTGAGCGAGTGATGACCTGAGCTGCCACTAAGGACTTCAGTGATTAGTCACCGGTGACACGAGACAGGATGTCAGGATTTCTCAGTACCCTGAATCCCATAGCAACCTGACTCAAGGACAGGAGCCCCAGCGAGAGGGAGAACAAGGTATATACACACGTAACAAATGTAGGAGAGCTTTCAACAGCAAATGTATCACACCAAGAGGACCAGCATGTCCGGGAGCATTAAGCTTGCACCTTCCAAAGAGGAGAGCTGTGTTTTCAGGTCCCTCCCCTACCTCTATTCTTTGTTCATATTTATATGTAGCCATGGTGACTAGACAGAGAGGAGATTTATGTCAGGCTTGGTGACTACTGGGATGTACATATAATATGTACATACATATAATATACATGCCTGCTTTAGAACAGCCTTTTCCAGATAGGGAAATGGACATAGTTTGACATGGCCTATAGCCCTTCACTTCCCCTTCATGCAGTGAATGCTGTCCTGTATATCCTGTACACCTTTTTGTTCAGGCTGGAACCAACTGATTGGAGCATTCAAAATATTAAATATTTTTCTTTCTCCTCTTAGGAGAATGCAGCAGAGATGTGCCCTGGATAGACCTTATCACGGTGAATGAGATTTTTCTTAACTTGTGAAAATAATTCTGCTTCTCTCTGCCCCTTCCCCCACCCTGCCCCCAGCCCCCCACAATGCACATCCTGCCTCCAGACACGCTTCTTCTCTCTCCTGGATGTGAGGGTTGGAGACAAGTAAACCCCATCTGTCTCAAATCTAACAGCAACCACTGTGTCAGACTCTGCCCTGCTTTATGTCTTATAAACATATATTAATGAGTCCTCCCATAAACTCCTCCACAACTACCGTTGTGCTGTAGTAAACTTTCCTTTGGCCTAGTATCAGCAAACAAAGCTTCAGCCAAGGCAATTTGGCATAACAGCAACTTATCTGCATAACATGTGCATGGTTGTGGAGCTGACATTTCCCTCCTTTTCCAATATTGAAGGAAATGGGAACAGGCAACCTGCAACATACAGCACAGCTCTGTTTTGTCTCTAATTTTCTCCCCACCCAACAAAGGCTTCAGAGACTTTCTGCAAAGCAAGAGAATTTGTGCATGGTCTTGCACTTAAAAGCATATCCAAATTATAATTGAATACTTTTCTCCAAAACAAAGATAATAGGGCTTGGGAAAATAATGTTTTAGGTGACTGTCTGGTAGAGACAGGCAAGCTGTCTGGCAACAAATTCTTTGGGGACACACAGCTCAATACTCTTGCTGAAGGGGATCAAGTGAAATTACAAGACAGGGAAAAGTAATGTGTCTTGAGAGGTTAAATGGAAAAGCCTGATTGCTCTTCTCAATTATCCCAATCTTGTTTTGTGAATTCACCGTCTGAGAAGTGCTTATTTCCAAATTATATTGAGATAAGGAAGGGGGTAAGTCAGGGAAATTACTAAAGGAAAACCAACCCTTTTTTATAATTCATGCAACCCAACTGATTTAGTACAACAAATTCTGTACACATTTGAAATATCATGAAAATAGTGTCTTTAATATACAGTTTATATACTTACAATACGCGGTTTAAATTTGTTCATATACATTACAGGGATATTTATTTGCACCTGGTTTAAATAATAATCTGCCTTCAGCCTTTTACACAAAAGCCCAAAACAGCACAGAATTCCACAAAAACCATGCTTCGTTTTATAATGGAAATTTACTAAGCCAAAGTTTTGGGGCTTTCTCTATTTTTCCAAAGGGTTACTTTTTTGACATATCCAAAGTGAATCTAAAGAGCTAAGAACTAACATATTTTTAATATAATTCAGAAGATTGTCCAAGTCAAGAGAATCACTCTGCAGATTTTCACACTGAAAATTTGGTTGTTATGCACAAAAACGGTAAAGTCTGAACGACTCCTGGACTATTAGGAGTTTAAGACATAGGAAAACAAAGAGTCATTTATTGCTAGGTCTCAACAAGGGGCCTCCATTTCCCTATTGCCCTGCCATCCCCAATACAGTGAATAAAAAGGACAATCCCTCATGCTGATTAAGATTTCATCAGTACCTTCTGGCTTGTATATAGGAATACTGCAACTTCAGAGCATCAGAAAGAGGAGCCAGGAGAACTGGGCTAAGCCACAGTCCTCTCACACAGGGCTGATGTTTGGCTTTTAAGAAGCACGGTGTACCCCCTGCCTGGCCTGCAGGCAGGACTTTGCTGACCTGGGTTGCAGGCAGGCACTGTGCTGGGCAGCACACAAGTAGCTGGTGCCAGCAACATTTATTTAGCGGGAGGACAACCAAGGCGTTGATTCAAGAAGAAAACATAGTAGAAAACACTTCAATTATTTATAGACAGCTTTGAAACATGGTGCCTTTTGAGACAGCTTCACTATTTATGCTGTTTCCCTTGAAGCTGTTGTTCTGGAATGAAGTCCAATAAAGTGGCAAGTAAAACTCTTATATTAGAAAAACTCCTGTGTAATACACAGTTACTTCAAACCATTGCTTCTAGCTGCAAAGAACACTTCAAAATACATTGCCCTTCTAATTTTGGATGGATCAAGTGTTTTCTGTCTAAGTTTCCAGCCGTAGGCAATTTTTACAATACGGCAAGAACGCAAATAAGCACTTTGAGTTGCTTTCAATATAGCTTTGGTTAGCCAGGAGGGCAGCAATACAAAGAATCTTAATCCTAGGCACAATGAGCATTTAAAGGAAACCAGCATTTCCCCTCAGGTTTCCTCTCCATCCATCCCCTGTCCGATTCTGTGTCCACTTCCAGAAAAGCCTCCATGGCAGAATGCAGCTTTCACCGCTGAAGGCAGCATCAGTCCTTGTGCCTGCACTGGATTGTTGCATAGAAAGGATGTGTTCCCTGGTGCAGGACAAGAAGACAGCTCCATACAGAATGACATGCCAGATTTTTTGCTATTAAAACTCCCAGACAAACAAAAACCCCAGGGATAACACAGAGCTCAGACACTGATAAACAAATAAGCACCAAAGGCCTTACATTTATTTAATCTGAGAAGAGAAATACAAGGTTAGGACTGGCCTATTATAGTAGACTGCCTCCAAAAACTAAGAAATTTTAGGCCCACTCTTGCACAATGTGTGTTGTCTGAACTCAGTGGCTACATGTCTGTTAGAAGATAAAATGGGCAAGAGCTTGCTTTCAGGCCACAAGGACAATCAACACAACTCCCATAAACATGATCACCCTCTAAAACCAGACTGGTTTTCCCCACTGCTGACCTCTAAGCTCTGCCTGGGAGTTGCCACAGCCTGGCTACCTACGGAAAGGTGGCTCCTCAAAAGGCCAAACCACTGTACTCCAGCTCCCCATCACACTACTGCTTTATTCAGAGCAGGTACCTTGACACCGCAGTCAAACAATTCACAGAACACACCTAAATCCCCCAAAATGGCTTGGAAAATTAAGGTGATGAGTGGCTAAGGGCAAAAGAAAAGGTTAAATGCTAATACATTATGCATAAAAATGAGTAAGCAGTGCCAAGCCAGGACAAGACAACTGGATGGACATCAATAGCAAGTTTGCAGTTAGAAGTTCTAGCTGTACTTTTGCAAACAGGCTCTGCTTCTGCAACCAATGCACATTTCTGGGCTTTTCAGGGGGCATATTTCAGCATATATCATGTTAATGCAGCAGTCAGGAATGCAAATTCCACCAGGCTGTTTGCAAGAATAGCCACTCCAAGCAGGACTAGATGTCCATCCCTTTATTTTTTTCCCCCTCTTTGAGTTATTTTCATTTTTTCACCTGGAATTAACAAGCCAAGAAAAACAATGAAAAGTACGTGACATTTAAGATCTGTCCCTTTCAAATTTGAACACTCATTTCACACAGTGGGGGTTAAAAGGCGATTCATTTCAACTTGCATGAGTCTACCAACAAGCATACACATCTGAGCAGTATTTGATTTGGATTTAGTCTTACTTGCAGCTAGAATATTTTAGGATGCTAATTTAAAAGCATCCAGAGAAAGTTATCGATCTGTTGCTAAAAGTCAATATATTACAAAAAAGAGTACGATTATGAACTCTTGGGCTTTCTCTATTAGGATATTAGTTGGCTTTCTAGTACCCACAACAATCAGGCTTTGCTCCCCATTTGGGAACTCGTGGTTTGCATTATTGCAAGACAAATAATGCATCCTGGCTTTGGCATGGAGACATGACATGAAATTTGCTTACGCAACAGAAGATTCTATTTGCAAATAAATTCTTTTTCATGAGTCAATATGGTTGAGAAAACAAGCAAAACCAGCCTCCTAATTTTGTCCCTGCTCTGTATTTTTTCTTGATGCTCCCACTAAGTGCTCTACAATGAAGAGATTTGTTTTTTTTTTTGTATATCAGAAAGATAAGAAAGGCAGGTGATGGTGTCTCCCTGGCCAGGGCTCTGCTCAGCAGCAAGTAAAGTTGCTCAAGCATCCCTGGCTCTGATCACTTAAAGATCCTGGATATGCACTTGTTGAGAAGGGATACCACAGGCTTTTTCCTGGGGACTTCCACAAATCCTTGAATCCAGTATACAAAGGCAGGGGATCCCAGGGTTATTTAGACATGATTCAGAGAGCTCTGCCAACTACAAGAAATCCACAAAGGACTATCAAAAGCTAATCCTACTTCTAGTCGCCTGAGCACTTAAATTTGAGAGATCTCCAGGGGCAGACTAATGCCCCCTTAGCATCTCTCTGCTCCCTTTAAACTGCTACTTCTGTGTGACATCTACTGCAGTGAGTTTTTGCATCTGGGCAACTGAATCAGCCCATCCCTCGATACTACAGTCCCTCCCACTTTGACACCCACATCCTCCTGAGCCCGCTGCAAACAAGACCGGTGAACTGAAAATACCACAAGCATTTCCCATGGCATGGCCCAAAACCTCCCTTAGCCCCATTCTCCAGCCATGCTCTGTTGCTGATCCCTCCCACCTCACTAAAGCTTTAGTTCAAAGGCATGCTACAGGAGCACTGTCACCTTCCCACACAGATCCGATGGCAGGAATAGGAAAGCAGACCGAGTGCATTTTCACATGACTGTAACAGCAGAGGAAACACAGAGGGTTGTTACCTTTCACCACAGCAGGGCTGCTGCAAGGGCTATGCTAGCAGGCTACTGATGCAGGCAGGATCTGCTGAGAAAAGATCTGTGCACTGAACTGCCTTTCCCATGAGAAAGCTGCACGACCAAAAGTCATGCTAT
Organism: Anabacerthia variegaticeps; assembly: GCA_035583185.1. NCBI lineage: Eukaryota > Metazoa > Chordata > Aves > Passeriformes > Furnariidae > Anabacerthia > Anabacerthia variegaticeps. The sequence continues at coordinate 107,018,843 of JAWWEW010000078.1, forward strand.
TTACTCCAGTCATCTGACTACAAAAGCAACTTTTGAAATCTACAGGTCATAAACTTTTAATTGGCCAGGGCAGAGTGGCTCAGTAGAAAATCCCCCTTCTCCCTCCCCTCTGGGCAAAGAGCTGACTCTTGTTTTAAAAACACTTAACTCTTTTTGCTCAAAGTAACATGGATCCATGTTACAGATAGCCAGGAAGATACTGTTAATAAAAATAATGCTGCAAGAACAGTGTATTAGTGGCACTTCACAGCAGTTCTTAACATTTTCAGATGTAGTGTCAAAAACAATGTTTTTGTATATCTGAACATGCTTTCTGTTAACAGAAACGGAAGAAAGTCACAGCATGTTGCCAAATATTATTTGAACAGAAATAATCCTGTAAGAAATACATTTTTTTGCAGTTGACACAAAACTGTAAACTGGATTGGTGTGAGTCTTTCAGCATCAAATTGTTCAGTAATAAATATGACTAAGTCTTAACAGACTACAGAGTAAAAGTTCCCTTAGTGTCCAGTTTTTAGCAGCTGTTGAATGTTCAGGGATGCACAAGGCACACCTCTGCAGATTCTCTACCTTTATTATTGACATAGAAAAAAAAATCCATTCACCACTCAAAAATGTGTATCTGCATAGTAAGAATTTGTCTACTACTATTTACAGGAAGAAATTTTAGTGCAAAAAACAGGAAGTGATGTATTAGCTGAAGTGTATCAAGCACATCTTGTACAGTTCCACTAATAACTAGTCAGCATCACATCTTGGGCCGCCAGCCATTAATGAACTGTAGTATTTTCTTAACCTGCAATTTGCTTAGTTTGAAGTCTTCTGATAGGATTTCTTCTGTAAGCTGAACCAGTAAATTGCCGTCAATCTTCTCTGTAACAAAAAATGATATGACATCTTCTGACAGACCAATAAACCTTAATGATTTAGACACTTCCTCTATCGAGAGTCCAGAAAGGTCCGTGGGTGGCTGCCAGGGAGAGCCATCCCCACAAGATCTTGGCGCTAACTGGAGGTGGAGGGGAGACGAGAAGGGATAAGACACAGAGAACGTATCCTGCATGCCCTTTTTAACGAGATACTGATCTTCCAAGAGGTCTGGAGAGCCAGTTTTTGATTCCTCCTCGGCACCATCTATTTTCTGTGGCAAGGAACACAGGTCTGTAACCGCTTTGTCTTCACTTGACTTCGGTGCCCGAGGAGGTAAGGCAGGACACGAATGGCTCTGCTTTGTGTTGCTGACTCCCAGAGCCTTCTCATCAGTGCAGTCTAGAGAATAACTTGCTGACTTGGGACAACTAGAGATGGTATTTGTGAACTCTGCTGGAGTCAGTGGGGAATACCCCGCTGGGAGCTCACAGCCGTTGAAGTCAAAAGTCAAAGGTGCTGGACAGTTTCTCTTTGGCGTACCTGGAGTCTTCTGTCTGGGGTAACTGTAGCTCCTGCTTGGATCGAGCAGGAAATCACTCCTATTCAGGCCTTCAGCAGTTCCTGAAAAATGGTTTGGCCAAGATAACCTGGAAGGCAAAGCTTCAGCTGAGGGGCTTCCCAAAGGCATCGCGCTCTCAGGTTCTTTGGATTCAGTTTTTATCATGTTGCAAGGGTAGCAGGAAACAGGTGTGCTCTCAGTTGGGTTGGTGCTGTCGCTCTCCGTGACATTACTTAAGGAACAAAGCAGAAAGGATGTTGTTACTATGAAAAAATGCAGCATTTGAATAAACTCATAAATCATCTAAGAGTCAGAGGGTGACTGTCACAAGGAAAGAATCTTCTTTCCTTCGGCAGAATTTTTCAGATTTGAATTAACACATTAGAATTAATGCATTGACAGTTCTTTTACCCCTTCTACAAGCCTGACAAGATGCTGATATACCCAAAAGTCTCATGTCTTGTTTTTTCAAGCTTGTAAAAAAGTAGATGTCTCAATTCAGTTCTGTGTCATCTCACAAATACTCTGTTTTACACTGTTGAATTCCTGAGGGATACCACCATGGATAAGAAACAGCTTTACATATACTAGAGATGTTCTAATCCAGTATTTTTTATTTTTATACCACAGATGTGTCATGGTATGCAAAAGCTTATATGAGAGTGGGTCACCATTGCACTAGACCATGTGCACTGGTGCACAGACATAGAGTAATTTAATGCTGACTGGCAAAGGAAGAGTTTTACCTGGAAGGGTAGGCAGACTTAGCTGTATGTGTTGAAACATCAGGTTTTAAGCTTCCCACACAGCAACTTGTCTGAATGTCCATATCTTTAAAAGCTTTGACAAGAAATATCTGCTCTTCAAAGGCACCTAAAGAAAGTTATCCTGACCTATTTCCATGTGGCAAACTAAGCTCAGCTTGTCTGAGGGAACTGGATATAAACTGATGGATTATATCCAGATGTTCCCATGAGACAGAGATGCCAACAAAAGCACACAACCTGTTATCAAAAGCAAATGTTTGCTGCTTCTATGCCACTTTTTAAAACAAAGTCTGAAAGATTGTGGTGATCTTTGGAATTTTGGTCAACTAAGCCAGAATACTGGCTTATAAAATCTTTACTCAACACAACAGATGGAAGAAAAGAGCTGAAAAAAATTGTTTTAATTACTCACTTCTCTCTCCTGAAAACTAACTATGCAAGAAAGAAACTCAATAGTCATGCTGTGACAGCTCAGTGAAAACTGCTTGAGAATGGTAGCAGCTTTCAAAGAACCAGCATAGTTTTGAATGGACTGACACAATATCACTTCCCTGTGTGTTTATAGTGAGTCAAAGCGGAAACCAACTTGGACTTTCCCAGCTCAAACACAAAGTGTAGATGCATAAAGCAGCTCTAATATCTATCGCTGGAAAATATCAGCCCCAACAGATGCAGTTTCCCTCTATGTAACCATCCCTCAGTCTCCACTCCATGCCTTCCAAGTTTTTTTCCTGTTTATGCTACTAATACAAGTCTGCTAGGTAAAGCGGGTGGATTTACCACAGCAGAGATGGGTTTTCCCCGCCCCTCAACAAGGATACACCATCAGCTGGTCATTTCTGGCTGCTTTAAGACCAACTGGTGTAATGTGCACAGTGTAAATTACTCTTCACTAACCAAGACTTCAGGCTGCTCGGTTTGGAGAAAACAGTCGGTGAGGTGTTGCAAACAACCGACCATACAGAGGAAAAATTGATTGATCCTGTTTCCGTTTTCTAATTCAATATTAGAACTGGCAGCATTAAATGATTTAAGAGATTGACAGAATTACTGAAAACTGATAAAATAACATTATCAAAGTGCTTCCTTATTCGTACTCCACCAAAATTAACTCTCTGGGACTCAGTGCCAAAGGATTTAAGAGAAACCCCAAATATAGCTTAAGCCAGGTAATCAGGCATTTTTATAAGCAGATAAGGACAAATCATACTGGTTTTGTTTGTATTTAAAATATTGGCTGCAACCCCTCACAATCCAGAAGATAAGATCATTGAAGTAAATGGCAAAGCAGCTTCACCAGCAATCTGGTTGCTCCACATATTGCTAATTTTCTAGTAGGTTCCTCTGCAACACCAGGTCAATTTTGGAGATATCTGGTCTGGACCCAAGCTGAGATGAATTACATACAAATACTGTGAAGTTCAAGGCAAATCACTGAATCAGAGAATTGTTTAGATTGGAAAAGACCTCTAAGATCATCAAGTCCAACCATTAACCCAGCACTGCCAAGTCCACCACTAAACCATGTCCCCAGGTGCCACATCTATACGTCTGTTAAATACCTCCAGGGACGGTGACTACAACACTTTCTTAGGTAGCCTGTTTCAATGCTTGACAGCCCTTTCCATGAAGCAGTTTTCCCTAATATGGAATCTAAACCTCCCCGGGTGCAACTCGAGGCCATTTCCTCTTGTCCTATTGCTTGTTACTTGAGAGAAGAGACTGACCCCCACCTTGGTACAACCTCCTGCATTCCTGAGAGACTTGATTTCTGTTTTCCTGGTTTCTTGGAAAGCAGATGTATTCTTAGCTACAAAGTGAAAGAGCAGCATTTGGTGGGCCCCAAATGCTGGGAGGTCTTATGCTGAACCTCCTGTGGAGTAGACCTCGACAGAACTACCCAACAGGCTTTCATAAAAACAAGCAAGCAGCCTTGATCTAGAGTGATCATTACCAGATACACAACACTAAGCTGCAAATGTGCAATATGGCTTAGAAAGGCAATTCCAGCACAAGTTATACTAACTGCATCCAAGATGAAATTATTTCAGTGGCGTCTCAGGTGAATTTGTAATGACCAGACAGGTAGCATCCTGTCATTGAAGAGGTACCAAAAATAATGGCAACAAGACATCGAAGGCAAAAAGAAAGTGATGCTTCAGAAAGTGTGTACGCTTTCCAAAGCCAAAGGAAGAACACTGCATTGCTGGAAAAGCTATGCAGCCACATAATTCAGAATTTACTGTCAACTTTCAGCTAGCCTGAGTGAATTTTCCAGTTTGTGGGTTAGGTTTGTGCTGAAGTGTGTTTGACCTGGAAGTTATCTGGACCCCTTCTGCTACACCTCACTTTGCACTCAGTGGTGTCTGGTGTCTGCTGGCCTCTCTGTCCTCCATCATATCCACCCCGTAGGTTCACATATAGTTGGCACAGCACAATTCTGGATTACCACACTCTTTTTATGTCCCTGGTTATCAGAGCTGGCTGTATTATGTGCATGTTGCACTGAAATCACACTCAAAACACTAGCTTTGAGATGGTCTGATGTTAAGATTCAAGCCTTTCAAGAATCACACAAAACTATACGGGATTTTCCATGTAGACAGCCTGTGTCACTTAAGAGTGACATTACCTATAGTGATATGTTCAGGTGTTAAATATAAATTGCTATGTTCTATCTAGTAAAACATAGTTTCTTCTGGAGCTCTGCTTTCTTTAGAATTTTTAGAAATAACTTGACAGGTTAGCCTATTTCACAAGTCAGCCAGTCTGACACTGTACCATGCCTTAGAAATGAGCACCTTCAAAACAAATACTGCTAAATTTAACTTCCTCAAACAGCGCTAGTACAGTGTTCTCACAGATCAAACACATACATGTTGTGCAGTCCTGAAGAGTAGTAGGACAGAGTAGGGCTGGGAGAGCGGGTCTGCTGTCGTGCAGGTTTGACTGTACGAGGAGGGATGGAAGGACTGGTGGAGGACGGCTTTGAACTCCGTGGTGGGACTGGAGGAGCGTTCAGGAGTCTGCATTCCTCTTTTACCTGTACAAAAGAAGAATGTACAAGTAAACAACAAGAAAATCTGGGCAACAGCAGGCTCAATCAGATGAAACACATCTGGTTCTGCCTTATTCTTTGAAAGGAAATAACTAAACAGGGAGAAGGGAAAAATGAAAAAGTATCTACCAATTGCAACAGTATGTAGCTGTCAAAGAAGTCCAAAAGAACACTTTGCCATGAGTAGAGCTACTAGCAATCTTTTTTAGGGCATATTTCAGTAGCTTGATAACCACTCATGTAAAAAGTAGCAACAATGAAATAAAGTAAAAGAACCTTCCAGTAATATAGAAAATCAGCCAGGCTGTTCCCAGTATCACGCATTTTGTAAGGAGCAATTCATTTGCTTTAAACTTCACAAGTGTTATTTATTTAGAGGTATTAAACCAAGCTTGTGTAATGAAAATCTCAACAGACTTCATTGTTTTCTGATTTACTTCACCAGTGATACTCAGCCATCCAGCTCCAAGACAATTTCCTTGCCTCCCTCCTTCAGGAATAGTACACGTATCTCACATTTACCAGCTGCTGGGATTCAAACTTGGAGCCTTCAGAACTGAACTTAGGGTTCAGTTCTCCTGTAGCTGCCAAAGCAGTCCAGGATAAGATTGTACAAAGTGTACAAATGGAAAGGTGTGGGCAGAAGAGCCTGTTCAAATAATGCAGGTCTGCTTTGTGCAGCCAGACAACCTTACAGCTTAAAACACACAGCTGTAGCACAGCTTACCTGACATTTAGCTTGCTCTGCCTAGGCAGGAGCAAAACATCAGGATCCATCTCCACAGAAAAAAATTAAGGATTTAAGAACTAAATCTCATCAGGTTGTATTTGGGAAAATAACTTTATTTAGTAGGGCTAGAGGTGAGCAAGGTTACTGGGAATTTGGCTGTCAGGCAGGATTTTTAATGACTCAACACCTGCCCCTGGGCATGAGGAGACCTCTATGTTCTCCTTGTCTGAAACAGTCTTAGATGCATCAGAAAAGGGAAATTATTTTTGTGGTTGAAAGTTACAGTTTATCTTTAAATTTTACAACAACACTGCAGAACTAAAAGTTATCTTAGCAATTCTGCAACACATAATTAGCAATTAAAGTGATTGAATTTATTTAAAACCAAAATAAATGTGGAACCTTTTGCAATACACGTCAGTGCTTTCAAAAGGCAACAACCCATTTAGTACTTTTGTGAAATGGAAAATTGGGGACTAGAACATCGCAGTACATTTTTTCCCTAATTCAAAACAAGTCAAAATTACAGGAAATGCCCAACAGCATAAAACACTGAAATAAATCTTGTTCTAAGGGTTCTTATTTGCTCTTTCAAGGAAAAGAAAAAAAAGGAAGAATCAATTTTATTCATGTTTGTTGTTGAATTCAGGCATAAAACTCTTCAACCATTTTAGTGCTGTGCCCCAAGGATGCCTGAGGACTTTTATTTTCCCCTCAGTCAAACCAGGCAAAGTAAATACTGAATGCTATTGAATATATATCCATGGGGTTAGAGAGACCATTCAGGGGAGCTCTTTGAGCACAGCTGACAGTCAAAGGGTCAAAGGAATTCTTTCCTGGAAAGACTGACGGCATTCAAAGGTGCTGGCGTAACAAACTATGCCAAACTCCCTTGCTGACCTAGACTGCAGGTGAGGATGAGGCCATAAATAATACCGGTTTGCAGTCCCAGTTAGTCCCTGTCACAAGACCACAGTTATAGCTGCCAGACACAGCCCCCAGGAAACCCAGCATAGGAATAAAAAGGAGAGATTTTGCAGATTAAACTGACAAGAGCAAGGGGAAGCTTCAGAGGAGAGCTACCCTCACTAGATCCAAGAGAACAGCAATGAAATAAGTGTATAGGATATGAGTGGAATGGCCACGGTGCAACATGACAATCACCTCAATGGCTTCTGCTCTTAGTAGGAAACATTCCTTGGCCCGGAAGCACCACATGCCGTGTAGCTGTCAGATAAAACACATTTGCACTGCACAACCAGAGACTTCTGAGTTCTCCTGTGCTCCAGCCCTCCTTCCTGTGACCTGGGAATGGTGATCCCTTTCTGATGGCATGAGGTGCTATGTTAATTTTAAGACCTCTGCTCCTTTTCTTTGCTGCCAGCCCAAGCCCTTCCTGCACGCCCTGGCCCCTGGGGTGTCACTCCTGAGTGTGGGCATTGCAGGGGCCCATCACAGTGACCACTTCAGAGGCTGCCTGGGTAAAACCCACGCTGTCACCAGCACGACTGCGAGTGTAACACAATGCAGCTCAACAGTCCTGGCCCACAGGAGCCTGAACTTCCAGCACACTCCACCAGGGATGTGCTATATGTCAGTCAGGAAAACTGCCTCTGATTTTATGCAAATTAGGGTTTGGGGACTGAAGCAATTATTAATTTACAGGCTTTAATTCAGAGGTCACTTCCCCCTCCCCCACCTTCTGCCTTTACCCTATTTTGATTTTCTGAAGGGTATTTAAAAAATACACATGAAAAATCAGAATGCTTCATCCTGCTGGAAAGAAGAAAACCAGAACAGCTTCTGAAATACCCAGATGCCTTTTTGTCTCCTGCAAACAGCTCCTGGACACACATTTTAAATTTAGTGCATGCAAAAATACAATTGCCAGCCAACCTTTACACAGAAACACTATGGAATATCATTCTGGAGGGAGTGATGACTAAATCGCATGTTCATCAGCAGCTCCTGAGATCCACTTACTCTAAAAATACCTACATGGAAACCATGCAAACAGCTCCTCGGCCCCAGCCCACAGATGAATTCAGTAGGTCACTGACAGTCATTCCAAAGCTGTTCCAGGAAGCCATAAAAGCAAGTATAGATTATTATAATCTATGGAAATGTAGGGGTTTAATTATATTTTATTTTTAATGGGGTTACACCCCCTGCCCACCTCTAAATGCAAGCTAATATCTTTAGCAGAAATTATTTCTCCACCATAGCTAGAAAGCAATACTGAAATTGCTGACAGCACTCACACATTACCTCAGTAATGTAAGATACACATGACAAACTGCACACTTTCCAAAATAACTTTAAAAGGCAATATACACACCTATCCCAAATGTCAGCCTGCTGCCTCCAAAGGGAGTCACAATGGCCTGAGAATTCCCCCTGTATGAGGGTCCACACCAATGCTGTGCAGGTGCTCCACAGCTCTCCCAGCACCCCACCACCCATGCCTCAGGATGACCCAGGTAATCCCATGCCAGGAGGGCTGCCTTCCTCCCCCACCACCTACTCCCCGGTGCTGGCTCTGGCACTCCTTTGACCCCGTGCTGAAGCAGTTCAGCTCACAGGAATCAGCAGGAAACTAATAATTTTCCAGATCCAGACCTGGCTGCCTGCCCAGGCACAGGAGTGCCAGAGCCAGCACAAAAGAGAAGCCAGGACCATGTGGCTGGGAAAGGAGGAGGAGGAGGAGGGTGGGACCAGCCCCACACCAGTTAACATCAGTGTAGGCTGCCAGGGAGTCTCATCCCAATATGGTGCTGCTGGGCACTTGTCCAAGAGTCTGGACAAAGTGTCAGTAAATACCTGACCTCAGAGGCAAGGAAGTGCTCTTGGGTTCCTGCACTTAGACACTGCGTGTAAACACTCTTTGCTAAGAAGACATAATGTCTTGACTTCCCTGGCTGCTGAAGCTGCTGCATCTGCTTTTTGGGGAAGCTGTGGTGGCACAGTCCAAGGGCTGCAGTTGGGCATTTCATGCCTGTATTGTGTCCTCCTCCCCTCTCCTTGCTGTACCTCTGCAGCAGACGCAGAGCCTGGCCAAGGGGGATCCCCACAGCAATCTGCTGCAGGCTAACCCAGCATGAACACATACAACTTAGCATTCAACCAGATTGTGACTTGACTCATGATGGAAAGGCTGGAAAGGTTTGGGATCACTACAGTTTGCTGCAGGTTGGTCTCAAACTAGTCTTAGTTTACTGTACAGCCATGCTCTTTAAACTACCATAGGGCTTGCAATTGGAACGGTATTTGTTTTTAATTCCAGAAAAAACCCTACGTAACTAATTTGTTAAATAATGATACCCACCAAATTTCATGCGATATAAGTATATATCATTTACATTTTGCTACAAACTCCTAGACACTCTTTCCTGGGGGAATCTTCTTTTTTCCTTTCTCTTTTTAAAAGATAGATTCTCCAGACAGTCCACATAAGCTCCTTTTAAAACATATTTGTATTTCTGTCTCTCAAGACTCCATGACATTTCAGTTTTGGAGAAGTGATTTCTCCAATAGGTTTTCATTAGAATCCTAGGCCAGGAAACATGCTCTGTTTAAAACTGAGTCCTCCAGAAGGTTCATTTATCAATTCTGCAGAGTTCCTATTTAAACATATTTTCTTCCAATAAGCAGTACAGAGAGATTAGTTCAGGTCTGGTTTAATAAAGTTTCCTTGAAGACAATGACACTTAATAGTTTTCAAAATCTGCCAAAGACTCAGAAAAGACAATCTCTCATTAACAAAACTTCAAATCCATAGAAATTCTAGCTGTCCTTATTATCAGGGCTTCTTAATTGAAGGCGCACACACTAAGGTCATCCAAGGCAGTTCAAAGTGGAGTCATGCCCCACACACTTTGGCCACAGAAAATATGAGAAAACATGGAGGCCACATGGGGAGATGATGTGGAAAGCAAGAGAAGGAAGTGACTCAGCAATTCTTAGACCTTGTTTGCATGAGCAAAAAGCCCCAATAAATATCACCCGAAAGTATCAGAACTAAGCTACTAGGTCAGCAATATTAAATATACTCTGGTGATTTTTAAGACATGACTTACATATGGTAGGAAAACAGCTGAAGCTGCACATCTCACAAAGTCTCACCATTGCCTTGCCCTGTATGTACCCTTCCCATTTCCACCAAATCTTCCCCAAAAAGACCTCCAAGCAAACTCTACACGATCTGAAAAAGAAACAAACTATATATAAACAACCCTCACTTACTGCTTCTGATTTGGGAGGCACTGGAGGTGGAGGTAGGGAAACATCTGAAGACTTTGTGGTTGCTCCGACAGTTGCAGGCACAGGAAGAGATGCGGTACCACACTTTGATCGGAAAGACCCTCTGTAGTTGTCACATTTGTTCTTCTCACTTAGCGAGCAAGAGAGAGGCTGGTCACCACCCTTTCCAGACCCTTGGTCCAACCAGAGCTCTTCATAAGGAAGTTCTGGTTTTGTAGGCAGAAACATCGATTCTTCACTAACTTCAGGAAAAAGGTAATCGCTGCTACTGTCACCAGACTCCTGGTACTGAAGAGCATCGTGAGAGAACAGGGCCCACTCGTTACACAAGTCCCTGCAGCCATGGAGGTTCACCTCACTGTTCCCATGCAAGTTGTTTCCATAGACGCACACTGAAAGCCGGTGGAAGGACTGCGTGAGCTCGTCCCGCGCGTAGCTGAGGGAGTTTGGCACGTGGCTGTGCCCTGTGCATCGGCTCTTCTTCGGGCTCTTGCAGTCTTCATTCCAGTCAGCTTTTACGTCTCGCACAGCACGGGAATACTCATCTATGTCAAACTGTTCCTGGCATATATTAAACCAGTGCTGGATGAGGGATTCATGCCACAGCTCCCCCTTCACCAAACTGTCAGGTAGAATAAATTTTGGAAGTGTCAAGTGCAAGGGAAAATGCATGGGAATAATTTTGTTTCCACGAAGCACGCAACAAACCACCACAGTCTTGGTTTGAATGTTGACAAACTTGTACCTGTGCCCTTCACGGATAAAATGCAAGTCATAAGGGTTCCTTGGTGTAGGACTAGGCACAGTCACGTTAACGGGGAGCCTGGTTTTTTCTACTATATTGCGAATCGTGTGTTCACCTTCTTGCATCTGCACCTCCAATGGGCTGCGGGTGCTAAACTTGCCCTTACACTGGAAAGGAAGACTGATGCTCTCATTGGTCCTGTGGTTCATGCATATGAGGCAGGGCATTTTGCCTCTGCCTAGCTTACTAATTGAATTAAGTTTCCCAATTTTTTTGAAGATGGTGTTGAGTCGTGACTTCTCCTTAGAAGATTTTGCATAAAGGATTTCTGCTTGCCCCATTAAAGTGAGCTCATCCCCAGTACTAAGGGTAATGTTGTAAACTTCAGTGTCTTCATTGCATTCACCTGAAGCCACCTGCAAAACAATAATAAAAAATTTCGTTTTCCCCCAATGAATATAATACTTCAAATCATATCAAATCCTTTGAGACTGAACTTACAACACTATGAACTGAGAGAAACAAAAGTAACTCTATTTGCACAGCTGACTGGTCAAGTGCAAGGTGTTTAACCTGAAGCTCACCTAAGCAACCTTTTTTTATTGTTCTGCACATTCCTCCATCTTACTTAAGAGGAAACTGCCAAAGAAGGCATGAGAAAAAACATAACCACTTCTTAAAGGAAGGACAAATCCATACATCCCAGAAACTCAAATAGCCACTTGCATCATACAGCAATGACAGACCATGTCTGGATTCCCTGGGGTATCTTTTCCCTGCACCCTTGTTTTTGCTGTTTGTTAGAACTTATTTGGCAGGCTCTTGAAGGAAGCAAACTTCTTTTACCATCTTCAGCTCCCTGTGGAGCAGAAAAGGTGATCTCATCATTACAGATGAAGCATATCCCTTTGTTATAATCTTTTCCAGGCTAGGGGGAATGACAGATGACATCTATTCCCTGAAGGAGAAGTCAAGAATATCGGTCTGTCCCATATGCCTAACTCCCCTCTGCTTTGCTCTCCTAGTCATAGACTTCCTTCCTCATTTTTTGATCATAATTGCAATTTAAGAGATTAAACAACATATGCACAGCCATGTGTGAGCTGGTCTAGTATGGAAATTCTACCAGGGGAAAAAAAAAAAAAAGACAAAACAGATGTCCAAGGCTCATTTGTTCCTGAAGTTATTTCCTTAAGACTGAAATAACTCTTTATAGACAAGGTTGCTCTGCTTTGTATTTGAGTGGTTTAACACGAAAAGCCCTTTTCAGGGAATTAACAGAACTCACACAATTCTTCGGCGGCAGCAGCAGATACCTACTCATAAAGGAAGGTGCATCAGATAAAAATACTGGCCTGTTATAGATAATTTTATTTGAGAATATTGAACATACTAAAAAACCTGCAAATTAAAACATATCCTAAGATTGTACATCCCTTCCTCACTTCTGCAACACGTAAAGACTGCATGGACCTGTATGAGGTTCAAAATCCAGTCTTCAAACTCTGGTACCATCGCACAATAGCCACTGCACAAAATCAAAGCTGCAATTCCAGTAAGTTAATAACTGACAAGCACTGTGAATAATGCTTCCTCTTGTAAGAAGTGATCTGCAATTCCCCTGTATTTGTAAAACTGTGATTATCTTCCACAAGCCTCTCGAGGCAATTGCAGAGGCAGCTCAGGCGAGGTGTGCCGCCTTAGTACTTCAGGCTTGGGGCTTCCGGAAAGGAAGTCATTCAAGCCCTGAATTATCTAAACAAACACTAATTGGTCTAATCCAGGAAACTACTAGGATTTATGGTACGTAATACTCATTCACAGTTTGCACCACTGGCCTGACAGCATTTTGAAACACCACGATGTGAAAAGAAAGCACTTGGCTTTTTTTTTATTTTGCTGATAACACCAGTGTGACGCTCATTGTGGGTTTCTCCTCACAACCTCCACAGAGGGCTGTGTTTGAGCTGCAGCCATGGTAAGGGCTGAGGACACACAGGGCTCTGTGCATGTACTGTGTGATCCCCATTTCTCTTACTGAACGGGCATGTTCTCTAAGAATATTGGTTTGTAGCATTGACAAGTTCACAGAACCATCTGCTTTGACAACACCAGCTACACTGTCAGACATTCTCACTTGATGCAATACGATTGCAGCTTTTTCTCACTTTTTGTGGGACACCATCAGGAGAGAGGAAGGTGTCACAACCTACACCTGTGGGAGCTCCTGCTTGGCCAACCTGCAGTTCCCTGGTGATTCACAAACAAGGCACTATAGAAGGAAATGGTGGGTCAGATGTGAAACCAGAGAGGTAACTAAATGGCGAAGCTTCACAACCAAGGTCTCACAAAGCAGCTACTTATTAATGGCATCCATTTCAACTAGTCAAATAGCAAATGGACTTTTAGAGTCAACAGGCATTTATTTTTCAAAAACACAGTCACAGGATAAAAATGGGTGGAATAAGGCTGAATTTTAATGTGCTGGAACAAAATAAAGATGATGCCTTTGTTCTAGTTTGATACTAAGAAAAATACTGTTCTGCACTCTTCCTTCTAAGCAAAAATATAAGGTTCCAGTTGCTGTCCAAAATTGTAATAAAAACCTGAAAAATTGAAATTAAAAGTCTAATACTGCACAACTTTATCCACTAAACTCTACTCTGGTGATGTTAGAAATGCTGATACATCTCAGCAGACTAAGTACACTTTAAAATTTTGGTTCTGAAGGTCAGGAAAACTAACAGCCCTCTTTTTGTGTTAGGTTAATTAATTCATTGCCACATGATAATAAACGTTATAAAACATACATGTATGTAAATATGTGTTCCAGAATAAAAGCAACAAAGATATACCATACCTATCACATATATCTCTCAATGCACATACCAATGCACAGACATCGCCAAGCTTTTGTTTCTCAGATTACACAGCTAAATGATCTTTGATAAGTTTTGTCCTTGTAGCAATGACATATGAAAATAAAATTTGCTCTGTTTTGTTCACTCAAACATTTCAGTTTATCAATGGCCACAAAACTTACAAAAACATCAACAAAGAGCCATGGACTTTAGCTGGGCTTTGCACTGCCTTTGGTGAACTTCACAGGGCCTCCATAAGCCCAGGACTCAGTCCTGGCATAGTAGTTTCTCAGAACTCATGGGACAAGAGGAAATGGCCTCAAGTTGTACCAGAGGAGGTTTAGCTTGGCTATAAGGAAAAATTTCTTTACTGAAAGGGTTGTAATTCATTGGAAGAGGCTGTCCAGGGAAGTAGTTGAGTCGCCATTCCTGGAAGAATTTATAAGATGTGTAGACGTGGAGCTTAGGGACATAGTTTACTGGTGGAACTTGGCAGGGCTGGGTTAATGGTTGGACTTGATAATCTCAAAGGTCTTTTCTGACCTAAATGATTCTATGGTTCTATGCCAAATAGTACACTTAAAGGCAACATGAAAGCGCATATCATAAATTATTCCTAGAAGGCAGAATGGGTAACACTACACCAGACCCACCTCCTTCTACCTACCCAGCAAGATTTGCATCTTCAAGCAGCTCCTATGCTCCTTCACAGCCCCTCCAAGAGCATTCCATGGGCACCCTCTGCTCCCTGCTGTGCAATTGTTAGCAGGGTGTAGCAGAGCCCTATGCTATTCCATACACTTGGACTTGCTAGTTGCAAGTCCCAGCCCCTGCATGTGACACAGCATATCACTGGCGAATGACACAGAGGACAGCGGTGCAGAGGTGCAGAGTTAAGGTGGTCCAGACCACAGACTGATGCAGAACCAACCATATATTTTTGTGGCAAACTGTTAAAATCTCATGATAATCCTGGAAAACAGCTAACACTACAGGTGGCAGAAAGCACCTGAGAAGCCTTAATTCAGCAGCATCACATACCCTGGGGGGCTTTATGCATTGTAACAAAAACGTTTCATTCATTGTAAGAATGACTCTTGGAGTTTTACTTCATCCTTGACCCTCTTTTGCCCTTCCCAGACAGTTTTCACCGTCTGGTAATAGTTGAGAACAGTCAGTGCCCCCAGCTTTGTGAAAGAGGCAGTGCTTGCCACAGTACACTCCACAGCCATCTGGAAATCACCAGTAGATGTTCAAACTGAACCACTCCTAATGCAGAGGACCTCGAGAACCAGAACGTACTCCCTGCTGTACTTGCCCTCCCCCTCCCTGCCGCCAGATGTTGATCCATGCTAACCATTCACGTTTGATGTCAGGATGCTGACCATAGAGGTTACTGGCTTACAGACACCTTATCAAACACACTGCAAAACAGCCCTGGGTTAAGTCACTATAATGTTTTAAACTTTAAGACTCATGCAATTTCAGAAGCCAACTATATCTCCTGCAGAAGACAAGCTTTAGGAAAGTGACAAATGATTATTTAGGAAACACGTTTTTCTGGGAAAGCTCAAGTATACTGTTTCTTTTGCTTAAGGAAAGGCTAACTCAGAAAAATAGATTCTGATAACACCTTAGTCAATATCCTGTCTTGGAATCCAATTGTACTAATTTTTTATAGTTTGAAGTAGAAGTCTTTAATCACTTGGACATATATGAACACTTTATAAAATGATTTGTGGCTTTATATTGTTTGTTTTACCTGCTAGATTTTATGTATACGAGCATTGTGTTCACTTTAAAAACACAATTAGGATTTTTTTGGTAGAGCTCTTTGGAACTGTGAGGTCTCGGTTTCGTAGCTACAGCACACAGTTTCTATTATTAGAGCCAAGTGGCAAATCATAGCACTACAGGTATATTGAAAACATAATAACTATAATTTTTTTCTTACAGGTGTACAAAAATGAGAAAAGGTTTTGAAAATGTAAAACAGAGTTTTCAGAGGAGCTGTTAGCAGAAAAAATGAGCAAATGTTTTCAAGGAAGTTGACTAAATTCAGTGAGACAGTGTCTTGTTCTTCTTTTACAAACATCTGTCTCCCAAAACAGAATCAGCAAGTACAACTCTTCACGTTAGCATACATGTATTTCCCTCTGGGCTAAGAGGGACTTTGCCCTGATTGCTACATTTGAAGCTGGCTTCAGTGCTCTTTAAGAATGTCTCAAATATGTTCTAAAAATGACCCAAAACGTGTCAGGTAATACTGTAGAGTTCTAACATGAAGCATCTTTTCATATGGGATGTCAGGAAGGTCACCCCACAGAGCCACTGTGAGGCAATGACACTCTCCATCCAGGCTCCTCTCAGAGCAGAAACCCTCTCACAGGTACATCAGTGTAGGCACACAGCAGGAGGTCTGCTTTCTCTGCTTCTCTCTCACTCAAGCTGCCCACCAGACCCTGGAGGAAAGAGGCAGCCACAGCAGTGCACTGCAGTGCAAGACACCGAGGTGTCGAACCTGTGTGTACTGGGGACAGAGGGAAAAAAGAAGGGAAAAAAACTCTTTTGGAGCCATGACTCTCAGCCTCATAAGGCTGGCATCAAGCTAAGAGACAATGAGGGGACTAAAACACTAAATCTTGAGGTGAAGTATTAAGAATTGCCTGAAAGTTTGGAGCCAAACTAAACACCAATTGATTTAAAGAAAGTCACTATTGCAGCACTTAAAAATGCCACTATAGGTTGCAGCCTTCTATATATGCGCTTTATGGAAACTCAGGGTGAGTTTATCAGGGGCATTAGAATTACAACCAAGAGATCGATCTTCCTTGTACTGCACTAACTTGTGTCAAGTGAAAAAATAGAAAAAAGAGAGCAAAGTTTTCATGACAGATTTATTTCTGCCAAAATGCACACTGTAAGGACCAACGCAGTTAAATCACTATTAAAAGAGGATTACATTAAAAAAAAAAACAAAAAGCAATTCAAGTATCAAAAGTTCACACCAGTCATACAATGTCTTTCATAGGGAAGAAGGGAATCATTACAGGGCTAATTCACCAGCCTTCCTTTCCATTCTGGAAAAGTGTCTACAAACAGCTTCACAGACTCCCCACAGAGCCCAAGTGATGTCTTCAGGACAAATTTTTCTGGAGGACATGAACAGTCCTGCAACACTAAGTGAGCTGGTTTTTAGAGTGTAGGAATTCATGGCTCATCCAGTGTTCAATCTATTAGACAATATTGTTGCTTTTTAAGAGAACCTTTTGTGAATTGCCCTCAGTGTGATATATGGTTTTTGTTCCTGGTTTTGTTTCTAAGTTTTGGTGCAAATAGCTCCCTGGGTGTTTGTACAGACTGACACCTGTACGGGACCAGAGCAGTCAACAGCAGAAATCTATTGCTGTTGCTTCGACAAAAGCTAGGGCCCTGGGATAGCTCATATTTCTCAGTATTTTTGTTCCTATTAATAGAGAATAAAAAAATTCTCATCTTTGTAGCATAATCTGACACACTAACAAAATTCTTTACAATTATGCACTGAATACTACTACAAAAAAGTTTCTCACCTATCTGGTCAGTGAAGAAAGAATATATCCAATTTTCAATCAGGACCGGATTAAATATCTATCAACTGAGTGAAGTCACTTATCCCCAGAGCACTCTAAATTGCTGTGCCTGTAGATGCTGCCAGACACTGGGTACCTGAGGCAGCCAACTGGCAATCCAAGTGCAGTACTGATGCATACAGATGCCCAAAGAAGTTACCATAAGTGGTTTTAGCCATTACAAAAGTTGTATTTAATCTAAAATTTTTGTTTGCTATTCTGTGAAAAATGACTCCACCCTCCCCTCCCAGCTGTGCTTGATGGCATGTGTTACAGCCATCCTCCAAATACCCAGCAGGTCCCCAACTCTCTGCCTCAGCACACTGCCCAGAAAGCCTGCCCAGCTGCAAAACCATGAGGAAAGAAGGGAGATCCAACTCCACTGCCTTCCCAGGATAATGAGGCTGATTTTTCCATTTAACAACAAACACAGAAAGCAAAAATAATGTAATCCCCTGGAGAAGATCTCACAGTCCATCACAGCGAGCAGGCAGTTTGCTGAATGGCAGCACTGGCTGTAAAATCCTGCTGGAGCAGCAGAGGATTTACGCAGAGGAGCACGGTTTGCACCAAGTGGAACCGTAGCTGTGGTGTACTGGCACATGCAGGCAGACCAACAAACACGGAGAAAAGCACAGTGACTGTCTGGTGGCACCTTGTAACTCTACAGGCTCTTTCTTCAAAAATTAGCCATGAAAGACTTGAGTGGTTGGAACAAGAAAGAATTCCCAGACTTCAGAGTTCCTTCTCATCTTAAGTGCTTTGCTTCATCAGATATTTTAGGCATTTTTTTTCCTTTTTACATCGGATTAGCTACTTTCTGACACTCTCTTCTGAATTAAAACAGGCACACTGCATTGGACAGAAATCAACTGTACTTAGTATTCCTCCCTTTGCTCTAATCAGCTTGACAGAATCTCTCCTATATTAAAATTTTAGCATACATAATTCTCTTGCATGTAAAGGGTTATTAAACACTTTAATAAATCCTGCTAAGTTCATTTATTTTTTGGAAGATGATAACCTTGGAATAGACTTCTATGAAACTGGAAAAACTGCCAAGAGGAATACTGCCAAGATAACTGTGTAACTAGGTTAAACCTGGATTATTACTACTGTTATTTACATTAAGGAGTATCACTATAAAACCTTTTAAAAATGGATTTGGTATCAACAGTAAGCTATTCTTATTTCTCAGTTTGCTAAATATGACAAAGAGTTTTAAAAACATTCATATTAAACTTGAGATATGGCATTTTACACTTAAGCAAGCCTGTGGATGAATGCTTTTCTCCCTAGAAAATCAAAGCTGCACATTTTACTGTGCCATTCTCTTGATTTGGTCATTGACCAAACAAGGAATAACGGCACAGTACTGGATAAGACTAGTAGTCCCAAGGTAATACTGATTTTTCTGGGCAGAAATGAAATTTGCTTGTTACCTTGATTTGCCCAACACATCCAGAAGATACAAAAATGTTCTAACTTTCTCATGTAGCCCTCCTTAATGAAAGCCTCTGTTTTATAGGCTCAGGTTAATGGAGAGCACAAATGGAAACAACCTGCTGTCTTGAAAGGTGTGAGTTTGTGTCACTAAAAAAATTATCTGAGGAGCTCTTGCACTGACAGCAGTCTTCAACAGCTATAAAAATTGCAGACTAGCTGGTGTCCCCGTACTGTAGCAGTACAAGAAAGAGAAAAAGCCATTAAAAGGTTGTTACACAAACTCCATCTTGACACATATGGGACTGGGAAACTCTATACTGGTCACACCAGCAGTATCAGCCAGGGTACATGATGTGGATTTAGACCATTACTCTAGGATGTTCTTTTACCAGCCTGTATCAACTCAATCAAACCAGGCAAGCCTG
Organism: Anabacerthia variegaticeps; assembly: GCA_035583185.1. Taxonomy (NCBI): domain Eukaryota; kingdom Metazoa; phylum Chordata; class Aves; order Passeriformes; family Furnariidae; genus Anabacerthia; species Anabacerthia variegaticeps. The sequence continues at coordinate 107,038,178 of JAWWEW010000078.1, forward strand.
AAGACTACTCTGCTCTCATGGCAGAGCTGACCTACCCTGTGTAGTGTCACACATATAGGCAGGACAAGGAAGAAAAAGTTCTGTCTTAATTGTTTCATGTCACTGCAGTGTGTTTGGTGATAGCAAGTGACCCTTTGAGGAGCCCAAGAGGCGTGCACATGCAAAGAAACACAAATGCACACAGAGAACAAGTGAGTCTTTTTGTTTTGTTATGGGGTTTTTGTTTTTTTTTTGTTTGTTTATTTTATTCACAATGCTATTTAGCTGCAGTAATTTCGAGACACGCAACCCCATCATTTCACCCTGTGTGCTCTCTGAGAATGAGGCTTTCTGGACAGGGATTTGAGCAGCTGCTGCTTAGCAAAGAATGAAATTCAGACTGCTGGAGGGGGAGGAAAAAGGGGGCAACAAACAACATTTGTTTAAAATCTGGCAGGAGCATCCTAATTAGATGAATTATTGAATGGATCATCAGGACTACTCCCCAAAATGCCATGGGGCAGGAGAGCCCTTAGAGGACATGTTGATTTAAGACTGTAAAAATGATGCCAAAGAGCACCGTCACCGAATGTGGAACACTAAAGGCTCATTTGTCTCAAAAATCACACTTCCCACATAGCACTGTTGCTCATTTGCCATGTATATAAAGGTTGTAACAGTTAATCATTTAGACAGGGATAAATATTTATTCAGGGACTACCTTAACGTTGAATGTTATTTCCTCCATGACGTAAACTCGTTCAGGAAATGCTTTAGCCACCTCCTCCACACTGTTAAAATACTGCACTGGCTCCTTAATATCTCGGTCCTGTTCCAGCAGCTTAAACTGCCCTGAAAACAGATGATAAACAGAAGAATTGTAAGATATTTATATTGGACAACTGTCACTGTGGCAACTGCTGGCTCAACTTCTTCACCATTTTGCTCAGTCAGTTTTTCCGGTTATTAGCAACCAAATAAGAAGATGAAAGATGTGCCATGAAAGACACTCCATTTCACCAGTTCAGAAGGAAAAGAATGTGTGGCAGCCAAAGTTAAATTTAAAAAGATCGTTTTATTGCATGTTCTCTAGAAATAGTAAATAACTATGGAGGCGTTTGTGTATATAATTCAGTGTCATAGCGCCTGTACAAGTAACACTTTTTGGCCCTTAATATTAAAAGTTTTACAGAAAGAAAACACACCCACTACTATAAAACCCCAAAACAATAAACATAAAGGCTTCGGGGTTGTTTTTAGCATCATCAAATAGCTATTAAAAATGCTAGGCTAAAACTGTTTTCCCCCTGGGCTTCCCTAAGAGTGGAATATCATCTAACTTTTCTAAATTATAAACTAAGCCCTTTGAGAACTCCAGCTGACATAAGATATTAAACCATACACATTTAAAACCCTTTTGAAGGTGGTTGCCTTCAGAAGAGCATAAGAAAGAAGTGTTTCTTACTGACTTTACCTCTCCCCAGCATGAAAACCTTGACTATTTTTTATGTCTTGTAAAAGGCAAGAAGCAACATGGAGGGATCCAGCCCGGGCAGACTTGCCAGGGACAGCCAGGTGCATCAATAATCTCTGTGCACTATGAACACAAAGTTTAAAAGCTTTATTTTATAAATACAGAGATAACAAAAGCTTAGACAGACATATTTACTGTTTGTGTGACTTAAAATCAGTGGAGTGATCTTTACAAATTTAGAAACCTTAATTACTGCTAAGTTAGGGGCTGATCTCAGCAAGACTTAATGGAAGGAACAACTGCAGAAAATGAGAAAAAGGCTCAGTAAAATCTATGGGTTTTACTACGGTTCCTGTAAATCACATTTCAAAATTAGCAATGCATGCAGCCACTGGATTATTGTTCCCAAACAGTGCTCAGTTTCATTAAAGTACAGCAAATACATGAGGATGTCAGCCACCTACAGAAATATTTTCTCACTCCTTCAGCATTCTTGTGCAAAAAACCCTGCTGCCCCTTTACATCCCAATAGGCTTGAGACTTCTGTGACACGTTCAGAGAATTCACCCACACTGAACTATTTCAAGACACCTAGCAGCAGGGGAGGAAACGAATGCAAACTCAGTGAGCTCTGACACCCTGTGAAAAAGAGCTGTCCCACCACCCTGCCAGGTGTGTGCACCCACGTGCACCCACCCACCCACATGCACACCAAGAGAGGTGCAAGAGCAAGGGCTCAGCTCTTGTGCCAAGGGCAGCACCCCTCTGCCAGAGGCACACCCTGCTAATCAGTATGCTCCAGTACTGTGGCTGCAAGCCTAAAGATCAGCTTGCAAGGCAGAAGACTTCATTTTGTACCCTTCCATATGTTCTGTCTTTCTAAAGTGACCACAGTAACTTGGAATTATTATCAGCAGGGTAACTAGAGATGCTAGTACTCCTCACTGCAAGACTGCATTTTCCAAATGTTTAATAACCTCCACCACACTTCAAAAATCAGTTGGAAGTTTTCCTAACTTGGTGTCTGCTTCAGGATGTGCTATAATTTGAAGTTCAACCAAAACAATTCATGTACTTTGAAGACCAACAACGGGGTAGAAGCAGCAGAATCTTTTGTCTGACCCACTGAAGCCCTTTCTACAGTGTAATACAGCAACATAGCTGACTACAGGAATGGCTTCTCCAGGCGAGACCAAAGGTCTGCCTCGTGCAGCATTCTGCCTTAGGCAGGACTAAACAACAGCTGTGTAAGTAGGATGGATTTTAAGAACAATTAGCAATACCACCCAGAGTCTCCTCCACAGCTCAAGGAGGAACTCATGGCTCAAGGATGCCCAGAGCAGGGAATGAATATCTTTGGGCTTAGTAGCTCCAGAGGTTTTCTTCTCTGTAAAACTGCTTAATTGCTTACTGGAGATATCTAAAACTAATTGTAGGCATATCCTCTTATTTTGGAAAATGTTGACAAACTCTTCTTCCACAGAATTTACAGTACCTCTGGGGTTAAGAGTATAAATTTTAGGAGTGACAAAGCTACACTTGGCAGACACTATGGGTAGCAACAGGAAACCTGACAGCAGACAAGCATTTGGAAATACGCTTCACATACTCAATAGAAACATGCCAGCATACTAAAGCTGAATTCCTCAGCCTGTGGGCTCTGATCCTCTTCTGGTGCAAAGCAATAGAGGGGCCAGGCAGACAACACCTCTGGGGTAGGGGAATCTGAAGAATTATCAGGGAGGTGCTCAGTTAACTGATGCTGGAAAGTGTGTTGTGACTGACGCCAAGGCATGGATAGAGAGAGTTGAAGAGACAACTGTGCTTTTTAATCCCCAGTCTGCCATACAGACCATGCAAGTCCTGGTTTCAGGATTTCCCTGTCAGCCACAGCCTAACCAAGAGGAAAATGCATTCCCCAGCTGTACAGGTCCTTTCCCCCACAAACACCCTGCAAAGGAAACCCAGGAGCGGGGGGAGAGCTGAGTGAAGTCAGACCTCCTCCTCCACGGAGTCAGGACATGCAAGGACATCACACAGCAGCAGGGACTATGAATTGCACCAGGGAACATTTGACAGCACATTAAAACCACTACTCTAGAGCACAGAGCCAGTAACTGTATTTCACAGATAGCCATTAAGGGCAAGATGTTCTTAAATTTAACAAAAGTTGTCACACAGTGTTCGTTCACCATGGGCTGCCTTGGCACAGTTGCTCTCTCCTGCCTACTTCTTGATTGCTACCCTCTTTGACTACCAACACTGCCATTGGGATGCAACCCTAACTAACTGCCCAACTTGGGATCCAGGAGTCTGATGTGCAGGATTCCTAGCTGTGGTTACTATTCAAGGCAACATGTGATTACAATTTATAACAACACTTCAAACTTTTAAGTTCCTTGAAGAAAAAAACCCCAAACTACAGCAAGTTTAAGTCACCTCAGACAGACCTAAACCTACTGGCATTACTTCTGATTTTACATTCCCCCCTTATGTACAAAAAGGGGTTGAATACAATACTGCATGGAAGCTATTTATTTTTTTGAAACTGATATACTGCAGTGATAAAATTTTGCTAGTTCAGAAAGAAACTGAGAACTCTTGCTTCAGAGTGGGAACCAAATTGGGCACAGTAACAAAGCATGAATTCACAGGAACAAGGAAGGAAAACAACACAGTGAACAGTAATACATGATATGAACGATACTCATCCAGCCCTTTGAATGAGACAGTGGTCTTTAATTCTAGGTTCTCTAGCTACTCTGTTCAGAAGCATAATAATACTATTTTTCTGTGACTGTGTATTTAACAACAGTCAATCTGGTGGCAAGAAAAGGCCAGTTGCTCCTTGCAACCCAAAGTTCTACAAAAAAAGTCTCAGATTCCTCAACACAGAACAAATACTCTAGGCTGTGTGCAACTGGGAGAAGAGTCTGCTCTGTACTGTAGAATTACATGTTCCTGTAAAAAAAGTAATAGAAAAAACTCATCAGCTGGAGTTTTGCTTTGGTACAAAGCGATGCTCAGAACTGTCTATGTTGCTATCTGTGCCATCCTCCCCATCCTTCAGCTGAGCCTCACAAACACAAAGCCGTCTGTGCCTTCACTGTTAATAAGCAGCAGTTCATGGGGAGGTTGACGACAGAGGAGTACACACAGATCCCAAAGCATATAATAGAAGGGCAGCATTAATCTCTGCCTGTTACGAAATCAAGAAGTATGCTGTGCATGGAAGCTGTCAGGGCTAGATGTTAAAATGTCTCTTCCTTGAAAAAGATGGGCTTGTAACTTGAGATTTTCTATAAACAGTTTTCTAAAATTTATTTCCGCATTGAAAGAGTATTGGAAGGAGAGAAAAAAGAGCTGAAGAGGAGACTACAATACATGTTTGAGCCAGATGTCAAGTAACTAATGGGGAGGAAGGAGACAATTTCTTACTATGTTTCTCCCTGGTCTCTATTCAAGATACCATAAAAAATAAAAAAAAGACAGTAGAGCTGAAATACAAGTTTAATGGACATAAGCCTGGCTTGACTGTAAGTTAAAGTGGAATTTTATTACACTTCACAAGAGGCATGATTTCATTGTGAGACTTTACAGAACTGACAGCAAGCTTGAACACAATTTAATTGTGTGATAATTTGGAATTTAACAAAAAAATAAAGAAAAGAGAAAGCCAAAACTCTACTTTTGTAGAAGTTCACCTCCCTCTCCCTCTCACTAGCATAAAAAGAGTAATGAAATGTTACTGTAGTAAATCAGTTAAGGTTCAGAAAGATCAGAGGTTCATGATACCTGCATGGTCCACTGAGCAGGTGCGGTGCTTCCTTTGCAGCCAAACGCAAGGGAGAAATGCACAACTACAGCAAGCTTTATATCTCTATCTTTCTCTTTAGCCTCTGGCAGGCACAGTATTGGAACAGTTTCATCCTAGTATATATTATCTCTGTAGATAATGAATTCTCTGTGAAGGTACTTACAGCAAGGACAGTAAATCCACTACTGCTGAAAATGAGTCTGGAAAGCTAAAAAGGCAAGGAAGAACCTAAACCAGGGTTTATTCTCCAGTTTATGAAGGCGTTTATAAAAACCCAGTAGGCACAGGAAGATCAGTCCATCTTCCTTCTTGCCAGAGGTAATGCCTGCGAGCAGGGGCATTAACTAGCCCTTTCTGTCCCAGTTTCTGCTGCTTCCACTGCTCAGGTTCTTGCAGGCTTACCCACATTCACAACTTCAGCCCATTCCAACGGTCCAGAATGTTTCCAAATCAGAAACATTCATTTTGTACAGTGTCTGCTCTGTGCCTAGGCCCAGGCAGTTCTTATCTATGGCAAGGGTTCACAAGGCTGAACAAACAATCTAGTTTTCATTGATATAAAAGGACAAGAGGACATTTATCTCATGTACCAAAAAGAAATTCTGGAAAGAGAAATTCCATTAAAAAAAAAAAAAAGAGCATGTCTTCAATAGGAACCATGGAAGGTCACTGAAACATCTGCTCAGATGCGTTAGCTGTTAAATGTTTCTCCAAGAAGGCAGGAGCTGCATTGTCTTTCAGCAGCTTTGATTATTTAGTAAGTCTCACATCTCTCTATGTGAGACTGTATGCAAAGCCCAGCGCTTCTCAAGAATGCGCAGACGGCACAGCAGGGTAGTAAAGTACTGCAGAGGTTTATGTTTCATATTTGTTGACTGCTGACTGCATTTTAGTATTCCAAAGAACAGCAGAGCTGACTCAAAAAGGAAAGGCTCTACCTGCCAGAATAACACCATTTTGAAGAAAGATAATTTTTGTCTACATTTTTCAGCATTCCTGTGCATAAAACTTATAGCAAATTACTTTATTTTTCTTCACAAAATGGTGGTCCTTGATAAAACAGTTGAAGAGCTTCGGCCAAAAGCATAAATAAGACATAATAACAAAGAGCACAGAGAGGTGGCTTGCAAGATACCAGGGATATGCAGCTGTATGAGTTAGTAAAGTATACTTCAGCATGACTGGTTCCTACCTGGACCTGTACAGTCTTTATCTGACTGTGTACACAACTGTACTCAATGCCTGATGCAGATATAAATTTGTCTCAGTGGGGGACAATGGAAGGGAATCTCAGTTTATGTCAGCCCATCAGCTAGGTCATACAGTAGAGCCGTTTCATCCCTACCTAATCCTTACACAAGGAAGCCAGTCAAGAATGAGCACGGCAAACCAAATACTCTAAAACAGTAGATTAAGACATAATCATAACACTCCAGCATACCTGCAATTTTTAAAAAAATCAACTTTTTAATTAAATTGACATTTTCTGGTATGTCTTTGCATAGAATCTCCATGTGGCATTTTGCGGGACGTAGTGTTGTCCTAGCAGTGGGTGTAGCTGTTGAGTCATATCTTGAACACAGCTATTACATGGCTAACAGGAGCCATAGTGTAAATGTAATACTGAAGCTCTTTCAGGGTCCTATCACTAAGTACATGTGAAATGGTTTGACAGACATGCAGAAGTAATGAGTGGGAAATAAATGCCTTGCTTCACTTTTGTCATATTCCAGCTTGTTGAAACTGAGCATTTGTTCACCGCTCTCCAGAGGAGAGAAGAGCACTGGCACATTCAAGTCGTCTGGAACACCAGAGCTGGTGGGTCCCCACTGCAGAGGGGACAGCGCAGAGGCAAAAGACATCACAGAGAGAAACTGCAAGTGTAAATGGCATTCCAGAAGGCTGTTTTTAACAGTGGGAGCAGACAGTAGTCCACATATGAACTAGTGCAGACAGGCTCATGGCCCTACTGCCCATAGACAAGACAGGAAGGTGAATCACCCATTTTGTCATCTTTGGGCTCTGCATTGAAGGAGATACTGATTTCACCTCAGGTTGGGACCTGGCAGTAAACTGACTGATGGGAAGTTCATCCCATCAGTCAAAGAAAGAACAAGACAAGCCAGCGGCACAGGTTCATCCTCATCTGCCACACTGATAGCTTCTGAGCATAATGGAAAAAATGGTTTGGGGGCAGAGAGACAAATTTTTCTGAGTTATTCCTAAGAATTTCTTTGTTTATTTTCATATTGTAGCCTGCTGAAAACATACAGGAAACTATAAAAGGGTGGAGAACACAACAGGAAAATACACAAGTATATCTTTGGTACACAGCTTCCAGCAGATAACAACTGGGCCACAAACTAGAAATGAGTCAATTCATTCTTATAGCATAATCACCTTCAAATAGCTACTAAAGAAACTGAAATATTCCTACTGTTTTATAAGAGCTGCCTGTCAATACTTTTTCTTGGGAACAGGGGTGAAGAAGAGGACCTGTGTCCCCATCTATACCCAACCTTCTGGAAATTTTGGGAATGTATTTAAAAAACAGATGAAATATGAACTCGAGACATATCTAAGTAAACATGGTACAAGCAGAATTCATCAAGTGTACTGGAGCTAAGCTTATGGCACTGCAAATCAGAGGGCAAGGCACAAAGGCACATTCAGTCAGTAGAGATTGTGCAACATTTCATGAGGAAGGAGCCCTTCAGACTGAATAGTTTTACTTCTCGGAAGTATTATGAAGATTTTGAAGCCTTAAATGCCTTTATTCCTCACTGTGTTATGTCTGTGGCACAAATACCCATTCAACCAAGAGAGAACGAGTCAGGCATCACAACCTGGTGAGACATGTCGAAGCAGAGCATCAGCCCGCTGACACATCACCTGCGCGTATGCACAGACACCATTCCAGAGATCAAGGAAGGGAATCCAACCAAGTTTCCCACACAGCAACGCAATGCTTGCTAATCAAAACCTCTAATCCTATGCTGGCAAAGCAAAGGGGATGGTACAGCCTATTCTCTTTTCTCTTATCTTACTTTTATGACTCTTAAGTAGCATAACAAAAAAAAAATTGATCCTGTTGGCAGCATAACAAAGAGAACTCAGTTCAAATGGTGACTGATGATAGCTTAAAGCAGATTGAACTCACAGATATTGCATGAGAGGGACTTTTAGGTTACAGATGATGTAAAGAGACAGACACGGAAAACAAGCCTAACTTCTAACCTTTGTTTCATAAGTGATTACCATCACAAATACAAGATTACCACAATGAAATGTTCCATTTCACAGGATCACATGTTTTGAATGTCTGGACTGTAAGTTAACTAGATTCAACTTACTGGGTTATCATCAGTCTAACTTGTAATTTAGTATCATTTTATTCCTTTCCCACATGCTTCCAACAGACATGAAGAATATGTTCCAGAGGAAGTGTGTTAGCTCATACACACAGTTGACCACGCAGAGGACTCTGATGGCTACCACACCAACTGGCTTTCCTAATTACTACTAACAAAAGCTGTTCTAAGTTTCCTGTTGAAGAGTGTGAATATAAAGACACACACATGAAGATGGCATGCTCTTCTGGTGGGTATCAATGCTTACCCTGATCACAGTTCAAAAAGGGAACAATGGAAAGAGAGAAAACTTACAGAAAACCCAACTAAACCAACCCAGAGCTTGCATGAAACAGTGTTGAGATGACTACATTTAACAGCAGCTGCTCAAGGACAAAAGCTTTCCTTATGTGAGTCCAAGCGCCCATTCCCTTGGTTCTGGATACCCACTCAAACCTCATTTATGAAAATGGCCAACAGTCACTGAAAGCTTATACTCCGATCTACTACAGGAGCATCCAGAATCCTTATGAGAACATCTGATGGAACTAAGTGCCTGCCACCAGAGAGGGAGATTTGATAAGAAGGTAAAGACAACTTGTCCCACACTTAGCAGAAGCCTCCAGTAAAACTTACTGTCCTCTATACAAACAGCTGGAAAATAAAATGAGGGAGAGCCAAAGGTAGAAAAGTACATGGTTACAGTTCTTACTGTACTTTGAAACACTTGCCTTATTAAGTAAATGCATTGCTTTCACTTATACATTAACACTTATTCAAAGCTAAAAATCATTCCTCAGGAGCAGAGATCCAGCTTAGATATGCCAATGCAAACTGATCATCAAATTTTGCATTGCATTGCAGACAAGTTCCTTAACAGCACCTGACACTGTTCTACCCAAGTGGATTTTCCTATTTTAGTGAATGACATTACATGCCTTTAAGAGGAAACACAGACTTAATTTCCCCTTGGATCTCTTCTTAACTAGCTGATCTCCTCCCAAATCATCAGTATACACTCATGCCAAGACATATCTACATTAAAAGAACAGGGTTGTCTACAATAGCTTAACATTTAATTAAAGCACAGAAGAAAGTTGAGATGAGAGTAACAGAATAAACTCATGGTTAACATTTGAAATTAAGGTTACTAGTTTCAAGCAGGTTCTTATAGAACATGTTAGTACACCTGTTAAAGGTTAAGTCAAGTGCACTGGGATTTTATATCACAGCTGCATCCAAATATTCTGCCTTTATACCATGGGTTACTCACCTTATTAACCTTGATTTTAGTAGAAATTACAAATGTGAAAGTTTTCCTCTTCAATGCTGACAGAGCAAAATCACATTTTTTTTTATTTCAAAACAAAACTCATGACTATTAGCTTGAAGAAAACACGGTAACACAAATCTGTCCCAGGTGGGCTGATGCTGTTGTAGTTCGTAACCTGTGCGACTCCAAGTACCTAAGGAGTACAGAAACCCAATGCCATCCTTTCCCTTCCTTCAGCAGATGCCACTTCATGGGAAAACCATACAGAATGAAGCCTTTTTACTCTTTCACTCTTCGCATTTTGGTTGCTAAACCATGAACTTCAGCTTCTTGTGCAACTGAAGTGCCAGTGAAAGAAACTGGAATATTTTCTAAGGGCAGCAATATTTCAGGACCTGAGTTCAGTGCAGCTCTATTGCCTATTTTTTTTTTTTTTCAAAAAGATAAAGAGGACTTTTTGCACTGATAAAAAGTATTTTAAGTGTGGCCTTTACTAGAGGGAGTAGTTCAGTCTCCTCATTACTTGTAAGTAAATGACATTTATTTGAGGTTAAAATAAAAACCAGACAGCATCCATAAAAGAAATGTGTTCACCTGTGACAACAGAAAAATCTTATACTGTCAGATAGAAGAGGCTTCATTCTTAGAGGAATAGCTGTGTTTGGAAAGAGGACTAATCAATTTAGAGGGCCAAAATTTAATTGCATTGAAGAAAGGCAACTTCTGTAATTTAGAAACTAGCACCTCTGTGTCAAGCCTGCTTTGAATCATATTATTTGACTTTCTTGATTAAAAAATTGGGGAGATTGCAATTATAGGGAGAGATTAAAGATGTGCAGAAGTACATTTTTGACCACAACACAGATTGCAGGGATTCTAACCATGAGTGAGTTGTTGATTTACACCAGATACAACTTTCTGAGTTTGGTATCCATCTCTTAAGAAATAAATTTGACAGAATAATGATAGCTTCTCCAAATAACTTAATACACTTTCTTCTATTTCTTGTCAAGTCAAAACCTTTGCTAAAATAACAGTATCAACCTCTGAGCTTAATGATTAAACTTTGCCTTACAAACACCTTTTATTTTGCAAAAGCTTCAAAGTCCACACTCACCAAAACTCAAGCTCTTAGTGTTTTTGCCACAGTGTAAAGACACTTTCTTCAATTGTAAACACTCCACCCCTTATGCTTTCTGCTCTTTTGCTGACAGATCTTTTTCCTCCTGCTACACCCACGTAAGTATCCCCATTTCGATGGCCTGACTTCAGCACCATTCACTGCCTTCTTGCTCACTGAGCAGTCTTTTGTGCCTTTCAGGTTCTGACCCCATCCCATGCTCAGCACGCCCCAGCCCAAGTGTAGGATGGTGTGTCCTCCAACCAAGGAGGACAGTCACATCACAGTACTGCCCCTGGCAGGCACTTCAGCTGCAGAAAATAAAGCTCAAGTGCGTTCACAGAGCAGAAATCTTTAAAATGCACATAGATCAATTCTGTATAAAAAGTGCTTTTGTTTCCTGCTCAGGAACAGGTTTTTTAATTAACTGAATGGGAGGAGTTGTAAAAAACAGGAACAATGACTGAGTCAGCAGCTCAGTCAGTTCTCAATAGCTTAACAGGGCTTTACATGAAACAGAATAAACTTATTTCATTCAGTTAGACATTTTTATCAATGTGTAGAGAGACTTCAGAGCTTGGGCTTGGTATCCTGAAAGACCGTCTGTGCATTATAGAGCAGCTTATTGTTTCAAAGCTCTTATCTCATTTGCTTGCTGAATATATATGTGGTCTCTAGCAGAGCCTACATTTTTTTCCCCTTCTCCTCTCTCCCTCAACATGTCTACTGAAATATTGTACTCAAATTACTGGAGAACCTGTTGCTCAACTAGTTCCCAACATCTGTGTATCTGCAATGGAAAGGAGTAGTTGCTGTTATTCTGTGTGATTAAAAAGACAATTTTCTTTGCAAAGGTAGTATCACTTGTATTGTCAATGCCTGTCAATGCAGATTGTAGCTTAGTTTATATATTTACAAAGTGCTTAAATTAGGAAGGAATTCAATTTATTAGGAAGGAATTCAATTTATTACAGCTCTAACCACCAGCAACCACGAGGAAGTTCTGAAAACCAAGTTCACTTTACTTCTGGAACAAATTAAACAACACTTTAAAAACTGAAATGAAGCCAATTTCCAAAGAAACTCCTTAATTACACAATAGATATGGTTTATTCATCTGAAGTTTCCTGTCAAGGAGAGTATTCAGCTTTAAGTACATTTGTGCTACAGCTAAATTACATTAAGAAGAACTTAAAAAAAGTATAGAGCCAATATAATACATGATCTGAAAATCACCTTGATGAAATACACATAGTAGCTTATGCTCCAAAAACAGTCATCCGTAAGGTTGGAATATCTATCAAGCATACAAAGTAACATGCAGCAAGCAAACATTTCTAATTTTTTTGGTCTAGGATCAGCAGTCACATTTATATCATCACCTCAGTTGAGAAGCAGAAGGTGTTTTGATACCTGCATTCTGCATGAGGTAAGCCATCTCTTCACTCACTCTCCATGAATGCAACAGAGGTTGTCAGGATTGTCTGGTTTTCAGTACAAGAGGACATTGATTCAGCATCGTGCAATTTATCCACGAAGCAGATAGAGCTCTCGATAACAGCTCAAGATGAATGAAGGCAGCTTTTAAGAATGAGTTTTTTGGCATATGTTCACAGCATGTGTTAAAGTATCATCAGAAAAAACCCAAAAACCAAAACAAAACAGAAAAAAAAAAAAAAACTAAAAAAAACAAAAAAAAAAAAAAAACAAAAAACAAAACAACAGGAAAATTAGGAAAAAAGGGAAAGAGGAGATGAGCTGAAAAGGTGGGTAAATAGAGATGATGAGTAAGAGTACATTGTTTCAGCACTGCCACTTCATTTAATTTTCACTGCTGCTCAAGAAGGCAACAAAGATGATAAATCTAAAATGCAGATCTAAATAAGATATGCATCTGCCTCTGTTCTCTTGAACATATTCTGTCACATGTATTTTGTTTCATTACCTTAAATACAGTGGGTACCATCTAAAACTCCTTCTGGCAGTTCAGCTAATCTTGGCTGAATTCAAAAGGTATAAAGAAACAGAGTGCCCAGCCAATTTTCCCTTCTTGTAAAATGCCTGCCAGCTTGCTGAGAGCCAAATGAAACCAGTTACTAGAGGCAGCCAGCCTAGCCTAAAACAGCTAGATAGAAAATAAGTGCTACAGACTACACATGGGGCGGTTTAATTTCAAAAGTGTTTTTAGACCACCACTTATGGGATTTTGCTTTCTCCATCTGAATGATAATTCATGAGTTAAAGAGTTCTACTATTAAATATTTTATCCTATGTGTGTTTCTAGTGAAAACGTCTCACCAATATTGGTATGGGGCATCTCCCGTTGAAAGGTATTTTTGCACCGATTTCACTTTGTAGCCTTTCAGAGAAAGGGCTGTGAAGTGGTAATTATAAGAGTAGCTGGCTGCCTATTTGTCTTTGAATGCATATGGACTTTCCCAGCTGCTAGATTATCATGAGATATGTTATTATGTACTGATTTCTAAGCACACAAGCTAACATTAGCAGCTGCAAATATTCCAGGGAAATTCTGTGCTTTAAATTTCTGCAAAACAACTTTAGTTGTAAACCAAGGTGATCTCAAATCTACCTCTGGGATTAGAGAAAAATACTACTAATACATCAGTTAAAAAAAAAAAAAAGTTATTTCTTGATTAATGAAACTAAATCAATACTGGGTAGTTTGCCTTAGCACAAAGATTTACGGTCATGAAGATCCCATGGATGGGAAAAAAAGGATATTAGGGTATTAGACAATTAGAAATGGTTACTGTAGATATTTGGAAAGAGAGACAGATGGTGCTTAGAGACCAGAAAAACTGGGCCATGCCAAACTAAAAGCAACTCAAAACCAAACCCCATCATAATATCAGTCTTTTCTATAGAGTTATTACAAAGTATTGAAAAAGTTTACCCCAAGTCTAAATGTTCCTTTCAGAAAAACTACTATTTCAGTTGAGATTGCTGAATATGGGAAGCAGAGAGGAAAGACACAGTTAAAAAACCCCTGCCTTTGAAATGACATGAATTATGCTGTTTTGAAGAGCAACTTTCCTAAAAAACGTCTTTTCCTTCCTTTTTCAACTGAACTCTTGCATACCCAGCAGAGCCAAAACCCAACATCACTGTGGTGTCGCACCCAGGGAGCCTACACAAACACAGAGTGGCACAGTCATCGCCAAACTGCAGAAGATCACTTGGAGAAGGGTCACCTGCCCCAAGGAAGCACCCCAACACTTCTTTTAGCCCTTCAGTCTGCCCCCTCCTTCTACCATGCTGAGTTGCCTTCAGGGGACTGAGCACCCATCCCACCAAAGCCCTGCTACCAAAAGTGAGTGTCTTGACCAGCAGTAAGCTTGGCCAACAGCAGGTGCTGGGCTCACAGAGAGCAGCCACAGGCATGGCTTACTCTGTCCAGACACATGGCACCACAGCTAACAGGCTTATCTACATGCAGTTTCAATACCTGCTTAAATAAATCAGTACAAAACACATTTGGTTAAATCACTGGAAAGATTGTGACTAACTAAGCAAAGCCAGATACAATCCAGTTTACAAACTGTGTTTTTTTGTCTGCTGGGATCTCTGTGATCGAGGGACATCAAAATGAACAATTCACTGTTCTTCCCTGCTGTCACTCTCCGTGCTTTGAGCACGCATTATTTTGGTCTCCCTGGCCACTCTTCAGACTGAATTGCTCAAGTGGCTGGGAGTCTAAATACCTACAGCAGTTACTTGATGTCTTACCTACTTACTGCCCTTCCCCATACGACATCCCAGTGTTGCACTCCTGCTTGCTGCAGGCTCCTCATGGCTAACCAGGCAGCTCAGTTGCCAGTTCTAGGAAGACTCAGCTGAGCCAGCTCTCAGAAAGCTGTATGCCAGCTGATCCAGGGCTTTCCTTGGACAGGAGTCAGAAAACCATTCTGCACACTTTCCATCTGATCCACATTGAACGAGCATTACAGTAGCCAAACACCATAAAGCGACAAACATCTGCACTATGGTAAAAAGGTGGCTGTTTTTCATTTTCCACAGCAGAGCAGACAAGTGGTACATCCAAACAGAATGAACACATGCAAGTGTCACGTCACATGCTTCTGCTTCCTTGAACCAGCATGCCTGACAGCAGTAAGGCAGACATGGCAGCACCAGGTTGTACCCTGAGCACCACAGGATGCCTTCCAGGGACTCCCAGCACACAGAACTTGGTTGCCATCACATACTGGGCTGCTGCTCCTTCCCTTCTATTGTTAAACAGGCAAGGCAGTGCATGCTGTGATCTCACACATCCATGGTGGCATGTGGGCAGACCCTACATGCCTCACTTCCAGATTTTCTAGGGAAAGTCTTAGGCCTTGCAGAGAGCTGATCCCTGAAGGCTGTGCACATCTTCATGTAGAGCTGGAGGCTTAGCATGGCCCTGTATGTTTTACTTATTTTTCCATTGGCAAACATCATGTCTGCCGATTCCTCTCTGCTCCCCTTCTCCCTCACCCACAATTATTTCTCTCTGAAGAAAAGGAAAAACAAGCAAAAGAGTATGTGGAAAATTATTTTCTGTGATTCTCCTCTAGGTAGCATAGCCAGAGATCAGTATGACCCCAATTTCATAGTAAATATATGAAATATACAGTAAAGAAACCTATCCTATGCAAAATTATCTTTTTCTTCTACCATTAAAAAAAAAGCTTCACAGCTAGTATTAATAGAGAAATGACAGTTAAAAATCATTCTTCCCAGAGTAACAACAGAAGATTAGTTTATCTATGACCACTCTTATAATTAATGAAAAAGGAAGGTTAATTAGTAAATAAATTGAGCCAGATACCAATCCTCCACAACAAAAAAAAATACATATACTAGAAATATCAAAACCACACTTAAGATCTTCGTGCAAGATTATAGCGTTAAGCACTGTGGGCTAATCTGGGAATACCAGACAATTTAATTACATTTTCTACTGAAAAATTAAACCATATGCACAGGTCATCAGATCAAGCTTTCTAACATGCGTCTGTTTTTGATATCCAACATCTGTCTGAAAACGAGATTTTTATATCCCTCATGAAATCCAATTCCACCGCCATGGCCGAACTCAAGCAGCGTTGATAGAAAGAAGTGAAGGAAAAAACCCCAAGTGTTGGGTCATCTGATTTAGCCTTTTCACAGAGAGTTCAACCTCTAAATACTAAAAATCTTAGAATACAACAACTCTTTGTTCATGGGTAAAGGCAACAGGGAAATGCAAGAATAATCCAAATTTTTTTCTCAAAAAATATATCCTAAATAGACTTAATTTTCTTCCTTTAGAACTACAACTAATTAGGGTCTCAGCCCTCATTAAACAATTTTTTCCCATGGTGTAGTGATACCTCAATAGTTTTGGCTGTCTCCTTGAGAAAACCCTGCAGAAAGACTGCAAATGTAAGGACCAAGAAATGACACCATGCTTCTCTTGGATCAGCTCGTCTGCCACCTTCCTTACCTGTCACCTATTGTCACTAAGAACATGAAACACGGTGAGCTTTAGAAACCTGCCCATCATGAGGTTCTGGGAAACACTCAGTGCTTCAGCTCCTATCAGGAGAACAGTATCTCTACTAAGAAGAAACACACAAGTAGCTATTTAGCTCCAAAAATAGTTGCTGTAGGTGTTATTTAACAAAATATTTACACCAAGCAAAAGTGCTTTTTTGAAGGAAGAATGCAAGCCTGCATACTCTCATCTGTATTTTACCTTATGTTAGCAACTTGTTTGCCCATTTTTTCAACAGCCTCTTTCCAAAGGATACTGAACTTTCTCTTAAGACTTTTATTTCACTGAGTGTACAGAGGAATTCTGTATTCAGAAACTGGGTTCAACTTCTCTGTCCCTCATACAGATCTGAAGTCTGAGAGTTACTTCTTTCTTTTCTGCCACAGAATTGCTCCGAGACACCTTCCCAGCAGTTTGGTGTCCACAGAAGGGGTGCCTGCATGCATGCTCACTCAGTGCCATCAGCTAGGGGTGGACAACCCTGCATCTCGGTGAGCAACTTGAGTTCACTCTACCCCTCTTCTGTTTCATTTGAGCTATCAACCTGAATCCAATTTCTCACATCCCTGCTACAAATTCAGTCTTTCTGCCACAGTCAGAACTTTACATACATAAAAAAAAACAGAAAAAGAAAGAGAGAGAATGAGAGAGAGAGAAAGAACTGCTCGAAATACAATCCTTGGGGCAGAGCAGCTGATTATACACCCTTACAGTCAAGGAACTGAGAACACGGGAAGCAAATTTCAAGTCACTGCTTCAAACCCAGCAGGGCAGGAATTGAATGAGCATACATACCTTTTATGTTACAAATTTTAAATCACCAGTTATTGTATGGCACAATTTTCTATTTCCATTATGGATCTTTTCAGTAAAAAAACCTCCACAAACCAACCTTCTAGATTGACATCAACATGGTCCTACAAAAGTTAGAAAAGCTCAGCATTCCCAGGAAAAAATGATATAGTTGAAAATTAATTCTGCCAACTGTAATTTCAAACCACTATGAAGAAATAATTAAGAATGTTCACTTGCACGATTCACCCACACTTACACTAATAGCCTGTATTTGATGACAAATTTCCTGGTGACGGAAACGCAATACAAAGCAACAGCAAAATGTCTTGCCCACGCTGCTGTCAATTTAGCAGAAAAAAAATTAACCTGCATTCCCCTGGTTCAAGAAAAGTTTCATCAATACATATCAGACAGCAGGATCTGGAGCCATGCATACATTCTTTTAATGATTTACAAGTAGCATTTGCTCATTATATTAATTAAAATAATAGCTCAATCCTTTCAGGGTCAACAGTTTTCTAAAAATTAAACTGCTTTATTTCAGCTTCATCCATCACCAAGAGTAGGAAATTGTTCTTCCACCAGAAGGAAGTTCCTTCGCACCAAGCAACTTACAGGATAATCCTAGATGGTGCAGCATTCAGAGAAGCCAGTCAGCACAAGGAGTGCATTGTTAGAAGTCCCCTGCCTTGCAGGGGCACCCTGGCTCCCCTTAGGGCAAGGGTTCAAAGGCTTTATATGAAGCAGTGGAAGGGGCAAGCTGCAGTTCACCCTCTGTCCCGTTTTTGTTCCTTGCCTGGGGTGCCAGAGCTGATGCCTTGGAGACAGGTTTCAAGTATCAGGTCTCCACCTTGACTTTCTGCACTCTTTGATTTGACAAACTCTCCTGAAGGCTGGTGGCAAAGAGGGTGGGTGCTGCCTTTCCTTCCCTGTCAGGACTAGTCCCACAGGAGCACAGACACAGTTAAGTATTACACAGAAGGGAGTTTTGTTTCTATTTGGCATCAGAACTGATACAGAGAGTCAAAGGGAGGATCAGCACTGAAGATTCATTTGTATATGAAGGGGAAATCCAGAAGCCATTGAAATTGTTTACAGCAGGTTGAAAGAATAATACAAAGAACAAATACTGTGCTGACAGATATCCAGATGGCATTTGTAGGCAAATCTCAACGCCTTTAGCTCAGCTAAGGTTCATTAACATTTACATATCATTTCAGGATTTTATTTCCAATATTTAAAAAGCAACAAATTATGAAAGTTTCAGAGAAATACCTTCCCTCACCCCCTCCTGACTTTGCTTTTTGGCTGAATTGAATTCACCAGGCAGTGCAGAATGGTTCAAACAACTGGTACAAATGACAAAGAGGGAATGGAGGAAAAGGTGTCGTGCTGGGAAACTAAAGGATGCTGATTGTGCAGCCCTGAGGACAGGACTTCTCTGTGACAGAATTTCACAGAATTCCTGCAAAGCTTCACACTGGCCAGAACAGGCTGGCTAGAAGGTTGGAAAAGGCAAATCACACATACAGTAGGAGAAGGCAAGTCCATCACCTTGTATCCAAACACTTAATTCTTCTTTCACAGACTCACCTGGCAACATCATTTGAAATCCCTGTGTCCAATAGGATGATGGCAGACTACAGCAAGGGATACTTCCCTACCAGATACAAGAGCAAGTCAGGAGTGATGTGCCAAAGACTTGAGGTGTACCACAGAGGCCACTCTCTCCTCAAGGGGAATGAGGGCACAAGTATCCCGACGTGTTTTAAGACAAAGAGTCACAAAAGCTGAAAATATCCACGCACAATTTGTATGAATTAAAAGTTTACCAGGCAACGCCTATTTTTTTCACGCCCCCTCCCCCCCACTCTGTGATACCAAAATTTCCTTACTACTGTACTGATGCATTCCTGGCCCCATCACTGACCGCTGTTTCATGCACTACGTATAGACAGAGCATAAACACTTAATGTTTTTCAGTCTATCCAAATAAATCGCTCCAGTTTGCTGCTGGAGATAAGAGGTAAGAAAGGAGGAAAAAGTAGCACTGAATCTTTCACTTTCATGTAATGTCACTAAAGTTAAAAAGAGATTTATAAAATATTTGTAATCCTTAATCTCCCTTCAAATCAAAGTGATGGTGAGATTCACTAGTGATTAGAGACCCCAAGAGATTTATTTGTAAATGGCTGGCTCAGGCTCTGCTAAATCCTCCTTCTTTTTATTCATCCAGTTTGGTGACCTGGGAACTATTCACAACATAAATTTTAATGAGAAAAATATTCAACCACCTCTAGCACATTAAACTGCTGTAACAGACATTATAAAGGACAAACCCTGTTGCCCCAAAAAAAAGGTGTTGGTTCATGCAATGCTGTGGGGGAGGGGAGACCTTTTCAGCAGCAGATGAATTCAGTGTTGAGAAGATGCCTGAATCTTCCACACAGGCAATGTGTTTTGTGGTTCCCTGCACAACTAATCTGTTGTTACTTATTCTTTTTTCCTGCAGAATAGATGGACCCTGTGTAGCAGGGGACAGAGTTTTGGAGAACAGCTCTCATTTTGTTCAGTACAATACAGCCTTCTCAACTCTTATGCTGCCACTTGAACACTCAAACTGTGCACAGGCAAGAGAAGGACAATTTTGAAGTGAATAAAGCAAATAACTGATTTGAGTTTCCTTTGGGTGCAATGCCACATCCCAACTTAAGGGCTAGTAAAGGCTTTTATGCAATATTTTCCACACCTGGTAGTTTATACAAACATTCCCTAAGGATATTTCTCAATTTTCCAGAGGAAATAGACAGCTGCTAATGTCCTGAACAGATTTTCAATCAGATGTTTGGTGAAGATCAGAGAGAAAAGCATTACATGTCTGCTTGCACACAACTAATTGGCATCCACTGCAGACTAGCGGATAGCTTTACTTGTCTAAGGAAAAGGCTTTAGGCTTTATCAGTGACATTTTAGATCATAGCCAAGGAAGGTTTGCTGATCTCCTATGACTCACCCAGATTAATACTTTCCATAACAAATTTAGTAATACAGAAAGGAAAGTGCCCACAATAATCCAGAAAAAAAATACCACCAAAAGCCATTTTTGGTGAATGCTGATATTTTTGTATCACAGCACCTGAGAACACAAATTATATGCTAATTGTGGTCCATGTAGATAAAGCTTTAACAGATTTTTACCCATAAAAGCTCAAAGACATGCAAGCACAATTCCCAAAAGATGAAGGAATTCCCATTCTCATAGTTAGAAGTGAAAGGAGTGGGCTGAAGAGGGAAATGACTGTAGTTAAAACTGTCAAGGAGTCTCAAGGAATGAATATGTATTGCCTGAACTGAATATATTCCAGTTTCACATGGTATGAGAACAGAACATTTGTTTCCAGATGAAGAACAAAAAAATAAATTGGTTTCCATGGTTTTCCTGGGTAAAGTTATATTTGAGTTTGTTTTGAGACAGCACTTTTTGTAAAATCGTTTGGTTAAATAGTTCAGAGCACTTCAGGCTGGTAAAGGATAAAGTAGTTAAGATTTTGGCTCACTAAAATATTATTGCTTTCAAGTATTGTTTTACAACAAACAGAGACCCCCTCCCATAATTCCAAGAAAAAAACTCCCAAACATGAACAGCAGGAGACCTCTGTTTGTACTTTAAACAGGAGGGAATTTATTGCTCAGTAAGAACATTCAGGATGTCAGATTTTTGCCATTTGGTGCAAAGCTGGATGTTGGTGTGAGAAGCAGGTGTGATGGAGCAAAGAGTTGTTCAAGCGTACTAAACCAAGCACATCCTGTGAACTCCTCTAGAACACTAAGATTTCATTTACTAATTTGTCACCTTAAAGTGGTTCTTGTCAGCTTTAGGTTTCTGAACCCAAATGTGATCAAGAAGAACGTATGACTAACTTATCTTTTAAATATACCTATGCTGAGTTATGAAACATGGAGCAGGACTTCAAGATTCACTCTTGCGGGAAATTCTAAATTGAGAGGGATTTAATTTTATATTCTATAAGCAACTCGGTAATTGTCATTAACAGCACTGCAACAAAGAAATGGTGGAAGATGGAAAAGGAGAAAAAAAAAGAAAAAAGATTGGTGATATTAATGGTTATATCAGGCAAGAAACCAAATTCACATAAAATTACAAAACTATGAAGCTTAGAAATCATGGTCTTCTAGCTACCAAAAGGAAACTCTGCCCTAGTTAGCAGAGTGGCAATGCATTCATCCCCACACAGGCCATTCACTTAAGGCTTTGACTCAATGATCCTTGTGGATCCCTTCCAACTCAGAGTACTCTGTGACAGTGTGACAGTTATCTATTCTATCCCAAGAAATGAGGGGAAGAGAAAGGTGAGGTGAGGACTGAGAGAAAGCTACTTGGCATCCATGCCAGAGAACTGCTAAGCCCTCTCTTTCCATCCCTGCCTGAAGCCCCAACCCACCAGATCACAAAGATGAGCTTCCAAGGAACTAACTTATGCCCTGGTTAAGAGGGAATTCTGGAACTGCACATATGCAAAAGGAAACAGTGAGGCTCAACTACATTTGGGTCTTTACATCTGATGGGAAGAAAGTTTGGATGCACAGATAGTTTTGGGGAGGTGATATGAAAAACAGGCAAAAGGGTGATTACTCATTAATAAAAAAAAAGAAATAAAAATCCTAAAATGCAGAGTTTGGCTTCTGCTTCTACCTGGTCCCCTTGTAAAAAACTGGGTGGATATTTGACTAGCCTAAGAGGTAATCTGGAAGGGTGGGAAAATTTTTGTGAAAGCAAGAAAACAAAGAGGATGAAGAAAGAAGAAAACTGCGTGCATCAGCACAACTGCTCAGATGAGCATGAATATTCCCAACTTGGATGCATAAAGGCTTAAACCAGTAGGATCCAGTTTTCACAAGTTCACAGCCACGAACAGAGAGACATCTCTCCAGAGAAGGGAAGAGAGGGGGAGGAGAACCAGCAAGTTAGCCAAGGAAGGCCATCTGTTAAGTGAACCTCAGCTATGAACTCAAGACCTGCCCTTACTAAGCTCAAACACTAATAGAAGTGTCCAGAAAACACCAACCGCTAAGCAGTAAAATTCCTTTAAATCAATCAAATTGGGGAAAAAAAAATGGAGGTGTCTTATTTTGAAATCGTGTTACCACATGCTATAGCAAATTAGTCACAAATTAGGTACAAAATAAACCTTACAACAAACTCCAAAGTGAAAACATTCTTAGTAATTTTGAAGGTGTATTCTCGTCAATTAGGAATAAGTCAACAGTTAAATGGTACGCACATGCCAAATTTTCTCCTGGCAGTATTGTAAAGTTCAGAAAGAACTATTTTGGAGAGATACAAGGAAGAAAAGGGAGGGGGACAAAAAGCCTCCCACACACATCCCCAGCTCCTAGCAGAAAGGGAGAAAACAGTGGATCTCAACATCAGCTCCAGATTTCATGCAGTAATTCAGAAGGCAGGGAACCAGAGAAACATGAGACACTAGATGGCTATAACCCTTACCACCACACCATAGAACTTCCTTTCCAACAGACAGAAATGTCACCTGTGTACTGCAGGTAATAAAGACAGGTTCTTTCCATTCCTCATCTTGCTGCTGCCCAACTCTTAACAGCATCTCATAAAACAAGAGAAACATCAGATTAAAACTGTCCATTTTAAACTAAGGTTTCAGTACTACAGATTCAGCATTCAGTAATAAGTAGGAAATAAAGGGAAGGGATGTCTATCCTTACAGGCCAAATCTGTAATGTCCTTAAGGAATCATACAATTTAATCTGGCAGGGACCTTTGGAGGTCATCAAGTCTAATTTCCCACTCAAAGCTAGACTATCTTGAAAGGTGGATCCCAGCACACAGTTCCACCAGTGTTAGAAAGTGTCCAAAGGTGGATGCTTCATGGCACCTCTAGGTGATCCCTTTCCCAGCTTTAACCACAGCCCTGGTGACAAAGCTTTTCCTTATATTCATGTGTAATGTTCCCTGTTGGACATGGTGTACATTGCTCTTTCATTGTGCACCTCTTCTTGGAGTCTCACTTGTCTCCTCTAGAAACCCCCTTTGGCTGGTGGAGACTGCCATCTCCCCCACGTTTCTCTCCTGCCAGCTGAACAAGCCTAACTTCCTCCAGCTTTTCTCATACATCACCAACTATCTCAGTGACTTTTTGCTGTTCATTATTAATTCCAGATACACTGAAATTTGCAGATGGCTCTTCACAGCTAAATAAGTTTGCTCATTTCAGAATGATCTTACTGGCAATCTTCTTTCTTTGACATTCCCTTTGTATCATATGTTGCTGCCATTTCCCTCAACATGAAGTAAGTATAGCTTCATAATTTTATCTAGAAATGGTTAACAAATACTGGGAATATAAGCCAAGCCTCCTCTACCCCAAAATAAATTCATTAAGTATTTAACATGAAAGATAACCACCAGCTACTTGGTTCCACTTTTTTCTCAGATTTTACAGTTTTCAGGATATACTTCTATAGTAGTTTCCAGCTTTACTAAGAATGAAAGAAATTTGCATCAGTAATTACGTGGCTCTAGAAACTGTGCTGTCACACAAAATAAGAAATGAAACAATTACTGAAGAAAAAAAAATAAAATCAAGAGCTGACAGGAATTCCCTTGATAGTAAGTGAACACTCCCCTTCCTGCTACGAGAAGAATAAAAACTAAAAGATACTCCTCTGACAAAAAAATTGATAGAAATACTAATGACCTAGAAAGAACAAGCACGAAGACTGAAAAAGCCACTTTCAGAGACAGATTACAGAATGCCAGTCATGGGAAAACCCTCCTTCCACTCCCATGAGAGCTGCTAATCTCCCATTTACTGCCTTCCCGCTGTCCCCCCCTGCCCCGCCTTTTGCAAAATAAATTATGAAGCCAGAAGGAGCCAATGTAATCATCTAAGTCTTTATCTCTTTGATAGCACAAGCCAGAGGATTGCAATGAATTATTTCTTTTGAGTTAAGGCTTATAGGTTTTTGCTTTTTCCAAAAGGGAAGAAAAAAATTCCCTTGTCAATCTTGACTGAATTATTTAGAGCGAAGGAAGTTCTACCCTCAAATTAATATTTCTTTCCTCAGACTGACTGCTACTACTTTGTTTACTTGCAGTTCCAGTTCTGATGTGACTTGGCCTGGCAGACTCTTTCAGCTTTAACATTACATGGCTTAATTTCACTGCTTTGATAAGGGAAAGCTCTTTGAGACTACAGCTGAATAAAACTAACTTCCTTTCCAAACCCCCAGAGTTTGCAAGCAATATTATTTTCCAGCCTATCATGTTTACATGTCTCTTCTAGGAACCCTGCTTTTCTCCCACTATCTCTTCCACTGTGAAAATCAGACATAAATTGTATTATGGCTGCAGTCACATCAGTCCCAAAGAGAGAAGATTTTTATATGCCTCTGTTTATACACCCATTGGTTACATGAGGCCCATTTACCACAGAAATCAGACAGAAAAATCTCATTGTGGATAACCAAGCCTTTTTCAGAAATGGTGCTTCTTAAAATAATGTTTCATGACCCTGTAAATGTAACTTATATGCTTTCGTTCCTACATACATAATTTTTGTATCTGTCTGTAATAAAATAAATACTGTTGTAATGTAGAATAATAGCTAACCTGGCTTCATTTACTACTTGTGTCTGACCTTTTGTTTCCCAGATCTTTAATTCATTAATAAAGGTACTGAAACACACACATCTGAGAAATAATGTGTATGAATGGAACTAAACCACAGGAAATAAAGGCAGATTTACAAAGGTTCCCTCTTCTCTCCCAATACAGAATTTCCTCTCTCTAAACCAATTCTGGCAAATGTCTGACCTGCTCTTAAAACTTCTAACATAGGAGATGTCTCAAACTATCAAGGCACTTTATGCCAATATGTAGCATCCTTACATTCAGAAAAGTTTTCTGGGTTATTTGGGATAACTCATTTAAGTCTCCCTTCCTAGGACTTTTCCCTTCAGAGGTTGTGTTTCTGCCTTCTGTAATCTGGGTTTTGCAGTTGTCTGCATTTTTCTTGACGTTCAGTGTCAAAAGTGAACATGCTGCTCAGCTCATGCCTTACCAACAGCAAAGAGAGCAGAACTACATCATCCTACAAACTAAGTTTCATCTCAGACACTTCACCCCTCCTCTTTCCTTGAGACAACATCATGAAACGGTTGACTCATGTTCAGATTTATAAACAGAAGTAAACTATTACTAAGTTTGTTTTCCATCTCTAAATATCTAGCTGAAAATAAAACCTTTGATGTCTGTTGCCAGCAATGTGCTTGATGACTGCTTTTAACCTTTTTTCATGCTCTCTTTCTAAAGCAGACTCCCTTTTGGCTGTCAAGAATTTTCAGACTGGAACAATCAGGAGCTTGGATGGTTGACTTTCAGAAATATCTGAAGGCCACTTACTCAATAAATAATAAAAAACCGTAGCAAAGCACTAGATGCAGATCATAAATACTTCTTTTTGACCACTCTCCAATGTACCAACCCAGCATGGACAGTATCTGCTATTTCTCCAGGAAAAAGAAAACCTGTCATTTAAAACAAACAGACAAACAACCAAAAAAACACCAAAAAATCATGCCCAAACAACAAAGAAAGAACAGAGGAAAAGAGCTACTGATAGCAAACACGGTATTTAAAAAAACCCAAAACCCAACAAAACCCAAACACAAGTGTCACATGGAACTGGAAAATAAACATGTTCTCTATTTGCGCTGTTCCTTAAAGTTTCAGTGAGGTAGAACATCTTGGAGAACTGAACCACAATTAGGAAAAAGAGGCACCAGCAATGATCTCTAAGGTAAACCAGCAAAGCATTCAGTAGCACACACAGAATTCTGTCTCTTTAGTAGTAACAAATTGGACTATAAAAATGCAGGAAGGGAGAGCTCAGGCTACAACCTTCTAAAACATTCCTGAGTTCAGAGAGGTTGTATTCCTTATATATAAAAACAAATGTTGTAATCTCAGATAAATTCCCCAGGTTTCAGAAATGCACATAAATAACATGCACTATAAACTGGACTGCTTTAAAACATGACAGAATAGATGGTATTTGTATCAAACATCATTACAATAGTTTTCCAAAAGGGATTGATGTGCAAGAGTGGTGAGGGCAGTGCAAGAGATGGGCAGTGAGTTGAAGAAGAGTCAGAAGAGACTTTCTAAATATGTGAAGCAAGGGGTAGGAGATATATCATGCATGTGTGAGTGTCTTAAGTTTCAATAATTCCTAATGAACAGACAGGAACAAACATTATGAAGGAAGTGTATAAGACTTAATTTTCATAAAAAAGATTCCTATTTTTTCTAAATGCTGTTGGACAGCCAGGTAGTGAATGACTTGAAGCAACTAAATGTATGTCTTTACTCATTACCTCCTAAGGTGTCATAAAGATCTGCTTAAAAGTTCTGACATTCGCTTTGACTTCCTCAAAGCAAAAAACCCAAAGAAGCTTCTGTTGAATATCCTCCTTCTAAAATGTGTCAGGGTTTTTATCTCCTCCTCAGGAAAATAGTCACAAGAAGCATTAAGAATACACACGAATTTACAGAAATAACCACAGAAGTAATACCATAAAAGGCAGAAATGAGCCATAAAATTAAGAGCTACAAAATGTGACATCTTCATGACACCTCCCAAGTAATGATTAATATTTTCCTTGCCTCATATATCCACACAAGTTCTAGAAGCTGCTGTAGGCCTAGCAATATCCTTCTTTCCAGAAGAAATAAGTGTGTCTGGATTTTTCTTTTTTAACTGCTGTAAACCAGAGCAGCATGAAGGAGTTTAAGTGAGTCAACTCCTCTACTTTGTACATTAAGTGCAGAGGCCATCCTTAAGCCAACTTGAACCTCAAAAGCTGCTTTCAAGTACTGACAGTTCCATAGCACGAGTCCTCTGGACTCTAGAAGGGAACATCTTTTAAGAAACAGTTCTGCCTGTCTGATTTCTGAATCACTACTTCACATAGATTTTATTGAATATCTGCAGATAAAGTATTTTACAACAACATTCAAATCTGGAGGAGAGGGATGTACTTCTAAACCGTAGTAAATGCTATTAAAAATATCCTCATTTATAATGAAAGATGCTACTGATTTATATGGGACCAACAGACATGAATTGCATTTTCTGTCGATGAACAGTTTAGCCTTTCCTTCAACTTTATTTTTCACATCTTACTAAAAGGTTTTCTATTAAAACACATTTTTTCCAGTTTTCTTGGTGTGATCCCATTCTCAGCTGCAGGATGAAAGTGACTTAACCATAGTCAAGATTTCAAAGTCTTTCATAGAAGCAATGTTATTTTTACCATGATAAACAACTATCTAAATTTCAACAACAGTCTTGTCTGGAAACAGCATATGAAAGTGCCCTAGGTTCTAGCAATATTTCTAGATGTACAGTCAATAATCTTTTAAATTACGTGATTAAATCCCTCCACCACCTAACCATCAACAACAACAAGCATCTTTAAGTACTTCTTGGCTCATCTGACTTTTGAGGGTGCTGTCTGCTTAAACACTATTAAGCCTACTACCCCCAATAAAGACCAGTGAAAGAAATCTAGAAAGGTCAGTCATTCAACTTTCTTACACAGATACAATGTTGTACTTTTCACTATATAGATATATAAGCAACTCTATATGCATGCAAGACAACACACTTATCTTCTACTACACATGTAGTATGTCATATTTGCTTTTGTTGCCTCCCACACAGTGCTTACAGTGACTATAATGCTTAAGATGTAAAGCAAAACAGTTCTAGGATGTTATTTAGAGAACCAACATTTTCTTAAAATTGCTTTAGTTTCAGACCTATTAGAAAACATCAGTTAGTAGGATCTTTACACATGGTTAAAGTGCTTAAATTAAATTCTTGCATGTGTGGCTTCTTTCATCCAGATTAATCACAGATGGTGAACACATGAAGTATAAAAGAACATGCACCCAGATCACTCTCTGAACCCCTCTTATACCGGCAGCTAGTAAATGAATGCTTTTGAGAAGAACATAGAGAAGTTTTTTTAAATCCATGCTCAGTCAGGTAAGTGTAATATTACATAGTAAACAAGCATCTTCAATCTTCTAAAGGAGAACTGGTTGAGATCAGAGTTTGGGAAGGCACATGCAGTTAATGCCGTATCACAGCATAGAGATACATTAGTCAGGGTTTGTTTGGCTTTCTTGTATTTTTAAAAAAATATTAGAATTAATTTTTTAAAAGGTCTCTAACTGCATAAGCAAAACTAAAAAAAGATTATTTCTAAAAAATCTTCCCTGGATTTTTCTACTACCACATCCTGCATCATAGTTCACTTTTTAGATTTGGGACTATAGGCAGCATCTCTCTTCTATGTCTCAAAAACTAAGGAGTCATCAGGTTACCCTGCAACACAAGAGGCTCATCTCTAGCTTTCCACTGGTCTAGACCAGGGAGCAAAGCAGAGATGACTCATGCTCAGGTAAGCACTTCTGGCTACTCTATGAGAAGGTCTCAAACACAGCTATTTTTCTTGTAACAAGAAAGCCTCCTCTCCTTATTTGCACATTTCCACAGAAGGCAAATTTCCCAGATGTCGAAGCACCAAAAATGAGATGTCTTAGCTGAATGCACCACTCCCCATCCAGGCTGGACAGGGCTTTGAGCAACCTGGTCTAGTGGCAAGTATCCCTGCCCATGGCAGCAGGGTTGAAACTAGATGGACTTTAAGGTCCCTTCTGTGATTCTATTATGGACTTTAAGGTCCCTTCTGTGATTCTGTTATGTAGCTGTCCAATGGCCTCAGCAGAAAAGTGGCTCAGGTTTATGTATCCAAATTATAAAAGCACAGACCCCCATCTTCTCCTAAACAATCCATTTCCCTTCCAGAGAGGAGAGCATGCTCCCTGAAGAGCCAGGCTGGCTTCTTAATCCTCTGTATTACCCTTTGGAAGTCGTGGTTGGCAGATGTAGCTCCAAGTAGGGTCTCTACCATTGCTACCAGGCAAGAGTCACTCTAATGAGATTTTAATCCTGAACTCTCTTCCCATCTACAGTTAGGCCAAGTACTAGTAATCCATCACCATCTGGAAATCTCAGACCTGTGCCTAGGGCTGAGTTTCTGCTGTAAGCATAGAAGGGTTAAAAAACAGAAGGTGCTCTACTCTTCCAAGGACAAAGTGGCCACCCATCAAAAGCTAGTTTTCCTGTTAAAACACGCCATGGGGAGCATTCCTCTGTTTTGGCTCATCTGTGCAGGATTTCCAGCCTCCAAACATGAACTGATAAATCACATATGAGTTTCTAGTTTCAACTCAGACAGAGGACAAACAGAGTTTAAGTTTCGACTGGATGCCTTAACCAGCCTACTTACAATTATCCACCCAATACAAAATTGTGAAGCATCTTTCTCATTCGCGGAAGGACAGTCATAATTATCCATAAACCTTAGGTCCTTCTATAGATTTTAATTAAATTTGTTTATAACCTGCTTTATAAGATTACAGACAACATCTGAATCTCCAGGAAAGCCCTTAGGAAGCATTTAGTAAAGTAAGAGAATGCACAAACAAAAACACACCTGGAAAAAGCTAGATAACTGAATGTTTTGGCAGGCCCCCAACAGTTGTTTTTACCGTAGCTATCAACATCCACTGCAGACTCTGATTTGTCTTCTACTACTTTTAAAGTAAGGGGGCAGATTCATTAGCCCCAAATACCATCTTAAGCAAAAATTCCATTCAACTCAAGTTTCCAAAATAATTTAGCTAGGAAATGTACCCTTCTCCATTCTTGTTAAGTAAAAGGTAACACACTGCAGAAAGTTGATGTGACAAAATCAGGTACTTGGTAGTTACAGTTACTCTTGATTAGTCCAGAGGTAAAATGCAAATTAATGCACTTTAATGTGGTACAGTGTAATCTGAATCAGCTAGGCATAATTAAGTCAATATGTAATGAAGAATCCTCACAAACACAAGTTTCATCATCTAAGTTAGACCGGCTTGTCCTTTGAATGATGTAAGTACACATCAGCCTGCACAGGAACTAAAGTCTTTATATATAAAATAACGTAAAGAGCAGCAAGCCCTGTACATCCAACTCATTCACTAGGGAAGGATCAGACTAGAAGAGAACCAACAGCAATCAACATATTTAGTAACCAGGTCTGTCCTCCTACTCTGCCATGCTTCCTATTCTCACGATCACATGAAAGATGGTGAGAATTTTTTGGCATTTAGTATTGCCAGGCTTCTCAATCTCCATCACTATTTCTGCTCTATTTTAATTTAACTTCTTATTTTGATACACCACCTAAGTGACCATGTACCAAATGGACACCTTCGGGGAAGATTTCCAGGACCGTGTAGTGCCAAGCAGCTCACCTACAACAGCAGAACAGGGTGAAAAGTACCACACCTCTGTCTTTTACTTGGCTTGATGATGTGTTGATGATCATATTACTTAAAAGAGAAAGTACTTCTTTTAAGTACGTTTAATCAGTGAGGCGTGACCCTTAATTTGTGCTTTGCGTATAATTTTCTACCAATTGCTTTATATTTTCCAGCAGGGGCTTAGTACACACAGTTCAGTACACAGGAGACTTGAGGGAAGAGGAAGATTTCCAAGTGTGTTACCACTGCAATAATGGCTTTTAATGGTTCATCGACTACTTTTAATGCAATTGTGAAAAGCAAGATTTTTTTCTTCTTGCTGTTATTAGGCTTACACCAGCCATAGAAGCATCAGGATCTTTACTGAAAAAAAAAAAATTCAAATGGGTCAATGACATAACATTAAGAGAACTCTGGACAATTTCAACAGCAGGCTAGAGGTCTAACCTCTTCAATGAAGTTACAATGACTGTCTCCAACTCCACAAGCCTGCGTGAGTTTGCTGTGCTAAGACAGCATCTGGTGTAGTGCTGATTTTCAACTTCCTGCTGTTAGAAGTTGGAAACGAGGATCAGCACTGCCAAGTGTCACCATCTCTTAGCTAGTTCACCAAAGACCAGCCAGTCAGCGGTCCCACAGACCATAAACTAAAGGCCTTCTTCTGGAACCAAACAGTTCTAGGAATCAGTTAACTTGGCAAGATTTATGAAGAGTAGCAATGAATGAATGTAGTCTAAGACACTCAGTTCCACATAAACATAATTAATGTATCCAACTACGAAGCATAAGACTGACATTATCTTGGAAAAGCTCCAGGGGTCACAGGCATGATACAGGAAAGGAAGCTACAGAAGGAGCTACTGTATTTGCTTAATAAATCTACTGCACAGACTGCTGTCAATGGATTTTGTTCCAAAAAACTATACAAACAGTCTTTACAGACAGAAGAAAGGGAAGGGGTGGGAGAGAGGCGAGAACGATTCGATCTCATGATCTCTAACAAAGTTGAACAGCTGAAAACTTCACAGGCAATGTCTGAGGAGCTTATGAATTTTCTGAATTATTCTGACAAACTTCAAATTCACAACTTGAAGGAGAAAATGGCAATTCTTTCAGAAAACATTAAAGTGTCACAGTTTGTCATTTAAACCTGAGCGTGTATTTAAATAGACAAACTGCTTTTTGTTGAGACATTTGCATTCTTTCATAAATTTTCCATCTTTTTCCAAGATGGGAGTCATTCACAGATTGTCTATAAGAGCTTTTCTAGTAAAATAAATGGATCAAATTGTATGCAATCTACTTGCCTATAAGATCGCCAGAGAACACTAAATATACACTAAAGCTTGCTTTTTCACATTACATTCTCAAATCACTGTTGTTTAGGTAGTAGGCTTAAACTGTGCTCTCTTTGCATGGAAGCATAAATATTAAGCATAAAAAAAAGTCTGTCACAAACTCCTTTAAGATTGTCCACACTGCAAACATATGGATGCCTTAAGATTACACAAAATTAATCTCTTCATTCAGGTTTAGCAATAGGAAAAATGCCAACAGATAATCAGACCTTAAATCCTTCAGCTATGCTGCCTTTCAGTTAATTTTAGTTAATACACCTCAAAAGGTGTCACTATCATATACTGGAGAGTAATCGCAGAAACTGAGCATTTGGTAAAATATAGGGTATTACTGACTCTTTCAAGGTTGTATTGAAGAAACATCTTAGACAGGATTCACAGATGACTTAGTAGATGCTGAAATTTACTGTTCTCCCAATTATTAATGCAAGCTTATTCTAGAGTAGTAAGCTCACATACTAGTGTGTCTCATGTAACTCAGAAACTCGTTGCAACTAGGCCTTGGCATGTGATTCTGGAGCTCATTACATTCCCAACAGGCTTAATTATTTGGTAGAAGTATTTTTTCCTTCACTTATTGGTATTACTATCCTGTTATTCTTCTGTTTTTCAGAACAAGAACTTAGCCCTCAGAAACAGCAGAACTAAATTGCTAGCAGTCACTAAAAAAAGGTGGCAATAATTAGCAATCACAGTTTCATATATATACAGAGATAGATGTGTGCAAATGAGTATATATGCATATTATAAATAGACACATATAAATTTTAAAAACATGGACCTTACCTATCAATCCCTGCAAAGAAACAAACAAAACAAAAAATCCCACTTCATAAACTCTTAATTTTTTTCCCTTGTATTTCCCCTTTTCCACACCTACACTTAAAGCATCTGTGGATGTTGGAACAGCATCCCCCTTCAACACGTAACCCTGACCCACTTCACTGTGGAAAGCTAGTGAAACAGGCTCCAAATATTTCATTCTGCAGCTGGTCTTTAAGCCCTAATAACCAAGGGAGGTTGAAGTCACTCTATAATCTCCTAATGTGTAAGAATCAACAGAGCTCCCCTTTGAGCAGCCAGCCTACGCCAGAGCACAGAACAGATTGTGTCAAGTGACAGCTGCTTTCTGGCAGAACACGCAGGCTCCCTACCAAGAAAGGGAGGCAGGAAGCATCACTCAGTTGCGGAAGAGGTTGCCAGATTTGGGGGGGAAAAAAAAATCAAAAAAAAAAATCATGCAGCCATTCGAAGAAGACCCATGGAGTTCTAAAGAGTTGCCTGCATATACCCCAAATGTATATACTCTGTTGCCATCTCCTCTTCACCTCTCCTCTGTTCCTTGCCTTTAACAGGAGGAAACTTTCCCACCACAAGGACTACTTGCCTATATATGTGCATAGTGCTTCAGCTTTTATGGCTGCTCTACAAACATAAAGGGTTGTCAAGCTCTCTAACTAGTTAAGTCTGAAATTGAACATGTCATACAGATAATCATTTTTCTTTAAAAAGGAGTTAGATGTAAGAAAATGGGCTGTACTCTCATGATTGATCGTGGATATCACTCCGTGCATATACAAACATACAAACACGTGGAAGCACGTTTCTTGCAATTGTGCCAGCATGCAAGAACAAGGCACAAAATAAAAAATGGTTTCATGGCTCCACGGTCTGTCCGTCTTGTGCAAGTATAATTTTAATTTGGAGGTATCCAGTAAGGATTCTAGATACATACAGCTTGGAATGGCCGTATGATTTTTTTAATTTTTTTTTTTAAAAATACAGCTTAAGACCAGTCACAGCTCAATTCCAGTAAGAGGTTTTTGAAGTTACATTAGCATGTTTTTTTGGAGTCTACAATGTTCTGAGCACAAGGGTAGAATTTTTTTTAAATGCTACATTTTTGAAGACAAATCACTGGAATTACACTTTTGTACTTCTGGGTGTATTAGGTTCCAAGATGAGATGAAAAAAATCCAGTCCAAGAACTTTTTCCAGCTCTGTTAAAGAAATAAAAACAAAAAACTCCCCAAGAAATCTTGTCAACAAAGCAGCAACTGCTTTTTTTAGTGGACCATTTAGAGATTATGGCTGCAACACTTGACAAATTTGCATTCATATCCTTTTGCTGTATGATTTAAGCCCTTGTTAGCTAGATTTCAGTCCTGCTTAAAACCTTTGTCAATACGTTAGACATAAAGCAGGCTACAACTCACTGCTTTGTCAAATCCATATTTATGTGTAAACAGGTAACATACAGACCAAATGAAGGGATCTTTACCAGTTAGCTTCAGCAGAATGAAAAAAGAACTGTAAGAGCATTTGGAATTAAGCACTTTTAGAGGAAACGGACTATCTGGGTTGGTTGTTCCTTTGAAAGAAGAGGGTCATGCAAATCAGACTCAAAACAGTTCTAACACTATACAGTCAGTGGAGAACACTAAACTACAGACTGGAATCTTTTAAGAACTCAGAAATGGCAAACAGGTGTAATGTAAATACACCAGACATTAACAGTTCAATTTGTGGATGAAAGAGAAGTACCAGCCCCTATGAATAAACATACCTACCAACAGATCCGATAATAGGAAGAGTTTTGCAATACAAGATAATACTAATAAAACAGGAAAGATGGTTACAAAATCTGCTCTTGGAAGCGTCCTGATTACATCATGAATTTAAGAGATTATAAATTATTGTCTTTACTACATCCTCTAGTGCTTTACATTCTGCTTACCAAACATAAATAGCATGCAAGGAGTTTGTAGCAGGTGTCCCACTTTGCTGTGCTGCAGCAGTGTCCCACTCGGCCACATGCCAGCAGTGGGGCACCTCTGCAGAGTCGATGCTCCAGCCCACAGGACAACTATAGAGCTGAGGCACAGCTGGGTCACATGGATGGAACTCAGGTTTAGATTCCAGCACTCTGTAACCAAAAGCTGCTGCTGCTACTTTTGAGATGTTAGTGGCCAGACAGACATTTTCCATTGCAATTCCATGATGCATTTCTAGTTTTGCATCTGTGTTCAGGAATACAGTGCAACTCAGTGCCAAATTACAACTGTTCTCACAAAGATTCCTCTCTAGCCAGATACCAAGTACTTTTAAAGCTGGTCTCTGGTCAGGATCAGGCTAGTTCAGTTACTATTCTTAATTCAGGGTCTCTATTACACAAGCCCACACAAATACTTCAGCCCAGAGCCAGGAATTCCCCTTCATTTTCCATCATCTCAGCCTGTACCATCTGGTAAATAAAAATACAGTCTCTCCTCTTAGAGAAGTGGCTTATCTAGACACGGCTTATGACTCGGTCTTGCTACACATTCCAGCTGGGGGAACTTCAGTCTCATCCACCTTCCTGATTGACCTGAGAAGTTCTCCTTTTCTCCTGGCTGGGCCTACACATTGAGACGCATCCAGAACAAGACCTTCAACAACATGCTCATAGTCAAGAATGCAATTCGTCTCACCAAGAACCACTGGGATAGCCCCACTATTTTGTTGTTGTAGTCTTGCAAGAACAAGTAGCCTCTTACTGGAAGGCTTTACAGAACTAAAAAAAAACACAGAAAAGCTACTGCCATCATTCTTGACCTTAGCAAGATTTATTCTAACACAATGCAGCCTTTAAGACCACATACCAGTAACTTTTTAGAAAAAAAATAATGACTTTTGCCAAAGAATATGTAGGTCTTGCTAACTGCACAATGAAA
Source organism: Anabacerthia variegaticeps (assembly GCA_035583185.1). Classification (NCBI taxonomy): domain Eukaryota; kingdom Metazoa; phylum Chordata; class Aves; order Passeriformes; family Furnariidae; genus Anabacerthia; species Anabacerthia variegaticeps. The sequence goes on from JAWWEW010000078.1 coordinate 107,074,034, forward strand.
GAGGGGAGTATTTTGGGGGGGGGGGGTTGTTTTGTTTTTGTTTGTTTGTTTTGTTTGTTGTTGTTGTTTTGGTTTTTTTACTTTGTTTTTGGGTTTTTTTAATGGCCTAAAATCTACCCTCACAGTTAACAGTTATTCAAAAAGATCATTACAAACTTCTGCTGATCAGTTATAGCACAAAAGGCATTTTTTTCCACTAGTGCTTTTCACAGATCTCAAGAACACAAAGCTTTTACTCAAAACGTAAATGCTAAGGTATTGAACTTGAAGTATAGTGGTGCTTAACAGCTCACAGAAGACCATGCATCTCTGAATGACTGCAAAACAAGAGGGAGAGAACAGTCTAAAAGTGACTTTGCTATATTTAGGAATAGCACAATCAATACAATACAGACATCAACTCCACAAATATAACTTGGGTTAGTCGCCAATGCCTGAAGCCAGTACATCTGCAGGGGGAAAAAAAAAGTAAATAAATAAATAAATAAACCAACAGCTAAAGCAGTCTGATAAAGGGGAAAAAATTCCAATAAAAGGATTTACCAGGCACAGAAGAAATATTTTCTTTCTTTTATGGGAATTCACCAAATCTCTACAAAAGTTTAGCCATCTCTTAGCTCTTCTTCACATATTTACTTTGATTTTGAGTTAGTTGCTGTGAGACTGTTAAGCAGTCAAAAACATTAAGGTGATACCACACACAGGCTCAAAATGACAGAAAGAAATAATGGCAAAAAAAATAGTGGCAATCTAACAACCTCTACTGACAAAATAACACTGACTTTGCAGCTCAGAGGGAAATGTTGCATTATAATCTGGATGCAATCAAATCTCTGGTGAGTTTGTAAATCATTGCTAAGAATAATCTGTCTGGATGTTTACACTATTTAGAAGAATACTGGTGTTGACACCCAAAGTTTGATTTTCATGTTGGTCTGAACTCTTCTTCTGTAACTGTTCACAGAAAAAATTTTGTCATCTTATTAGTCAGACTGTCTGGAATAGTCAAACACTGAAGTTATTAGGGCTCCACAAATCATAAGTGATAACTCCTATCTAGAAAAGGGAGAAAGAAAACATCTACCAGCAGACTGAAAGACATCCATGAAAACATTACTGTGGGATTTTACATTTACTGAGTTACTGACTTCTCCATGGTATATGTTCTATTAATGATGAAAAACGCAATAAATGTACATGGCCATGAGAACAAGTAGACTTGACTACTACAGTTTGGGTGTAAGTTGTTTGTTGTTGCTGTGCTTTTTTAAATAAAAAGATTATCATACAGAATTAGTCTTTATTGGCTAGTTCTAATATTTGCAATTATAACCACTAGAAGGGAAGAGAGGAGAAACAACAGTTGAGGGCATCTGTTTCCAAATATTTGATTGGATATGGTTCAAACAGTCTGCAGCCCAACTCTTACAAGAAGAGATGCTCTTATTAAATAATACAAGTCCTTTGTCTGTGATCTTGCACCTGCTCTTTTCAGTGGAAATCACATTCACACTGTTCTTCACTCCTACAATGTTTCTGAGCCACAGCAGCCAAGAGTAAGGAACGTAGAAGGTGCTCCAAAACACAAGACCCGTAAATCCATTGCTGTGGGTGGTTGGGAGTGACTAATTCAGTGCATTTAAAATTAGTAATTGTACTTACATGCTCTCAGTTTGTAAGGACACGTTGTTGTTGCCACTATTACAACCAAACAAAATTTAATGTGGAATCACATTTTTGTTATTGCTGCCATTACATCTGAACTACATTTAATATGAAATCAGCTAAACAAACATACACACCCTCCTATCTGCATTACCTCCATCCAACCTTGGGCATTAAACTGATTTTGCTATAATTTAATTCTATAAAGATATAGACAGACATTCTTTTAGAGTCACTGGGTCAAGCTTCAACATTTAAGGCAACAGACTTTTGAACCTTAGTTGACTCAGTCAGATTTGAACACCTTGCCTCCACCTCCTCTCACTGAAGCGAACCCCTAGGTCCAGGGCACTATGTCCAAGCAACTAGAAACCGCCCACCTTGCTTTCTTGTATTTCTCACTCTTTGAACCACAGTAGTGTCAGTACAATACCAGGGAGAGAATACAAGTACTTTCAAAAACTCAGAAGTAGGCTCTTCTCAAGAGCCCTTATTAGTAATCCAGCTTTGCTCCCACTGAAATTACTGAGATTTTTATCACTCTCTTGGGGGAAAAAAAAAGGTAAAACAATAAATCGTTGACTCAGCTAAGGATATGTTACATACTTCTGCAAAATCACTTGTAGAGTTTTCATCTGACCTGAGAGGCCAGTTAGGAGTTTTATCTACTCCCTCCCTGATGCTGTTTGCCTTTATGCTTACTCCAAATATTACGCAAAAGTTCTGACATCACCCATGTGCCATAACCACTTCTTCCTATAGCAGAGAAGGAAGAATTTTTTCCTCCAGTGTGGAATTACCAAGAGGAACAACTGATGAGCATTTCAAATGGAGATGATACTTGGTGAAGAATTCCCTGATGAGGGTTACTAAGCCCTGGAACAACAAAACTAATCACTCAAAACAAATTTCTGAGTTATAGCATTTGTTAATTTTAAGTATAACTAACTTGTGAAACTCATCTGGCCCAAGAAGCCATGATATGACATGCTTTAGCATGCAACAGCATGGAGTTGTGGCTGCATACCACAAGCAGACCCTAAATGTAAAAAGACGACACATGAAGTTATTTTTAAATGTATATCAGAGAAATTGTTTGAGGACATAGGTAAGAGGGTGTTTATATTCATTTTAATGGTTCCTCACATGAAAGAGCAAAATTTTTAAACAGTTTTGTTTGTTTAGTACAGAGAATTCCTGTGGGAGAAACTAATATTTATAACAATGCTAGTCAAAGTATTCTGTCTCCATTCCCAAGATCATCTCTCCGACTAAGAAAGCAAGAAACAAAAAGCCTCATCCTCCAAAATGAGCCCAAGCTGTTTCTATTGTTGATTTCTTTTGAAGTCAATGATACTGAAGCCTTGGGCAAATGTTAACCAGCCAGGTCCCGCATTTCAGTTTTCCAAATAGCTATCCACACAAGGTCATAAGCTTTATAAACAACCAAGTATTTACAAAGAGAGTATGTTTTAAACTGATCCAACTAAACTATGAACAAGAGATCAAGTAACTCAAGTGCCACCTTTCAAAATGCAACAGTTGAATCTTCTGATTCAGGTTTGGAAGAACAAGACTTACTGTTGCTCAAGGTGAGGCCCTAGGCAGTAATGCTTATTTTCTCCTCCACTTTATTTTACAAATGCATCTGAAGATCACTGGGACTGGACCACTAACTATGAACTAAGAAAAACAATCAATACCCACATCACCACACGCAACGCAAACACTAGAACTATGCACATAAATCACACATATGGTTCCTATGATACAGGCCCTTCAAAGTGAGGGTCTCTATTCACATGCAGTACAGCTTCTATCCATCACAGTGGCTTATGAGAACAATAGGCATTTAAAGCTGAAAATGTTCTTATCTTGAAAAAGTAACCTTGAACAAAGCAAGGCAGCAGATAATTGATGCCATTGATTTGGGTAGAGTAATCCTCTCAGAAGCATTCATGTAGTGGCTTGGTTTTCAAAACTTGCGGAACAGAAACTTAATTTTCATAGGCCTTAAAGGCTTACTAGGTTTCTAATTCTAGGACTCAACTCCCCTTCCTCATTCCTTTAAGAGGTTTTCAAAATGGAAAGGATAGGCTGCAAGCTTCTTTTGCAGAAACTTTCTAATGGAAGCACCAGCTTCCTTCCTTGCACACCCACTTAGATGTATAAAAGCTGTGGCAACTTGTCATACAGGAATTTCACAGCATCCCAGACTTCTTTCATTGTCTCCCTCAAGCGCATTAATTAACTTCACTCTGTACTCAAAATTTTTGACATTAGGCACTTGGAGATAAATGAAATACTGAAATACCTTAAAGTACAGTATTTTGTTGAAAACTGCATACAAACCTATTCTTTCTGCTATTTTTCTGAGCAGAGATAGAAAATGTAAAAGCCTAAGGTAAATTAAATTTACCTTACCCTTTTTTAGATGAATTTAAGACAATGGAAATAAACTAGATACCTTATTAGTTTATTGCCAAATAGGAAATGATTAGTCACTGCAAAAACTTTCTACTACTTACTACACAGTCAGTTAGCAGGACCTACCCACTCCTGATTGATCACATTTAATTCACCATGCTAAAAAGTATACATACAATGGAAAAACTAGATTTCAAAAAATAATAAAAAATCCCCCTATGTGCATCCCAATACCAAAGAATACAGTTTAGCCCAAAACACATTGGTGAAATTAGGCAATTTTGCTGCATTGGTTTTTTTAGTTACTTGCCCATCAGAGTGCACCTTCTTTAAAACATACTTACTTTTTCACCCTCAAAAAAGTTCAAGACCCTCACGTTGAATGTTTTTTACTGCTGGCACACAAAGAAAATGTATCTGGGAGTAATCTGCCTTCTGGCATACACAATGGAATGTGGAAAGATGCCTTGGACATCAAATTTAAGAGAGAGCTGATATTTCTGTGTGTGTGTGTGTGTGTGTGTGTCTATCTATCTATCTAGAGAGTGGCTATTAGTCACACCTTGCTATGATAATATGACTTGGCAAATACAGAGGGTCAAATGCCTCCCCTCCCCTCCATATTTTGCTGCTATAATTGGTCACCAGCAATTTGACATAGAAAAGGTTTGTACCGTGCACTCAGCTTGGCCTGTGTCCAGAAAAGGCCTGGGGAGGGAGAACTTTGCAGGAGTCCCTGCTAGACACACACACGCTTGGAAGAAAGCCTGCAAGACTGCAGACTAACAGTGTACAAAAAAACCCCCAACACCCAGACTGTGTTGGCCAGCTGAAAAGCTTGTCCCCAGATTTCAAACCACTCTGTCAGACACCAAACCTGGCAGCGCCTGAGGCTACCAGCACAGCTCCCTTTCCAGGCTGCTTAGATAACAACTGTGCAGCCAAGGGATGGACTGGGGGAAGTTATTTTAAGTTGCAATTACTAGTTCATACCTTATCAAAAGAGCTGGATGAGCACAATCAGTGCTGCTAATAGCTTCCCTTCCTCTTCGGAAAGAGCAACAAGCATTTTAGTCCTGGCTACTAAAGACAGGGTAAATAGTACCAGGTGAAGAGTTTGGTGCACACTGCTGCTGCTACCACCCCAGTGAACTCCAGCACCTCCCATTCTTTTTGCAGGCAGTCCTGCTGAAATCAGGTTTGAACCATGACTCTTTTTTCTTGCAGAAATACTTACCCAGCCTCTTTCTTACAGTGGCAGAGGATCCAACTAAACCACCATATAGTGGCAGTGTTCAAGGCTGAGGAATGCATAGGCAGCCTTCCCTTTTTAGCTGAGGGCTGGGGTCATCCAAAACGCAGACAGAATGAAAAGCACTTTGCACTTTCAAAGCCATCACTGAGTGGCCAGGAGAAGTGCTGGAAATCTAAGCAAGAAGGAAAAGCGGCACTACTGCAGATTAGGTGAGGCAGAGCTTCAGGGGGTTAGTAGCAAGATGATGGAATGCAAGGTATTCTCCATTTCCTATATACAAACTAATTCCAACATGAGAACAAATGCTAACATCCGATCCAATACTAAAAGTCATTGCCATAGCACAGAATACTCTTCAGCAGGCAAGGTTAAGTGTTGAAGGACAATCTGACCTTGCTACAAGTTCATCTAAAGTCAAAAGGCTGAATAAGGAAGTTGGGCACAAACAAGTAAGCTTTTACTTGCATGCATCCTTACACAGCTATGCCTTGGCAATGGATTTCTCTTAGAACAGTCACACAGCTGCTACTAACAGCAGAGACTGGTCATCATAAATTTTATGCTCCCACACTGGTAGCACCTACAGTCTAGGCACAATAGTCCCATCAATCCTCCAGACCCACTACTGGCTGCCAAATACAGTATTTTCCATCAAGTATTTAATGAAATTAATTTCAATAGGATTTTATATACCAGCTACAATCACTTACTGTGACCTTTCCAACTACAGTGACTTTCAGAAGTCAGAAACTATGCTACTTATTTTATTTATCACTTGGAAACTCTACATGCTGTAAAAAAGTGCATATGGTACCCAGCCACCACTGAGAGGTAAAGAACTGTGTGCTTTCCAGCTTTCTAAATTAGGTTCTGGAAAATTTTCTTACAGTTTTGATAACAAATTTTTGAAGAGGCTACTGTGAGGTTTTGTCTTTCTCCAATACTTATATTACGATCTGTTTTCTGCTTCCCTCCCTGAAAGAAAACCCACCAAAAGGTTGCAGGATTTTTGCCTTTTTTTTTGGCAAGAAGATGCTGCTCTAAGACTGCGCCACACACAAACTGGATGAGCAGCCAACTGCTGAGTGGGAGGCTCATTAAAAAGGGCCATTTGCTTGCCATATGTCTCTTCCTTCTAGACAGACTAATTCTAGTCATTAGAATTTTAACCAGAAATGCAGATTAGCAAAGCAACTTTCTGTTAAAATGGCACCAGAAATTTTCATAAGCAGAGTCTTGAGAACCACTTGGTGCTCAGAGCAAGTTACTGGTTTGACATGGGAGCTCTGATCTCAAAGCTGTGTTGGCAGAGCGCCTCATCCTTTCAAGCCCAGCATTTCCCGACCTACCAGTGGGAAGCCCTCGTCCCTCCACCTCCTCCTGCCATCCACCACCACCACTCAGGCTGCTGCTGTTCTTGCCTCCTGCTTCCCCACTCCATCACCAATTCCCACTCATTCCTCTCCCTCCCTGCTACTGCTCCAACATTCCCACACCCAGCAGGATGACCACAGGAGTATAAATTGACAAGATCAGCCAAGTCTATCTGCCATTAAGAAGTGTGTGCACTGTGCTCCCAGATTAGGGAGGCAGCACATCTGCTCCCAACCATCTACCTAGAATATCTCTTGCAGACCATTGGGTCCACTGGATCCATTGAATTAATTGACACCTTTGTGTATCTTTAACATTGTGTGTACTACCACACCAGTAGACAAGCACAGGTAACCCACAGACATCCACAGACTTCCTGCATTGGGGTAGCAGTCAGACAGCATGAATCAAATTGACAAAAAAGGAAAACAACCAACCAAGCCCAACCCTTTAGGACTTCAACTGCATCTCAGCCTCTTTTTTAGAATCAGATAAAGCAGTTTTTCAGATAGAAAAATATGCATACTAGATCTTCTTATAAATGTCAGTCTCTCTTCTATTTACAGACTGTTTTAAGACACTACCAGTCTGAACTCAAATTCAGGTTCTCTGTTAAATTTATTTAGAAAGTTTGTCTAAATTCACGTGTTCTGTTACTATAGCAACTGTCCTCTTGGAGCGTTCAGCTGCACTGCACAGGAAAAATCTGGTACCATGAACATTTACAAGAACTGACCATTTCCCCATCCAACATCCCACAACATCTACTGAAAGCGAAAGCTGATTTAATATCATACAGCAACTCTATTCCTACTCAGAGTATTTCTCATCCCACACCCCAGGATATGCTGTAGCCTTTCCCCTACGATGACTCTGAGGGATGCATCCTTCCCAGCAGTTGGTTCTTGGTTTCTATGTCACATTTGTACAAATCTCTCAACTCAGATCCATGAATCTGTATTGCAGCACTACTTTGTTTTTCTTCTCTTTTTGGAGATGTCATTTGTGTAGCAAATGTCTTAATTCCCCCACATACTTCGAACCCTAGTAATTAATTTAGCAGGGATATGTTAGTTAAAGAGCTGGATTACACAAGTCACCCTGCCCATCCATCTCACCACTTTTCCCATCAAGTTTCATAATGATCCCTCTTGGCCCACACAGACTTTTTCCTTTTTGAATTTGGAAACACAGAGGCCCATACAACATTTTATGACAGCTTTCCCCAATGAGTACTTCCTGATGAACACTCTTTCTCCTCTATGGACAGACACCTCACACTCGTCTATGTTCAAAAGGCTCTTAATGGTTAAAAAAAAACCAACAAAACCAAACTAATTCTGGCAGAAGACAACAAACGCCCTTCCCTTCATTTTGATGAAGACCTTCAGAAACCTTCAGATATGATCTTGCATCCTAATTACACATCCCTCTTCCTTTTTTGTGCACGTATGCTGCCATCATAATGAAAATGGGACCTTTCACATGATGAGCTGGTCCACACACAGGAACTAAGACAGATCAGGTGAGCACCATGAAACAAGGTAGCAAGGAGTAGACACAGCCAGTTAGAATTACTTCAGCCACTCAAAGGCAGCCAGCCAGCCTTAGCTGGCTATTCCCAGTCTAATGCGATACAGAACTCATGTGAGATGAACCAGAAAGGTTGAACCGGTGACAAATATTTAAAGAGTGTGCTGTGAAGGTGCCTCCCCTGAAAAACATAACCTTCTGAGCATTTTGATTTAAAAGGTCTTTCTTACTTTATGTAGGCTATCAACCATCCAAGATGACAGTACCACCTGTCAGTGCAGATTTTGTGGCAGGTGGATCAGTAGCCAAGTGTTCCTAGTTTGAGAACACTCCTGAAAGCCCTCATACAGTGTATTTCTTTCTTTGCCTCTGCTCTGCCCGCCTTTGGAATCAAACTGCAACTCTGGTTCAACAGAAGAGTTGAGTCTCGCCTGCAGTAAAGGGAACGAGTGGAAGAAACAGCTTCATGTCTGTGCATAAAGCTGTGAGGAAGTAAGTCCAGGCTTTCAGTATCCCTCTAATGTGTAGGTCCTTCAGAGCGAGAAGGTAAATAACCATGTTTCTCCTATCCAGTTAATAATGGTCACCTTTGCTATTAGTGTTAATAGCTTCCCTCCTCCCCCGTTGAAACAAGTTCATCTCTGCCAACTGAGAAGAGAAAATCTCTGCACAACAGCCCCCCACAGAAAAAAAAAAAAAAAACAACAAACAAGCCAGTTTTTCCACTTCTTTAAGTTTCAAAGCTCACAGAAATGCCTTCCCCTGACACAGCAGAATTACGGTCTTGGATCATGGGCTAAATTAAACACACAAATTACATTCTCCATATAAACAGTTATACATGACTTAAATAGCATGGTTTTATTTTCCTATTGGCACCAATTGGTACAGTTGTGCAGTCAAAGCTTAAGACATTAGTGATGTCAGTTACTTTAACAGGCAGCACTGACATGACCAGCTCTTGTTCCCAGACGTGAAGTGTGCTAGTTTCCATGGGGAGGATGCTTCAAAGAATTCCTACCACACTTCCTATCAGTTGTTTTGAGCAGCAAATACTGGCTCCAGGGGAAAAAAAAAAAAGTCCATTTGGGCATCCAAAAATTCACAAGATGATGTCACAGATTTCTCTGCAGCTTCCTCCCCAAACACGCATGACCTATCAAAACTCCTGCTCCACATTCCTGCCAGCTGGGTTCTGTATTTACAGAAGGAAAAGACATCAATAATTTTTGTCTTGCTTGTTTGCCATGTTAGCTCAGTTGTAACAGTTCCCTTTCCAGCCTCCAGAAGCAAAAGGGACAGTCTGTCTGAAAGATATTTCATAGACTAATTATAGAAAGCTCATGGTAATTTCTTCCCTCACAAATTCCCATGCAGATTTAGTCCATGTAAAAAGTCAGAATATGAGCAAATGAAAAAGTGGGGACAAACTTAAACAAAGTGAAGCCAAAAGCAGAAGAGTCAACCAAATGAGGTAAAAAAAAAAAAAAAAGTATGCACCAGACCATAACCAAATTCCCTAAGCTTTAAGAACTGTACTTTGCCAGAGTCTTGATCTTCTACTATCATGTACTACAATCCAGGTGAAGAGTCACGGGATAATTGCATTGATGACTGCATCATTCTTAGCAGTCACATGTGCTTGCTTTCTCCTGGACCTGGTACTCCGTTTATATGAAAAATTCATGCAGGGTTATGTGAGAGATTAACAAAAGGCCTCATTATCAATATAAATGATGAAATAAAACTATAAATTTTTTCAGAATTTAATAAAAATTCTTCCTCCAAGTTTGCACAGAAGGGAAAGCATATTTTTTTAGCTGATTAAAGAGCGAGCACAGTCTTTATATTTGCCTTCTCTTTCCTTTCTTCTCCCATCAAGTGATAACTTGGAGGCCAGATGGGTGGTGTTAAAACTGTAAAATTCCTGCTTTAGGAAAACTGGTGTGAAGTTCCAGATTGCAATTACAGAGTATAGATTAACAGACCTTCTTTGAGCTTCTTAACTACCCTTGAAGAATTTTAACTGTATAGTTTTCTATAGGCCTGAACATCTACTTCAAGGTAAGAAAGGTGTGAGGCAGTTTCACACTTATTTCATGCCTTGTTTCAGTGCTTAGAAACAGGCAGCTCATCCCTGCCCCAGCCTCGCTGGCAGGAGCTCACTAGCTGTGTAGGCTGTAGTGTTCCTTCATCTCCTCCCTTTTAAATTCTTAGCTTATACCTCACGAAAGAGGAGAACAGCTGCCTCTTGGGAACTCAGGAGCCACATTTCCAACTTCCTTGCGGCTAGTGCTTAGGGTAGCCTCAAGGGGTCAGAAATGTCGGATCAGACTGGAACCTTGAGTGCAGCCCTGAATACACCTCTGATTCCCAGTGAGGATCAGCCTTTACCTCTCAGCTTCCTAGTGGCTAAGTTAGGCAGCTTTTAAGACCCTTCTCCCAAGCACTTAAGTCTTTCCAGCATCATGTAAGTGAGCCCAACACTTCACTGTACCAGACAAGAGCTAAGACAAAATAATTCAAGCAATGCCAAGCAAATCCTGTGTGATTCAAGCCATCTCCCAGTCTTCTGGGAACAAGTTTCCTGGCTGCTATTCTACCTACCCTCAACTGCAATCTTCCAAAAAGTCATCCTCCCCAGTCAATTTCTTTTGTACAAGCCTCTAGAGGTTTTTCCTAATTGATGCAACTCAATTGTCGTCTTTGCTGCCCAGATAGATCTGAAACAAAAACAAACAAAACAACCGTAAACCCCAACCCCCCCCCCAAAAAAACCAAACAACAAACCCCATCACCTTACAGTGACTGCTTATAAGGTCACAGCTGAATTTCAGCAAGTTTCAAGTTTGCAGACTTTGAGTAACAGCCAAAAACTGTGGAAGTCTGAGAGGAACATGTGATACTTGGAATCATCAGTTGTAAAAGCTTCAAGTTTTCCCTCTCTCCTCCTACTCCCCTTCTTGGAAATAAACCACAAAATTCAATGCTGAGGCAAATCTTAGGGTTTTTTTAAAAAAACAAGGGTAAGATTTTACTTGTGCTGAAGTCAAAGTGAAGGAGAGAAAGACAGCTGTATATAAAAGCATGCACCTCTTTCCACCTAGTACCTCACTGCAATATTATTGAAAAATAACACTATCGTTACAAGCTTTTGGTCCCTTTAAGGCACCAAGAAAAATCCTGTGAAACCAAACAAATTTTATAAAACAAACTGGTGTCTACAAACCACAGACTCTTAATTCCAGGTTAGAAAGCAACAGAGAAAATGGAAGTATTTTCTTTCCATGAGTTTCTGGGACATAATCAGACTTCTCCTCCATTACTTGGAATATTACTATTCTGTGAACTAACCCTACCATTCCTGTTAAATCAAAGAGCAGAAGCCTTTGATTGCTGCAGACGCTACAACAGTTCCAGTTTTGCTGCCAGATTTGGAACTAAAAGAGAGTTGAATGCGGTTTCATTAGAAAGCTGAATACTAACTTGGATATATTCACCCACCAAACTGAACATCAAGGAAATTCTACAAGTTTTGTAGGGGATATCAGGAATCTCATAGACATAAGGTTGTATATGCACAAAGAGAGAAATAGTCTCACAGTCTGCTGATTTTAATTTATAATCATGGCAACTTTGAGGAAACCAGACACTGCGAAAAAGTCTGGCTGACTCCAGAGAAATGAAGTCAAGAGTGCAAGATCCTCAGCAGCTCAACCTGATGAAGAATTGCACGCTGCTGTTTCACCAGAACATACCTTTGAACCATTTCTCCACGCTGAAAAGGTATTTCTGATCCATAGCTTCTATTCTGGGAAGCTGCCAGTGCACAACACTAGAAGCAAATAATGTATACATTGAAAACAAACTCCTTTGGTTCAGGACAAACTAAAAAAAAAAAAAAAGAAAAAGGACATACGTATACACTCCTTAATAGTTATAAAATAAAATGTAAAGTAGAAGAGATTCTCCAACACAGGTGATACAACATGAAGGGAATATTTAATTGAAATTAGGTAAAGAGCTGCTACTTGACCAGACTGGCTAATAGGGGGAAGATCCAAAACCAGGAAGAAGTAGTGCACCCACAGAGGCCAAAGGAATAAGCAATTTCTGCCAACAATTTTATTAGTTTTCTTGACGTCATTTTGATTCTGTGATTTGATACTGCACTGTAGATCAATGGAGAAATGTTTTCTGAAAATTTAAATGGGCACAGAAAAGTGGAATAACAAACATACAGGACCATGGGAAAGTCCGACAGCAACTAAACTTGTTGAAGGTAACACTGAAAAAAAAATAAAATAAAAGGAATATGGATATTTGCTCATGTATATAAGAACAGTTCGTCCATTATTTCAAGGTGACAGGTTTGAAAAATCCAGAAACATGAAGAGTTTCCAGACTGCAAAACCGTGATTTCCTAGAATAGAAAAAACTAAGTCTTTGGTGGGAAAAAATGAGGTAGAAACTAAACTAAAATTAAGTCAATAAATATATTTTAAGGCATAATCATTTCCCTGACAGAAAAGCATGTAATTATGCTATTTGGGCAATTAGAAGTGTTTCAGACACTACTGATCGCAGACTTTGAGCTGAAGAGGCACGCACTGCTCAGTAAAATGAATGCCCTCTCCCTGCAATACTCAGGCGCTACTTTACAATCAAACTCTTAGATGAATACCAAATAGACTTCCTTCTATACGTTTACAGGGAGAAAAGGGTTACAGTTCTCAGGAAACTTCACACAGTCAAGTATTCAGAACTACAAAAGTCACATTCCTTTTAAAAGCATGAAGACTATATGCTGGTAGCAATGCTTTCTTTTATTAGCAGTACCTGTCAAGAACAGTTTGAACCTGTCAAGAACAAGCCTCCAACTGCTTTTCGGACGGTACAACCTTTTGCAAGAAAAAAACCCAAAACATATTAAAACTTAGGTACCAGGGGGATTAAATGTGTGGGCAGGTTGCTGTCTTGCTTTTCTTCTGAGGACATTAATTCATTAATCATTTACCAGCCCACAGACACATGGCAGACTGCCTCTCTCAGAAGCAGTGCGTTAGGGTCCTGTTCTCTAGAAAGTGATACTCAGTTGTAGAGCACAAAAGCCCCAGAAGAACTATGTGTGATAGCTGGGTGCCAGGCTAAGTTCAAAGCAAAACACAAATTAAAATGCAAAACACATTTTGTATCAGGGAGTGGTGTACCTGTTGGCTGGAAAGGACTCACCTAAGTTCCCTATTCAAGAACAGTGTCCCTCCCTGTCTTAGATCTCACCCACCTCTTTGAACTTAAAATTACCCCATCAGAGCTGTAATGCTCAACTCCCACAGAAGAACAGGCATAGCTCTCTCCCTGGCACCACCCCCCTTCCCAGGGAGGCAAAGGCCCAGACAAAGGGCTCTTTGTCTGACACCACCTTCCTTGACCGTCAGACAACATTAAATTGCACCTGAGGGAGTGGAGAATCTAAATTGAATGTAAGACAAGGAGGCCCCCCCTGGGTCCCCAAAGTCAAGCAATTGGCAGCAGATGCCAGCAAGCAAAGGATGTGTGCCAGTCTAATATTTTCTCTTCTTCCCAGGGTTAGGAAGAGAGCATACTTACAGATGATCCAACACACTATAAACATCTAAGAGTGCTCAGCATCACCAAAGTAAAAACCTAAGCTCTTCCAGACCTTGGACGCATCATGTTCAGGGTGGGTACTGAGAAATGGCAGCTTCTGCCATCATCTCAAGACAACTAGGAGACGCCTAACTCTCCACTTCAGTGCTCTTCTCCCTCAGTGTCCAAGGGCAGACTATGCCAGAGCGGGCAGCAGCAGGCCTGCAGGGATGGCAAAACTATGCCTTAGAGGCAGACATGCCTTTGGACCTGAGAAACTTCTGCAGCTGCGTGTTGCAAAATCTCAGGGGTTTTGCTATACCTTGCTCCACTGCTGCCAAGGCCCGTTTGCTCCTGAAAAGAACTGCAGAGAGTGTCTTCCTCTGTGTTAGCAGGACAAGGTGAGGAACAAGCCCATCAGGCACTGCTCCATGATTACCAAATCAAACCTGTAGAAACAGGTTTCAGTAAGACGTTTGTTGTACACCAGCTCCAGCACCAGAGAAGGGACTTCTGACTCATTCCCACCTGACACCCCACCTGTGGAAGGTTCACATGACGGGGTTTTATATTTCCTCATTTAAATGACATTAAGAAAGCTATCAGAACACGTCAATAAGCAACTGGGCAGGACACCAGTGATTACTCTGCTTTAGCAATTGCACACCTTCACTCTGTTGTGGGGAGGTATGAGTTCACAGGAATATTTCCAACACCCTGGATGAGTTGTAGAGTGGCACATCCTGGAATAGGGTGTTACTTTCTAATATCTTTATAAAACTATTTTCATCATTAGTTGCCTCCTATGAGCACACAGATGGCAGCAGAGACTCAAGAGGTCTCCTCCAGACCCTGGGCAAAGCTGAGTAGAAGCTTGAAGAAAAAAAAAAAAGGATTTTTATGTTTCTATGTTTGTCTTTTTTTAAACATCATCTCAAAGGAACAGCTTTGCTCTCAGAATGGAAAAAAACCCCAAACAGACAGAAAAGAAAATGAACCATCAGTTGCAACAACAGAGATAAGGCCCTAAAAACAAAACAACAGTAAAAGTCCTGTTATGGTTTGATTAAACGTGGGAGTGAGTACTTGAGGCAAAATGACCTAGATGCTGCTAATTCATCCCAAAGCACTTTTTCTTTCATTGTATGCACTCACCAATACCAGCCTGGCCTTAGAAAGAAGAGACTGCACTGTGTAGTTGAGGATATGCACACACTCCAGAGCCCTCTGTGCCGCTTTTCCTGCACAGCAAGTTTTAAGCAATCACATCCAACCTGATCATCAACTTTTACATCAATAATCTGCACACATGAAGAATTGTGGCCACATAGCACAGGCATTTACAACAGACTGAGCCCAAGCTGTTTACGGTCAGAGCAGACCACCTCTGTGGCTTGATGAGTCCTCAAAAATGCTTTTGATAGTTTTGAGCTGTTGAATCCTGGAAGGAAATGCAAGAAGAGTCAGACAACACCCAAGGGGCAGACTATTAAAACACTCAGACAGTGTCTTCAATGTCTTCCAGCTCTCACAGAATACATTTGAGACGTGGTCATCAGCACCCCTGGGAGACAACTTCCTACTTGGATACCTCTGCAAAGGAATGAGAGACGTCTCTCTTGGCAAGCAGCAGCACAGCAAAGTCTAATTCTGCAAGATACCAACATGCCTTGTATCTTGCAAATTCAGATCATAAACCAGTATTTTCCAGAGGCTAGCAGGGAAGATATTTCTCAAAGTAAAGATTACAGTGCTGCCTAAGTGAAAAGTAACATTTAACATCAACTGGAGGGTATTGGTGATACACACTGGTTTTTAGAGTAGAAACTTAGTATTAAGCCTTAAGGATATCCTAGTACCAGGAACAAAACAAAACTAGTTCAGACAGAGATCCAGTAAGACTTTTCTATAAGTGTGAACTGTGTACCTGAAGAAAGTAAAGGACACCAGGACAATGTCCATTTGCTCTGATGGTTTACTTTGGACTCCACTGTGAAGTCCATTCTTTCACACCAAGACAGGGCACTATCAGGTCGTTAATTTTGATATGCTCTCCATTCTATATGCACATGTACACTTCTATTGTTTTAGGAGCCAGAAACACTTTAGTAATTTCATTTTAATTACATAAAAACTGAACTCAATGCTACATTAACTTTAACTTTTACTCTAAAGAGAAGCAGACCGGAAAGAGTATTCAAGAGGGAATGGTAAGACTAACAGCTGTCATCTATGACTGTTCACTAACAGCAAATGCAAAAATTAACCATATCTGCCAACCCCAACAGAAACAACCAGGGTAGCAGTTTCCCAGTAGGAAAAGGGTCATCAGTAAGACTGAAGAACTCTGTTTCTATTAATGAAATTTCACTCAAATGTAAAAAACAGCATTTTCCTCCTGAAATAAGGCTTTATTATATTTGTTTTGTATTGCATTGTTTAGTAAGTGTATCAAAACCTGATTTAGCAAGGAGCAAAGTAAGATTTACTTTATGCTCATATTTATATATGTGAGTGATGACTTTGTGGTACTTAAGGCTATAATCTCAGGAGAATAACACCAGTTTCAACCTCTCTTCCTGCCCAATTGTTGCAACCCAAATCATGCTGCAATTTTTGACATTAAAATTCTGCTAGGACTTAAAAAAAAGGCATTCCATTAAATCCAAAACAAACCTAGAAAGTCATTTTAGTGAACTCTCATGTTCCACCTCTAAGAGTCATTCTGGTAGGCAGTACATTTTACTTGACAGAAGTTTAAAGCATGCAAAAAGTCAGTCCTATAATACAAAATTTATATAGCATTCCAGTTTACAAACGTTTGCCTATGAGCACATAAAACGCCCTCCTCTAAAATGAAAACCTAATGGCTGAGCCCCATATCAACACTCTACTGTTCTAGCTGTGCTTTCTGCAAAGATAGAAAGCTCTCACATGCAAACAGAGGGCCGTGCCAGCCAGCTTATGCAGCAATCGTCACCTGACAGCACTACCTTTTGGCAGCCACATGTCCTTCTCAGAAAGGTAATGATTCTGGAGCAGCTGCCACCTCCCAGCCTCCCCAAAGCTCAGTGCAGAGCAGAGCCCCAGCTCGCTCCAGAGCCAGCAGCATAACTGTGTCAGGTCAGCACCCAGCTACATTAAACTTGGCCTCTTTAGTGGGAGGTTCTGGATATCAAGAGCAGTGAATGCAAAGCACCTCACAACGCAGCACTGAAAGCACGCTCAGTTTTAGCCTGTGGATCTCTGCACAGTACCCCACAGCAGCACAAGCTAATCTTTAGGGTATGGAAGACATCTCTAAATGCATTTAGATGTTAGCATCCAAGTGCCAGACTGCAGTGCTTCACTAACGAATCCTCTACATGCTTAGATTCCTCTCTCCTTTCATGTAGGCAAGCCCATCAGACATGCTCTGATTCTGCATGAATCAGAACTTCATTTTTGTGAAGTTCCTTTGGCAGCACTGGAGCCCATCACATATTCAGCAAATGCCCTTAGTACGTGGCAGTTTCTGAACTTTCAAGTATTTTCATCTCATTAATGAGGGCTTTATGGCAGGGAACTTTCCGGAGATTGACAGCAAAATATATTCTGCCAACCAAATGCACCCTCTTTTCCCGCATTAACACAAGCTGGGAAGAAAAGGACATTGACACTTTTGCAGTATCTTAGGGGACAGATTTTGATTTTGCTGGTGTCTGTGTAAATTTAAGCTATTACTGGATGGAAGCATGGAGAGAGTCAGGAAACTCTGCTTAGCAGATCTTTGTTAACTTTAAAAATGAAGAACCAAACTTCAGTAAACCCCCAAAGATTCAATCTTCTTTCATGCCAATAACGATTTTATTTTCTGTTCTCTTTTTTCCAGGAATCAGTGTGAAGATTTTAAAATACGGCATTCAGTTTGAAGGAAGCAAAGTGTTTATCTGTCCATGGCCAGGAGGTGTTAAAAAAAAAAAAATAAAAAAAGTCACTGTTACTAAGCATACGCACTTGAAGCTATTTATACTAAGAAAGTTAAATTCAGACAGTTTTAAATGTCATTCAGACAGTTCAAATGTTTATGACACTATATGCCATCAGACCACAGCTTTTAAATACATCTTAAAAACTTAACCTTCCAGAAGCGAACTCCAAGGAGAAACAGTACATAAGAAGGCAAGTGGTGTAAGTTTCATCTCTGAAATAGAGTGCATCACTGCAGTTGCAGCACTGGTGCGATTGACATTAAGCATTTCAGCAAGGTCTTGTGCAACTCGACAAACCCTCACTGCACCGATGTTTTAAAGGAGACTATAACAGAGCCTAGTACGTTACTCAATTGACGACTGGTTATACAGAAGACCAAGTGAAACACTAAGCCCCTGTCTTGACTTTGTGGCCATGGCTCTTTCAGTTCAAACTTTCCAGCTTTTAAAAGTTTTCTATCTACTGCAGTAAGATAATCACTTCCTACTCACATTGTTCTATTCGGTTTGTGAATAAGGACATTAAGCAGCAGGAAACAGTATTTAAAATAACTTCCTAGGAAAGTAAAAGTAATTTGAAATCATAAAATAAATATGAATTCATTGCATCATATCTTTTTGGAACAACAGTGTTTAGTACGCCATCCAAAAAGGCTTACAGTGACAAGGAACTACTGTGAAACATTAGTTTTAAACTACACTACCATTACAAAGGTCCCTGGCAATTAAGATGGAAATAATAAAAAATGCCCCCCAGCTTGAGCATGCAATGAAGTGTAAAACCTGTTCCATCCTTGTCCAAACATTTCAAAGCGTTTTCAAACTTTCACACTTGTGCCTCCACATTCACAGATGAGAAGTGCTGGCAACTCATTATGCTCAATTTGAAACCAATTCCTCTACATAGCTTCATGTTCTGTCAATGTGCTGCTTAATAAAATACATCTATTTAGTAGCCCTGGGAGCAAGCCAGTATCTTTTGGACTCGTCAACATTACTAAAAAGTTAAGTCACAGGTGCTGGCAACAGAGGCTGTGCTTCACTCTGTCAAATGAAGTGATCAGTGTAAGTGCTACACAATTAATTCTTTTTGAATTTGTATTTCAGGTCAACAATAGCATTACCTGCATAATGTACAGGGATTTCTATCTTTGGCCCTATGACGTAGTGACCCTCCTCCAGACTGTGAGCTGTAATTGTTGTCCACTGCCGACATGAATGAATCAGAAGATAATCGCTGTCCCGAAGACCTTCTACAGTTTCTCCTGCAAAAGAGATGTAGGGTTTTTTTAAAAAAAACACCAGACTTATTGCATGAAGAATTAGGAAAACTTCAAAACAAGCATTTTATTCTTACTGGTGCTTATTTTTTCCAGACTTCCAATTAAGTAAATTGCAATTCTATACAGTATTCATTTTTGCAACATAAGCACTTCACCTTCCAGAAAACAAACAAAGCAAATAATTCAGTGCATGCACACATTATCACAGAGATGCAATTCAGATTACTCAGTAGTGGCTCTGGGGCTCCTTTTTCAGCTTTCTGCATAAACAGACTTTTCATAGTTCTATTTCTGTCTGCCTATCTCACTCGATACAAATACTTGAGAGATCTTTTAATTTTTAAATAAAGGAAAAAAACCCCACATATTCCCTTATTGAAAAACCAGCATCACACTACCCTACAGCCACCTGAAGCCATCTTGTTCATCACTATTAAGTAACTTGCATATCACACTTGCAGGTACAGAGTTCTCATCTTTGTCATTGTATGTCATTTGCAAGTCACTGCCTAATTGGCCATTCATATGCCTGTAAACTTAATCCTATCACTTAACAAGGAGAAACAAATAAATAAGGAAAAATTCGACACACACCAAAGTCCCCTATCAGAGATAAATTGAACTAGAAGCACCCCCAGACAATGGTCCTTTCTCATACTCTTGTACCCTGGTGTCTGTCAAATCAGTCCCAAACACAGCCAGAGATACAGCTCTCCTTTACTCCCCTTTCCCTACCAACTCCTCTGCATTTCTGCCAAGTATTCTCCCCTTCTCCACAGTTTACAGCACCTGGCTAGAATGCTTTGCTTGCTTTTCCAGCAATAGCAAGAGCCATATTAGACAGACCACTCAAAATGCCAGCTATACATCTGAAGTGTGATACATGAACAAAATTTCACAGAGCAGAGCATATCATAGCAGACTGCTCTTACACTCCTGCAGTCCTGCCCAGTATGCTTCTGCATTAAGCACACAAAACCCAGCCTTTCTCAAGGCGTCTTCAAAGCAGTCACTTGAACTTTCAGGAACACTCAGTAGACACTAAACACAGGCCAAGAATAATGGAGTTTTAAATTTCATTTTCCTTCTCTCCCACCAGCCCTCTGCAGCTACAGCCAAAAATAACGCAAGTAGTTCAGCCCTGGAATCAAGTTTGGACAAAACCCATCCACTTCAGCTACTACAGCAAACTCTACTCTCCCCTGACTGTCCTCTGATATTCCTAAAAGTCAGTGGAAGAATGAGAATTTCCTCAGCCCGGGGCAGCAGACATGTCCCCTGTTCAAACTCTGCAGAGGAAAGCTACTTCCCACTGAGCTTTTTATTTACCCACAACAGGCATTCTTTTCCACCGTAGGCAACAGCTACTACACACCCCATTCCTGCCTGATTTCATGCTCCCATTCTATCAGAAAGCACCCTCCTACACGATTCAAAACACAACAACTGGCATGTGTGAGAATTGTTAGATCTTAAATCAGAAGAGACCATTACGACCATCTGCTCTGACACCCTTTGGCCACAGGATTCTTTCTGCTTGTTTTCTCCAGAAACTTGGATTTGGCTAAACAAGGGAGAGACCTGGCCCAACCTGCACAGTCCAATAAATGGACTTCCCCATAGCCCATTAAACCTTTTAAAAAGTTCCTGGTTTGCAGATTCGAGTCTTCAACTTATAACTGTGCATAAACTGCTATTATGGGGGTGTAGAGGAGGAACAAAAAAACCTGAAAATATTAAAAGGTATACAAAGCTCCTTAGTAAGAATTATTTCTGCTCCCATGAAGGTACCATTTCCAGGTTTCCTTCTTTTTCACAGCACACAAAGTAGCTTCCAGGTAAACAGGCCGTTTCATGAACTGGTTTCCAAGTGTTCCTTGGACCACATTCCTTGGCAGCCCGGACAGGCAGGTTGCTTAACACCAGCTCCTGATCCCTGGGAAGCACCACCCCTCCACCCACACTGGGACTTAAAGGGACTTTGGAAAGTCTAGGGAAGAGTGGCAAAACTGCAACACCAGAGGTCCCAACCATACCTTGAAAGAAATTCAGATATATTTGCTGGAAGAATCATGCATCTGCTAAATTTTAACAAATTATCAGACCTCGAGCATCTCCTGTTTTCTGCTCACAGGGCAACTCCCAATACGTATAAAAATTATCTTCAGCTTGAGGCAAAGGTTTACAATTTTGAGGGAAAGCATAATAATAATAATAATAAATGGCATTATTTGAAACTCATGTTTCAGCTCAGAGTGTTACACTCATGCTTCCTATAATCCATGGCAACAAATAATTATCCTGTCCCACAACAAAATCAAACCAGTGACACCTAAGGGAAGAATTAGTATTTTACTAGTTTCACTGCCAGTGGTAAACAAATTTGGAATAAAATAAAAAGCATCTCTGGTATGTTTTTTCTCTGCCGTACAATCTGTAGGTATAATTTCAGAACATTACCTAAAGGAAGGCTGGATTGCAGGGAAATAATTACAGTATGGGTCACCCTTGAAGAGTCTGAGAAAGATATTCTCAGGAAAATAAAGACACCCATTATGAAAAGATGCTTCCAGTCATGGCTCACATGCCATGATCTGTTAAAGTGGTTACTCCGCTAAAACTGGGTGGGACAGGTGAGTGTAAAAAGAGATTAGTAAGGCAGGCCCAAGAGTAACTACGTAATTGAGTCTGCAGCTGGAAGTAGCTGTATTTTTTAAACAGAACCTTGGAAACCACAATTCTTATTACACCAATTATTTGCTGCAACCGATGACATTGGAAACGAATTTTGTGCTTTGCCACAGGAGACTGAGCCAAGGAGAGAAGGTGGAGCTGATGTGACAGGGAGCTGACATTCCCCCTGGCTCCCTCACAACAGGCAGGTCTGTCCTTACCAAGCCCTGATCTCTCCTAACCATGGGTGAGACAGGTTTCTGGGATTGCTTTAGACGTGGAGGCTCCTTGTCACCAAGGGATTAATGGAGTTGCAAAAACACCTGGCTAACGATGGCTTCCATGCTATGGGAGGAAAATGTGACTGAGGAGAATGCAACATGGCAATACACACTCTCTTCCCTTTTCTTCTAGCCTGTCTCTCCCATAAGACTTGCTCAGTGCTTTTAAAGTGGTTTCTTCCTGGAGGGGAGTACCTTCCAGGCAAAAGACACCTCTGACACTTGCTACGCAACTTGGCTCCCAGCCCAGCCCAGCCCAGACTTAGCCCTTTACACTTTCCTCGGCCAACCGTGCCTTGAAAACAGCCCCACACATTCAATCTGATTTTCCCCCTGCCTCAGTAACACAGGTTATGCAAGCCTTCCATTAATCACATTTTAGCTATGTGGGAGAGAACTCAGCAGTCCTCACATTCACCAACTATGCAACTTGGTTCTCACCTATTCAACATACTCCTACGCAGCAGCTTACATAAAAATAAGACACCACGAGAAAACAGAGAACACAGGCCGCTCATCTGTAGTAGCAGTTTTGTCTCTTATGATCCAGTATGGATTTGCTCTACCTTTTCACTCTGTCCTCCACACAGCCCCACATGCCTGTAATATAACTAAACCACTACAAAGAATCTACAGGCAAATGTTTGTGTTGGTTTTCATCCCCCCAAATAAAAGTCACAGAACCAAAGAACTACAACATGCAACTCCCCACCCTTCCCCAAGTTGCCTACCTCCTTCCAAAATATGAGTCAAGTTTATTCATAATAGTGCCTGAGACTAAGAAACCCACGATTCGTTAACAGTGCCTAAACCCAAAATAATGCGTCAACACCCATCCTTGCCTGAGACTGAAAGCCTCACACCTCTGAACTGAAAACTTAGCCTGTATCTTGCATCGCAAGCTGTCCTCCCGCAAGCACGCTGACCATGACCAGTATTTGGGCTACTTCACCCTGCACCACCAAAGCAGCACTGCAATAGGTATTCATTGTTCATTGCAAATAAGACTCATTATGACTTTTTTAAATACATTATCCATTTCCACTCAATTTCTAAAAACCTCTAATATTGCAAACACCACCCTTGTTGAAGGGTAGTTGCAGGGGGAACGCTGACTAGGAAAGGAAAATGGTTCACGTGTTGATACAGCTATAAAAAATAAAAAAGGTAATTGCTTAATCAAGAGTCCCATGCTTACTAAATACCACCTACATGAAATGCCAATACTTCTTTAAGAATTCTTTCCAGTTCCAAACTGGATCATCTACATTCGGCAAATCTTGGCTGTGTTACTGTAAACACTCCAATTTCAAATTAACAGCTAACAACTGTCGCAAGACTGGGAGCAGGATGCCTTGATCTCCAAATTCAGAGATGAATTTCTATTTTCACTTGCAGTTTTTAAGAACCAGGTGAGAAAAGAGAGGTCAACTCTGCCCAGGGACTGAGTTCCTACGTGTCAATGCTGCAGCACAGAAGGAAGCAAGCACTGACCTCTCTGCAAGCTGTTGTCACTGCTTACTTTAGAAAGACATGCACTTTTATTTATTTTAGCCTTTCACAATTCCCAAATGTCTGGGGTAAAGCCTTAGTGGTAGACCGGAACACCACTCCTGTTTTGAAGGGTCTGAGCACTCCCACCTCTTCTTTGCTTCCTTCTGGATCTCAAGTTGGAAGGGACCCACAAGGATCGTCAACTCCAACTCCTTGCTTCTCACAGGACTGCCTAAGACTAAACTATATGACCAAGAGTATCGTCAAAATGCTGCTTGAAGTCTGACAGGTTTGGTTCCCTAACCACTTCCATGGAAAGCCTGTTCCAGTGACTGACCACCCTCTTAGTGAAGAGCCTTTTCCTAATGTCCATAAAGGAAAGTTCACACAGGTTCCACATACTCTGCTTGCCAAAGACAACATTGAGTTTTCAACACCAACCACGAAAGAAAATTCATCAAACAAATAAAAAAAACACCCAAAAACCAAGCAAACCCCAACTTTTAAGGTTCTCCTCCTAGTATTGAAAAACTAACATTCAAGTCACTGCAAAATGCTCAGGCCAATATGACTCATTCACTCACAGAAACTACACTGCTAAAAATAAGCCGTGATCTACAGGAATATAAACGCTTTATAATGCCACACGCTGTGTCATTGTAGCTAAGAGTTTGCATCACTGCCTTAAAGCATAAGCTTTGCGTCTGGAGACATTAAAATAGTAGGTAACAAGGTAATTCAGTGAAAAAGAAGTTACACGCGAGGTTCCAGTAACGTAACAGATTCCATTTACACACAGCAGATGAACTAGATGCCATTTCCTCCTGCCACAAAGATGGTTCCAGAGACATTCCACTCATCTCATTCATCACAGAAGACTGCAAAGTGAGCTTAATGCTGTCCCTTGCACATCAGTTCAAGCATTCTGAATTTGCTCTTCCTGGAACAAAAAGGCTTACAGAAAAGAACTAGGAGCTCACAAGAAACTTAAGATGGCTTTTGTAAAATAACTCATGAAGAAGATGCCTGCAAAACCCCAGGGAGAAAGACTTAAGGCCATGTGTTTTCATTAAGCCTGAACACCATCTGCATGCGAGGCAACAGATGCCGTACAATTATGTGCATCACCCAGACTGTCTTGGTCAGTTAAGTAGGTGGTGAGTTTAATTATTCCATCTAATGTTCCACAATCACATTACATATCATTACATAGAAAAATCTCAGCATTATTAAAAACCATTTCAGTGGGTGCTCAGCCAGGTACCTACAAAACCACACAAAATAATAACTTCAACTTTATCCCCACTCAAGTTTGCACTAATATTTGTTAGGAATGAAGGGTTAATTTGCGCAACTACAAAAAGAAGTGGTTGGCTGGTCAGGTGAGTGGTCTGCTGCAAAGGAACTACGTAGAACTGTCAGCATGTAGATAGTGCTAATAGGAAAGAAGGTTTACTTTACAACTGAAAGCTAAGAGAAAGCAAAATGATTAGAAGCCACAAAAAAGAAATAAGTGAGGTTCGTTCTTATTTATCGTGCTGTCATTGCGCTGAGGAGCCCTGCTTACACGGTATCTGCTCCACTGGACTTTCCCTGGTGGAGGGCCAAACAAGCCACACATTAACATACACCTTAACATTATCCTACCGCATCATGAAAAACAAAGCACAGCCCTGGACAGTGTGAAATGAAGTTATAATCTATTGTTTAAAAAAAGAAAAAAAAAAAAACACAAAGCAAAAAAGAACCCAAAAAACCAGTATTACAGACTTCATGACTCTGTGCAAAGAGATGTTTCGGGTCAGAGGGAGGTCACACTGCTAGCACAAATATAAATGCCAGCGCTGCTTTTCCATGCCAAAAGAAGGAACCTACAACACTGTGCACTGGTAAACTTATAAAAGCTGTCTTGTTTTTGAAAAGGCAAGCTTGTGTTTCTACAGACATAGATAGTCACATAGCTCCCATGCAAGGTAACACCTTAAGATGAATTTGATTCCTTTTTACCATTCTGGAAGATCCACAGCCAGTAAAAGCCGAAGTGAAGGCCTCCTTTCAGTGCAGAAATTCAGGGGTCCCCCATTTAAAATTGGAAAGCTCAGGGCCCAGCACTGATGAGACAGCACACCTGAAGAGCCCACACACAGGTCAGAAATACCCAGCAGTGCACAGTGAGCACCTATGAACTGCAGGCATTGCACACACCAGCTTCAGCCTCCTTGGCAATGAGGGTCTGTAAGCATCACAGGTGCCTACAAGCCTTTCCAAGGTATTCTTTGCAGTACTGCCAAGTGTTAAACCAGGCTGGGTACCAAAACATCCTTTAGGCTTAAAAAAAAAACCAACAAAAAAAAACCAAAAAAAAAACCCACAAAAAAAAACCAAACACAAAAAAAAACCAAACAAAAAACAAACAAACAAAAAAAAAACCACACTCAGAGCCATTCTCATCTGTGTTTTGTCTCACTGGTGGACTCATCCTTTACAAAATCTTCAAACAGCTCTCAGCACTTTGGTTCATGTTTAGCCAGTTATTTGTTTAGGCTTCTGATCTCTTGAAATATAACACAACAAAAAACAAGGCATAAGGATCCACAGAAAAACAACAGACGGTAGCTTCTTGTTCCACATGAACAAGTAAGCCAAAAAAGACGTGTGTCAGGCTGCATCACAAAGAGTGTTCACTGTTCATTTCTATTTGGACTCATTAGAATCAGGGACAAATGGAAGCACCACTAGTGCTCAAGCAGCACTGCACTGAATATGTTGTTTTCATGGTAATAAGAGTACAAGTTCTCTGAAAAACATACACAAAAACCTCCACCCAAATTGTTAGCGTGGGCAACAGACTAATGGAAGTAGTCAATTTTCCAAACTCTTAGCATCTGATTTCATTGGAGCCTGAATTCAAAGAGCAGCATTAATTCTTTCACTTGGGAAAAAGACTATATTCCTAAATAACCCTCTGTGGCTTTAATACATGCAACAGAGGAGAAAAAGAAATGAGCATGTGACAACTCACTAGAAGATAGACCTAGTATATTCTATTTGTTAACCAAACACCTGCATTGCCATCATATGTGACTATCTGGCCATAGTTGTCATCGAGGGGATGAAAGAAACAAGTGAGCAAATGCCCTTTTTCCATTAGAAGCATGGACTTGATCTGAAATCATCAAGCAGTTCTGCTGTTTCAGGCAGACAGAAACTGCAACAGTGCACAGGACAGCTTCCATCACACTTCCACATGGCTGTCAACACACAGTCCTTCACCACCTCGAGCACTCAGTCATATTACTGCCACAACATCTCACTGGCAGAACAGCTGCCTCTTCTACAGATCATTTCACTAATACTTAAAGCTTTCTTCTTTTATAAGGATGAGTTTGGAATTTACATTTTGGGTGAAGAAACAAAAAGCTCTTGCTAAGCCTGGATATTCAAATTAGGACAAACCATTTTATTTAATTATTGTTTAGCAGGTTATGCGACCTCTCATGACAACTTCTACCTGAACTCTCAGTGAGGGTGGAGTGAGGAAGTCAAACCTTTTGTTTTCTGCATGCTGCATCATACTCCAGAGTAGCTGTTGGGTATTTATCTACGGAGACGTACCTCAATGAATGTCAAAGACTAATAAATATTAAAGTAGGGTGGTTTGCTTGCTTAAGCTTTGGCACTGCACTCAGTTACTGAGTCAAATCTCCAAGAGCTGTTCAGCCTGCCAGTGCTATTTCTTCCGCAAAAGCACTGGTCTATATGTAGGTCAGCAGAAAAACTTCATTAGGTAGAGAAGAGCATCCAAATTTTCCAGCCTGAAGTAGCAACAGGAATTTGTATGGGAAAAAATCGCATCCTTGTAATGTTCCTTAAAGGAAGGAAATAAAACCTCAGAAATATTTTGTTGCATGATAAAGCCTACTTGTAGCAAAATCAGACCTACACAACCTGAAATTTTTTTCATTTTCTTTTTTTTTGTTGTTTTGTTACTATGACTTAACAGATGCTTGGAAGAGTTACTCTTGCATAAAATGTCTAATGAGAGAGAAGTAAAAAGAGCATGCAATTGTAGAAAACACTACTACTACTAAAAAAAAAACAAACCTGCTCTGAAAGCCTCTCCATGTTGTCAGTCTCACTTTATTACTCCATAGAGACACAAAAAAAGGGTTGATTAAAAAATTATAATCTAGCTGATCAGACAAACTTCCTTGTTTAAAGAAAAGCAAAACAACTTGCAGGGGAGTGTATTGTGCAAAGTCTAAATACAGACTGACAGTGTGTTAAAAGGGCAAATATTGTAATTTCTAGGAGCAAATGCAGTTTCTAGGAGTAAGATGAAAAAAAACAAACACCAACCAAAACAAACTCAACCCATGTTAAAATTTAAACATCTCAGGGCTATAAAACATATTGTACTAAATTTTTAATTTAAAGTAGGCAGATTCATTAGGAAAGCCTGACAGTGGTCTCATCTGACTGTGTGTCTGAGCACAGTAGAAAAGATGAAAGCACAGGGCTCTGTGCCCAGCTACACAATCTTTGAGCTTGGCACACAAGGATCTGGAACAAAAATTCCAGCTATATCTAGGACTGTAGATAAGCAGTCTCACTTTTCAGTTTCCCTTCTTCCTTGTAAAATAAATTTCCAAGTAGTTTTCAATATGTGCTTCCGTTTCACATTTCCATTCCTGCAGCACGTTCATTTGTGCTGCTTCCTGTTATCTGGATAAACCAGTTATTCTGTCATGAGTCAAACTGCCACCTAGCATCCCTCTCTCTCTCAAAAAGAAAAAAACCCCAAATACTGACTTAACTTTCCATCAGCTGCATAGACTCCAGTCTTCCAGTGGATGACAAGTTTCTCTTGACAGCATAAGGATTTACAATTATTTTGATTTTAAGATGACTTATATTCTTCCTTCTTCTGCCAAAAGCAAGTAAAGGGGGAAAGTTGCAAGTACACCAGGGAAGATCAGGCAAAATTAGTTGAAAATCTTGTGTGCTGTCTCTCAAATTAAGATTCAAACTACTGGTCTTTAGAGTTGCTTTTTACATTACAAAAGAGCTTAAAAAGCTTTAAATTTTAAAAAATATTTTCGTTTGAGCCACTGGAGAGCCCAGGCATCAAAGCTAGCTCAAGTTGTTCCTCACAAACTCACCACAAGTTTCACATGATCTCTCTTACTCCATTGCAGAGAGAAGGCAGGAAATGTCCACAAGACTCACCCAACCTCATCCAGCCCAGAGTGAGACACTCAGCTGCCCAAAAGCTGCTCATCTGCAGCAAGGTCTGTCACTAACAACCACACTTGTCTCAGCTTTGGATGGCAGAGGGAGAGACACTGAATCTTCTTGCAGCTTCAGGAAGAGCTGGGCAAGATGCATCTACCCAAGAAATACTTTGTCCAAGATGAAGCCTCTTCCCACTGTACACCTTTTCCCTTAGATGAAACACAACTTCTGTTGGCTACGCTGCAACAATTTTCAGTTGTTTGCACAGGACATCCAGGTGCTCCACCAACCCTACCTGCTTAGCAAGGAAGGAGCGAGGACAGTATCACCCTCAGACTGCCTAATATTACTACTTGGGGTACTTTATACAGTGATGTAAGCCTTCAGCCTCACAGTACTGTGATCAAACTTTGCTCTGGGTGACTATTAAATATTTCACAATCAGGAGAAAGGAGATAAGGCTTTATTTCTGCAATTTCCAATCGCTCTGCAAAAGCCTGATACAATCAAATTGCTTCAATCCAACTGATCCTGAACTTAAGTTATCACTCACTAATACCCCACAGGAGAGCAGAGACTCCCATCCCCCTATTCTTTTTATGCCTGCCAGCAAGAAGACAGATTTATTTCTTTAGGATTAGCATTTTGCTATTGGAATGACTGGATATACCAGTACTGTTGCAACAAATCAGCATAAACCATAATCTCATTACAAAGCTATGGGATAGATTAATCCACTGAAAAATCCAGTTTGTTCCAAGACAAGGTTTTCTCTAGCTGCAAATACACAGAGACAGCATCTCAGCGAGACTTAAAAAAACCCTGCTTGACCTACTGCAGGGAGGAGAAGAACGAATATTTTAAATAAGCAGTAAGTGGAATTTTGGTGCCACTGCCACTGATGGTAAATGCTCTGCTGACTTCAGCAATCTCACAGTTTGAACCTTGGCATCTTGCTTTCTTTGTGTTCATAAGAAAACTAGTGAGGGGGAAAAAAAAAAGCAAGCGTAGTAACAACACAGATTTCATTGAGCTTTGTTTGTGTTTATTTCAAGCCTTCAGAACAAACATCCCAGAATGAGAAACCTTACTTTTTATGAATTCAAGCCGAACAAGCCAAAACACATCTTTCAACACAGACTGCTCTCCACCCCCACACAGGGGGAAAAAAACCACGCAGTACAACATCTCCACATTTACATTCCAAAACACAGTAACTTTCTGCTACTATCATAATTATTCTTCTTATTAATATTGAGCATCATCAGATGTAACTGCAGATTTGCTGTACCCTCATGACAGATTTAGCTCTAAGATTGATCCAACAAAACAGTCAAGCACTGTGGTTATTTACAAACCACCTAGAAAATCCCAGCAAGTCTTCAAACTATTCTGATACTCTGCAACATATTGAATAGTGCCAACTATTTATCATGGTATCTTTTATTTGAATGGAAAAAAAAAAAATCTTAGATTCACTCAATATATTAAAAAATGAGATTCTTATGGAAAAAAGCTTTCTGAAGCCACCAAAGACCACAAATCTGAAAGGTTAAGAATAATAGCAAGGCATGACAAGTTTTAATGACACTTAAAATGGTCACAGATTAGAAATATTGAGAAGAAAGTTAAATAAGTTTTCATTGCATGCAACAGAGCTTCCAGCCTAGTTTATTGTTACCACAGAGAGGGAGAGAAAAGAATTATGTTTATCCCATGTTTAGTTCATTTTCCATTTTGGATTCTCATGACCAAAGTTGAGAGGGTAAAAAAAAATTAAAATATTTATCTGCCCTTTGCAATCAAGGCATCAGGCCTGGAAATGAGGAATACTGTGAGGTCCACCAGAGGATACACTTCCAAGTGCCTGTTTAGCATTAGGTGTTTAGCTGGAGAAGTTTAATACTTAAGAGGCAGGAGGTCAGCATTTAGCATTGCACTACATGCTGTTATTGACTTCTTATTTACTTCCAAGAACAGATACAGAATGGTTGCTTTAGTTGATCAAACTGGAGGTGGCTGTGCACCTTAGCTGCTACAGAAATCATCTCTCACCACGTGCAGTGGTTGGGAGTCTGGTCAGTGAAGGCTGGCTAAAGCTCCTCGGATTCAGGATGCCGATGAAGAAAATTTTTATCCTACCAACCTCATGGATTTAAGAGCTAGAATGTGATTCTGGATTGCCCTGGCAGACAGAAAACCAGCCTATTCATTCAGATTTTTCCTGGGCACAGCATGAGAGCTGGGGAGCTCCCATTGACAGTTATTTATAATTAGATGATATTTTAAAATAGTATCCAAGTAAACATGCTCTGTCCTCTCATTATATATCTCCAGTCCTAAAGAGACACTATGCTACTTTGTGTTGCACAGCAGTGATCCCTGTTTGAACTTGGGGCATCTTGGATAAGCTTCCAATTAACAATAAAGTAGCCCAAATGCAGGAGCTGCTCAAGCATAGTTTTCTTTGGCTTTGAGGGAACTCATCATTACAATTTAATTTGTCTCTCATTTTTCTTGCAGCCTGTGTTAAGGATGGAGTCAAAACAGCTGGAAGTGAACAAAAGTTCAGCTCTGCTCTGAAGTGGGGTTGCCACCTGGCTGCTTGCCCAGTGGCCTGGCCCACCTCCCCGTGCTCTCACAGACTGAGCAGGCACTAATGGATTGTTCACACACAGCACCCTCTTGTTGGAGCTGCCACTGCCTCTGCATTTTAGCTACGTCCATCCTACCTCTTCTGCTCAAACCAGAAAAATCCAAATATCACTAGTAAGTGGGTAATGCCTCTTCAAACACAGGCTGACTGCATACATAGAAGTTTTGAACGCTCAGCTCTAATTAGGCACCTGTTTGGTTACATCCTGGAACAGTATCTGAGTAATATGGGAATACTAACAAGAGTAATACAATCAAAGCTGCCCCTACATATTTTCTGATCAACAGTTTCAATCCTGAATGCAATTTATTACCATTGTTTCAGAGAAATTTATTACCATTGTTTCAGAGAAATCTACACTTAAATTGTAAGGTAAAAAAGAACGGCTTTGTTTTTAATAAAACATAAGGGACAAGTGAATAACAGTTCTTAACAGCTCTTTGATAATATTCATATGATTTTAAGAGGGCACAAAAAAAAAATAAAATAAAACTCCTCCAGTGAATAGGAAAGCTTCTATTGGTAAGCAGCATGCAGAATACAGAGTGAATTAAAAAAAGACCGCCATGCCTCACTTTCCCCTTGAGGGCACATTTATCTTTGCCTACAGGCAATTTGGTCTTAAGATATTTTGTTATATATTGACAGGAATCCAAATGATATTTGACATTGCAACCCATAAGACATGCAACAGAAAAATCTTCTCCTCCAGCTCACCCTACATTCAGCTGCAGTGCTGTTGCAGCTTTGCTGGTTGTCCACAGCCACATCCTGGGTCCAATGGCTGCAGTAACACGGGTGTGTAACTAGTCATATTTTGTATTTTCACACACAACCCTATCACCTGAGTCACACATGCTGATGCTTTCTATATTTTCCTGCTATGAGTTTCCTGCTTCACATTCAGAGACTAAGACACAAAAAAACCTCTGACCAGAATGAAATTACATAAATGCAACTCAGATAAGAACTCAGATTTTACTCTATGTGTGTGGTTATGGCCCCTTCATAGAAGAAGCAAGGCATTTTGACCTTTGAATAAATAGAAGCTTCAACAAAACTGCTAAGAAAGAAGCAGAAATAATTAAATCCTTTGGAAACCAGCAGGGATATACACATAAGATTCACCTTTCAGCTCAGCATATCATATAACAAATGGATAAGGAATATGATTATTCTTACAAATACACAGCATCCCCACTCTTGTTCTCTAAGTTGAGCAAGCAGTCAGCGCTGGCTGAGAAGAGGAAGCATTAAATGCAAAGCCTACCAATTCACATTTGAGTCCTGCAAAACTCCCTTCACTGAAGTTAAACAAAACAGCACATCAACAGCAAAGTGTCAGACGCCACAAGGGAAGATCCCAAATTACCTGCACTGATAAAAACCATCCCTCCGCAGCAAAGCCCAGAACATCTATCTCCTTCCAACAGGAATGAGCTGCAGTTCCAATTTCTGGTCTCAGTGACCAGAAACCTTGAAGTCTCCAGAATTGCCTGAAATAACCTTCCCTGCTTGCTTTCTCACTTCTACACACAGCTATCCCTCCTGGAACATGTGCAGCCAAACATTATCTGGTCCAAGAAACACCTTTTACCTCCAAGTCAAGGGAAAAGAAGAGGGCACAAAGCAAAAAGGTATGGAGGAATGAAGAACTAGAGTTTACACAGAAACTGAAAGAAGCTGGAGGACAGACAATACAACAGATGGAAGAGGTGAAATTAAGGACTATCCCATCTGGAAACGTGAAAGGATAACAGAAAAATAGAAGCAGCTTCTTGCAGTGCTCCATTCTGCCACTGCAAGACAGTACTGAATGCAGTACCTGACAGCGACCTTGGAAACGACTGCAGATAACCTTGCAACACCTACTAGAAGCCCACAAGTGAAGGACAGAAGCCTGCAGAATGATGCAGACTGAAGCCAAGGGTTCCTTGAACCCAACCATGCCCCAAAGGCACCCACTGAAAGACGCAACAGGAAAGCTGGACAAAAAGAGGAGATCTGTGCCCATGTGCCTTTTTCTTCCCACTCCTTAGAGAAAAAGCTTCCTTCATCTTTCCACCCCAATCTTCCCTCTTTCATCTCCAAAATGGTGAGGTGCCAGGAAGCAAAAAGAATAGTCAGCGCTCACTTTTAGTGGGGCAAATAAGCAGTTGGAACAGCAACAACAAAAAAACTGCAAACAGAAAAACAAGCACAGGAGAGGGGATATTCAAGCATTTGTGGGTTACTTTGAAATAGTTCTTGGAAGTTAGTAACTTGAGTATTTAGGCTGCATGACTCTTACAAACCCATCTGCAAGGCAGGCGTGCTCTGCTGCAGTCCAGCAGCTCAGCTCGCTCAGTGCTCAGCAATAGCCCTGGCAGCACAACACAGAGTAGGGGGGGACATTTTCCAGGTGACTGTTTAGGTTACACACAGGGACCTTCCTCCACCTGTGCCCTTGGGTCAGTCTTGGGCACATATTTTTTACATTCAGGACAGAGCAAAGGCTTATTCACTCTGTTTTAGGTGGCTAATCTCTATTCACTCTGTGCAGCTAGCCCACATGCTTCTTGCAGAGGAGAACTGTGTCCCCATGAAGCCTCAAGTACAGCACCTTGCCTCAGGACACACACCCTGACACTGCATCCTGACCAGTGGTTGATGATCCCTAAGACAGTAGCCACAGCCTCCTGGCCTGTCCCTGAAAGCCTGTCACCCACTGAGCCATGTCCTCACCCATGCCAGGTAGACATTTTGCCATGAAGGCACCGAGACAGCAAGCAAAGCAGCACATGGCACACACACTGGCTTGTCAAAGGTGGCTTTTCTTTCAATTTTCCCATTCCCCTAGCTCTGACAAAGGCGAAAGGCCCCAGTTTCCTTGTCACCACCACAATGTTTTCCCTGCTCATTTCACAAATAGAATTGCAGTATATTGTGTTTTACGTAACGTTTACATTTGAGTCACTAAGTTTCAGCCTCGGCATGAAGCAACTTCAGTATCAACTTCATCGGGTTGAGCTTTCAGGCATCTTCGTCTCTGAGACCATATTTAGATCTTAACCTTGGTTCTCTTTAGGAGCCCAGCAGCATTCTCACAGACCAGGGAAATAATCATGCATCCAAGTTCTCCATGATCACAACAGGATTATAACAACTATAAAGAAAAACCCAGCAAACAAAAAGGGCACTTTTCAAGCAATTTTGCATTTCTTGAAGGTCTGTACTTCCAGGAAGCTCCATGTGACCCTCCCCACTGCAAGAAGATTTGCTACTTTTCCTGATAAAATCACCATCCACTTTCCTCTGCTGAGATCACATCAGCTCTTGCCTTGGCATGCAGATGCTGCGGTCTCACACAGGAGTCCCCAAGTCCCCAGAACCCACCGCTCCAACAGCAATCACTGGGCACTTCATGTCTTCATCATGGCTTGATCCACTCAGTGTGCATTCTACAGGCTCAGGAGTATCTTCCTCTGCACAACAGACAACCTGAGGGATGAGCAGGCTGGACTCCAAACCCTCCCTACTGTTAGAAAGACAGTTCTGGCCCCCAAGATGAGCACCAAACCTGGCAGGGCAATACACCATGCAGCAGCATTACAGGAGATAGAGACACAGCAGCTATTCTTGCTGGTGCAAAGCCTCAGCAAAGCGTGCAGGTGCACTGACAAAGCTGTGATTTATTAGTTTTATGCCAACATGCACACTACCTCAGAGACTGCAGAGCAGATGTGGCCCTGATCCTCAGCAAAGACACTCTCTTCAATCTGCTTATACACCTCAATTTTACGTTTCTGTGCCAAGGCCTTGAGGTGAGCAGACAGAGCTTACAGGTGGAGGCACAGCGAAGTTTGCTCCACAAGTTTTTCATACTGTAAGTGGTATGAAAATTGCAGACCACAAATGCTACATCAAACTTGTTCCAAAGCGAAGTGCCATTAAAAGCAAAAAATTTCAGACTTGAAATATTGGCTCACTGAGTCTTACGAAGGTTGATTTTGAGTCATATGCAATCCAAATTAAGATGATAATATTTTCCTATAGGAGAGAGACTTAAGCTTTCCTAATCCAACGAACTTGTTACTCCTAATGCCAAAAGGAAATACAGCAACACCCATGCCCTTTGCTGCTGACAAACCACCACTGGAATGACTGGAACACACTGCAGGTCTTCCCACAACTTCCATCAAATCCTGTAGCACCAGACCACACTGTCCAATATCCTCCAGCACTTTGTCTTGGCATGCTCCCTGGAGTTGCCTTTGCTGGGGCATTAGAGGGAGTGCCAATTCACGTAATCACCAAAGCCAGGAACACCTAGTTCCAGAACAGCACTTACAGACAAAGCAGAAAACAACAAAATCCTTCTTTCCTATGCTAGACTTAAACCATTCCTTGCAACAGCAGCATATGATTCATCACACCACATTTGTTTTAAGATTAAGGGTTCTACTAACTGTTCAAGGCACCTTAATACCTTTGATTTTATGTACATATTGTGCATTATTTGAAAGCTAGATGTAAATTAAATGGAGGGGGGGAAAGAAAGAAAAAATCCCATGGATTTAAAGTTACAGCACTTGAATTCCAGCTAAGTAAAGACTAATGGCATTTCACCTTTCCATACCTACACTACTGAATTACCCAGAAAGTGTTTGTCCAGGTACGTACACAAGGGCTTCACCTAACAGAGTCAAAACTTTACAAATTGGAACAAAGAACTGGGAGTTTCACACCTCGAATAACAGAAAAGAATATGAACATCTATTAAGTATGCAAGAAATAAGAGCAAGGCAACTATCTTCAATCTTAGCAACCCTACCACACTACCAAGGGTTCAAATAGCTGGGTAAAGAATGCAGAATACACACTACTGCACATTGAATCATTGCCAACCATGAAAGCAGCTCAAAGAAATCATAGATTTTTAGGGGCAAAATGGGTATGCTGCTGAACTCTATCTACCTCACTGGATGTCTGTGGTACTCCTGGGAATAGGTGTTGCCAAGTTACTGGCCTCTGTCTCCAGAAGGGCACTATAATCTTCACAGACACCATTCGGTAGCTGCAGGTTTTAAATGAATTAAAAGCTTTTTCACTAAAATGTTTCTGGAACAGATCTCTGCCAGCAGAGGAGAAGGAAAAAAACAACAACCAACTAAAATAAAAACCCAGAAGCAGTGGCTAGTGGCAACCTGACAATTGTTTTTTCATTCAACTGTCTGGATGGAAACAGCAGACTGCACAGTAAAGGAAGAAAGAAGAAGCAAGGAAGTGATACTTCTGAGATTATATTTTAATGGCAGAATGCACACTATAGACAGTTGGACTTTCAAAGCTGCTCAGCACATAAGGAAGAAATCAAACCATGTGGATATATCTTGAGGATTTTTGCCTTCAAATCAGAAACACTTGTTGGCCCAATGTGAGAATTGTCATCTACCACACTACACTATATAAGACAGCCACAGCTAGAGCAGGCAATCAGATCACAGCCACTACCCAGGGTCTGAGCATATCTGAAAACTCTTTCTTGGTCCACTGAAAAGCTGTGCCCTACCCCCACATGGTACCTTTTAAAGATTTATTCAATAACAGACTACTGAGACACCCTGCACTAGCTTCTCAAAAGAAGGAGGTCATTCAAGACAATTAAAACACGATAGCAGCATTAAGACCTTTAAAGAGTAAGTCTCTTTGTAGCTTTAAAGTATTGTTCAACTTCACAGATAACCTGCATTTGTGGAGTGACGCAAGGCAAAATTTTCATTATGTACACAGCCACGTTGTTCTATTGAGTGTGATGTTCTTTGATAAGATGTGAGAGTGCTCAGTTTCCAGATATATGGAACTCGAATCAGCTCTGCAGGAATGTGCTGCACAGAACAATAGGGTCCTGAACATGACTGGAATAGACAGATGTCACCATGAAAAAGTTTTGACACGGAAGAGAAAAAGAGAACCTGAAATAAAATAAATAAGTAAAGAAAATCCCTTTGTCCCCAGAAGCAACAGCAGCACAAACTCATTATTCACCCACTGCTGATGTGCACAAAAGTTGTCCCGGGGCAAGAAAGAAGAAGTAACCTTTTACATTTCTTATCCATTTTACTGATTTTTCCTTTCTTTATAGCCACTAATTCTGTCATTTCAGCACATTTGCAATGCATAAGGAAGAATTTCCTTCAGAGTCTCAGTGGCTTAGCAAGATCCATGATCTCACTTCCAAGAAAGTTCAGTATGGTTTCCCTATCATGCAATGTAGGGAATCACTTCTCTATGAGTTGAGGAGAAGTGCCATTATGTTTGATCAAGAACACCATTATAATTTTTTTTTTTTTGAGCATGAGTAAATATGTTTATCTCTTGTCAAAAAAATACATAAAAATCAGAGGACCTCATGCACTCTTACTCACAGAAACTATAGCCTTTGCACACAAACTGTGAAGTTCTGTGAACTCTTCCAGTTCATACCCACTACCTACTAGCAAAGGCTCTCTTTACTTGTGGAAACACAGCAGGAGTGTCTGGGAAAAAGGGAGTTCTGCTAAGAGAAAGAAGGACAGACTCTTGGGAGTCTGAAGGGAGCAGTGAGCTTACAAAAAAAAAAAAAAATGCTTGGCCTGAAGCTCAGCTCTATGCAAAGCAATATTTTCCAGATCTTAACCTTGATAGCATTTCTCTTTCACTCTCCAAAACTATCCTTAGAAAAATAATTGCCAGAAATTTAAAGCCCTG
Organism: Anabacerthia variegaticeps; assembly: GCA_035583185.1. Classification (NCBI taxonomy): domain Eukaryota; kingdom Metazoa; phylum Chordata; class Aves; order Passeriformes; family Furnariidae; genus Anabacerthia; species Anabacerthia variegaticeps. The sequence goes on from JAWWEW010000078.1 coordinate 107,112,220, forward strand.
AGATAACCATCCACTACACCGTTTCCATGTTAGCAACAAGACACAGTCACAGCTTTGCCATCAGCGTTTTCTACTGACGGTCTGAAGAGAGCCAAGGCAAGCCTCATGTGCACCCCTGGTTCTCACAGACCAGTGATGCTCACCTTTTGCCCTGTTGCAATCACCACACTGATAAGATCTTTCTACTGCGGGTTCCCAGAGCAGAATCTTTTCCCCACTGTACCCACCCACAAGTCTCTCACTGGGGTGGGATTCAGTTGTGATAATGCAAATCAAGACTGGTGGCGGTGGGGATGAAGGACAAGAAAAACACAGCACAAAGTTCGCTCCTCTCTTGCCTCTCTCTTCTTTTCACGTGAAAGAGCCCACTCAAGTGAATTCCAAGTGTGAGATAAAGCCCATGCATTTTCTTTGGTATGGGGTTTAGCACTCTTTTAGCAGGTTTTGTATTTGAGTTAACATCTAGAAATATTTGTTATAGAAGTTGGAAAAAATCCCCCGTAATAAAAACCATTTACTTCATCTCAAGAGTGACAGGTTTGGGGTTTTTTTCAGTCTATTTGTTCAGTGAATAAAACAAAAATTCACCAGCAAAGTGTTAAAACACATGAACAGATTAAAACTAACAAAATCTGATTTATGACTTAACAGCATCCAAAAGCATAACCTGAAACACACTCTTAAAATTTAATCTGAAAAAAAAAGAGAAATTGACATATTTATCATTTTAGAGGGATAATGTAGGCACTGATGCCTAACTACTTCCAACTGTATCTTGATGTAACAACAGACTACTTCCTCCCATACCATCAAGAAAAACCTTCCCTTCTTAGCAGAGGTCCAAATTTAGTGCACATAAATATTTCATAGCTTCATCCTGTCAAGAAATCAAACTGAATTACTTAAGGGCATTTTTCCAGGAGCTACACATCCAAGTTCGAAGAATAAAACTGCATTCAGCAAACCCCTTCTCCTCCTTCAAACTGAAAGGTTTGAAGGTGAAGCAACGGTGAAAAAATGGAGATCTTATGTGGGTATCATCTAAGAACATTATCCACCTAGTGCTAAGCTCCATTAAGAAATGTAGAAACAACACAGCGAGACTGGCATCTTCTGAAGAGATTACACCTCCGGCTTTACAATCCTCTCCTACCTCCTGAACTGACAGAAGAAACAAATTCTGCCATTCACAAAACTTCATGATAATTGAAACAACCAGCCTAGAAACAACTCACTGCTAAAGACAGAGGCCAACCATAGAATCAAAAGGTGACTGAAGACAGACATCTACAGGTGGTTTGATTTCCAACAGCACAAAAGGCAGGCAGCTTCCACTGATCTGGAGAGGAATTCAGCACTTAAAGAAGAGATGAAGCCGTTTCTGTGTAAGCGAACCCTGACCCAGAGACAAAGCCGCACCCTGATAGAACTGGCACAAGAGATACTTTGCTAACAGGGATAGCCTTAAACTTCCTAAGCACTGGATGACACACATTTGGATTGGACTCTGCATTTATTTTCTTTAGTGTTGCATCGAGAAATTCTCTGACAGCACTCCACTTGTTAACTCTGCAAGACAAGGACAGAGATGAAGAGCAACCATCTGTCAACAGCCCTTGCTCCAGTCAATTCCACAAACATTGCACATTCCTAACTTTCCTCCTTTAGAAGACTATGAGCTGATTCATGGTTGCTTTCTCTTACTGCAAGACAATCTCCTGTGGAAAAAGGAATAGCGTTCTCTTTGTATCACCAAAACCATGGCGTCTGCGTTCTTTATAAAATATTGATTTGTCTGCCGTCTGTAGTCCCAGAAGTTAAAAGTAAGTCCATATGAGTAGGTACGACCAGACCCAAGAGCCTCTGACCTGGCCAGACCTCAACCAGCTCCAAGCCAAAGCCCTTTGCACAGCTATGCCTGAGCCTGCCTCCTGACAGGGCTTAGTGTGGGGTTGAACCACTGCTCAAGGGACACCTACACCAACAGCTGCCTCATGTCTGGCCATCTCAGGGCACGGGCAAAAGAGCTCAGGTCTGTTTACATCCACTTGCCTGTGCATATGCTCTAAGTGTGGCATATGGGAGAAAAAAGCCTTTGTCCAAAATCCAAACCACCTTTGTCGCCCCAACAATATGGAATATTCCCATCACTGGGTCCAACACAAGACCCAGCCCTCAAAAAAAAAAAATACTGCTTCCTTCAAAACCCATAAACTTTCTCTACCCACAAAGCTCTTTCAGGTCCCTTCCAATGAAGCAAGATAACAGGCATGTGGAGATAGGGAAGTACAAGACATAGAGAGACAAATTAATAAGTCATCGATATATACATCCTGTTAATGCTTGAACCACTGCCAGGAACCTCAAGTAAATTGACAGCCTTAAGTGCAGTGACTGGAGGCCATCTTAGCTATGTCTAGTGACAGCAGGTATTACCACAAGGAACTCCTTAACACACCAGCTTTACCATTCTCATAGGACAACACACATTTGACAGTATGATGAACAGGCAGATGCAGTTAAAAGAGCAAAAAGCTTTTCTTTAACCCATTCCTGAGTGCCGGCTCTGAGGAAGCACTACAAGTGTAAGGAAAAGTACTGCAAAATCAAGGGACAAAGTCAAAAACCATCACTGGATTATGGAAGCTGCCGTTAAGTAATAAACCAGTCCTGGTCTTGACCTGTACACTGGGGAGTAACAGAGGACAATGCCTGTACTAATTTTTAACTTTTCAAATCAACACAAAAACTTGATAAATCAAGAACTGCTCTATTACATTGTATAAGTACATGGTGAATTCATAAGCTAATGAATTAAAAAGCCTGGAATTTTTCCCCCAGTTTTGGAGTTGCCCTCTGCATTCTCTCGGAGAGTGGGATGGTTTTCATGGAGCTACCATGCAAGACACATACACATTATTACAAAGCAGTTGTCTGAGCTGACATAAAAATTTCCCCCAATTGCCCTAGTTCTCTGTGCAGACACAATTACTTTCTAAGACACGGATCTAGGAAAGGCAAAATGCTGCTGTCATAGCTCTTCTGTCAGGCTTGTTTCTTATTTTCTGAAGTAAATAAAAAGCTGCAGACTTGGAAACTGCAGGTGAGACCCAAGTGAACTGCAACAGAAAAAGTTATCTGGGGACTGTAAAGGCTTCTCACGCTGCTCCTCTTTTTACAGACCCGTGGCTTTCTAAGTGAAGTGCAACACTTGGAATTTAGCCCACTTGGCTACATAATATCCCTTTCTTATTTGGCCGCGTTGTAGCATCACTTCATCGCAACACCGCGCCTCCCGTGCTGAAGGTGCCCTGTCTCCCACGGCTAGCCGGGGACAGGAGGACCTGTCCCAGCAGGGCAGGAGGATGGCAGCGCCCGGCCGGAGGGAGCGGGCACGGCGGCTCCGCACCCGGCGGGGTTTGGATCTAAAGCGAGTGCAGATCCCGGCAGGTCCGAGCCCCGCACCGCGACCCTGCGGCGGCACATGCCGAGCGCCAGGAGCGCTGCGGGAGGAGATGGGGTGCCCCGGGAGGAGATGGGGTGCCCCGGGAGGACAGGGGTGCCCCGGGAGGAGATGGGGTGCCCCGGGAGGAGATGGGGTGCCCCGGGAGCGGCCGTCCTTCCCTCCCTCCCTCTCTCCCTCCGTCCCTCGCTCCCTCCCTCCCGGCTCCCTGCCGGCCCCACGCACCGCTGTCCAGCCGGGCGATCTGGGGCAGGCGGTAGGTGCTGACGAGCAGGTCCAGGGGCACGGCCACCGCGCTCCACTTGATGTCCTTGAGGCTGCAGCCCAGCGGCGGGCCGGGGTCCATCTTCCCGGCCCGGCCCGGCCCGGCAGCGCGGGGAGCAGCCAGGCAGGCAGCGCCGGCGGGGGGGGCGGCTGCCAGCCGGGAGGGCGGCGGAGCGGGAACGGAGAGGGAGGGAGGGAGGCACGGAGGGAGGGAGCGCGGCTCGCTCAGCGCCAGCCGCCCCGGGACACGCGGGGCTAGGCAGGCAGGGAGGCCCGCCGGGCGCCCGCTGCCTCTGCGGCGGCTGCTGCTATTGCTGCTGCTATTGCTGCTGCTATTGCTGCTATCGCTGCTGCTGCTGTGGCTGCTCCCGCCGCCCCCCGGGACCGGCTGGGGCCGCCCGCCGCCGCCGCCGTGCCTGGCCCAGGAAGCGCCATCCCAGCACTGACTAATCAACAGGGTGCGAGCAACGCCTGCGCAGCTGCCGCCCCTCCCCGCCGAAAGGGAAAGTGCCGCGCTGCCCGCCCGCGCTCGCTCTCACACACACAGACACACAGACACACAGACGCACGGACACACGGACACGGCCCGCTCGCTCCCCCCTCCGACCGCCTCCCCGACGCGCATCCCGCTCCGGCCCCCCGGACCGCACCTGGGAACCACCGGGGGCTGCCTGCCCACAGGGCTGCAGGCCACGGGAAAACGCGCAACCCGCTACTCGCTCCCTCTTCAAAGTGCCTTCTGTGATGGAGTCTTGTATGATCTTCACAAGATAATTAATGTTATCCTTCCTTTTGCGCGTTTTCATCTCCAGACTGCAGAAACTCTGGGAAATTAAACCAGAAAAGCTAACTCCCGGGTGGTGAGCACTGCACTGCGATTAAGTTTATTTTGTTCACTTCTGTGTCAAAACTGTTTCTTTTACTGCAGTAAACTTGGCAACGTTTAGGGCTGTACTGTTGACTAGAAACATAGAAGTGCCTTGCAGTGATTAGCAAAACGACTGACAGCATCCACAGCCAACATCTCACTCCAGGCTCCATCTTCTGTAGCGTCTATCCTTGAGACTGCCAGGAATGGCAGAGCTCAGGGAAGAGCTGTGGTACGAAGAGCCCTTCTGCCACTTGCCCTTCCCCATGCCCTGGGTGAAGGGCCAGACGCTGCTGCATGCCTTTGTCACTGCTGGTGCCACAGCACCGCCAGCATGAGGAGGGCTCAGACAGACATGCTCTTGTTCTGCTCTGCTGCAAACAGAGACTGGGACTTTACCCATGATCTCCATGATGAAACAAAGACCATGATAGCCAGTCGGCATAGAAGATTACAGAAAACCCAAGTTATCTTCCTTTAAGTGGATCTGGGTTGATTTGAATCTCATCCTGCTGTGAGTCCATGCTTTAGCTATATAGTTTGGCTCTGGGTTTTCCCAGCACTATGAAAAACCTTCATTCTCTACACTCCATCATGTTGCTCTTAGATCCTACCTACCAGAATAGTTAACTTCAAAACTTTTTAAAAATTTAGCTTTGAAAATACATCTCTTTTCCCAGTAGTTTCCCTTTTACAAAGTTCACCAGAGGCTTTGAACAACTTCACTGAATTAAGCTACTGAAGTGCAAAGTAGTATCACAGAATGGGTGAAGTCAGAAGGGACCACAGTGGGTCATCTGGTCCAACCTCCCTGCTCAAGCAGGGTCATCCTAGACCACATTGCACAGAACTGTATTCAGTCAGTTCTTCAGTCAGTGAGGGAGAGCCCACAACCTCTCTGGGCAATCTGTTCCAGGGCACGATCACTGGCACAATAAAGAAGTTCTTCCTCATGTTCTGCTACAGCTTTCTGTGCATCAGTTTCTGCCTGTTGCCTCTTGTCCTACGGCTTGGCAGCACCGAGAAGAGCCTGGCTCCACCTTCTTGACATCCTCCCTTGAGATACTTGTATACATTGATGAGGTCCCCTCTCAGTCACCTCTTCTGGAGGCTGAACAGGCCCAGCTATCACAGCCTTTCCTCATAAGAGAGATGCTCCAGTCTCTTAATCACCTTTGTTGCTCTCTACTGGAACCGCTCCAGGAGTCCCATGCCTTGTACTGAGGAGCCCAGACCTGGACACAGCACTCCAGATGTGGCCTCACTAGGGCTGAGTAGAGGGGCAGGTTCATCTCCCTTGATCTGCTGGCAATGCTCCTCCTAGTGCATCCCAGGATTCTGTTGGCCTTGGCCACAAGGGCACACTGCTGCCTCATGGACAGCTTGTTGTGCACCAGGACCTCCAGGTCCTTCTCCACAAAGCTGCTTTCCAGCAGGTTGGCCCACAGCCTGTGATGGTACATGGGGTTATTCTTCCCCAGGGGTAGGACCCTCTGTTTTCCTTCGAATTTCAGACAGTTCCCATCTTGCCCGTCTTTCCCACCTATTGAGCTCCTTCTGAAGGGCTGCACAGCCCTCTGGGGTATTGGCCGCTCCCCCCAGCTTTGTATTATCAGCAGACTCAAGCACTATTGCTGAAATATGGAAAGGAAAAGCATGGGTTTAACTCATTCAGGTTTGACGAGGTTACCAGGTGCAGTGTGTAAGGCAAAATAGATCAGGACAGATAGGGATTCACCAGAACATGAAGCACTAGTCTTGCAAGAATTGTTCTTAAAACACTATCTTGGGTACAATTAATTCCAGGACAGATACCATCTGACAGCATATGCTTCTCTCAGACATCATGCACTTCTGCTTTCTGGGAAGAAAAGCATCTTTTGCACAGAAATAGTTACTGCTGATTTTTATTGAAAGATTTTTTTTCATTCTTCAGATGGTAGTAGATGTCCTATGGCTTTTAAGTCCGTCTTCCTATAAAAGTGTTTATGTTCTTTCCAACCAGTGAGAATGCAGCTCACTCTTAGCCATTTTACTGGAACAAGGTGCATTTTAAAAAAATGTAACTTCTACATACTATCTGAATTTCATTCAATTGTTTCTGGAGGAAGAGGCACCATAAAGCCTACTAGTGACTCTAAGCGACTGTTACATATTCTAACTGTACTACAGCTCTCTCTTCTTGAAATATATTCTAATACTATATACGTGCAATTCAAATCATCAGCACATATGAATCTCAGATGATTTCTTGTTTTAACTGTACCTTTTGTATAATTAACACTTTAGAGAGATTTTTTTTTTTTTGGTGTCTAGCAAAGCCTTAGTCCCTTAGTGTTTTTACCAGCCTGGTTAACTTTAGCACAAAATTTTAATATTTTGCCACCAGACCTGGAGAGGAATCCCTGTGAGCAGGCCTCAGTTATGCAACATCTTAGTTCTTGTGTATGTGCTTTTCAGATGGTGGTCAGAGACAGTCTTTAACAATCAACAGCAAATTCTTTCCATAAAACCATAAGCAGTGGCAGAGGGACTCCGAATAATTCATGGAATTATTCTTAAATGCATTCTGAATTGACTTTCATGTTGATTTCACAACACATTTATGTAGCAGGCTCTAAAATCTCTAGTATATATTTATTTCATTGCCACTGCTAACATCTGAAATAGAACTGTTTACAACAAACTGATTTTAGTATGAATCTAGTAACATGCTTTACAGCATAGTACGCATACATCAAATAAAACTGAGCTTTATACAGTAAGTTTCATGTGAAGCCATAATAGTTCACTTTTCTTTAAAAAACCCCCATGAACTTGCATTCCTTCTTTCTACATGTGATTTGCCTTTATATCAAAGGCATGATTTTCATAATAAATATGTATAAGTCCAATGCGATATAAGAGAATATGCAGTGATCATTTCAGAATCAGATCCTAAATATCTAACTTTGCCTGAATCATAGAATCATTAAGGTTGGAAAAGACCTCCAAGATCATCGAGTCAGCCTTTGACTTAATGCTACCATGTCAACTAAACCACAGTACAAAGTGCCATGTTCAGTCATTTCCTGAACACCTCCAGGGCTGCTGACTCCACTACCTCCCTGGGCAGCCCGTTCCAATGCTTAGCAATTCTTTCCATGAAGAAATTCTTCCTGATGTCCAACCTGAACCTCCCCAGGCACAGCTTGAGACCATTTCCTCTTCTCTGTCACTCACTGCCTGGGAGAACAGGCTGATCCTCGCCTGGCTACAAGCTCCTTTCAGGTAGTCATAGAGAGTGATAAGGTCTCCCCTAAGCCTCCTTTTCTCCAGGCTAAACAACCCCAGCTCCCTCAGCCACAAGTCCACATAGGACTTGTGCTCCAGTCCCTTCACCAGCTCTGTTGCCCTTCTCTGGACATACTCCAGCACTTGAATGTCTTTTCTGGAGTGAGGGGCCCAAAACTGGACTCAGCATGTGAGGTGCAGCCTCACCAGTGTCAAGTACAGGGTGACTTGGTGGTCTGAGTCCTTCCGGCTACAGCATTGCTGATACAGGCCAGGATGCCATTGACCTTCTTGGCCACCTGGGCACATTGCTGGCTCGTGTTCAGCTGCTGTCAACCAGAACTCCCAGGTCCTTTTCTGACAAGCCACTTTTCAGCCACTCTCCCTCAAGCCTGTAGTGCTGCATGGGGTTGTTGTGACCAAAGTTCAGGACCTGGCAGTTCTTGTTGAACCTCATACAACTGGCCTCAGACCATTGATCCAGGGGGATCCTGACATGAGGGGGAAAGGGCAAAGAAAATAATGCATTTGATAGAGTTGATATCTGTGCATCTCCTGCTTTGAAGGAGAACACTACTCCTGTATTACCAGCAAAATCTAAACAATCTTTGCTCATGCAAGATATTATCAAGAGATCTGAGGGTCTGGTGTGAACATTCACCTTTTATCTTCCCTTTCGCTGTAAGAGGTGTCCTCCTTTTTCCAGTCAAATCCCTTATTTAATCTTTATTTATGCTAAGAATTCCATCTGTGGGAATTTGTGCAACACTGCCATCCAGACAGCTTTTTAGAGAACTAAATGAAGACAATTCTCTCAACTTACATCATATTTTCTAGTTCAGAAAATGCCTTTAAACACAGCATGTTCCAGTTTGGCAGGAAGTTTTTGGTCCTGTTGAGAGGAGTGGTTTTTCCCCAGTTGCACATTCCTCTGAATGTAACCCACAACGCAGATGCTTAGAAAAGAAGCAGTTGCCTTGCTCCAGGAGATGCGAAACAGAGAGCACTCACTCATGGTACCTGGAGCATTAGGTGAAACATGCTTCATCAGGTAGCAAGAATGAGGCATCCTGCAAACATTGCATGGGAACCTGCATATTTGCATCTCACTAAGGTGGGTGAGTGACTGGATCATACCTAAGCCACAAGTAGTAGAATATATTGCAAGAAGAAAAAACATGTATAGAAATTCATGTACTTGAAATTCTCATTAGCTAGATAGAGAAGAAATCAAAATTACAAATCAGTCTGACCTTCTTTCATCTAGTTTCATTGTTAGGAAAAGGAATTAAATGGAAACTTAAACTCAAGAAAACTAGTAGCTAAACTTCTGCAAGTTCAGGACAGCTGAAAGTTCATCAGAGATCCACTACAGAAAGGCAAAACTGCGAATTTCATCTATTCAAAGGAGGAGGAAGAAGTGAAATAAAGACTGAGTTGGTGAATCATAAGATCTTCAATAACTAGAAAGAAAATAGAAAGTAGGTCAAATTACTGAATTACGAATAAATGCATAGACCATGTATGGACAAAACCTGAAAGATAAGGTCCCAAAATATTAGAAAATTGGATTTAAAAGATAGCAAGGACATTGATAGGATGCATAGCAAGAAGACCAGGAATAAAATAGGTCTGTTATTCCATAGAGGGGAAAATCTATTTAATCATCACCTAATGACTAGTGGTGCTGAGACACAAGTATTCCTCAATGCCTTTTTTAACTTCTGTTTTCAATTTTAGAAGGCAAATGTGATTTCGCTTACTAGTACCACTGACAAAAGTCTAAGAGTTTAGGTTAGAAACATGAAGAAATAGATTGGAAAATACGTAAGTAAGTTAAGGATTTTTTGATAGACTGGACCTGATGAAAACTCCTTATGGTTCAGACAATAATAGAGGTGCTACTGATTATCTCCAAGAATCAACAGAGAATGAATGAGGTTCCAGATACCCAAAAGAGATTGCAGATCTCTCAAAGGGTGAAAGGGAAGAGCTCTACAAATTGATTAGGTGAATTTCTACTAAAAAGAAAAAGTTTTCAACAGGTAATCCTACCATTTGGAAGAATCTAGAAAGTAAAGATATAAGAAAAAGCATGGATTTGTCAGTAACAAATAATACCAGATTAATCTAGTCTGCTTTTATTAGATGGCAATAGAATTTATGGATGGGATAGAAAGAGTGAAGACCATAAGAGTTTCATATAATGTGCTCTTAACCAAAAAAAAATAAAAAAATAAAGTCAGTCTAGCCAATTATATAAAATGAGTGCAGAAACAATTAGTATTCCCAAGCTGAAAGGATACATTGAACAAGATTTCATTTAGATCTGTCAGGAAGGGGAGGGTAGGCAGAGATGTTCGCCTACATCAAGACAAAAGGGAGAACCTACTTTCCATGTGTACCAGTTAGGTTAGGTATTAGGAAACTTTCTGCTTGCAAAACCAGCCAACTAAGGACTGTAGTCACTCACAGACACTCTGAAATCTATCACTGCAAGTGTCTAACCATCTTCCTGCAGTAGAGCAGGAGCAGCTGATCAGAGGTTGAGATATGACGAGGACCTAGACAGCCTCTCAAAATCCCTTCCAGCACTATTTCCTTCCTCTGCTATGGTTGTTTCTTGCTCTCAGATTTTGCAATAAATGCTATCTTAAGTGACTGCCCAGGAGTAGTCAGGAGCAGCTTCCCACATGTAGCCCTTCCCATCCTTTTGCACCCTTTCTGCAAGCACACTAACTGGGCTAGTGGCACATGAACCTGGCAGTATGATCAGGCACATTCAGCCCCATGTGCTTCAGAAAGCATTTTCCAGTAGAGCTCCCTGTCTCAAGACCAACTCTAATAATAAGTTGATATTATGACAATCTGCAAACAGCCCTCAAAAAAGTAGCAGGCACATTTCAGGAGCATGGTGACATTCCAGAACACTAAGCCAGTATAGTTAGTTATTTTGGATGTGCTGGGATAGCTCACAACATAATTTTGCACAATAGTATTATCCATTCACAAATGGTGATAAAACAATGAAATTTAACAATCAGAAAGAATCACAACTCCCAGGCGAAAAAAAGACAATATAGTCATCACAGTTCTTCAGATTTCCCAACTTGTGTTTGCTTTTTGTATGTCCTGAAAGTTTGATTTATGCCCTCTTTAACTTTGATTAAAAAGTAACCAGCAACCTGATTCTGCCCTCATGTAAATTTAAATAAAATCTAGTATCCTCCACTGAAATTAAAGATATTACATACCAGTATAAAACAGATCTAAATTAGCAGAATACCTGATGTATTTATACTTTAAGAAAATAACATAAATATCTCACAGTATCAAAAAACCCTTTTATTGCCATAATTTGTGACAAAAGAAACATTTGAAAATACAGGTATGCTGCTAACACCTGCATGAATTATTTAAAAATATTATACAATTTCTTATCAGAAAGAAAATTATTACTGGATGCATTCTGTTGTTCCCTGTTTTCTGCCTTCTTAAGAAGGTTCAGCAACATACTTTAGTGGAAGGCATCCCTGCCCATGCCAGGGGGGTTGGAACTAGATGATCTTTTATCTCCCTTCCAACTGAAACCATTCTAGGATACCAAGGTTGTATACAATTTATTCTTTTCTCCCTGCCCTCACCATTGCAGCCTCCCTATTCAAGGGTATTGAAATAATACATATGCTTATGAAATAGATACAAAAGCAACAAAGGCCAAAAATTCCCATAGAATTATGGTAAGTGACTGCAGTAAATATCAGGTGCTTAAAGAGATGTTATAGGATTTCATGTATCAGAAGGCTGCCTGTGTGATGATGATGTCAATGTTCATTACATAACAAATGTGATGTAAGTAACAGAGCAAAAAAAAGACAAGGTAAATTTTGTTTTTAATAAGAGAAAATTAATACACTTAGATTTCTGCAAACATTTGTATGCAAACACAGTTATCCCGTGATGCATCTAATAATTCCAATATCAGTAACTGTTTTATCTTCACCTTAAAAGTATGAAAATATAATATAAACATAAAAAACATTTGGCAACAAAGTCTGTGTAATACAAAGGGTGCCCAAACACTGTGTTTTGGGATTACAGGCTCACATTTAAAATGTTGTGTGTTCCTTTGCAATACTTAATATTTTCTGAAGAGAAAATGGAATAAGAAACAATATTTCAGAATGAACAGCAGGTTCTCTTCTTACTTTCATTTAGAGTCACAACATCTAAGTCATATATTACACAGGATTTCTGTAAAACAAACAAAAGCAAACAATTAAGACAACTAGAACACAACAGTTGAAAAGCTTGCTTTTTCATGTATTTTAATGTAAAATATTTGGTGGGGTCACTAGCTATATTTTTCTTTGAACATTTAATTAAAAGATTGCAGTTTTCTAATAAATTAGATGGAAACTGATGCCCATGCAAGTCCCAGTTTGGCATCTTGACATTCAACTGCCTCAACCATATCTTGTAACTCTGAAGGTGACAGATAATAGAAAGTGTCTTTTGAGGAGACACTACAAACCATAAGATCCTGAAAGTCTTTACTCACAAGACTTGTTCTATAAGTACAGGTTCTTCTGTTGACTACACCAATTTTCACTAATTTTTAGTTAAGTGCATTAATCTTTGAAGTATTGAGCATGGGGTGCAGAAGCCCAGTTGAAAGGAACAGGAAAATACAGAATATCAGTACCCATTAAAAAAAGGCAGAGGTTATTAACTGTTAGACAGGACTTTAACTTGTTTTGTGAAACTCAAGAAAATTCTGTTTTCTTGCCTCTATTTAATAACCATGAGTATCTCCAAATGGAAACAGTTCAATCTTTATCACGATAAACTGTCAAAATAGCACTCCACCCTTGTAAACCATTTATGCACTGATTGCAAAAGCAGCTTGTAACAAAAATAAAAAGCATCAAAACCAGGACTCTTCCTTTCAGCAATGAACTCAACTAGATAATTAGGGTTGACCAGAGAAACAATCAAACCCAGTTGTGCAACACAGTACAAATATATGTTGCAATCTTGTAGTCTGAAACTGTGAACACTGAACCCTGAACTAGGGCACAAAGACATAGAGAATATTGTCACATGCCCAGGAGAAAAAAAGTCCAAACTTCTCTACTTGCTATTCTCCTGCCTGCGTCTTGGCAGGTTTACCAAGTATGTAACGATACACAGAGAAGTAAGGGCAACCACTGGATTCACCACATTCCTCTCTCAACCCAAACCCAACAGCCACAAACAGCCATTTCTGACAATACAGAGAGGTTTCCAGAGACAACAGCTATCTAAGCTGGAATTCATGAAATTCAAAGCACAGGAAAAAAGAAAGCAAAAGGGGAAAAAAAAGTCATTATATACAAGCTAATCATGATTCAGAACTGAAAACTTACACATACAATGTCACAGGGTAGTTGAACATTGACTACATCCAGAAGGGTTCATCTAAAATTACTCAGCTGAATCAGAACGAGCGCAAAATAAAAAGTTTTCCCCATGCTACAAATAAGCCTTACGCCTCTTTGGCTGAGAATATTTATCGCTACCTAAAATTCTGGAGAGGATGCATGGAGTTTGTTTTCCTTTTTCCTTCTGTAGCCCTAGTTTCAGCTCTTCCAGCATGCTGGCTGCTCTGTGCCAGGGCTGTCCCCACAAAGAGAGTGGCTGAGCTTGTTCCTCCCTGAGGCTGTAGGGACCCAGGGAGGCTTCTACAGTGCAGAGTGCTGGGGGAGAGGACAAAACACCTGGGAAGGGATCAGAAATTATGGATAGAGGCAGGAGCAGAGGGCAGAAAATGTAGTGTCTAAGCCTCAGGATGGATGCTGAGGCTGTCAGCAGTAAAATTACTAGCAAATACTGTTCTGATTGTAGGGTACTAGAAGACTGTGACCTACTGACTTTATGAATTTCTTGTAATTAAGTCACATAATGAGGAAAAACAGCATGTGCACTTTTACATGTTTTTTTGTTTGAGTTTTTTTAATTATTTTTATTTTTTGACTGATAAGGACCAAGAGACAGAACATTTTTATTACCCTTGAGAATCCACAGAAATACCAACACACAGATTTATAGCTTCTGTTTAGTTTTAACTTTTTACACAGTTACGTAAGGTACTCGAGTATAGGCACAAGCTATTATGAGTTGTGCTACACAGAGACAGTATCTGATAGTCTGTAAGCATAGTCCAGTAAATGTAAAGTATGGAGACCTTTTTAAAAGAGGGTGCAAGTCAGATTCACAAGTACTTTAACAAAACCTTGTAATCTCAAGGAACAAGATACTGCTCTGGTTTAGAGGAAATATTCTGAAGGGAAAATAAAAGCTTTGGAAGATAATAGTAGAGTAAGAAGCTAAAATGCACTCTTTTGAGACCAAGAATTAACACTGAACATTGATTATTGTGGACATAAACTAAATAGGTTTTGTTTCATCCCTGCTTTTTTGAGAGAAAACAAAATCAGTTTAAGTAGTAAAAGAGATCTAGAAAAATTCCCATTTGAACAGTTTCAGAATTCAGGTTTCACTTTACTTTAGAGGAAACAGGTAATTTGGAGTTGTTGCAGGCCATACTTCAGGATTGAACTTCATGTTTTCAGTCAAAGGGCGGGAACTTGCATGTTTCTTGAGGATGCTTACTTGCAAGAATTTTACTACTTAATAATACTTTTGGGTAGCAAGTAAGCTGTTCATGTATCCTTAGCAAGGATCCTCAGTACTGTAAGCAATTAAGAATGGTGAAGCATATTTGATAATGCAACAGTTCTTATAATCTCTAAAATAATTATCTGATAGTTTATCAACAAACTATCCAGGACAGAAAGACAAGAACCACCACTCCACAAATAAAGAAGAGCCATTTTAAGAGCCATTTTAAAATCCGTCTAAAAGTTGAGGACTTTTAATCACTTCAGTTTGGTAAGACTGTTCCGTATAGGATCTTCATGAAGCAAATAAGGGCCTGGGACTCATTTAAGCAAATGTGCTGTACACACATTTAAAAGTGTATATTCATACTCAAAAGAGATACAAGGAGTCCCCATATGAAGTGCTGGAGCAACAATCAGATTTGGGCAATCTCACATAGTTCTCAACTTCAACCAAACCTAGGAAGAGGTGGGGCACCCTCTCTCCCAAAATTACAGCAGGGAGGTATGCAAATCTCTCCCACCTCTGGGAACAAGGCAGGCAGCATTCCTCCCTCCTTCAGAGCTCCAAGAACACCAGCACTTCCAGCTCACATTTCAGTAGTAACTCACTGCCTGATAAGTCAAACAAAAAACAGCAAAAAACCTGTGAAAAGGTGAGAAGAACCAAAATGGTACCAAAAAGCTTGAGTTTCCACTTTGGCACCTCAAGCAGAGTGGGATTTTGAAAACACCGCCACAGACTGAGATGCCGCTCTACCCTGCAGCAATTTTAGTAAGATGTTGAAACTTTCTGCTATCAAATACTAGTTTTTCCTGTTAAATAGCACACCAGACATGTCTCACCTAACAGACAGGCATCTGTTCAAGCCAGTTTTATGTTTCCTGCTGTCTCCCCTCCCAGCTGTCTCTCCTCCCCAGCTCTAAGCAGTTTGTATCACTGGCGTACAACAGATACCTAGACACAGGAATAGTGATGAGATGGCTGGGATCAGAGTTTGTTTTTTTTTTTTTTAATCAGGGAAAGAAAGATAAGGTGGTATACAACAGGAAATGTAATGAGAAAAGATAAACTCTTTGAAAGGCTTCCTATGGAGTAAATCTGTAAATCTTTGTTAAGACCGGCTGACCATTCCCTGCTGAAAAACAGCTTAGATCAACTGTGTGATACCCAGTCAGATGATTCACCTACTCAAGCACCACTTCTTGGTATTTTGATACTGGTTTAGTTATTTCAGAGGTGAGGCTCACTGTGGGTTTGGAAGAATACAGGATTTTACTCTATTCATATCATGTCCCCAGGCAAAGCCAGAGGTTACTATTATTTACAACTTCTTTAAATTTTGAGGATTTTTATTTTAATGGCACAATGATCCTACTTAATCACTGCAATAATTTTGATTATATTTAACAATAGTAGTTGATAAAGACTGGCAAAGCACGGCAGAGAACTTCATGCAACCAAATCTACGTGACTTTTGTGCCAGAACTGCCACTAGAGAGAGCTCAGTTATGAACAGTCTCAACACTTTCTATGCATTTTCCCTATATTCTATAATTCAAATTACTTGTCCAAAATGCAAGACAGTCCTCTCACAACAGCAATGGGCAGGACACAGCACACACAGTATTAAAAAAGAAGTAGGGCTATATTAACAGGGAAGGCAATCTCTGTGGGAACAGAGGGACAGGAGCAGGATCTAACTACTGCTGAAGATGTTCCTCAAGAAATGTTCATTAAGGCCTTGCTCCCAAAACATGTTATTCCACCACGTCTAAAACACTGAACCCACTGTGGGGCTCTATCTCCCTCTTCTGTTAATACCAGGTAGACTGTAACAATGTTGCACTGTAATTAGTTATTCCACAAACTTGAGAAGACAGCTGTGGTCCTCCTGTAGGTTCCTCAATCCTACAAATCATCTAGGTGAAGTTTAATATATAGTTACATCTCAACAACCCTATTTAAGAGAGAAAAATGTCTTCAAAGCCAAGATCACACAGAAGCAGTAAATGCCAGAAGTAAGTCAAGTCTGTAACATTCTTTTGGTCGGTCTCCTGAAGTTTAATTTACTTAATTTGAATCATATGAAACCATACAGGCTGAGATATGGAGTCCTTTATAATCAATGGAGAGAGAAAGGCACCTCCAGAATACAATTTTATCCTACAAAGACTCATCTCTTTCCATTGCACAGAGATGATTCCAGACGACCAGACCAGTCATGCAAATTTTAGCTGGCTAAGGTTGCACGTTAAGATGGATCTCTTCCCCTATACTCAGACATTGTGATTAAGTTTTGATTTACATGACCTAATTATATGCTACTGTTTCCAGTAGAATATCTGGCTCATTCAATGTCCAGAACAGACCTTTTTTTTTTTTTTTTTTTTAATTAAATAAGATAGTGTAGTTAAATTATGCCTTACACTGCACCAGCATTAAGTGAGTTGGTACCATTTATCCCCTTTGCTTTAATCTCTGTACCTTGGTTCCCATGTGTGCAGTGCTGTATACACTACCTAACGTTACTGAGAAGGTTATGGAGATAAAAATCTAAAATAGATCTAAAGTACACATTACAAGCATTATGAAAACCCTCTTGAAGGAATTAATATTCTGTGGTCAGTACAAGATAAATAAAGGGCAAACAAAGCCTGGGGCTCCATGCATGACTGAGGATAATAAAGAAACACTGAGTATGCACTGCTGGAGACACAGGGATCCTCTAGACAAACTAACAATTCCATGAACCTCAGCAATAACGAAATACGATTTTGTATGGATTTGGGTTTTGATGTGAACTAAATTTGATATCTGTGATGCAAGCTCCAGCTGGAGTGGCTGGTTGAAGCATTTTTCAGTCTCCCTCTAGAGACTGTATTATGAACTGATTCTGGAGACTTTCCATCCGCAGAGTACTCTGCCTCTCACCTTATTTTCAAGGAACTCCTTGGGAGCTTAATTATCTTTTAGTTTGACCTGTCAAATTTGTTTGAAATCAGCTAACAAGTTACAAAGGGAACTTCAGGAGCAAAGGAATGGGGTACACAACGTAATCTCAAAAATCTGTAGCCACAGGAAAGGAAGGTAAAGAAATGAAGGAAGGGCAGAATTGAGGCCTGCTACTTCTGAATGTTCATCTCAAATGACATCCAGCTGTTAAACATTAAATGTTGCTCTCAACAGCACAGGGCAAGGTTTTAAATGGATTTTCACTGCTCTATACTCAGCAAATATATGTTTATTTAATGTGATTAAAATAATCTTAGTAGTCAATCACTCTTGGGAGGTAGGCAGAACCTAAAGTTTTGGTTAAGTTTTACTGCAGTTTTCAGAAAAAGGTGAAAACTTCATTTTTTTCCCCTTTTTTTTTTAAATAGAATTTTCCTACTTTTGCTCCTATTTTAGAAAAATACGAATAACTACACACACAAAGACATAACTACATAGGTTTGTGATATTTTTTAAAGGTAGTTGAGATTAGTACTGCTCATCAGCCATGAAACCAAACACCACAAAAGTGCAAATCCTAACTGCATTCTGGGTGCTATTTGTTTGGTTTTGGTTGTTTTTTGAGGACTGACTCACAAGTACAAATAGTTCACTGGCAACCACATGCACTGTCAAAGAACAGCTGTCATCTATTAATGAACAGGTTTAGGCATATCTGAGACTCATAAGAATTGTGAATAAATAAAATACTGTTATGATTTGTCAACATGTCTAAGCAATATTCTGGAATAATCTGTCATTAACACTTATTTCCACAGCAGCCTTTCAAATACAATCAAATCCGTTATTATTACCCTTCCCCAAAAATTCATCAGTCAGAAGAAGTTAAAATTAAAGTACTGCATTCAGTTATTATCAACTGATTGGTTTGAAAATTGTGAGTTCTCAGAAACATGACATGACTCCTTAGCTGTTAACAATGTAAGCTGTCAAATAACATGTGATGGTTTTAGTGAGACTACCCATGTGAACTAGAGCTGTAGGACTCAGACCCAGCACAGAATGGCTGAAATGGTAAGGATCTGAAAGGTCAAGCAGTATTTTAGCTATCTGAATTGCTGGGATACAGAAGCCTTCTTTCCTCCTTAAGCCTACTTCAAGAAAAATGACAAATGAAGAGACAGGAGAATGCAGCACAAAATAGTGACAATACAAACGTGCCCTTTTTTGGTTTTGTTTAAAGGTCTGACACATTTTAATATGTTTGGGGTTTTTCCCCCCACCAGTCATCCACTGAACCACATACTTGTTCTAAACTTTGAAAGAATTAAGAAACCTAGTACTTCTGTATGAGCTCTATAACTCTGGATATTGATCTTTCCCATCTACAGAGGTGTTTTCTGTACATTTAGTTAATAAAGAAATGTCTGTAGTAGATGGTAGGCGAGAGTGTATATAAAAAATACTACATTTCCTCAGGTTAACACAATCTACTGCAATGTATCTGAAAACAGTCTACTGCCTGTCAGACTATTTATCTTACCTCTGAATGACCTTCACATACTTCCCAAAAGCATGACCATAATAGACTTTTCTAGGGAGTTCCCCAAAATAAGTTACCTCTGTGGGACTGGTAAAGCAATGACATGCTTCCACTGAAGCACCTCACCAGTCTGGAACAGGTGATCCTATTGCAGAGGGAAGGGAGGCCTGATATCCTCAGACAGAGGTGTCTTGGGCCAAAACACTTTGCAAAGCTGTATCTTCTTTTTACAATCAGCAAGTACGTATTTCACCACTACAGAATGGATGTATGACTGAAATGATCTCAGACTGGCATCTTTCATGTAATTTTTCACAGCTACTAGTCACACTTCCTACTGCATTTTCCCTTCTCCGAAATTTCATCAGTTAGAGGAAGTTAAAATTCAAGCACTACATTCAGATTTCACAGTTTTGTGAACAGGCAAATTATTTTGTCGAACCTGAAAACCATGATGAAACTGCATGGTAGATTTTTTTTTTTTTTTTTTTTTTTACATTGAACTCTCTTATCAGGCCAGTGGCAAAACCATTTGGGCTAAAGGAGTCTTTGTTTAAATCAACCAATGCATTCCACTAAAAATGGCAAATTACACACCAAAGTAATGGTATGTGCTGTCCCATGAGGATTCCAAACATTTCTAGCTAAGGTGAAGCATTACTACAGACAAACACATCAAACTCTCATGGGCAAATTTTCCAAACACATACATGCATGCAGAGCATACAACTGTCCAAAGTAGTTCTAATTAAAACCATGCAGTGATATAACATTTTCAACGTGGTCTGAATTTGTTTGCCATGTCCACACTAAAACCCCCATGAATTTTCATGAAAATGAGTAGGAACACTGAGGTTCCACTTACAGTAAAGTGAGTGCAGGCCATCTTAATGTGAGAAATATCCAAGCACCATTGCTGCACGCTGCAGAGAATTCTTAGCTCTTACTCAAATGCACTGTGCAGAAATGCTCACTTCACACATTTGCAAATAAAGGCATAGCTATTGTTTTGTACTTTTCATGCTTCATACTAACATACTAATATATCCTCTATTTACAGCGGTCAATGTCTTTTTCATTTACAGCAAAACTGGAGTTATCTTATTTGAGACCTTTTCCAAGTATTCAAGGACCTGCCATTAACCTCCTTTTCCTAACAATATTTGCCTGTCGAGTTGTTGTGCTTCATTTTAATGCTAAAGCAATCAAAAGATTTTTTTCATTTTTTTTTCTCCCCCAAAATAGCCAACTACTGCTTGTGTTATTATATAATACCACAGGACCTCGACTTAGAAGCAGTCCAACCCTGAGCTATTATTCTGACCATTCCCTATGGCTACTTAATCAAAACGCTGCAACTTGTGACTTTGTCAGTAATTCTGCTCATTTATCTTTATTATGACTTCAAGAGTATTTGGAATGGAAGGTTAGTTTTGTATAACTAATATTGGTGATGAATGGCAATGATAATGCATTGCATGAAGAACATCTATTAATGTCTAAAATAATATTCAACTGTCTAAAAATAAATTACAATACAAAACATTTTCAGAGCTAATGAACAATAATTCAGTCCTACAAAAGTATTGCAACTCCAAGGAATAAGGACCTTCAAGCCAACACATTCAAGTTAGTTAGAGAATCTCACTCTGACAGCTACAATATTGATTCTACTACTAATTAACTCAAAATTTCAGGTCACGATAACTCCAAAAGCACTAGTGTAAATCAGCCAAACAAACAGCTATGAACCTTGGATAAAACATTTGATTGCTGAACATATTGCTGATTCCATCAGCAGACAGCACCTCACTGTGTGCACATTCTGCAGAAACCTAGACGAAAAAGGAATTGTCCTGGCACAGAAGTAGAACTACTCTAGAGCTGCTAACCATTCCCTTCAAGAAAAGCACAGGAAAGAAAGCCACAAAAGCAGTCTTCCTGAATTTTCACTTTCTCTCTGAACCATATTTTATCTGCTGCCCTCTACTGCTTTTCCCTTCTCCCACAATTCTTTTCCCCCATGTTCCTCCTCTGTATGCCTGCAACTACAAGATCTCTTCAAAATATTAACTCCATAATGCAAAAAATGCACTAACTGTGCTTAGCTAAACCTATTCTGTATTCACAACCTTGTTTACACAATCTGTCAAGAAAAATCTACCCTTTTCTTCCTACTTAGAAAAGTAGCCTACCTTTTCCAGTATTTCCTTAGTCAAGAGTGAGAATGCATGCTCAATGTTGACATTATCTTTAGCACTGGTTTCAAAAAATGGTATTCCATATTCCCAAGCAAGCTGAAAAACAAATGTAGGCAATGGAATGAACAGTCTTCAGGAAAAAACCAAACCTTTCTAATACTAGTATCAAGAGAAATGAAGGCGTTCTGATTGCTTTCAACATGCTATATAAACACTGATTAAGTACATGTTAGCTCAGTAAAGTACTCTATATTCGTCCTCAGTTTATAAATTTCAGGTAAGTCTTGAAACATTCTTCTTAAATTTTTGCAGTTTCAAACAGCTTTTTAAACCTATCTTTACTTGTAAATAACAAGAATAATCTCCAGTGGGTGTGTTCTCAACGTTTTGATAGATTTGGAAAATTAACTGCCTCCTAGGCAATTATTTAGGGTAAACTAATGGAGTGCCTGCAGAAAAGTATAGATAAAAATATGACAAAAACAGTAGAAAAAGAGACATGATGAAATATAAAAGAGATATTCCTTTATATTAGACAGAGAGAAGCACAGAGATAACAGGTAAGCAAAGAAAAGATATGTGTGTAAAAAATACGTAATAGGCAAAGAGAAAATACTTACAAGGACAGCACAGACTTTATATTGGATGATTTTATTTTATTTACCCATGTTTTCTCATTTCCAGTATATTTCCCTTACAAATAGCTTAGAGTTATGTTGGCACAAAGAAAATAAACCAAATACAACAAAAGTCATAGTTTTTTAGGGTCTTAAACTTTTCCTAATTTATACAGTTAAATACATGGACAAAAAGAAAAAACAGTTGCATGATTGCCTCCCAAGGGAGGGGGCCAAAGTGGGAATAAACACGGAGAAATAGAGGGAGAGTCCATTTATGCCCATTGCAATGGATCCCTTCTTGGTACACATCTGGAGAAGATGATATCAGGCAAAGAAAATACCCTACTGCTTATAATGTATAGAAAATCCTATAATTGCTGAACATTTAATGATTTATTTGGAAGGCTGCCATTAGGATGAAAAGTCTGATGTTGCCAGTTCTGTTTGTTTTCTATGAGCTCTAGAAGTAACAAATCAATCCTTTACAAAAAATCCAAACTCAGGCATGAAGATAGAGATACAAGAATCAGACTTCAAAGTTTTAGTCAAAATATAATAAAGATTGTATTAAAGGTAGAAAGAAAGTCAGCAAAATTATTTTCTTTCCAAAATGCTACAAGAAAATGTAGTTCTGAAAATAAAGATGAGATCTAGGCTGTTTCTTCAAGCAGACTGCTTCATAAGGGTTTCTGAAATTCTAGTTGACTGCTGTAAACTGTTTTCAGTACTGCAGCAACTTGTTACAGAAAGATAAGATCATCTGGCTATTGGCAAGTGTCAATACAAAACAATGACGCATAATGGTTCATAAAGTAAAATACAGGCAATAAAAATACTGGGCTACTAAAGTAAACTGCTTAGCAGTTCATGAAGTACACGGAAACTACTACTAAATACTCCATTTTCCTTGTATCATGTAACAGATTTGTAGAGGTTACCTATGTACAAACTCCGATGAACACACACACACAAAAAATGTTTTAGTCATGGAATCACAGAAATAATTTTCAAAGATAACCTCACTTGAAATGGGGCTACTGCCCATGAAATACGGAGTCAGCCATGGGTTTACCTACCCAAGTCTTGAAATTCACCAATAATGCATATTCTATAACCTTTATGGGACCCTCTCCCATGGCTACACCGCCCTTTTAGTGCAACTGGTTTTCCTCATCTCCAATCTGAACTCCCCAAGCCAGGACTTGTGTCTGCTGCCCCTTGCTTTATTGTCTGTCTCTACTGAGAAGAGTCTATTTCTGTCATCTCTCTAGCTACACTTCAACTGCTGCAGACCAGTACCTTCTACTTAGCATCCTCTTTAACCAGCTCCCCCAGTTCTCCTCATGTATTACTGGTACTAGACCCCAAGCACCTTTGTACCTGTCTGTTGGACCATCCGCAGTTTCTCAACACCCTTCTTAAGGTGGGTGGGCCTCAGCTGGAGCCAAAGCTGGACACAATACCCCATATAACCTTGCTAGCACTGATTCGGGGAGGGGTAATAATCTCCCCAGATCTACCATCCATTATCCTTCTAATGTTGCCTAATATGCTTTTAAACCATATTCAAGCTGGTGTTCACTGTAACTCAAGAGCCCTTTTGCAGCAGGGATTCATGCATGGGATTATTCCATCACAGGTGCAAATCTTTGCACTTCATGACTTTAATGATGTTTCTGTTGGCCCAGTTCTCATGTTTACCAATGTCCCAGAGAATTGGTGTTCTCCCATTTGGTGTGCCAGTCACACCCCTTAATTGCCTGTCACATGCAAATCTCCATCCATCATCGGCAAGATCACTGATGAAGATGTCAAACAACATGACTGAAGCAAGGATGACTGACTGTAGTTCCCTAAACCCCTTTCCTTGCCTTTTTTGAAAGATATGTATCCTGTTGGTATCTTTCTACTCAAAAGGGATCTCTCCCAACCACCATGATTTTTCAGAGTTGACTGACAGTGGTCCAACTGACCAACTTTTTTAGAACAATTGGGTGAACTTCATCATGTCTACAGATGCATCCAACTTTCTTAAGCAGTTTCTAATCCAAAGCTTTCTCACTGCTGGCTCACCTGCTTCTTCCCAAACCATGCCAGTACCTCCAGAGGCCTAAGACAAACAGACCTGCAACCTCTAGTTCTGAAGACTAGTGCAAAAGAAAAATAAAATAAAACCAAACCAAAAAACCTTGAGTACTTCAGCCTTCTCTGTATCACATTACTACATCACCTACTACATCTATCAATGCACCTGCATTCTCTCTGCATGTGCACAATACTGGCCAAAGAAGATTAATGTTTGTATACTGGTAAATTCTGTGGCATGTAAGTCCTCTGAAAAAGTAACTAGATGGAAAAAAAACTACCAGTCCAGTGTTAAAGCAGTTGGAAATACAAACACATTTGGCTACTCCCTCTCATATAGAAACTGGAAAGGCACATTCAAAGAAATATTTCTTTTCCTTTGGGAGCACCATGAGTACATCCATAAATAAAATACCTAAATACATTTACAAGCCTATGGGAATTATGTTACTGGGAAATTTTATTTTATAATCTTGAGTGAAATAAGCTCGTATCTTACTTACAGTAACAAAATAGGCAATACCAATATCGCTTCCAAGATGAAATTTAATTCCAATTGTTCATTTATCTCAAAATATACTACTTCCTAGCAAAGTGCTGCTATAATTTCTTAGTGTTGAATCAGACAGATGTGGCTGAAATATTCCTAGAACCGTGCAGAGTACTTTTTTCAATCTGTACTGTACACGCAAAATCAGCTTTGAAGATATAAATCAGCTTCAGCTATGAAGACAGCAAAAGCAAAAAAAAAAAAAAGGTAGGAAATTTTATTTGGCTTTTTCTGTCAGACAGATTTGATAGGAGAAAAACTGCCACATTCTACCCAATCACATAACCTTCAACATTTTTATTTTTCAGTGAAAAAGATAATGATATTGAGGGGTGAACGGAGGAGCCCAAGAAGGTTGAGTTAAAACTTTTGTCAAAGTGAGTAAGAAGCAATTAATAAAAGAAAATTACATCATAGTGTTAAAATTAAATGTATAAATTTCTGAGTAATCAAAATTACATAATTACAAAATAAAACAACAAAAAAATTCTCAGCATTAAATTAGTCTATGAAGTGATTTATGATGGCCACTCTGTTATAACAGAAATGCCAACATAGATTATAAAATTCCCAGAGAATCTAGGGTTCTTCTCTGCAAGAGGCTGAACAGAACAGTACTTATAGCTCATGCTCTCAGGGTAATATGAAATACATAAATATGAATTATTATTTGTCAAACTTAGCATCAAACTATTTTCCCCTCTTAATAAGGGTATTTTCTTCTTTGGAGTGAGAGGAAAATTACTACCTCTCTCTCAGCTAATGGAATATTTCTCCAGCGTGTTCAGTCAGATGCTTTAGCACTTCTAAATCACATTAAAAGAAGAAACAGTACAACTGAAGAGTTGCTTTGCCTCCAAACATAGGGGGAATCTATCACTGGGGAGGATATAATGATTTGTTCCTGAAAACAATACTACATTAAGAGAAATTTTGATTGCATGGTTAAGAACACAGAAGTCAGAAAATGTCATGCTTAACACCATATGCAAAACCCTACTACTGCCCTCTTGTGCACATGCATCCAGTGACTTTAGATTTCTGACAGTACATTCTTTGTGTGAGAGTGCGTGTGTATTTTTCAGCAACCTTACTCCCTGTACGCAGTTATGGTATGATAACATTGAAAGCACCTTGAATATGAACAAGGAACTTTCAAGACTGTAATGCTGTCAAAAAGGTGATGTTATTTTTTTTAAAGTTCTCTAATCTGGGATTATATAATTGGCAAGATATCATCAGTGTGTTTTCTCTAAACACAAGACATCCTGCCTTACTCACCATGCCTGAAAGCATAACAGGAGGGCTCATTCCAAGTTCCAGACAACAGATGCATACAGTTTGCAGTACCAAAATTACTGGTACATAGACCATGCTCTCCTGCAATATTATTATCAAAATTTCTTCTGTCATAGCATGGCTCCCGAATTTCCTCACTGGTTCTCAGGGAGTTCATTTGCCATTGCCTTTAAAACAGCACTCCCTACTTCCTAGCAGTTCTTCCCCGAACCATGGTCAGCAGATATAAACTGTACTGTATATAAACTATACCACACATACACAGTTAGGTCTAGGGGAGCTGGATGTTCACTATCTGTCCAGTCTTATTTAGGGCTATTCACAGACAATGCAGATCACTTTGCACAGGCTGCCAGAATATTACAGTCAGACTGTAGCAAAAAGATCACTGATGGGTGGTATCAGAAAAATGATGTAGAGTGTACTACATTTTAATATTCCACATTACAACAGTACTCTGAAAATGCAGACTCGATACAAGATTTCTATTGTAGCACCTAAAACTTTTAAAGTGCATTTTAACCTTTAAAAAGTGATCACTCTAAAGTGATCAGCTAGGAATTACTTAATTTATTTCTACTCATATGCTAAACCCCCCCCCCCAACACTCCAGAACTCCACAACTGTTCTTCTGGAGCAATCCCTAATAGAATTTTTGAGATTCAGGAGTTTTTCACCATTTACAGTTTAACAGCTTACAGTCACATACTAAGACATAAGACACTCAGGAGAACCCAAAGAAAGTACCAATGATACCTTTTCTCCTTTCTCTTTTGGAACTACACGTTCTGACTCCTTATCACACTTGTTGCCCAACAGTATTACGTCCACTTCATCACCTGCTTTCTAAAAGAGAACCAACATTAATAAATGTCAAGTAAGAAAAAAGCAAACAACAAAAGCCTTTCACCTTCAGCTCACACAAACCTTCACCACTTCATTTCTTTGAAAGTAAAGGCTAAATTCTGTCCTGACCTTCATATGTGGAGATATTTTCTGTCACTTACTGGGACTTGGAGTGAAACAGGAAGATTGCAAAGAGCAGAAAAAAGCTACTTAGAAGTGCCACGTATAATTTCCACCCCCCTTCATAAGATATAAAGTATATGGTGCATGGGCAGCATCTTCTGATGAATGCTCCATCTTGAAGCTTTAAAGAGACTGGAAATGTCCTGAATTCAGACACTTCCCTCCCTAAAGCAATAGATCCATGGATTAGCATATGACTCTGGTCTACATCCAGCACTCTCAAGTAAAAAGGAAGGAATTTGCTGCACCTGAAAGAGCACCTCTCTGTGATTCACTTTTGCACACAGACAGTAAAATTACATTCAAAGTGTTCAAACTCAACATAAAAGTCTGATTATTCCAAGACACTAGGAAGAAGGCAATAGATTTTTAATGAAGTAAAATTTAAAAACCTCATTGATCCCAAAAGGAAGAAAAATCTACCTTTTTGACCTTGTCTCCATCCTTCCTTCCTCTAATCCACTCATGTGCATGATGACTGTGAAATGCACTGGGTTCTTTACATCAGTGTTATTTTAAGATACGCCATTGTAACTATGCGTGACTGGAATAATGACAAGGAAAGGGAACAGCTCTGCAACAGCATGTGGAATTTGAAAACTGACATTTGTTGTGAAAATCATAATATTTAAAACCACCTTTGGTGCTTAAGCAGAGGAAACTGAGGGTCTCAGTTTAGAGACAATTGAAGCTAACGTGGTCTGATGCCATGGCTTTTATTCTGGAGGTACATGCTCAGGCAGCTTCTCTGATGACTCACAAAGCCTGGTCTCAAGCTGCACATCTGTCTACAGGGACATTGATGAACTCTCTGATCTCTGACAAAGTCTTAATTTTTATAACTTTGCCATAAGACAGAATCAGTCGCAATCAACTTGCCAAGACCTCACACACATGTAAGCATGTCCCTCCCGTCAGAAAAATGCAGAGAAAATTCTATTCATTAAAGGATGAGAGAATCACTAGTTTTAGTCTATTTGTAGTTTTACAACTAAGTAGCCTCATTTGAAGAGTACAGCAGTAGGCAAAATTTTTTATTAAGGAACACTCATATTTTTAGTCCATTCTCCTCTTAGAGTCACCTAAACTTATTTTCATACCCACAGCTGATGTCCAAGACAATATAGTATTAAAATGAAGTAAACATAACAGAAGAGTACAAAGTACAGGCTTTAAATAGTGAATCAATCTAGCCTGGATTAACAGACCAAAATGTTGGTTGTTTCAGAATGCACAAATTTTTTGCAGGAAGAATTGTTCTTTCTAAACAGCTTCAAACAATAACAAAACTTTAAAGAGGTTAGAAGCACCATGCTTTTCAGTAAGTACTCATCAATATTACCAATCACTAAGTATTTCTGCAAATAACTATTACTTCTATATCAATATAATACATTCATGTATTTTCACTTTGTCTGGATCCTCCATCAAAGCACTTTTTAAAAGATGGTATCTTGCAGTTTCTTGCATT
The DNA here is from genome assembly GCA_035583185.1 of Anabacerthia variegaticeps. NCBI lineage: Eukaryota > Metazoa > Chordata > Aves > Passeriformes > Furnariidae > Anabacerthia > Anabacerthia variegaticeps. The sequence continues at coordinate 107,140,504 of JAWWEW010000078.1, forward strand.
TAGAAACTGAAGATTATACACTAAAATGATGTCCATTTTAGATTCTGAAAACTGATTATGTAGATGAAGACAAAAAATTAAGTCAATACCACTAGGCAGAAGTTTGACCATGTGCTCAGTTGGCATAAAAACTGCAAGGGTACACTGATTTGAATTGGCCAAAAATATGGTTCTTCAGTGCTTCCAAAAGCTCACTGTGTATTTTCATACTCTGTTATTTATAGCTCAGGAATAAGCTTTCCAAGTGCCAAATCTATAGCTAAAAAGATGATGGTTATTTTACTGTTGTTAAAATGCTACTATGCAAGTCAGCACTGAGTAAGCTCATAGACTCAGGAAACATTTCCCCTCCATATCATGGAGAAGTACTATTAAAAATTTCATCAATTTCATCAAGGCAAAAAGAATTTTTTTTATTTAAGGTTAAAAAAAAAAAAAGTTTTGTTTCGGTATCTCTAAAATGCCAGATTTTTGGTTCACCCTCTCAGTGTTCCCTTGAAGTTTACAATAAAAATAATCTGAACTTGTAGAAAACCTACGCTATTTTATTTTGAAAACACCAGCACTGTATTCCTCTCAAAAAATAGGAGCCAAGAGATTTATTGAGACTAATCAAGTTTTCTGAAGTGTTTGGCAGAGCTTGGGAGCCACCAGGTTTTGGCAAAAGGGCTTTCCTTCCGCTGGATTCCCAGGCAGCGGGATCTGGCAGCAGCAGGAGCCAGGCTGCTCTGAGCAGTGGCCACGGGAGGGAGCAGCGGCAGAGCCTCCAACTCTGCACTGCCACATTCTGGGCTCGGAACACTGGACATTCGCACCACAGCACCTCGGTCTCTTTAGCGACCTTCTCACAGGGGACACCCACCCATGCCCTTCACCCTTCTGCTTAATGTTCACCCAGCCGGGGCACCCAACCAGGCAAATACACAACACACTGCCTGACTATGTGGCTAGTAACAGAAATCAAAAATGCAAAAGGGAAAACACCTTGCTCTTTCCTTTTGTATCTGTTTCAGATTTTTTCTTTTTTTTTCTTTCTTTTCAAATGTTACATCTTTTTTTTTCTCTGCAATTCTTATTTTCCAGAAGCGCTGTGAATTTATGTGCTTATGAAAAGCAGCAGACACCTTTACTATTAGAGAACAGCACCACATCTGTACTTACAGGTTACTGGAAGAAACTATCCCTTTGCTTCTTAAAAGGTGAGCACAGACCTGACCATGAACAGCTGGCTTCAACCTCCCCTGACTGTGATGATTATGAGCTCATCCAGACTCTTTGCAGTATAAAGCTATCTATCCAGCAATACACCTTCCAGAAACACCACCTTGTTCCTCCACCACACTTCCAGGGTGTAGTTGTGAAGGGCTGCATGATTTTGATTCTCATTGACAACAGTTTGAAAAGAGAACAGAAGTTTGTCTGTACGTTCAAACAGTGAAACTAAGAACCCATACCTGATAAATACACTATGGGAATACTTACTTTGTATATGAGGAAGAAATGTGGTATTAATATAATTTTTCACATCTGATGAAGATGGACATGGTCAAACAGCAAGATGAAGGCAGAGCAGGAGAAGCCCTGCTGAGGAACGTTTCCTTTTCTTACTCACTGGGCAGTGACACTAGAAACTTACCCTTTCTAATACTGAAAAGCAATTGTTAGGAATAGATTGTCCTCATGGTCTCTTTGACAGCATCACATGGGCAGTGTTTGTATTATGATTCCCATATATGTCTCTTTCTATATATTTTCCTACATGCCACCTTACGATCTCAGTTACAAATGCCTGGTTTCCAGGACTTCAGCGGAAATAAACAATAAAATTTGTCTGTCTACTAGCAAACTTAAACATAAACTCATTTATACCAAAAGCAATCTGGGATTACAGATAAACCAATTTAACAAAATGACAAGAACAACAATTTTAAGCTCTGATCAGAGCCATAGCAACAAACCCATCTACAAACTGGAACAATTCAATCCTTTGACATCAAGCTTTCCCATTTGAGGAAGAAAAACTCAGAGAATTTGAAGTGAAACAAATTTACATTTTTAAAGCAGTTTGCTGTGCTGCTTTTATTTAAGTGTGATGTACAAACACTGAAAGACAGTCCAGTCTCCCAGATGCACCAGATGAAATGAACCAAAAAAAGAGCACTATGAAAAAATGGTCAGCAATCCAAAACACCTATACAGTTTATAACCTGGTTGAGGAGTCACTTCTTCAGGTAGGACTAACAGAAAGCTAATGCATTCCACCAGTGATTTTGGTTGGCAAGGCCTTCTGGAAGTCACTTGGTCTAATCCCCTGCTTGAAGAGGGACAACTTCAAAGGCAGGTCAGGTGGCTGAAGGCCCTGTTGAATGGAGTTTTAAGTGTGTCCTTTAAGCGTTCCTCTCTGGGCACCTGTTTGAGCATTTGACCACTATTGTGAGGAATTTTTTGCCAGTGTTAGTTGGAATCTTGTTCAAAACATCCTGGAAAGAACTGTTTTCTGCAAATGGATTTGGTACACAGCTGCTTGTATTTAATTTTGAAAGGCCAAACAGAACTGGTACATACAATAGCTAAAAGCTGTGTCAGCAGACAAGAGGAACACCTTATTAAATTGGACTTAACCTGCAATCCTACAAATAAAGAATAGTTTCAGGTTCTAAAGTAATTTTCCTGCAATTATCATAGTCCTAAAGAGTGCATTATAAATCCAATATACCTGTATTAGATTTGCCAATAATGTCCTAAGATATTAATCTCTGAGTGAGTATATTTTTCTAGTAAGCTTTTTAAGTACAATCATGTTACTTAGTTTCCTTTAGTTCTGAATACAAAGTTTACAGCAATACAGATATGACAGCTTATTTGTGTCCTGAACTGCTTTGAACAATAATTAATTTTTAATACGAAATTTGCTGTATTCCACACTTTTAAAATAACTGAAATATAATGACAACATTACTGGTACTCTGATTGTAATTACACCTACTGGCCAGTTTTTATAAAATCAATGGAGTTTTTAAGAATGCTACGTTGCTTAGACTGTTATTTTCAACTGTTGTAAAAATGGCTTAGCGCACTGAACAGATTTTTAAAAAACTTTCTATTTAAAATTTTTATATGAAAAGAATTAAAAAATGAGAGCATAATCGTAATAACCGAATTATCTCAAAAATTTAAGGTTTGATTGGTTTAGGTGCAAGCTTTACGTTACCTGTTAGTTTGGTATTTAATGAAGGCTGTATTCTGTTTTCCTTTTTAAAACTTATTTATTTTTTCTACACTTGCATATTTTAAAGGCTGCTGCAGCAAGAGCCACTTTGATTCTGGGCATTTGTGGGGAATTAAAGACTGGTTTGCATTCACAGACCAAAGCAAATGCAGGGAATGTCACCGACCTCCAGGAAGTAATTAATTTTCATGAAATGCCCTGTGTTTAAACAGTTATTGCTTAAAAATATTTCTTTTGCAATGAATGGCCCCATATATTTTCACCATGACACTTCAGAAATTGATATCCCACTAGGGCTAAATTAAATTTTTTATTATTATCTAGTTCTATTACAACACTAATTGCTAGTTTTGAGATTGGTACGATTAATCATGCAATTTATATTTCTAGAAATTGTTTTAGATTGCGTATTTTTCAATTTTTTAAATTTTAAACTAACAAAGTACCTTCAGGGGTTAAGTTCAAACAGTCTAAATATTAATAGCTTGAGTACATTTCCACAAAAGCTTTGAAGTGTCACAAACACAAAGCAGGCTTGTGCAGGTGTCATTTCCTGACTGACTTTAACAGATCGAAGCCTGCATGGTGGCTACAGGAGCTAGGCACATCCTTCCCTCCACCCTAGCCACACGGTCCTGAAACAGATGACAGATAGATAGACAGATAGATAGACAGATAGATACACAGATAGACAGACAGACAGACAGATAGACAGACACACAGACAGATAGATATTAATGGATATATATGGATAATCTACATTTTCAGCTTCAGATTATGGTAAACTTACTATCATACTGTGTGCTGAGTAAAATCTTTATTAACCATGAAACTGTACAACCAGTGGCCCATCTAGCTGTGGCTTTTGTTTGCCTAACAGAAAGACACATGCTTTTCTTAAAAAATAATAAAACAGGTGTGTTAATTTGAAGTGTGTGCAGACGAGTCAGTAAGAATATTGTGTCACCATATCTCCTTAGTAACACAATACTGAAGTTAAACTCTGTTGCCACTAACCCTTTTAAGACAGCTCTAAGGTAAGGATAATGATGTACTAGGTCACCATAGTAATGTTGTTAATAATGAGATAATGTAAATGTAATGTTTAACTAAGAGTATAAGATATCCTATGTATGCATTATTGGATCTGTGACCATGTGTAGTTCATGAATTCAGCTGTATATTGAAGCTGTGAAGAGAGAAAATGATGTGTTTGATGGTTTTATTTCAAGCCCACTTTCCCAAGATGAACTCTCCCATCCATCATGTCATATTCCCACCAAATCACAAGAGTATTAAAAAACTGCCTGAATGTTTACTTGATTTTAATCAACAAAGAGTGCTACCTTGCTTGGATTCCTACACAAGCATACTAACTTACACAAGCATGCTAACTACAAACTGCCATGGTCTCACTTAGGGGCAATCTCATTGCTCTCTACAGTCTCCTGAGAAAGGGAAATAAAGAGAATCATGTTGATCTCCCAGGTATCAAGAGACAGGACATATGGGAATGGCTCAAAGTTGTGCCAGGGAGGTTCAGGCTGGACATTAGGAAACCTTTCTTTACCAAGAAGGTGGTCAAACATTGGAACAGGCTTTCTAGGCAGATGGTTGACTCGCCAAGTCAAGTTAAGAGGCATTTGGACAAAGCCCTTAATAACATGCTTTAACTTTTGGTCAGCCCTTAGGTGGTCAGGCAGCTGGACTAGATGATTTTGTCACTAGTGACAAAAGCATCACAACTCAACATGCACAAAAGTAGACTGTATGTTTTAGAAGTACTTCAGAAGACACTTCGGTATCACTATGGTCTTGTCTTGGATAGTATACACTGTGTTCCACTTTCAGATGACAGTAATTCTACTACCATACTGTGCGCTGAGTTAAATGCAAGAAATTCTGGTTAGAAACATACAGAAACAAGAATACATCTCAAGCAGTCATTTAAAACAACATTAATTACCCTCATTAAGAGATCAACCACTTACAGATATACTTACCTCGTATATGTCTTCCATCCACATTGTTATACTTTGAAAACTCTTCAGATTTGTGATGTCATATACAAGAACAAATCCTTGTGCGCCACGGAAATAGCTAGTACTAAGTGTATGGAATCGTTCCTGGCCAGCAGTATCCCTGAAAGAAATTGTAACAAATCGCATACACACAAACAAACAAACAATAAAAAGATGATCAAACTGGAGAATCCCCAAGGATAATCATTGTATTTTAAGGAGTATTGTCCAAATTTTGAATTATGTACTCTAACATGAAAGGAACAAGAAAAGATACAGGTGGGACATATAGCAGTATAAGAAATACACTGGAAATTTATTCTGAATAATACAGCCCTACTAGGGAAGCCAAATCAGTGGTTGAAGTCTGAGTGTAATGTGAAGTCCACTATTGCTTCTTTATATACATAATCATTATGATCAGTACAACTCAGGTAATAAAAAAAATCTGGAGTACAAGCATTGCAGGAGTCAGATGACACCCCTGTATTCTGATGAGCCCTTTGTAAACTATGACACAAACAATAAGCTGGTTTAGATGGAAGACAGGTTTCAGGAAAGAGTCGACAAAATACAGGGATGAAGTGATTCCTACACAAAATTATGCCTTAAGAAAGCTGTAAACAAGCCTTCAATTCTTCCATATTAAAGCCTGAGAGGGAATAACTGCAGATCTAATACTGCTCAGATAATTCATATACAGATTTACTCCTTGAGAAGTCGAATACTGTTAAATACACAGATAATCTTCAGTACTGGATGTCTGAAGAGACGGCTGTCTGTAGCCCTATATACCCTACGGAAGAACCTCCAAACCAAAAAATAGTGTACATTCACAGACTCCTCTTACTGGCTTTCTCTAGGTGACACTTTTGAACATGTGTTTGATGGGTAATGAAACCTAAAATTTTCTTGCTTTGTTACTTCTCTTGATGTTCCTATACAATTAAATATACTTACTATTGATCGTAGATCTGCATTGCTTGTATGCTGCAAGTTTTACTGTTAAAGCAACGCAGAGACAACCATCTTTTAAACTTAACATTAGTTGCTGCAAAAATGTGCTCCACTAGGCTAAATTCAAATTTGAAAATGACCTATTAGGAACACTTGCATGTTAGGAAGACGCACAATTATAAGGAGATGAGAATTTTCATGTCATAATGCAATCACTTGGTTTTCATTTGCGATACAAATTAAAACTTACCATATTTGAAGTTTCACTCTTTTATCATTAAACATTACTGGCTTTACTTTAAAATCAATGCCTAGAAGAAAAAATTAAAATCTGTAACATTTCTCACAATAACATGTATTCCCTTTGAAGAGTGTTTCTTAGCTCTAGTAATCATACAATTTTGAACAGAGAGAAGGAACAATACCAAACAAAGAATAACTAGCCAAGCATATACATGCAAAATGAAACTTGTAAAAGGGAATTATTCAATGGTGAAAGCAACTATGTGCCAATACATTGCACAAATACAATACAAAGCAATGCCAATACCAAGCAATGGAGGAGCAGGCCAAAGCAAAGGTGCAGATACTCTGAAACAAGTAGGTATTTCCGTGGACAGGCAAGTGACATGACAGCAGTTTCATGGCCTATGCACAATAATACATTGTGCAAATATTTTGGTGATTTTCAACACCATGGCAGCTGTGAATGGAAAGACAGCAAGGCTTACAAAGCATTTTTCTGTCCTTACTTCCAAATCCCTAAAAGAATTATGCAGGGTTACGCGAACAGGAAGAAGAGCTGGCTGTACTAATTAAACATAAAGACAAAACTTACATGGGATTTAATATGAAGAGGACTGTCTCTATAGCCTAAATCACCATGTATCACATATCCAGAATGCCAATGCTAAAAACAAGTATTAATATTTAAAATCAGTGCAGAATGTTGTCTCTACATAGACTAAAGAGTTTTCCTCAAAGCTATTTTTCTTATACTTCATGATGTTTTCCTTTATTATATTATCAAATGAGTACTCCAAATGTGGTAGATGATACCAGGATTTATGGACTGCTAAAGTTCCAGTTTTAACATTAGAATCAGCCAGCTATCATCTGCTATCTTAGAATGACACATTTTCTCAGAGTTAACCATTGTTTCCCCTATTACTTTATTGCTGAAGTTAGAAATTCCATTTGATAATTCCTCTGATCATTTTTTTCCCCACTGAAAAACAGTAAGGCTCTTTTTGTCAAGTATATTAAGTGAAGTTAAGGTGACATTGCAACAGCTGACCATACTGTATGGTCAAGATTCTGTAAGATCAAACTACAGCTACTTAAAATTACATCAGAGTGGCTTTTCACCATTTCAAGACAGATTGAAAAATCACAGAAATTTTAAGTTAATACTATTGTATGGATTTCTGTAAGAACCTGACTGCCAAATTAATTTATCAAAGGAAAGTATCCATGTCAGCAAACCAAAAATGCAACAGAGGAACTGTTCCCTTCCTTTGTACTGACAGATGTATTGTGCACAAAATTTTGAGGAGTACACTTTCACATGCATGATTCCAACGCTATTAATATTTTTTGTGTGTATGTGGTAAGGGAGTTGAGGTGGATTAAAAAAATTATTATGATAATCATGTCCTTCACTTGATGAATTTTCATTGAAGCTTCAATGGAAAGGAAAGATGAAATAATATAATTGGTATCTATAATTAATACTACACAAAGCTTCCTTGATGGAATTAATAATGTCAAATGGAAATGTAATTTAAGTCAAATTTGCTCATGTAAGGTGAAATTCCAATGTAATGGAAAACATTTGTTCCTGAAATTCACATGGTTTTGTTTAATTATCTGTATCATTTTCTACAATTGATGTTGAGAGGGACAGGGCACACACTGGGAGGCTGGAACATCGCTTTCAAATGGTGCATTGGGAATACAGCAAAAAATTATAATCCAGAGAGGGATTCCCAGACCTATATGAGAAAGTTCTTAGTTGGCATGCATTTTAATAATAAATTGCTATAAGCTTTATTTATTTATTTACAAAGAGGAAAACAGACTGCTGAATCAGACTAAAACTTAATCTAAATTAAAATCAGGTATATTGACTTCTTAAGTCAACTTCAAAATTTATTGACCTAAAAGGTCAATGAATGTTTAGTGAAAAACAGAAGTCAATATGTTCTGCATGCATGAATTGTTCATGTCTTTATATGAAACTTCCAGCAAACTTAGCAAATTGCAAGACAGAAAAGAAAAATGAGAAACACAATGCCAAAGAGACAGCTCACAATTTCAGATGCTTTTAGGCCTAGGTGTTATACAACATAATCAACATAACAAAGTGAGCATTGATTACAGTTCTTGAGATAGATGTTATTGGAATGCAACAGCTTGTATTTGGTTCTTTTAAGCTGTGTGAAATAAAACCAAAAAGGGGTATGCTGGGTGCAAGTTCAAATTCTAGTTGTTATTTCCAAGTTTTATAGCCATGAAATTAATTTCTTTTCTTTATATTCCAAAGAACAAATATTCGTATATTAGGACTGCAGCATCTTATAGACAATTAGGCCTCAAAAGCCTAAAAATAGTCAGCTAAAGGGCAATACAGCTGTGAAATGCCCCTCTCTTCCCCTATAAAACAGGCTTCATCCATCTGCAAAAGACTTCAAAGTGGTCTTTTGCAGCTAGCCTAGAAAATTACAACACACTTTTCACCCCAACAGAGCTGGTGAGTTCCTAACAGAGAATGCTCAAAACCTGTGTCTATCCACAGAAAATGCACGTTTGAGCAGCTTAGCAGGATACAACAGTGAGCACGTGGGCAGAGGGTGGTGAATGCCCCCTTGCTGTCAATACAGCATCTTCAATTTCAGCAACAGGGGAGCAGTTGCCATCAACTCCGTGCCCAAACTGGGCAAGCACTCGGTGAGATGTTGTGGGTTGAGTTTCCACTGTGTGACTCCTACCCATACTCAACCCCTACTAGCTGTTGGTGCATTACTTGGATCAGGCTCTTTTCGTGTATGTCAAGAAGTATCTGAAGTGGTGTGGTATCTGAGCAGTCACAAGTACTAACAATTGCTGGTTTGCTAAGATAAGCAACTCATAGGATAAGATGGTTTCCTAGGAAAGTAACAGTGACAAAAAAACCAGTCTTGTTAAAAAAAATAAAAATAATTAAGATGTGGATTGCTACTCGTGGTATTAACACACAAGTTTACTATGGTTCATTTTTTCCTTATAGGTCTACTTTATTTCCTTCTAAAGTAAGTAATCAGGGCATCTACACAGACATTTTAATCCTAATGTTGAAGCTGTACCGCTTTCAACTATGACAGATTTGAGAGGACTCACAGCACACAGAAGAAATGTTTCTTACAGAAAACATGTGTGCTGGGGGGCCACCACCACCGCTAATACAGCAAAACAGCCTCACAGTCCATGAGATCACAATTCTGTTCACTGGTATAGAAGAGGGTTTTTTGTTCATAAACTTTCTCTATGGCTTTATATGCAATGCCATTGTTTAAACAAAAACATTTATTCTTTATAGTCTATTCATAATACAATGCATCCACCTTATGATGCGTATAAGTTTAATTAGAAAACTATAACTGCTTCTAATTTATCCGAACTGTGTAATTGAAGAGGAGGAAGGGCACCCAGCCTTGAGTGTTTAAGTGATGCATTAAAAGCTTTCAATGAAAATTTACCGTTAACGCATTTTTTGCTTTTTCTCATAAAATACATAATTTTAGAAAATATCACTACTACTACAGCCTACCACAAAATGCTTGGTTGGTTTTTTCACTGCAATAACACTAGAATTTTTCCTAGTAACACAAATCTGTGATTCCTGATGACACAGAAACGAGACTTTCAACAACGTTTTAACTTCTGTGACTATGACCCTTTGCCACTAAGGAAGGTGGCGGCACATGATTTTGTTAGGGAACTCAGAAGGCTGCAAGACTGCATAGCAGGGATAATCTTCCCTCTACTCAAATCACTGTGACAGCTGGACAGGTGAGGTGAAAACTCAGTTAAGAGCAGATGAGCATTTAGTAGGCAGCATGACAGAAAGGGATCATTTGACTGAGCTTGTATGAAACAGGCATCCAGATAAAAAGAGTTAATTGTTTTGATGGTGTCAACAATGAGGGAGAAGACATCACAAACTGAGAAACTGTTGTATTGTGTCTTTTTCCTTTACACCATTAGGAGCCACAACAGGGCATCCTCTCTGCTGTAGCTGTCTATATGAAAAAAGAAACTTCCACTTCCAGTATTATTCCTTTGGAAGACACCACCCACAATCCCACTTGTTTTCAAAGTCTAAGCTCTAATACACCTGTTAAGATGGAATTAAATGGAATTCAGTATCTCAGAAATAACTTTAAAAACACATTCAGGTAACAGATATCACACTTGGAAGATTCATTTGCATTTAAGATACACTCTTTTTAAATCTCTCAACAACAGATGTCAGCAATAAAACTAACAAGGTTAATCTCAGTCCATAACTGTCACAAAAACTCACATTATCTTCAGTTTTCCTTGAAACAGTTTAAGTCACAACCTGGAAAATATATTCTTAATATCATCACTTTTTAAAAGTTTTTGAGCCTGCAGTGGACTGAATTAGGAGTAAAAGAAATTGTATCTCAAAATAATAACATCCTGGTCCAATATAATAATCTCAAAATAATAACCTCTGTCCCAATATAAAACACATCAACAAAGCTGAAATTTATTTTCATGGCCACTGTTTGGGATTCCTTGCTAAGCCTGTTATTAGGATCAATTTCTTGACTTCACTGTTAGTTGTCTTCTTCCCTCCTTGTTCGTGATGGTTTCAGAAACCGTTTTGGAAGAATGGGCAAGAAAATAAAAAGTGGTTTAAGTTCAGCTGTTTTCATGTGGGCAGGTCAAGTTATCTCACGTACATTAAGTATTTCCTGGACCAGCTACTGCCACAGCTACTATCTGCTATTTAATGCAGTTAAGCCGACTCCACTGCACACACATAACACATTTTTCTGCTGATTATGTGGGTTTCAGCAGGTGGACTGTCAGGATGCTGTTCCCCACGGCACTGCGGAGCTGGGATACCAAGGCAATGGTGAGTTCCCCATCATCTCCCATCTGCAGAGGTTCCAGGGGAGGCAGCGTGGTGGTACAGCACAGAACTGACATGGTCTGGCAGGGCTAATGGCAGAGCAGTGGCTCTGCTTTAATCATCGTGCATGCGGTTACCTACAGGAGAAAGCGTTTTGACTTTATACAATTAAAATTATTAGTGAAAAGTTAAAAATTCCTTTCTAGACTGAAAGACTGAGGAACTGGGCATCTTACTGACATCTGACAGCTCTTTGAGGTTGGTATCTGAAAGGAGGCTGTAGCCAGGTCAGGGTCAGCCTCTTCTCCCAAGGAACAGGACAAGAGGACAGCCTTAAGCTGAGCCAGGGGAGGTGTAGATTGGACATTTGGGAGAATATCTTCACAGAAAGGGTGATTAGACATTGGAATGGACTGCCCAAGGGAGGTGGTGGTGTCAACGTCCCTGGAGATGTTTAAGGAAAGACTGGAGGTGGTACTCAGCGCCATGGTCTAGTTCACAAGGTGGTGTCAGGTTGGACTCTGTCTTTTCCAAGCTGATTGATCCTGTGATTCTGTATGGTTTTCTCTGCACCTGCACCAGCACACAGCAGGGCCTCCATGGGCAATACGAAACAGGAAGAACATGATGTCTTCCTAAGTGTAAACCAGGAGCAGGTTTCCAAGGCCCAGACAAACAGCAAGGACAGTGCAACGAGCCAGCCCTCAGCAGTGGCTCTGGAGCCGCGGTGACACATGTCCTGACACCCTGGCAAAGGTTTAAGGTTTGGCACCTCCCAGACCAGCCGTGCTGCGCTGATAGCGGTGGTGTGGCCGAGTGTGAGAGCCCCGGGCACCCAGGCAGGGCAGGGCAGGCACAGGGGCACACACAGGGCACACATGGGACACACACAGGGCACACACAGAGCACACACAGGGCACACACGGGACACACACAGGGCACACACAGAGCACACATAGAGCACACACAGCTGTAGCACACACAGAGCACACACAGGGCACACACAGAGCACACATAGCACACACACAGGGCACACACAGGGCACACAGAGCCTGGGGCACACACAGGGCACACACAGGGCACACACAGAGCACACATAGAGCACACACAGCTGTAGCACACACAGAGCACACACAGGGCACACAC
>JAWWEW010000078.1:107153099-107247206 GCA_035583185.1 Anabacerthia variegaticeps
GGCACACACAGCCCCCGGGGCACACACTCACACACACACTCACACACACACCCACCCACACACACACCCACACACCCACACACACACCCCAGGGCGCGCGCACACACACACACACACTCACACCCACCCACACGGATCCCGGGGCACACACAGAGCACACACACACAGAGCCCGGGGCACACCCGGCTCGCCCTCGGCGGCGCTCACCGATCGTGGCCAAGTAGGAGGCGGCGGGGGCGCCGGCGGGCTCCGTGTAGCGCCGCACGATGGAGGTCTTGCCCACGCAGGACTCTCCGGCCATCACGATCTTCACCAGGCGGGGCGGCGGCTCCTGCGGCCCGCCGGGGCCGTCCCCGCGCCGCGCCATGGCGGGCCCGCAGCGCCCGGGGCTCCTCAGGCCGCGCCGCCGCCACGGCGGGCCCGGGCCGGGCCCATCGCCCCGCGCAGCCACCGGGCCGTGCCCATCCAGAGCCCTCCCCGGGACCGAACGAGGGAACCTTCACAGCCCCGTGACGCTTGCCCCGTGAGGTACGGGAACAGACAGTCTGCTGTGGCGCTGCTTCCTGGCAGTAAAGACACACAGAGAGGAAATGGGTTCGGAGAAGTTCCTCTTTTTCGCTTTTCATTTGTTCGCATCCGACAGGCAAAACGACCTCTAACATACAAAAAAAAAAAAAAATTAAAAACCCACACACATCTATATCCACAGTGCAGACACTTGCTTCATATATATATATATGGATGTTCTTACCAGAATCCCACACTGTTCAAATTAAAAGGCCTTTAGCCATTTGCCAGCGTGCGTGTGGAATTCACCCAGTGCCATGAATTTAGGAACTGGGTGTATTTGAATGAAAAGTGTTAGCGTACCCTTGCCAGTATTTGTGTCTCTCTAGCCCTGCAATGACCCGCCAGGGGTTTTGGCACTGTCACCTTCAGCCCTTCGAGTAATCCCTCGGTCAGCTGGTGTACCACAGAGCAGTGGTGTGACACCCTCACTTTTGTGGAGGACAGCTGATGGCTCAGTGAGCTCCACCTAGCACAATCCAGGGTCATAAAGTCACAGAATCATCAGGGGAGGAAGAGCATTGTAAGACTGAGTCTAAACGCCAACCCAGCACTGCCACAGCAACCCCTAAACCAGGGAACCATATCACCCAGTGCCAGATCCAAGCGCCTCTTGGACTCCTCCAGGGATGGCGAATCCACAAACGTCCTCCCATCAAAGGCCAAGTATCATTTCAGGCTTATCTTCCCTTTACCTGCACACCAACCTGCACCTCAGCTTGCCAGTATCGGAGTGGTTAGCCACAAACACTTAGGACTTTTTGGCAGAAAGTCTTCTAAGGGTGTCAGCCACCTGTTTGTCAATCATTGCTGGAAGAATGAGAATTTCTGCTACAATCAGTAGGAAACGACAGATAAAATCAGCTACCAAGTTAGCTGGGCTTTTTGGGAGTGAACTCTTTGAGATGTGACTGTAGAAAACCCAACACTAGCAAGAAGGCATCAGTCAAAGTATTTCCTTTAAGGACAGAGCAAGGTTTTGTACTGATGAAACCAAATACATTGAGTGAGTGCTGGTAGAAGAAGTTGAGCCCACAGTACCCTTTCAGTTGACACATGACATTACGGAAGGCATTTGAGCAGCCTGGCCTGTACTATAAAGCTGTAGTCATGTGGCTTGCTTATTTGGACAAAACAAAGGCTAGGAGGAAATATGAATACTCTCTGCCAGGGATTAAGTTATAAGGTGTTAAAAGAAGGTGCTTAAATGAAAGGATAATACTTTGAATAGATACACACTGCTTGTCAATATGGCCAAGCTAAAATTTGTGAAGTTCCTGATGGTATTTCAGAAAATCTTGCAATCAAGGTAGTTGGGAGAGAATTCTTAATAAAGGCAAAACAGATGAAAGTGTTAGGGTGGCTGTAACTGCCTGCAATAGGGAAAGACTGGACGTCATAAACCAGAACACTTCCTACGACAAACATCCCCTGCTATCTCAGCAGCCCCATGAAGTTCTGCTTCCCCATGCAGAAACTCGAAGCTGCCCTTGATTATCCCAGCTCTGAGGGATGATGGGGTGCTGGCATCTTCTGCTAGTTCTCATGGGTCAGAGGTGACAATGTGTATGGGGAATCTGTAGTGCTGACAGATAATCTAACATCTGCAAGCACGGGTGAGTGTCTCTAGCCAGCTGTGCATCAATTCTGTTCCAGTCCCTCGATCAGTGTGACTCGTGAGTGAGGACAATGGTGCTTTGTCCTGTAGATGGATGCTCCAGCACAGGTTTGACAGATGCATGCGTGTGGGTAGCACACTGGTTTGTAGATATACCATAAGGCTTTTTCTTCTTTTTTTTTTTTGTGGAGCCTTCTCCCATTGTCTGCTCTGAGCTGTTTTTCTCAAAATAGCTTTCTATGCAGGCAGCACTGCAGCTACCTGCAGCAGTTAGATTTAGGTGTTAGCCTGGACTGATGCTGTTAACAAGGATGCTGCACTAGCTCAGTCTTTACCCCTGCTGTTTGTTGGACCAACCAATAAATTAAAAGTCTCTCCGTAGCATTTTCTATATTTGAGTGTTGATTTATGAGCAGTGTGCAAGGCAGGATTCTAGCCAATTTCTTAATGTGATTCCAAATGCCCAGGGTTACCACTGCTGTCAGTGAGTTACAGTATCAGTTTTCCTCATATTCCTATCCACAAGGGGACAGTCTTTCCATCTCTTACCACTGACTAAAACCATTTAAAAGTTAGCTCCTTGAAAAGCTACCATTCAATGAACTAATTTTTTTCTTTTAAATATGTTTCATGCGTTAGAAAAAAAGTTCTAGATCTTTGCAAACTATATGATGTTGCTGTACTTACAGATCTAATAATAAGTATAGTTATTTTAATGAAGCTAATGACTTGAAAAGAATGACTGTGGCTACAAGACAATCAGTTCAAAGCACAAAACAAAGTTTCCATTATATTTAGTGAGATATCCTTGGAAAAGTATGCATTTGCCTCTCATTGATCTTTTTCAATTGCTCACGTCCATTTCTTTGACTCTCTCTTTCAAAAACCATGGTAAATAATAATAATAATAATAATAATAATAATAATAATAATAATAATAATAACATGATTTTTAAAAGCACTTTCGTGGGAGATATTTTAATTTTCACATGGAAAAATTTCTAGATTTATTATAATTTAATTTATAAAATGTTAGGTTGGTAAAACAACATTCATTTTTATTCAATATCTGTAAATTGTTATGGTTACTCATAGATATGATTCTTACATTTTTGCTTCTTATCTGAAATGTTCAGTTTAGAAATAACTGCTCAGTTTACTCTGAGTAGAGAAGTACTTTGGGCAAAGAAGATAATGCCATATTTTTAAATTCTCAAAAGGCTCACACCTCCTGCTTTGCATCAGTGTGGTGTATTGCCCCAATCTCTTCTGAAGAGTTGATACAGCAGCCAATTTTTCATGTAGCCAAACCCCCACAAAAATGAGCCAACTCCTCATCATGGTTACAGAAACTACTTTATATTGCTATAAATGCAGGAAGGAACCAAAGAGATTCTTCAGCAAAATATTTAATGCAAAATATCCAGCATAATCTTGTCACTAAGCCTGCTTTGCACATTCTTGCAAGCAACCATTATTAAAAAAAAAAATAAAATTAAAAAAAAAAAAACAAGTTAAGGAGATGAACATAAACATAAACCAAGGATAAAGAAACATGTTTCTGAAACATAACGGCACCGTTACAGATGTCATAACCTCCTTAATAAATGAAGCTTCCTCCTTAATGAAATAAAGCTTACAAAATATTGCAAAGTGGTTCAATGTATTTCCATTTGAAATTATTTGGATGGAATATTAGAATACTAATGCAATTACAAATATTAGCAGCATATTCATGAAAGTTTTACTGAGCTGAAGGTATAAGCTAAAAATTATAATAATAAGAAAGAGCAAGGCTTAATTTGGATTTAAAATCCTCAGTACTAAGTCACTGCTCACATCAAGATTACTCACTGAATAGATTCTCTTAAGTGACCAAAGTGAAAATCTGCTTTCATTTCTGCTAAGATAAAACCACTTCTGATTGGACAAAATTGAGGTAAATTACTCATGATAGGCAAAACAGGGTTCACTAATCCTTAAATTAAATTTTTGGGCCAACTGTAAAGTATTTTAGTTCTTTAAGAGACAGGACTCTCTGTTAAAATGGAATATAATTTTTTTAGAATTCATCAAAGAACAGGACATCTCTCTGGGTAAGAATGACTCAAAGGTAGGGTTACTGATGAAAACTATTGAAAAGTGTCCCTTCCAGCCCAGACCATTCTGTAGTTCTATGATTAACTCTAAACCCAGATGTTCTACCACTGTCACTGATGGGCTCTACCTTGGCCAGCTGCAGTCCGTTTTGGAGCCAGCTGGCATTGACTCTGTTGGCCTTGGGGGAAGCTTTTAGCAGCTCCTCACAAATGCCACCCCTATAGCCCCCCTGCCTACCAAAACCTGGGCTTGCAAAACCAATACAGAAGATATCTTGGTAAACAGCATCCCTGCCTCTCTTCCTGTCCTCATTTTAGCCACAGGAATCTATATTATGTGGAAAAAAACTTGGAAAGCATCCTAACATCATGACAAGAACCCTGTAAGAGGAAGAGAAGGTGAAAATATATGTTATCATCAAGATATAAAGACTAGGAGGAAGACACTAAGTACATGTGCTTATTCTGATTTTTCTTAGCACCTGTAATGTCAGAAGCAGTGTGAATGGAGGGGGATGATTGATCTCCAAATCAGAGGGACGGAGAGTAGAAAATTAGAGCAAATGTACAGGTGAAGGACTGAATTCACCCTCCCAGGGACTTGTAGGTACAATTTATGGGAATGATTCCTATAGCAATTTTGGAAGATCAAAATGGAGCATGTGGCCTAGCGAGGTCACAAACTAAAGGCCAAGCAGCTGTGACAGTCAGCTTTGAAGGTAAGCTTCTATATACTCTTCTGATTACTTTTTTACCCAGTAATAGAAACAAATAGGAAACCGTGCAAGCAGACTGCTTATAGATGAGCCTGAGAACACATAGGCTACATCTGTATCACATTTTGTAGAAATATCCATGTTTCAATTTGAGTTCACCAAGCAAAGTTACTGGAGGGGTAAACCAGTGAAGATGCTCCATCTACGTTGTAGGCATTAGCTCACCTCCCCTGGCTGTCACTTACCAGCTTGGTCTTGTCTCCGTGTGTTGTGCCACAGCTGGTCCTGCTAACTCCCATGCCAGAGACTCCACTTCTACATCTGAACTTGCCACTTCAGCTACAAGGTGACTGTCAGCTCATCACAGACAGAGTTGAGGCCACAGCCCTGTTGCCTTTGGTGGAGCAGGGTTTCTGGAAGAGAGACACTTATATTTGCTGTTGGTGGTGTTTAATCCTCTGAACCTTCATTAAAAAACTGTAAGGCAGCTGCCAGCTCCCCGGACAGGTCAGCTTTTCAGGGCAGGAGACTCCATCCATGCCCAGAAGCACCCAGCTACCCCCAAACCCTACCCAAAGGGCAACATGAATATGCATCTTCTCATTCTTCATCAGGAACACGTTCCTCCTGGTGAGGACCTCTCACATCTGGACTGTACCGCTCCCCTGTGAAATCACCTGATCCTCTGACCTTCAGATCTGATGGACCCATCTCCGGTTCCCACTGGTCGTGGGCACAAAGCTGGGACTGGGCTGGGTGCACTCAGAGCTGGGGGCTTGGTGGGACCCTTTGTTAAATGCTCTTAAGATTTGAAGTCACCTTCTCAAATTGCCTCTGTGGTTTTGGTTAGTTCAGCTTATCTGAATGACTGTCTGGAGCAGTCAGTAGTTTTAAATTTATTTTTTGGTGAATGTTTTCTGAGTTAATGGAGGTTGCTGGTTTTATACTTGTTTTCACCAGTCTGACTATATTTTCCTATATATCAAAAGCATTCAGAGTTACAGATAGACCTTTTTTTATGTATCATATGAATCTATTTAAGTGAATAAATAAATAAACAAACACTGCCAGAATGGAGTAAGAGTGAAATATTGCATTGATGCTTAGGAATAGAAATATTTTGGAAGTACCACTATTAAATCACCTGTGAAAATGCCATACAGGCATATACACATACATAACCCACAGATAGTATGTTTTCCTTCAGATAAATGCCAAAAATGCAGGCGTCTGTTTTCATTTAAGTACTTGGCATATTCTTCAAATCCACATTGCTTAGCAGATACCAAAGCATCGTCCATTAATCCTTAAAAGATTTAAATAGCATTTTATTTATATTTAGCATTCTGAAAGCAAAGTAGAGAATAGTAAGATTATTTGATGACTAGATTCTATAGGCTTTTTCATGGAAAAGACTACTAGAAGAATAAGGCTAAATCAGTAATAGCTTAATCTGCTGTAGATAATATAATTTATGTTGCTATGTATCATGTTAATGACTCTAAACCAATGTGCACATTATATTTTTTTCATTTGCAATTTGGGATTCTCAGAATAAGAAATGCAGAGACAAGGATAACCCATGTTTTCCATGAGAGATTCATGGAAACTGAAAAATAAGGTCTTTTAATAGTTCATGATAACTGTTTTTCTTGGCTTAAATGTAGGTTTTAAAAAATGGTGCTCATTGTTTTGCTTGTAGTTCTTTCATGCATGAACAATCGTGCTGATGATGCATTTACTTCAAGCGAATTTTCCAATTGAAAAAGTGCTCTCAAGTAGTTTAAGTACTATGAATCACCAAAACCTCATCTAAGTTCCATAAAAGCACTGGCTGTGGAAAGCAACCCTGGAAAGAAGACATATTGGGATTGTACTGCATGATTCAGCTGAACAGAAGTATATTTTGTCAACACAGAAGTTGAGGAACCTGACAGTTCTGTAAAAATGAAATTATAATCTGCTAGAAAGACAGAAACTGACTCTCCTGCACCCTCTCCTCTTACATGCCTCAGTTGCTCCTCACTGGTTTGAAGCAGCGGTTCTAAAAGAGAGAACCTCAGCCTTTGAAACACAGGATTTTTGTAGGACATATTTCATGCCTTATCTCTTTCTTATTTCGTTATTTTCTCCCTTCCTTCCTAGTTTCCCTTGTAGTCTGACTGTTGGAAGTTCTCTTTTTCCTGCTGTCACTGCCTGTACCACTTGGACAACTAGTGTTTTTGATACAATGTTTTCTTATTAATACCGACAGCAATCTATTTCTTTCTATTTATTTTGACTGAAACAACTTTAAGTCATAAGTATTTGTCAAGGAAACACTAGTGATTTTTCAGTTCTTATGCAGTTTTTATTTAAAGCTACCTTTGAAAGCAGATAAAACTGTTCATTAAATCACAGTATTTCAAAATTGTAAAATGTTTAATGATAATTTCAAAATAATTAGCTATTGACTTAGCTTTTTTTAAAATTTAGGATGTAACTTAAGGATACAAGTTCTTAATAGAATTTTAATTATGTTGAGAGTTTAGAACAGCTAATGTACCTTTCTGTATCTTGGATACCGATGTATTGTCTCAAGTGAGCAACGGAAGTGTAGTGGGATTCCTTTTGTTTGGAATTCCTTTCCGGATCTAAGGGCTTGGGGCCCAGATCTGGTCACAGACTGCTGAGGCCTATGATGTTCCTATAAGGACTTAGAGGGGTGCTGTGGTCACACCACCTTTTCTGCTTTTGCAGCTGTAGGTTGGTTGGTGCTGGAGCCTGGGATGTTACATGGTTTCCACCTTGCCCTGGTGAAAGAAAATATTTTTGCCCACATGAAGCCATGTAAAACATTTACATTTTGATTGTTTTTCCAAGATGATTTGGATACATGTTAAGATGTTTATTATGAGCTAGAGGAGCTTGCACCAGAAGTCTGGATGCTGGAGAGGGGCAGCACAGTTGAGCTCTGGCCGTCCATGCTGGCAGGTTGACCTCTGACGTGAAGTATCTTATACCCGACATCTGTTTGTGATTGCTACCATTCCCTGCAAATCTGGAGCAAGCGTGCCTGAAGTGTGCCTTTAGAGTAGAAGAAACCTGAGAAAATGTGATGGTTCAGCCCATGTTGTAGTTTTTGATTACATAATTGATGCACAAGTGTTACTTTGGGGATTAGCATAATTGTGCTGTTTTTTGAAATAAAACAGAGTGGAAGTGAAATGTAATTAAGTAACTCACACCCTCTGATGAGCTATTAGGACGGTAACTGTAGAGCAAGCAAGAATAAATGAGTTGTCTTTTGGTCTCTACAGCTTCCTAAGAAACATGCATGAAACTGTTCCCTTCCCCTCTCAAAAAAGTAAAAATGTCTTGAGGGAGGTGTGGAATGGAGGGAAGCGATATGAACATGAATGTTTAATATCCATTAAAGAGAGAAGTAACAGAGGGTGCAGTTGTGCCACAAAGGTATGAAATAATCAATGTTCAGTTCTAACTCAGCCTAATGCTCTTAAAGATATGCCTCCCTTAAGTAAAAGCTGTATTTTAAATCAAGAACATTTTCTTTGATTTACTGTTAAAACAAATCAAACTTCCATCTGGGTCCCCACACATACACAAAGGTGAAGGAGTGATTGGGCACATCATTTGAAATATTGATCAAGCAGTTGAACGTCATTTGAAGAGACAGTAAAAATATGTTGAGAAAGGCCCATATGCCTTGTTTAGTGAAACAGACTTGTGCAGTGGGACACACAGGCTGTACACCTGCATGATGTGCTCCTTTCCCCTTCCAACAGAAAGTAAAGAATTAATTTTGCATTTCTAAAATACTTCTGTTCATAGTTTGCCTGGAAACTTTCGATATTGCCACCGAACAATACAAGAGTATGAAATTGCTGCTTTCTTGGGGAACACCATTCCACTTAACATTTTTATTGTTAACCTTCTCTGGTTGTTTGTACACCAGAAATTTTGAAGTCACTGCTAGGACTTTTTGAATTAGTATTGCCAAGAGAGCTGATATGCTGCCCAGTCACACACACAGCTCCCATTTCCCCCATATGCTACTCTTGCAAATGAGTGGTTTAGGCCACTAAAAGAATCGTCACCAAAGACATTAGCAAAAGTAGGTTTTAATATGCATTTGTGGAAGTGTGACTTAACAAAGTTTGATGGCAAGGTTCACTCTATTGCTCAGTACATAAAAGAAACATACAAAGGAAGACCAGATTAGAATCAATTTAGAATGATTTACACTGAGATCAGGGATGCAAAAGTGTAAGGGTGCAAAAGGATAAGGAAGACCTTTCTGTTGAGTCACCAGGTTCAGAGAGGACTGCCTTGCTATCTAAACTATTGGATCCTGGATGCAGCTGAGTCCAATTTCTGTCCTGTATTTGATCAACTGTTTGTGTCTAAAGGGTTTAGCAGCACTTAATCAATGACTAATATTTATAAAGTGATTCAGTAGGATTTGCAACAACCACCAAATTACAGATTCAAGATGGCAATATTCATACTATTCTTGCTAGAGGGCATTTGAATCAATTCATATGCACGCACACAGACTTAGAAATGTGTGTATATATATAAATATACATGTATACATATATGTAAAAAGGTTCCTGTTAAAAATTCCCCTAAAATTCCCCTCCCTCGAGTTCAGTGAAATACTCACAATGAATACCTTTGCATTTTTCAGTGGGTGAGGGTTAAGTCTCATGCCATGGAGGGTATCAGCCCAGGCCCCATCAGCTTTTGGTGATGGTCCTTTGAGTATCAAAAACTTGTGAGTTTGCAAGCTCTGAGAGGCATCCCACTCAGATAGAGGTGCTGGCACAGCCCTCTGCAATCCTTTAGAATTCAAAGGACCTCACTTAGGTGCCCTGTTTATAGGGTCACAAGATGACTGGCTTTAGGCATTAGTCAATTTCCATCCTGGCCATTACCCAAGTCGGTAACTATAGAAGTTTTTCAGAAGTTCAGTAACAATGGTACCATTCCATTTGCGCTTCAATTCAGGGAAGTAATGTTCCAAGGTTGTCAGGGAATAAATTATTACCCCTTGTTCTCCACCTTGGTCAGGAAATAGATGTCCCTCATATGAACAGTGCCGCTCCCACCTTTGCCATGCAAAAGTTCCTGGTATGGCCAAGGAATGCTTCACTGCCCAACTTGTACAGTCAAGGGACGCTTCGCTGCCCAGCTGGTACAGTCAAGGCTTAATGGGAGTTGCTGAAGTTGCAAAGCAGGTCCAAGGAGGCTGCGGGGATGGGAGAAACGCACCACCACATTCCACCCCATAACTAAAGTTAATTCTTGTTCCACAGAGTGCTGATGTGGTCACCTCTTGCCTCTGTGCCTATAAACAGATTAATGCCATATTCCAGTTGTAATTTGAAGGAATTTTTTCATTGTTATGTAATTATTAAGGTTTTATTATGCATGATTGAGTAGTATTATATATGTAAGGAGGTCTTTGCAACAAGCCACCCATCTAGACATTCTCTACATCTAACATATAGAATAATGTTCAATAACAAACAATACAACTGAAATAAGTAAAATTTCAATGGGATGCAGCATTTGATTTAGAGTTCCTGTCAGTGATGATGACCACCTGAATAAGGTATCCCACCATCTTTCTTCACTTTCTTCCTAGGACATGGTATTTCTCTTTTGTATCAGGATGAACAGTGAGTTATGTGTCCATGAGTTCAGACACGTATGTTCTAGTAGTTGGCTCTGGTCATTATGTTTTCATCATCATGAAAGTTTCCTGTGTTTCGTTAGCAATGTAAAATTCGTGCCAATGGGAGTAGGTGGTCAGTCTTGATAGGAGGTGTAGTTAACTTGTAACAATTGTTGTACTGTGACAAGAGCTGAATAGCTGAAGTTGCATCCCACAATTTTGATAAAATAACAGACACAGATATTTGAGTGATTGCTTGTCTCTCTAGTGGTGTTATCTGTAACTACAAAATCATAAAGAGTTCTCAACCAAAACCATCCATTTCCATCATATACAAGTACAGTTTCAGGATTTCATCAGGTTGTATTTCAAAATGACAAATATTTTGTTCATTGCCAGATAAATGTCTTGGGCCTTAATGGTATTACTTTCACAAAGAAATCTCTGTTGTTTTCTAACATGCATCAACATCAACAATTTGCCATTTGTGCCCATACTTTATGGTCTGTCAGATGGAGGATAGTTCCATGGTGATTTAATCCCAGCACAATGATTGGCTTTATGGTGTATACCAAAGTATTGTATTCAATGTTGTATCAAAATGATGTCTCCTTTAGTTCCCTTTAGTTAGATAGAATTTTCTGGTTATCATTTTCATCTATAATAATCCATTCCGGCCCAGAAAAGATGATGTTACTGTGTAGTGCTGCTGCTGATACACTTAGATCAGGTATAGATACATATTCATCAACCCACGGCCACCCCATTGGACACGAATTCCATATTTAGTGCTTAATACTCACAAAATCAAAAACAGTTGTACACAATGTTTACCCAGAAGCAAAATGTGAGTATGGGTTGTGTAAAAGTGAAATTGAACCAGCAATCTGGTTCTGATATCTTATAGCAAAATTTCTAATTATTTGCTGGTTTGAAAAAATCAGTATATATTTAGGGATAGAGTCATTGATTGCCCAGTACCCTATTTTTATTTTTATTCTTGTTCTTTCTCTTTCCCTGATGTCACTTGAAGAGATAGTATCTGTTAACTGTTATAATTATTGTGAATTATTCTAATTATTTTTCCATATAATGTTTCTCATCTCCATTTATTCATTAGATATGCCTCATTTCCATGTATAACCAAAGTAGCAAGGTTTAAGTTTGCCTTAGCTTTTGGTGAGGTCCCAGCATTTTCAGCATAGTTTAGTAGTGCATGGTCCCAAGGCTTTTGTGTTTCATCTGCAGGGATTATATTTTTGTCAACTGAGAGGAAAGAGGAGACTGGGTTGGGGCTATACTGCTGTTGTCATTGTTATCAGTAAGATTGATTTTCTGCTGTAAAAGAAAAGAAATAAAAGGTTTTGATGGAGAAGGTGGACTGGGTTACCCTTTTTGTGGTGCAGGGTATATCCACTGTGCATTGATTCTATGTTTTGCACCACTCCTATCAGTAGCTTCCCATGCAATGAGCCACAGGGTTTAGTCAGTCATAGGCAAGGTTCCAGTTTGTAGTAAATTTACCATAACGGGTTGTCCTGGCTCTAATGCTGTCTAGAATTTTCTTTCATTGGAAGGTAAAGAATCAGGTTCAGCTTTACAAAGAATGCTCAGTTTGCAGACTACTGATTATTCAATGGATGAAGTGCTTTGGAAAGTCAAGTATCCCACTGAACATTGTGTGGCCTAAGGCTCCTTCTCAGCAACCCATTAGCTCTTTCTACAGTACCATTTGACTTGGGGTCCTTTTTGGGGGGGTGGGTGGGGGGTGTAATATGCATTAAATTTCTTCTTGTTCAGCCCATTTTTGCAACTCTGCATGAGAATTGTGAACCACTAACACTTTGTATGGTATCAGGAGCAGATAGACTTGAGAACTAAAATAATGTCCCCTGTACTTTCATCCATCAGCACTTTCAGCACTTAGTCACCATAGGTGAGCTGAAAGACCACTGCTACTCCTGTGAGGATAGATTGGTCTCCCACAGAGGGCTTGAATGGCCCAATATAAACAATTTGCCATGTAGACTACAAAGTTTTTTCTTGATTGATGTGTAGGGTAGTGCTTTAGCAGGCTGATCTGGTTATAATTTTAATCTACAATGAGGACATTCTCTAAGAGTAACCCCACAAGTTTTCCTGTCTAGGGGCCAGTAGGGTGACCTACTTTCTGATGTCGCTATTCTCCCAATTGATACCACTCAGGATTTAGAGTTCCCTATTTTTATCTCCCTAATTTAAATCAATGCATCCACCTTTCGATTCCAGTTTGTGGCTGGTTTATTATCTTTGGTGTGAGCTTTTGCCCATCCCATTTTGAATGCTGTTTTACTGGCTATATCTAATAGTAATTGCCAATCCTGAGTTCTCCTAACTGGAGATCTGCCTGCTTCCCAGTTCAGTGATTCCCATTGACCGAACCATTGTGTAATCCACACACCATAGGAGTCCACATATATCATTTTTCCTCCATTCTGTGCTGCCAAAACAACTGCCCTTAATTTTCCTACTTCTGTACTACCTTCACCTTTTCCTATTATTTGTTCGCCAGTGTTAATATTTAGTGCAGCAGCCTTACATTGCTATTTACCATTTATCCTTTTTGCTGAAGCATCAGTTACTGTAAGTACCATGTTCAGCAAAACCCCATTCTGTTGTGATAGGATCGTGGGGGGTGTACTGGTCCCAATGATTGATATGTTTTTAATTCCTGTATTAAGATTTTGACTGCCTCTTCATGTTCCTAATTCCACCTCCACAGTTTTCCCATTCATAAAAGTGAATAGAGTGTGCAAGCAATGGTAGAAAATCCAGGCACGTGTTTTCTCTGGTATCCTAAAGTTCCCATTAAATGTTGCAACTCTTTCCTAGATTGGGACATCTGCTCTTGTTCTATTTTTCTTAAGGTGTCTGGAGAAATTACTGCATTGCTTGCTATCCACCAAGTACCCAAAATCTCTACTTCTTCACTTGGTCCTTGACATGTTTCTCAAGTGGGATCTCAACTTCTGCTTTATGTAGTTCTTGTCACACTGTTGCTGCTGCTTCCCCTACCTTTTCAGACAAATCTCCTACAATTAGAATATCATCTCTATATTGAAATAATTTCACATATTGAGGAAGTGAGGCTGTCTGTAAGAGTTCAGCAAGTTCAACAAGCACCGCATGAGCAATCATGGGTGAATGTTTATATACCTGTGGGGATATAAACATTGTACACTTTCCCAAGTAAAAGCAAACTTCTCTTCATCCTCTTCCTGTAAGGGGACCATAAATAACATATCTTTTCTATCTAGCACTGCCATCCACGGGCATGTGGCTGATTGCAGTGTGGCTGTTAGGTTTTCCACATTGGGGGCTGCAGTTGTTAGTGGGGCTGCATTGGCATATAAGCACTAGTAATCTGTAGTTAGTCACCATCTCCTGTCTGGCCAAACCAATGAATTATATGAGGAATGGGTTCTGGAGTTTGTTTGTCATTTTCCAAATCAACTATAACTTCATAAATTCTGTTTCATTCTGCAGCAGCAACTAAGTATTTGAGGTGTGTGGGAGGGAAGGTGGGAGTGGAGTGAGGGTGGAATGCACCACCACAGATGCTCTGTACAACTCTGTGTACCCTGTTTTCACAGCTGCCTCAGTCATCATTTCCCACATCCCTCCTGGGGTTTCCACCTTGCTTATCTTGCCAGCATTGTGCTTCATGAGGCATAGGTAGAATCTGGAGTAATGGAAGGATCAGAGAGGTGAGAGAAGCCAGGATGGGAGACAGAGGGGCTAGTGCGTTGTTAGAGAGAAAATTGAAGCAGACTGCAAAACTTGACTCTTCTGTCCTTTACAGCCTACAACTGTTTGTGCTATACTGGAAGTGTGACTTTTCCTATATTAAATCAAAATCCAATAAGTGGCCTGCCTCAAAGATGACTTTGTTTGAAATTTGGAGTTTATGGTTGTTCAGGTTGAGGAACAAAATTACATTGGGCTACTTCAAGCTGTGGCTGACCAAAGCAGAGCTGACAAGTTGACAGCAGTGGTATGGTTGTGGAGACTGAGGGAACTATGGCTGTAGTTTAACCACAGGTGTGAGCATCGATATTTTCTCTGAAATAAGGATAGTTAGGACTGAGGGAGTGCTCCAAAGCTGTTCTGGAGCCATTGATCGTGCACATTACAAAGCGCATAAGAGTGTGTCAGCTTAAAAGAGTGCTGCTTCATGACCGGTGAAGTTGACCAAATCTCACCTTCAGAGGAAGCTAGAGATGAAAACAAGTAACGAAATGTCTGACAGATAAGTCACATGGGATAAGCCTGGAAAATTATAAACCTAATACTTACCTTTAGAAAACAGGGAAAGGAAGAGCTAGAGACTCATGGAACAAATACTCAAACTAACTTCAAGGACAAATGGGATTTGTCAAGTACAAATTGTATTAAAGCAGCCAAATTTCTTTCTGTGACAGGATAACAGGCCTTTTGGATTAGAAAAGAAGGATCAAAAGTCTATCAATCCTGACTTTGGGCAGATTTTTGTCAGGGTTACTCATGGAATCCCCATGAACAATTAAGGGAAACACACCCTGGATATGTCAGTTCAAAACCACTTCACAAACTAAGGGGAATAATAAGTGATAACTCTCACACTACAGCATGTTTCAAGGGACAATGTCCCAGAGATCTGTCATGCACCTGGCAATGCTGAGTGTTGAATATTCATTCAGAGTAAATTTCAGAAACAACATGGCTGATGAAGGAAAGGACATATTGTCAAATTTGCTGAAAACACCAAGATGAGACCTGTAAACACTTCAAAGGACAGAATTAGGATCCATACTAGTGCTGGTGTCTTAGAGAAGGTGATGAGAACAGAACACTGTGCAAGCTTGTAAGGAAAAGCCCTACACTCAGTAAGGAGAAGCTGCACTCCAAAAGCCACAAACCAGGGAAGAACTGCAACAGCATAAAAGTCATGGAGAGGATCCAGAAGTTGCAGTGAATTTTAGGCAAAAAGGTAAACAGTGCACTGGGATGTATAAAAAAAGGCCCTTTGTCTTCAACATACATGAAATTTTTTTCCTCTGTTTAGTGAAGGTGTGGTATTCAGCTGTAGAATGGTGTCCAGTTATGAACATTTTGAGCACTTAAAGAAAGATGCAGGTGCAGTAGGGTGGATCTGGCAGTTTTCTTTATTCTCCTCTAAATTCTTTGGCAAGATTAAAGGCTTTTCTAGACTAAAGTGAAGAGAAACTAAAGTAGACAGATTAAATATCTTCAAAAACATAAATGCCAAAGAAGGTAGAAATAACCTCAAAGAGTACAACAATAACCTATCAGGAAGTAGTAAGGAGTCTACATTGCCTCAGGAGAATTTTAGTTTAAATATTAAGAAGTATCTGAGAGCAACAACAATGATGCATCTTCCTTGTTAGGGCTAGGATCTGATTAGCAAACATTGCTCAGGGAAGATTATCTGTAACTGCTAAGTATATAAATGGTCTTTCCAAGTCCCATCCTATTTATGATGACTCTATATATCCGTTGGATTAAATATCAGTGTAATAAAAGCAACTCACAACAGTCTTCGACCTCTGGATGTGACAATAGAATACCAATATCAGAACATCAGTGTTGTAGTTTCCTGTTCTTGGCCAAGTAGAGTGGGAACTGCCCCTTTGCTTAGGCAGTGGAGGCATCTGGCTAAACTATCAGATCACTGAGCCCTGGTCTCTGTGCTGCTTACTCCAGAGCCCAGGAAGCCAGACTGAGGAGGGTGAGGTAGATTGACAGAGCTTGTGCTGGAGTGAAGGACCCTTCCCAGGAGCATCCTCTCTGCCCCAGGAAGAAGAGAATGTATCAATACCTTTTCTTCAGTCCAACACTATACTTTTCTTTCTTTTTCCTGTGGCAGAAGTACTCTTGTATCTTGCTCACCCTTTTGAGAAACTTTTACCAGCTTTTCAGAAGAATGAGATGCCATTCCTCATGAACTTTGTGACTTTCTCAACAGCCGAAAGTTCAGCTATTATTTTGCTAATGTCACCTGTGTCTGAGGAATACAGGCATGTCAGAATAGAATTTGAGGATGTATAGCGTCCTTCCCTGTGAACGTGTTTTATAAGCCAACTGGATTGTGAATTGAAGGTAATTGGATGCACTGATATAATGAGCTAAAGACCCATGTGACAATTGATAATTCTAACTAAATAAAGTTCTAATTCAATATTTTTGGGAATGTAATAGTAGAATGTCTTCCTTGTCAGCATTTCACAGATGAGTTAGATTAACCCTGCCTGCGTGCTTAACCTGACTTCAGCAAAGCTGTTAGTTAAGTATGGGAATTGAAGCAGATGAACAAGCATGGATTTACAGGAGACACTAACTGGTATCAGTAGAGTAAAACCAACATATTCTCATGCCATGTGATGTGCCAGCACTCATATAACTGTACAGTCTATTTGGATTCCCCCATTTTGATCAGAGTTGTGGATATGCAGAGGTGTCAGTCTTCCTAAATACAGTAAATTTCTTAATTGAAGTGTAGAATCACAGAGCATTGAGCATCTCTTGTCATTAACAATAGAGGCTTTTCAACTGGGTTATCTCCTGTCTTCCGGACCCAGAAACATTGTACATGTAATGCAATAATATGGAACTCCCTGGGGCAGAAGTATCACAGCAAGGTAAAAAAAAAATCAGCTGAACCTTCATGGTTCCACTGGGCCCCTGGTGGAATCACAAGGTGAAAAGTTTAAAACCCAAATTGATTTCAGAATTTTGAGGGACCTATTTCATGATTAAATATTTCAGGTCTTCACTAAAGCTTTTGATAATATTTCTAACATCAAAACTCTCTTCGAAAGACGAATGTATAATATCAATAAGAGGAATGGTTTTTGCATTGCCAACCTCTTCTTGGTCCTCACATGTTAAAGGTGAAATGCAAATATGTTTTGTTAATCCCTGGCTTTTGAGAAAATACTTAGCCTCCACTGAGTCACTTGTCTTTGCTGCTTTCCTATCGTTAGTAGTTATTTATAAAAAATACAGATGCTTCTCTCACACAAAAAAAGGAATTCCAATAGCACGTTAAGGCTCTACAGGCTTCAGTTCCAATTTTCTATCCTGCAGCTGTATAAAGACACTGACCTATTATCCCAAAAAAACAAGGCAAGTTCTTCTATCACATTTTCATCAATGTGCATTAAAAGTTATAAAAATATAAATTATATAAATTCTGGTTCCTGTAAAGGTAAAGGTGAACATACAATTCAAAAATGGTCTGAGGTGCACACTTCTGGCTCTTGCACAGCATTTCAGCAGGCACAGATGTGCAGCATGTGCACATCTGAATGGCATGTGCTAAATTCTGAATCATGTTGTAGCTGTGCTACATATCTACAGATATGACAGACACAGACTGCAGGAAGAAATTATACCTTTTATTCTTGGAACAACTATGCAAGCTTTCAGGCACAAACTTCTCTGCAGAGAAAAAAACCCAAAACAACTAGGAAGCTTTTCTGTGCTTTTCCAATCAAGTAACAGGTCTAACCAAAGATATTGTCTCCTGACAGATTTGCCCAACTGCAGCCTGAGCAGCAGGACTCTCAGTGCTTGCTGGTGGTGTGTGTTGGGACTGCACTGGCACCTGCTGTGGGATTCTTCATAGGGACTGTGGCCATCCAAGACACAACAGAAGTGCGACAAGGCAGGGATGCAGCAGCAGGAGGTGAGTGAGAAAATAAAATGAAAAACCTCACCATTTGCCACCACAAAGCCCACATCTATCCTACAAAGACCATCAGACTTTAATTTCCCCTCAGGTGCCCGAGCTTTGACCCTGGTTTGGACAGTGTCCTTGCCATGTCTATCCAAACAGCCTTCAGCCCTGTTACTCTTGTTCCATCTTTCCAGAAAACCCATTCACCACCCCAGCAGCAGCAATCACCCAGCAGTCACCTGCTTTGTGGGTACCAATGAACAGCCATCACTTGCCACAGACACCAAAGATGTAAAAGGAGAAATGTCACAGCTTTTCACAACTTCAAAGCGTTTCTTTCCAGGGAAACAATGAATCAAATCCTCAAACAGGAGAGAGAAATTACAGCAGAATAAATCATACCACTGCAAGATCAATTCAAAGCTGCTGAGAGGCAAAACAAAATATGAACTTTCCTTCTTAATGTTAAAATAAGGAATTTAATATTATGAAAGGAGTCTAAGGAAGTACTTAAAAAAAGCAAATGTTTTAGGTCACCTGCTACTTTTACAGGCATTGTGGCTTCACCGTCTGAACACTTTGCTCAAGTCAAGAAGTACTTAATTTCCTGCATTAACTAGGCTGCATTTCCACAAAATTGTGACTTAAATACCCCTTTTTTGATCTCCTTAATAAATTTAAGTAGACATAAACTTGTGGTAAGTGCAGAACTGGAAAATTTTTAGATACTGAATCAAGCTTATAATGAGGAAAACAATAGAAGTTGAAAGAGGACTGGTATGTACAATGAATGTGTTTCACCCTGGAGCTGCTTCCACCTCTATCTTTCCCTGTGCACTGGTCTGGGGACATGATGCCAGCACAAAAGCATCAATATCTACAGCAAGTTGGTGTTTAGCAAGTGAGACATTTTACAAAGGCAGTGCTGGTGCTCCAGTGGCCATACACCCTAGAGGCTGGTTTCTGTGGAACAATAAGTGTCATCCTGTGCCCACAGTAAGGGTTTTGCTTTGCACTCAGCAGCTCTGTGCCCTAGCTGGTGCCTTGATCCCTTTATTCAAGGAAGCCAAAGCAATATTGCCCTCCACTGGTCCTGAAACTAGTTTAACGGCTAATGTGAGTTGGACAAGATCATTTTTGGTACCATCAGGGGCACTTTGAAAGCAAGACTCAGATTCCTGGGACATTGGTGTTGTTCCATCTCTGCTGGCAGCTTTTGTTTCTCAGTCTCAGCTGTAGCGGGGACAGTCATTACGAGCACCACAACGTGACTGCACAGCAGGAGCGAGGTACAAGCAACATCACATCCAGTGCTTGGTGAGGGATCTTTGGTCAGGGAATCTGTGGCTCAGCTTTTGCTCAAAGCAGATAGAAACTTCACTCAGCATGAGTTCTGGCATTGTCCAATGTGAGCCTCCCTGGCAACTGGATTTCCTGTTGTCAAAGAGTGACTTTCCCATCAGGTAAAACCTGCAGGTCCACTAAACTTTCAGATTTTTAAAGCTTATGATATTATGTTGAATAACCATGTTTTCAACTGTTATGTCTGCTGCGACTCACTGCTGGCTGAGGCAGAGGCAAGGAGCCCTCCTTCCAAAGCCCGCAGGCCCTGCAGGTGCCCACACTGCCTCTGAGGCACCCAGCAAAGCCAGTGTCATTTCAATAACCCAGCCAAACACCAGCATCCAACAGCTCCATGCCAGCAGCAAGGGAGATGAAGTACTTCCCATCACACATTAAGGACCATCCCAGAGCTGTACAGGTGGAGCTGAAGCCTGCAGGTTTGTTCCTTTGGAGCATGGTGTGAAGGTGTGTGGCAGTAGTGGGTTTCACCTGGGTGCTGGTGACACAGGGGAAGTCTGTTAGGTGATGGGTATTTCTGGTATGGTGATCAGCAGTGAAATGACTAACTGTCCTGGCATTTAAGTGACCATAATTAGGCTTCCCATGAAGAGCCCTTTGAAATAAATAACAGAAATCCACACCTATCTAGATCCTACAGCTTTTCAGCCTATCTGGGGCAGGCTGAAATTGGGTGTGTAAATCTCCTTGAGTACCTTGGGCACTCTGCAGTTGTCTTAAGGAGCTCCAGCAGCTGATGGCTTTGCCTCCCTAGTTCAGTCTTTTAACCTGCTGTTCCCTCCATGAATAAAAATGTTCCTGGTTTGCAGGGCATGCTTCCTGGGAAATTACTCTTCTAAGGACCCACAAATCTTCTGTCTGAGCACAGCTTGATACACCTAGAAGAGTCGTGGGAAATAAGTCCAGGACTGCTGTGAATGGCTGAAGTATGAAAGATTTTAATGTTGATACACTTATTGTGACTTATTGTGCATAAGAAAAACTTATTTAATTTCCACCACTGGTTTCTTTCAATGAAGTTGAAAGAGGTGCATGGGAGCAGCTTGGATGTCAGCGAGGTTTCTGGCAGACTTAAGGACTTGATTTTGGAATAATTTCCGATAAGTTGCTAGGAAAGATTATGGGCTGAAGGTTTTTGCAGGATATTAAGAATTATATCACCCCTTCCAGAGCTATCTGGAAACCCTGTGCTCGTGTGATAAATAACCCCACACTTGTCAGAAGACAGGGAGCAACCAATGTCCTTGCAGACTAGAAGAGGTCTGTTTTCCAGACAGTGTGGAAATGAGAGCTACAGTTGTTGTTCTAATGCTGTTAATGGGTGACTGTATGCTAATTAGTCAGACTAACTAAGCGGGTGAGTCATGCACTAACCCTTCTTGAGAGAAAGTGCCCATTTTGAGATGCTAAATGAGAACATAAATGCAATCAGGTATAGAATTCTTGAAAGATAAGACGAGAGCAGACCTGCTTGTTAATGGAGTCAGTGAAATTAATTCTGCTTTGGAAAGGGGTGCACATTTTCATATTCAGGGTTCATTTTAATGGGGAAAGGTTCAAAACCTTCAGATCTATACAACGCATTTCACTAAGTAGCTTTAATGACCTAACATAATAAAGAGATTTCTGATATTCTCTGCTATGTTTGCACCTTTGGAAAGATTTTTTTTTTTTTTTTAATTAGAGGCATTCAGATATTTCAAATTAAGACAAAACTCTAATACTCTGAAAAAAACACAAAGCTTTCTCATCTATAATTGATGAGAAAGTATTAAAAATGTTTATTGTGAATGCTCAAGCTATTATTCTGAAAACCTACAGTTTTCCCACATTTGGAAAGTTGGCATCAGTGCTGACAGGGACCATGGGTGTGGTCCTGCAAGTCACTGCTGAAGGTAAGGAAAAGAGGGCTATGCGCCCTTCTGTGGAGAAGATCTGCATCCATTTTTTGGTGTCTGCAATCCCTTCCTTTCTTGATGGCCATCCTCTATATGTGTGTTAGCCTATTTCAACATTTTTTTTTTCTTCATTACTCATAGCACCACAGGCATCAAGGAAGTGTAGCAGTGCTGCTAGCAGCCATCACACACTGTCTGGGATGTTTTGGGTCCTGAGCTAAAAAGGGCTTAGACAGCCAGGAAGAGCAGTTTCCACTCTGAAATCCCTATCAGCTTCCCAAGTGCCTGACATGGTGAGAGGAGGAAGCACTGGGCCTGGCTGCTAGTAGCTGTTCAATGACAAAGCCTGTACGTGGCATTTACTTGTGCCAGCACTGTGAGGCTTGCAGATACATGCTGCATGTACTCATGTGAACCAGTGGGGAGGTCTGTCGGTCCTGCAAGGAGGGCTGGTGCTGGGCAGAAGTTCTGAGGGAACCATGCCTGGGTGGTTCTGTGGTCATCAGAACCTCAGGAAAACACACATGATCCCTGGGCACTGAATTCATCATGAAAATATTGTGCCTCACACTTGCTTTTGAAAATGTTCTGTTGGCACATCATTTGCCAGAGGTAGCCTTTTCTCTGAAAGATATTTGATGCTTCCAGTCTGATATCAAGGCAGCTGCTTGGCAGTAGGACTGCCAGAAGTGCTGGTTCCATGACCCTGCCTTCTTTTCTAACCCAAAGCCTTCCTAGTGCCACTGCAATGGCCACCAGTTTCCAGCCCAAAGGGAAGTGATTGCTGAAGTGATCCCTATATATATTTGCAATTCTCTGAAGTGCCTTGAGGCTTGCAAAAGGCACTATATAAATCAATTAATAACAGTATCAGAGGTCAGTCAGCCAATAAGAATACAATTTAGTTTAATGAGAGATAAATAAGACAGACAGAGTGAGAAGGGAAGGGAGCTACAAGGCTCCCTACTCAGTGCCAGGCTCTAAATATGCCAGGTCCTGGCTTTATCACAGTGATCATCAGAAACGTGGAAGATAATTGTATCATTGCCATTTCTTAGTCCAGTGTAATATCTATTACTGGTTTTGATGTCTTACTCAGCTCTGTACCAGTATGATTTTAGAAAGAGTGTACATTATTTTCATGAAAACAAATATGAGCATGAGGAAGCATTTTTCCCTTGCGTGCAATTCCTACTAAAGAATTTACATTCTTCTAATTTACTGGTTTACTGCACCACTTAGTGCACTCCTGAGATGTGCAGAATGTCCTCGCAGTTAAGAATGTGCAGATGAAATTTACCCTTTTTGCACTGAATCACTCACTCTTCCCTTGGAAGTCACCATGCTCTTTCCTCCCTCTAAATCTCCTTTAACCATTCTAACAAAAGAACAGATTATTTTGCATAGCTACAAAATGGATTCAAAACGGATGGTTGGCAGTTTATTTGGATTTTAGGGGAGTTATATGTTTTTGTAACTAGTCCGGTAGTAAATAGGTGAATGGAAAGACATTGTTTTACATTTGATTCTTCCATTTATGTGGGACTGTGGATGGAGGAGTGAAAATTCTCCATTGTAGCCTCAGACAAAAAGCTGGGCTACATCGCCCTCATCAAAGCAGTATTTCATAAGTTGTCAGAAGATGAAGAGGACATGGGGCGATAACCCTAAGTGGGGTAGGAGAGGGGATGGGGGAGGCCTGTGTGGCTAGACAAGGAGGTATTCCATGTTTGTGTCACACCAGAACACAACCTGCACAGCCTATTGCTGTGCCTGTGTCCACATGAACCTGTTGGAATACACTGAATGATGCCTGAGGCCCCACTGCCCTGGATGCGCAGCCTGAAGAGTTGTTAAGGAGAGTGGCAGCTCCTGTCCAGCCCCTGCACGTATCCTTTCTGGGGGTCTGGAGGGGGTCTGTGCCTTGGTACACATTGGTACATTGAACATTACTAAGGAATGTTCCAAGGCTCAGTATTACAGAAAGCCATCAGCAGCAGAGCATGAAACATGTATCTAAAGCAGAGTAAAGCAGTATGGACACTCATGGTGAGCAAGCCCATAGCTGTAGGGCAAGGCTGACTTGGGCTAAAATTTAACACAGTTTAGTGTAGTGTCATTACATGCAGAATCGTCTCACCTGGTTATTCCTAGAAACTTCTTCTTTTCAGCTGTGTCTGCATTCACTGCATATTTCTTTGTCTGGCAGCTGCCTACACCATGCTCTAAGGGGGTACTTGTTCAGATCTCAGCCCTTTTGGCTGTGGTGAAGGGAGGCAAAGGAGGCAAAACAGACCTTCCTGAAGCTCTTTGACAAAAAGCCAAAGCCAAATGGAGCTGACTTCATGCACATCAGCAGTTCCAAGGTTACATGCCCCAAAAATTCCACTTACATTTTTGAGTCCCTTCACGTGCCTCAAAACAGTAGCCTGTGCAAATCTGGGGCTGTCTGCTTCACACTTAGCTAATCTATTTGCAGCAACTCAGATCTGGACATGAAAACATTGCTTCTTGCAAGGGGGGCTGCTCTTTGTTCTCTCTCCACTGTGCCGAAAAAAGCCAGCCCTGAACACTGTGACAAAGGATTAGCTCAAGCTGAGGCCAGGCTTTAATGTAAATAGCCAGACAGAGAACAGAATGGCTTCTTTTATCAAACTTAACATCCCAAAGCTCTACTGATTTCATTGTCATTATGGTGGTGATTAATTTGACCCAGAGTACTGCCACCCACTGTTAAAGCCTTCGCTGCATCCCTGTTGATAGCTCTCATGACAGAGATTACAGTCTGCCACTGCGTTGTCCATAATTAGTACTTGTCAAAATGAGATTTGCCTATGGTAGCCCACCGCCCATGAGAAACCCATTCAAAATCAAACATGCTTTGGAAAATTGAGGACAGTTCATCCTCTAATTGGAACCAATGAGTACAGAATGACAACTCTGTTTTCTCATCTATTAAGTGTTGTTCCAGGTCTAAAAATGATTTTTTGAGTTCTCTCCATAGCTATCAATAAGTGCCCTCTGGTGAAGTACAAGGGTGTCAATTCTGTTCTGCAGCTTGGTCCTAAAATGTTTTCACAGTTAATTCCCTAAAGCAACATAGTTTAATTCCTTCATCTGAAACAGGGATGGGATCAGGGCACAGTGACCATTCCCAACACGTGGCCAATGCCAGCCCTGCTGCCATCCCTGAGCAACCACGGGCCCTGGGGAAGGCCAGGGCTGGGCACAGCCTGGGGAATACCTTGTGCCAGGGGTGACTCCAGGAAGGAGACATTTGGGTGAACTGTCATGTAGTTCCAGGGAATGGAGGAGAGAGGAGGGAGTGAAGCTACACAGCCCATGGCCTGCCCTGTGGGCTAGCATAGAAATGTGAGGTTTATAGTGATTGTCCAAGGCCTCATTCATCACCTTTTTGGGTTGAACTAGACATAGAGTCGACCATGTA
This sequence comes from Anabacerthia variegaticeps, assembly GCA_035583185.1. NCBI lineage: Eukaryota > Metazoa > Chordata > Aves > Passeriformes > Furnariidae > Anabacerthia > Anabacerthia variegaticeps. The sequence continues at coordinate 107,178,205 of JAWWEW010000078.1, forward strand.
ATTCACTCTTCAGGCCAAGGCTACAACCCCTTGGGTTTTTCCCCAATGTAAGAGGAATGGCCAATGTTATTGCAATGCTGAATGCAAAGACTCAGTATCCAGTATCACTAAGGACTGCAACAAAAGGTTTACTGATTAAACTCTGAACTACAGGGCCAGGAATGGTGCAAGTATCCATGCTGGAATCAATTGAAGTTGATGTCCAATGACATTTTTCACAGGAAAAACAGGAGAGCTGGTGTTTGTCAGAAGCATGAGTAGATATAGCTATGAAAATAATTGCCTTGAGTGACCACCTAAAAACAAGAGGAGGGGTTCCAGAGCATGACACTCTTGTGCTAGTCAAAACAGACTGCTGTTGGAGATATATATCTTTTCATTTCAAATACTGTGAGTGCTCAGTAGCTTCTGAAACCAGTGGAATACATCATGGCAAAAGTGAATGCTTGGAGAATAATTCACAAGTGGTGATGATGTGCCAGACATAATTCTTTACTGATATCTTTCATTTTATTAAACTAGAAGAAGCAAAAGAGCTTAAAAGACAACAGTAATTTTTTTCTGAGTGCCCAGACACTGATAAAAATGCCATACTTTTCTACATCAGGTGAATTAATCTTTATGCAGTCCTGTATGTACACTCCATTCACTAAAGTTTATTGGACTCCCTACCTGAATCTTGCACAGCCAGGTAACAGCTTTCATCCTTATCTTCAGTAGAAGTGCTGTTAAAAAGTGGATGTTTTGTCTTGAATAGTGCCAAAATACCAGTCTGGTCAGTTCTAACCTGGGCAAGTTAAAGGGAGGCTTCCTAGGGATGACAAGACCTCACTGCAAAGCTTTGGTGCACTGCAACCCTGGGCTGCATTACTGTAAGTTAGACAGAAACCTCCTGGTCTTCTCTGCACTGGTCAGTGTGCAGCTGAAGATGTGAACCAGCTGGAGATCAGCTAAAAAGTTAAGACCAGACTGGTGGTAGATGTAAATTCTGTAGTCGGGGAGGAGAGACCAAGCCATGGGCTTAGAGAGAAGTGAAGACTGGTAGTCTCAGTTTGCAAAAAAAAGCTGTTGCAAAGAGTGGGAATAAACAGTTCTCCTTATCTACTGAAAGCAGGGGAAGGAAAACCAGCTTTGAAGGTTCTGTCATTTGTGAAAGTTTTAGGTTATTTAACTGTGGACTTACATTTGTGAAAAATAAATGTTTTGTATTTTAGGTTCTTCCTGGAATCACCTCTTTAAACTAATGAGACATTTAAGCTAGATGTTAGGAAGCATTTTCTAATGATGACGATGACTGCATCCCGTCACACATCACTACAAAGGTTAGGCAAGTCAGCAAATGTCTGCTGGGAGTGCACTGGCCATCACTGACCCCGCCGTGGTGTGGGGGAGGCAGAGGATGCCCTTGGCAAGCCCCAGTCAGTCCTGTTCCCTATCATTCTGGCAAGTCTGAAGATTTACTTTCGCCCTGAAGGTAATCAGTCAGTCGTGATTTTGACCTACAGTTTAATGTGCTCTCTTACTATAGTTACAGACATCCTCCTTCTGGTTATGCTCCCTGCTGTGACTAATGGCATCTTTGCAGTTAAAGAGTAGTTTTTAGAGAAAAACATCCAAGTTTCAGTGCTGTTTAGCAAAAACTATGGCACAGCTGTCCTTGCTATGGCCTGTGAACTTGACATTTTTTGGGTGTAGATGTGCACATGTATTTATACACCTTTATCAAAACCCCTAAATATACAAGAAGCAACTATTTTTCTGTTACTGTTTATGCAATGGATCATCAGTCTTGGTATTCACTATTCACAGTGAAGTATGTTTAAAGTTTAGCCTCCATTCATACAAAACAGTCTTGGTCAAAGTTTTTTGCAAAATTGTTTTGCACAAATGCAAACAAAAATGGAAAAGAGTTTGCAAAGAATCAGGAACTGAATACCACACAACATACTGACATATTAGCAGGCTTTATAAATATGATCCTGCCAGTGTGGTTTTCTGGAAGATGTTTAAGGGTGAACCATTTCTTAAAGATAAAACCATAAGGATTTTAATGATATTTGGCAAAATACCTTGACCATTCATAACTATTCCTTTGTAAAACACTGCAATGATCAAAGGCAATTTTCCAAAACGAAGAATGCTTTTTTTAGATTAAGTGATGAGGCCACTTTAAGTAAATTCAATTGATTTTTGGTCTGTGTAGATGCTGACCAAAAAATTAGGAAAATGCTACATTTGTTTAAATCTCTTTCCCTGATTTTCACTTTCTAAGCAGTTTCCTTGTATCTGTTCACCTCTAAGCTCAATTAAACTCAAGGGCAGCAGATCACAAAAGCTAATGCTACTTGACCAAAATTTCTACTCCATGTGGCAAGAAAATCAGCAGAAAGTAGCTCAAGTTTTGCTTTTCTTTGCTATGTAAGACTGCAGATGTCATTTGGATGCTAATTGGAGTCATTGTACAATCATGTTAGATGCCCTGTTCTCATTGTGTGGCAGTTAACATATTACCTGTGTTCTTCAAGAAAGACTCAATGACACAAAGGTAGTTTTCTCCTGCAGGGAGAAGACAATTGGAAAATCAGTATTTGTATTCAATCTCTGTTTACACTGGTTGACCACATCTCTTGCAAGTGCGCATTTCCCTCTACCTTCGGAAATACACAAATATATCAGTACCAGAATTCTCCTCTCGTTTTAGTTTGCAATTCAGGATTGCTTTATTAATCAACGCAAGATGCATTCATTGAACTGGATTAATCCTGCATAAGTAATTTTGAAATTTCCTGCTGAAGTTATTTTTCATTTCTGGGAACAAATCATTTATTTGGATTTTCATATATCAGGATCACAGAGATTTGCCACAGTCAGATTTTAATTTTAGTTACATCTGAGCTGGCTTATATATTAGGGTGCATAGTTTTGCATGAGAGCATCTTCTAAAATCTGTAATTGGTGTGGAACACTGACATGCACAGAATACATCTGACAAGGTCCAGAGAGTTAGGTTCAGTTTTGCTGATCAACATCTATGCTGCAGATTAACTGAATCTTTTATGGCATTACAAGCCTTCCAGAATTCATTAATGTGCTTTCCCTTCCTGCTAACCACTCTGACCCCAGTGCTGCTGTCACTGCTTCCTTGGGCTGGACCAGAGAGGCTGAAACACTGACTCTTTTTCACTGCTGCACTAACAGCAGAAATTAGAACATGGATCTTAAAACTCCCCAGGAGTGTGTATGTCAGCAATTACTGTCTTGGCCTTTTAGCTCTGTTTGGGATTTCTGTCTCCTTTGTCTGTACCCAGACAGCTCCATTCAAATTGAAATATAGACTCTCCCTTAAAGCAAGGGAACTAGAGTACTTTATTGATGAGTGATTATAATACAATAGAAACCAGTATATATAATGAGGTTTGGCATGGATTTTTCTCAGAAATTGGCTCACAGATGCAGTTAGCAGAGTAAATAATTGTATTAAAGGCAGGAAGGGGGACAAACACATGAAGGAAAGCAATGCCAGCTTTTGGGAGGTGGGTGCACCTTATCTTTGAAAACAGTGCTATAATTAATGAAAAGTCTATTTCTGAAATGCCATCTTTGTCATTCTTAAGGACATGTGTACAAGTTGCAAGTCAGCAGCAACCCAGTCTTCTCACACTTCTTAGTCAGTTGATGGGACCACATCTCAGGACCAGGGAAATAGTTTCATTCGCTAGTCTGTTTTTTCCAGGCCCAGCTCTGCAGAAGGACCTGGGCAAATCTGTCATGCTGACAAAAAAATGGAGGAGATTAAAGTTTGGCGGGAAGGACAACAGAGAAGGAGAACCATGGAACAGTCCATGTGCCCAGCACCCAATGACACTTATCAAAGCATCAGAGATGGAAAAGGCACTTCTCTCCAGTCCAGCAGGGACTGGGAGTTGACACCCATCTGCTCTTGTGCTTCTCACCACCAGTGTCACCTCTCCTCCCTGGTCACAGGCACTGACTGCAGCTGGGTACTTGCCACAGCCCAGGCACTGCAAAGGTGCTGCTGGGCATCTCTTTCATTATTTTTGTTGTGCTGAAGTCTGTGCACTGAAAGCTTGAACACTGCCTCAACTAAGTACTCTACAGATTTATCCTTCTGCTTGACAGCCAGACCACTAAAAATGATTTGCTGAATAGGAGCAGCATAATCACCAAGTGCTTATTTAGTTTCGTGTTTATCCCATGTCCTCTTTTATTGCGTTTTCTCATGTTTCTCTTCCACTTGTTATATCACCTATCTTGTTATTTCTTTCCAGGCTTGCTCTGATATGTGCTTTTCAGAAACCATCTTTGCATTCCTCATTACTCCAGTCCTTTCTCCATGCCCCTGACCCACAAGAAGTTCCCACCCTCTCCTCTTGCAGGCTCTTTATTTTTTCCCTTCATTCATACCTCTTCTTTTTTGCTTCCTTCCCTTCCTTTCTTAATAATATCTCTGCCCATTGCCTCTAGCTTCTCCTCTTCCTTCTTCTCCCACATTACTTAAAAATAATATGCATAAATCTCCCTTTCTTCCTCTGCTGAAATAAACTCATTAATGAAGCGATCCTGTTCATTGTACTATCTTATTGTAGTTGCTACTGGCTCACTTTTCCCCTCCTCTCAAAAGATCAGAACAGGGCCAATTCCCTCTTGTTGGAACAGGCTGTCATTTTGCCTTCAGCCACCCCCAGCACAGCTCACACTTACTGTAAGCACGGGGGTCAGGGACCACCTTTCAGTTTGCTCAGTGCACCCACCTGGTTTGCATGGGGAGATTCTGGTCCATGACAAAGGCTGGTAGGCATGAATAAAAAATAAACGCAGTAGTATAGAAACTGGTATTGATAATGCTTCTCCTTCCTGGTAAAACAGCCTGCCTTTACCTTGTCTTTTCAGCCTGGCAACACCTCTTGTCCCAACTCCTCTACTGCATACCCATGCCAACACTCCCCCTCTAAGAACAGAAATACCCATCATTAGAAAGGTTAATTGCCACAGGAGGGTCATTTTGAAGGTGGATAAAGTTGCCATAAGTAGCATTAAAGTCCTAAAAGCCAGACTGGGTTTAACAAAACAGTGTCCTTTCCATTTACCTGACCCTGAGATTAGCTCAGTTGCTTAGAGTATAGTGCTAATAAACACCAAGGTTGTGGGTTTGATCCCTGTATGGGGATGGTTCAGTGATCCTTGTGGGTCCCTTCCAACTCAGAATATTCTGTGAAACCATGGGACACAGGAACAGGGGAGCAGCACAAGGCAGAGGCATTTCACAGGTGTGCAATTACTTCTGTGGTCAAAGCAGGCACACACGTGGAGCTTTCTCTGCTGGAACTCAGGTCAGGCACTGCACTCAGGGGAAGACTGACTACAGACTGTGCTGACAAGCACTGGGTAATATGTGGAAAACAATGAGGTTGTTATGTAACACCCCAAAACAAAAGAAGTTTACACATCTGCATGATAAAAAAAGTTCCAAAGAATTTAATGTAGATATTATTTATACATACACTTTATAAGTAGGAATATGGCAGACAGTTGAATTAGTACATAAAGTTTTATTTAAAGTTTCCCCCTACAAGCAAGCTTCATTTACACAGTCTAGTACTGTACAAAATTTACATTCTTTGTGTGACTTATTCAGTTAGCACTTTTACCTTGGTCATGCCTTCCTGAAAGATAGAAAGATTTACATACAGTCCTCATAAATCTTTAAATTATCTTGATAAAAAAAAGAACCACTTAAAAGGACAAGAAATATCCTTTAAAAATGGTACATTTTAGTAGAGACAGGTGACCGTCAGTGTTTAGTGGCAGACCTTTTAAATGTCATTCAAGGTTTCCTCATTTAGTATCTTAACAGTTTCCTTTTTATATATATTTATATTTATATATTTTCAACAGGAAAGAAAAAAAAGTCATGATTGCACCAAATATATTTTACAAGGGATCCCTTGGATCTGAACAATATAAATAAATACAAAACCAACTAAGATTGCACTATATAGTAGAAATGGATTGAGATTTCAGGATATACACTCCACCTTTATGAGTTCCTTAGTGATGCTCACTGGAAAACTCCCCAATGGCACATTCAAATATTAGCATCATCAGATAATTATTTTGTTTAAACAGCAACCTCATCAACTGGATTATTGCATTTGTGTGGTATCAGTCTTTACTGCATAACTCCAATTTTACAACTTGTGTAATTCTGCTGCAAGCAAGGGAGTTGCACTGCAATAAAACTGGGCTGATGCCAGAGAGTAACAGTCCCATGATATTTGCTCTCTGTTATTTATACTGCTCTCAGGCATCAATATATAGTGTAATTTCTGTGTACATTCACCCTTTTTCTGTTTTGCAAAGCAAATAATGAATTCTTTCTCCCATCTATTGCCTCTGCAGCAGAAACCAACCTCCAGTAGTTGCCTGCTCCCTGCTTAATGCACTAGCATTAAGTCCTGTCATGAAAGATATGTGCAGGGTTGAAAATGCAGGATCTGAGTGTCCTTTGCCTTTTATCTGGTGCAGCCAGCTACAACTAGGCAAATTAAAGGCCAGATATTCAGCTGACATAAAGTCCATCCATTGGCTTCAATGGAGCAATGTCAGTTTATACCAGCAAAGAGGATGGAGCACCAGTAAACTGCAATGGAAGAATTATGAATATACTTTACTGAGGTGCAGATGATTATGTCTGCTAATTGCAAGGTGGCGAAGAATCAGGCTCAGATTTTGTCACTGCTTTTGCAAAGCCGGGACAGAAAGGTATAAGCTTAACACATAGACAGTCTGATTTGTGCAAGCAACTGAGTTCATGAAGCAAGTCCTAAATGCTACTGGTCCCATGTGGTAGCATTCTGACTCACTTTGCAATGTGTAAATAACTACACAGGCTATAAGGCATTGGAAAGTCTAGCCTCATATTACTTTGGATCAATAGTAAAAATCTTGCAGAGTACATCTTCAGATCAACCACACAGGACTACATTAACTACTTACCAGTGTCTCTCCAAAAATGTGCATAAGCACTTCAGAGTCCAAAGGAACAAATTTATAATTAAATGCAGTCTTCTTGTCTTTGGAAGCAACTAGCATGGATGCTGCTATCTAACAAGTTAGTGAAAAGGAAGTAAGGTTTCTGGTGCTTCGTTAAGTGGTCATAGAAATAGCTTACTTTACAAAGCCAGATTTTAAGATGTAGGAACCAAATTCTGTAATACTAATGCAGAAACAGTCATTCCGTGTGATTTCAGTGAAATGACTCTGACTTTACACAAGTGTGATTAGAAGAATTTGATCCTAATCCCTAAGCTGCTATTGCAAGAAGTGCTCTGTAAAGCATGGCTTTCATTGTAGTCTGCTTTCTGCTGCACTTCTACATAGGGACTTTGAAGGCAGAGTGTATGAGTTGCCAAGCTGTGTAAAAACTGAATGATACTTCTTTACCTTTTATAATCTTCTGATGCTGTGTTGCTTGCAGAGCATATGAAGTAGCTGTAGGTTAGGATTACAGAGGAGGAGACAATTCTGCAATGCAGTGTGAGCTTTTCACTATCTGAATTCTGAAGCATTCATGAAAACAACATCCTCATGACTTCAACACAGGTCACATGCAGGTAGATACAATGCACAATACTGATCTTGTCTCTTCAGGCTGTATTTGAACAGTTAGCCATCATTTTTTTTTTAAAGTTAAATTTGACGTGAGGAGTATCTCTGCAGCAGGAAAAGTTTAAATCAGTCTGAAATGGCAGTCTGTCAGCATGTAATGTTCGGTGTGTTTTAGCTACTTGTTACATAAGACACCAGCACCTATCTGAGATGGGACAACGCTTGGTTTTTCTTTTCTTTTAGATTGCTCCTAAAGCATAAATATGGAATGAGGGGTCAATTATGGTAGCTTTTTTTAAACAGGAATTCTGTTCTAATAAAATATTTACGTCACCCGTCATTATTCACCCAAATGCAATCAGTGTTCGTGTGAATGCTCCTGGACTATCATTTGTTGTACGGTACACAGGCTGGCAATACAACAGTTGAACAGGCAGGTCCTGCAAGTGGCTCCGCAACATCTCCTTCTAGTTCTGTCCAAGTCCCCTTCTCGGGACTATAGCAAATAGTAGAAGATTTGTAGGCTCCCTGTGACAGAACAAAATGTCATATTAAATGTAGCTTTGGTAAAATCCACCCATCTGCTCTAAAGACGTTTGAAAGTGACTCATGGTTTTGAGCTCTAACTTAGATGCCCTTCAAAAGGTTTGGTTTTCATATGTGCCGAGCACTTGGACTCTGCAAATCAGTCTCTTTTACAAGTGCCTCATAAGCAGAGCTATAAACATATAGTCTTGTCAATATTTTTTTCAAAATCCCGTCTTTCTATACTTTTAATTACTCTGTATCAGTGAATGCAGTCCAATAATAACTTATCTAAATAGAAAAGTACAAATGTGGGAAACCACTCCATGTTCTCCAAAAGTTGAAAACCCAACCAAGACCTATGCCTGCAGCTACTTCCTCTCTCATCTCCTCTCCATCCTATCTGAGTATTAAATGGACTGGCTTAGAAGAACTCAAAAGGAATGGAAAGGCCATTGCAGAAAGCAGGTACACACCATACTCCAGCTGTAGCCTCCTACAAGGTAAATACTGTCATCAAGGACCGCACAACCAGGGCCACTGCGACCCTCCAGAATAGGAGTCTGGAGGATATTCCACTGGTCCCCTTTTGGATCGTAGCATTCCACAAGCATTACATCGAGATGGGAGAAACCTGGATGAGGGCATTGAGAACAGAAAAAGTGCATTATAACATACTGTTTTATTATTTGTTTTACTGTTAAATTTATGAAATTACTGTTACAACTATATTAGTAAAATTATAACATCATAAACATTTTTTTAGAAAATATTGCCGTATACATTTAAGCCAGCTTCTGTAACATTAACATCTCATTATTTCAGTTTAAAGAAATCTGTTGAAGGCTTTTACCATTAGTTCTACAGTCTTCTACAAATCACGAGTCCATATAAAACCTGATCATATCAGAAAACACTCAGTAATAACTTATCAGCCATGCAATCAGATTCAAGCAACAGTCTTCCTCATCTATCAGTGCTAATGGAAATTGGAACATATGGAAAAAGACTGTCCTGGCAGTTTTTCTCAAAGGTTGGCAGATCTATTCTATTCAAAAGTCAACAGATACCCCTTGGTTCCAGAGGGACAAAGTCCTTAGTATGATGGACATGACTTGCGGGACCAGTTTCAGTTTTTTTGCTGATTTAAGGCATACCCTAAAGCATGCAGCTGTGATAAAGTCTTAAAGACAACAAAAAAATGAAATGTAACCACAAAAACAGTGGTCCCATCCTTCTCTGACAGCCTAAAAAATGCTCCAAGTGACTGCTGCTTTGTGATCCCCACAGGGCAGATGGGTCTCAGCTCCAGACTCTCAAGCTGTATCAATTAACATGAATTAAGTGAGCTGAACACAGACACAGAAAGCAGAAGTCCTGGTTCCTGCTCCAATATTTAGGCATTTCCCTATCTCAAACCACTGCAGCAAAATTATGACTTTCTCAATGCACTGGGATGCTTTACTTGACACTACTGCATTTCTTCAAGATACGACAGCAAAGAGGAGTAAGATTTTTGGCAAAAAGGGTATTTGGTGATATCAGCACTTCACAAAGATGCTGCTTGATAATGAATAGCTAATAAGAAATAATATTTTGCTGCTGTAAGTTTTTCAAGGGGCCATAGAAAGGCCACTGCTGTGCACCCAGACTCTGTCCAAAGCCCTGTAACAAAATGCAGTATGCACATGACTGGCTGTGATGTGGTAAATGCACTGCTAACACTACTGTACAGATCCAGCTTCACAAAGGAGGGCTTTGCATGGAGCCCTGCTATTCCCTGCTGGTGGAGAATTTGTAGCATTTCATTCGCACTTCAGTCCCCTCCCTCCTCCCTTTCCTTGCAGTTCTTTCTTTTGTTTCACTGTACAGAAGAAACCAGTTTTCCAAAAAGCCCTTCTACCAGAGAGCCACGTCCTTCCAGAAGCCTGGATGTTAAATACCTCTCACAACAACGAGCAGTTCATATATAACAAAGGCACCTAGGGCAACAGTTATAGAGGCAAAAATATAATGTTCATGAGAATCAGGTGAAACTGTAGGGAAAAAAAGCAGAAGGTTGGATGGAAGCAATCCAAGGCTATGCAAACCAAAGCATGTGCTTTAGCTACAGGAGAGCTGTGACATGTTTTACTTTTGCAGCAGAAAAAGCCAATAGTGTGGAGCTCTGTAACCTCTACAAAATTTGCAGGTATTCATGTGCAAGCAGCTTTTACCCCCTTCACCCTCTAAGGTCCAGTCCAGAAACACCCATCACAACTGGGTGTGGAGAGTAGAGGTACAGCAGCCATCAACCTGGCTGCAGGGGGTTACACACCAATACTATTTATCAGGGCAAATTTACATCTGAGACTTTGACCCCTACATTCTTCACAGACATTCAGATCTCCAAAAGCATTATGTGGCTTTACAGTCTCATGGGGACCCAGGTGCCAGAGTCATACACGGCTTGGTGTTACTGGCAGTTAACATTACTTTTTCTTTTGTATTAGGATTTTCTCTTTTGTTGTTGGGAGTGTTTGTTTATTGGGTTTTGGGTTTTTTTTTTTTTTTGGGGTGGGGTTTGGTTTTTTTTATATGTAAGGAAGGAGAAAGAAGAAAAAACAGGAATATAAACTGTCAAATATTGTTGTGGGACAAAGGAGCAGAGCTGTGCTTTTTGTCTAAGTGGATGGATTAAGCAACATCTCTTTAGCAGTAACAACAATGACATATAGGCATTAAGGCAAAAAAAATACCAGATGCCCAAGCAGTAGTTATTTTAATATGAGACCTTTTCAAAAGATGAAAACAAGAGACCTCTCAAAAGAATTACAATTAGCAAGCTACATTTAATACTAAAAAGGGATCTAAGAGCCTAGTCCTAATATTTAATGGCTGAAGTTTGCTTTTTTTCTCTTCATTAAATCAGGAGCTTGTTTTTGTGTGTTGCTCTGAATAAAGCTCTCTTTAACTGCACATTTTGGAAAATGATTTACAAAGGAAAATATTGCTGGTGCTTTTGGGTCAAAGAATAATCTGTTTGTTTCATTGAATTCTTGGTAATGACAAATTGTCCATGCCTTTGAGTAATGGAAGCTCCCATTTTTATTATCTAAAGCATTCATTACTCATATATTTAATGTACTGTTATAATTTTAAAATAATTTGCATAAAATGTTTTTAAAATTGCTGGCTCAAGTGTCCTGTTAAATTGTATTGCTTGGGTTTTAATGTATTTAACAATGACTGTCTAACAAAAATATTCTTTATCAGAGATGTGGGACACTGAAATGCTTTTCTGCTATTAAAAATGTGACCTTTCAAATGGTTTCCTCCAATTGCATACAGTCGATCATTCATTACAGCCAAAGTGTGGATCGCTCGTTTTGTGTTCATGTCCTGTTTTCGGGCCCAGACGTCCATCACAGGGTCATAGCAGTACAGCCAGGGGACATACTCCCCATTGTGAACACCTCCTGCAAAGCAAATGCACGTCGGTTATTGAACATAAATAAAGTCATTGGCTGCAGCAGGAATTTAGCTCTCTGGTTTTGGGTTCTGGGTTGTTGTTTTTTTTTCTTTTTTTTTTAATGGAGGTTTTGGGTTGGGTTTTTTTTCTAAGATAGCAGTAATTACACGAGACACTGGCCTGAAATATATATCTTGCCATTGTGGACAGCTCCTGCATGGGCTGCCAAAGGTTGCGGTAACGAAGATACATAACGCCACTCATTTGTCTCCAAATTGTAGCACTCAACGCTGGACAAGTAGCCAGTTTCGTTTCTTCCACCGATTACATACAAGTTCTTGTCGAGGCGGCAGGCGTAGAAACTGGCTCTCCTAGAGGGCAGGCAGAACAAAAGAAAACAAGCCAACAACAAACCAATTAGCCATGTCAACCATTTTTTTTCCCCTCTACAGTTGACTCCCTGAACTAAGACAGCTGCTCCTTCAAATGCTGCTTCAGAGAGAAGAGCTTCACATGCTTATGGCTATCCTAGAGACTGTGGCTGCTTTACTAATCAAATAAACGCTCCACATCAAATAAATACTTCATTTTCTTGTGTCAAAACAATAGGCACACGTAAACCTGGCAGAAAACAACCCTTTTCAAAGCTGTTTGTTGCTTTTTCACACCCGTGAAAGATAAAAAGGTGCTCATTAATGTTTGGGGCATTACCTTGTAAGGGACATAACAACTCAGTAAGACAAAGTGAAAAATGAGGTAGATAATGTAACAATAATAAATTATCTTGACATTCACTTTCTTTATGGTCCTTCAAGGGTCATTGTTCCCAATTTACTAAGAGAACCACATCATCAAAATTTTTCTTCAATTATAATTTTTTTCTTTTTTCTGCAGTACTGCAAATAGAACAACTTTTCCTATGCTAGCCACAAGACTACATTTCCGCCCTTTAACTCAAAAGACGTCTGTTTCCATCCAACTAACTCTGAGAAAAGTTTTAGCCACCTGTCTGCTTTTACATGCAACTCAGGTGTACAGGAAAAGAATTAATTTTTCTGACCAGGACTGATATATTTCATATATATATATATATATATATTAGTTTGTCTTCCTGATGCCTCCAGAATTAATGGTGAGTGTTTGTTGCTGAAGGAAAAAGTGGAGCAGCAGACAATTTTGAGCGACCCTATTTGGTGTAATCCACTTTCAGGGAAAGCTCCCTGGATCATTCAGCAGCAGGATGGTTTGCTAGAATAGAGAGCTTGAATTTTCATCTGCAGTAGTATGAGAAAGAACAGACCATAGCTGGGCTAGGATAAAGAACTGTACAAAATCCTGAATGACAAAAATTGTCAGTCCCAAACATGAAATTTTCTCCTGGGTGAAACCAAAGCAACATCGGAGCCCAGAGAGGAGCAGGCAGGTCAGGCATGGCAAGGTGTAGCTCTGAGAGCTCCTGCAAAGGAGGCATGCTGGAGTGTGGCTGCAGCTTGCTAAGCCCTGCTCCACGGCTGACACAATGTGCTCCAGTTCCTGCCCAGGTGCCCGAATTTGAATCTGGGAGCAGCTACATATTGCACTCCTGAATCATGAGGTAAATCCTGGGGGCTTGATGGTCACCTGCACCATCAAGGACTTGAACCTGCAGACCACTGCAAAGCATTTGGGATGAGAAATGGTCCACCTACAGTGCACAACACCCTCAATGAACAGTTTTGGTATGTCTTGACTCCTCCCCAATCACCTGGTCATTAGTCATCTCATGACCAGGTGAGCTAGCAAAGCCTGGTGTGCCCTGTCTCTAACCTGCCATCTAGCCAGGCACATACCCAGGAGCATTTCCTCTAGTGAAGGCAGGAATAAGATCTCTCTCTTTTACACAGCGACCTATTTTGACAAAATTTGTAGCGTCCTTTAACATTTTAGAGAAATCTCCCTCTTGGTTAAGTGTCTGAGACTGGCTGGTGGTTTATAAGCTGGAAAAAAAGTCAGGCAGACACCAAGATACAGCCATATAAACAGCAGGGGTGGCTGGGCATTCAGGAAGCAGATTTGATGCAACTCTTTCTGACCTTATTTTTTGGATTTGGGGCACACCTGACAGGGCCCCTCACCAGCCAGTGTCACGGAGAACCTCCCGTCTACTTCTTTTTTTCATTTCACCTTGCCTCCACATTGGCAACTTGGATGGTATGGGATGGCACTCCTTGCTGAATGGGCGTGAGAACTCCACAACAGCAATATGACTACTGAAAAACCCCATGTAAATAGGAGGACAGGAATACTGCTAAGTATCTCCAAATCAACTGACGGATTAAATAAGACCATTTAATTTATCTGTCAATGGGCAGATAGAAGCTGATGGCATATATTGCTCCACATGGTCGGGCAGCAAATTGTGCATCTATGTTGTTAGCCTGATTTGGAAACAAAGCTTATTTGATTACACTGTACATGTACCCATGTCTGCCTGACTGTTGTCTCCTCAAGAAAACCCTGTTGGCTGATTTCACTCTAATCTGACAGAGGATACAGGTATTACAGGCAAACAAGTGCTTATAAGATGTCTCAGAATATGGGAAGAGCCAGACACCCAAGATCTGCCCCAAAAGTAGGATAAGCTGCCTTTTACACATCAGAGAGCCTGCACAGGCAGGTATACATTCTCCAACCTTCCTGTGTCCAGCAGACGCAACGTACAAACCCACAGGGTCCCTGTCATCAGTGCTCCCATATCCACTCACCTGTCCTTGTGAACTTCCCTGATGAACCCATTAACAAACTGCTCTCAGCATGTTTTGGGTTATTTTTAGTTCAGGTTTAATAAACACAGGTAGGTGCAACTTGCAGGCATTATTCTGTTAACTAGGATTTCACTGACATTATTCTGTACATGTACTCCTGGTTTCATCCACACAGTGTCACTATAAGGAGCAAAAATGAAAGCATCAGCACGCTTCACTCTTCTGCATGGATGTGAACATTCACTCAGTAGCTCCTGTCACAAATATTTTAAGCTTTTTGGTTTTTCACTTTTCAATGATACAGTGTGTAAGGGCATGCTGTTACAGTGTGTAAGGGCATGCTGTCAAATGATGACTTTTAAATTGCTGTAAAATGTGATTCAGATTAAAATATAATACAGCAATCTTTGCATGACAACTTTCCCCACAATACTGAGAAGACACTCTCCATTCTAATCAGATAACTGGAATGTACCTCAGGATCTGAATATGGACAATAAGACAATTATTTTGTGATTTTCTTCAGGACTTGAAGGTACTCGATGTTCACTGGTCTCTGAAATGCTTTTCCTTCACACTCCTTCACTCAATCATCAACCCAACCAACTTCTTCTATCAAGTATACACACATAATTTTTCTTCCTGATTTTCACAGATGATTAATTTATGCCCTGGAACACCAAACAGAGCTACCAGTCTGAGGTTTAAAACTATCACTGCTATCACTGCTCATTGCAATATGTGGGCCTGATTTCAGTCACTTATTGTGTATATACTTTGCTTTTTAAAAAATAAATAATCTTATAGGGGTTAACAGTGCTATTATAAAAGTTGAAGGCATAAATAAAATGTGAAATTGTTTTGTGTTTTTTCTGTGCCTTCTTCTCTCAGTTCATTCAGCTGCAGAGACTACACTGACGTGTTCACTTCCCACTTCCACTTGTGCTTCTTTAGAACCTTGTGCATCTTTAGAACAATGTCGCGCTTTCTGCGGGTCTTTTAACAACAAATTTTAACTCAGAAGCAAGATGTTTTAAATGTTATTTTGTTCCACACACCTAAAACAGCTCTGTGCTGAGCTGGCAAGATCCAACAGTTCTGACTGAGGTGTCCAGCTGAGGCTCACACCACAAGTTCAGATACAACTGCTACAAAGACTGTCCTAGTCTAACTGAACTGCTCTCCAAAAAGCATCCCTTTGTTATGGCATCATTAAGGAGATGTGTATTTCCAAAGCTTATGAGTAATTTGCTGGTTTTCTAAACAATGAACTCCTGAAAATAGTACATACTTTTCAAAAGCATCTATTTTTGAGATGTTCTTCAAATGAAAAGAAACCAAACTTGGCTTTAAAGAAAATACACTGACAGCACTGAATCCATAATAGGATTAGACTTTTCTTTATAGCTCATACAGTAAAATCAATCAGATATGGATTTTGGCATATGAGATAAAAGTTTACTTATCAAATATTTCATACAGATTTTCGACTTGAGAATATACTGCCTGTGAATGAAACCCACATTTACCTGGCAGTCATTTCAAAGGAGCTATTATAGTCTATCCAGCCAATTATTCTCAGACTAAAATTCCTAAGTAGGTTTTGACTTGATGGACCATAATGGCTCAGAAAAACCCATTAAACAGTCTGTCTTGTCAATGGTGCCTGCATTATGCCAGCAGAGACAGGGCATGACCCTGTACTCTTAGGGGGGAAAAATAGCCTGTTGACTTTAATGGGAACTTTATCTGACTAAAGGAACTGGGAAAGGAAACTACATAAAAGCTCATTCTTGTCTGTACAGTCTTCTAAAAGCTGGACCCGACCTTACATCTGAAGGCTGCAACAACTTTGAGGAAGTCATTAGGGATAAGCAAATAAACCATCAAAAACATTTTAGAAAGTGATTTTAAAATCCCTGTTTTCCAACAATAGCCCCAATGCTCAGAAGGCTCTAAAGAAAGACAATGGGCAAGCCTATGAGCTATGTATCCTGGACAAAGAGGTGACAACGTTGTCATAGTAAAGTCTCCTGCAGAAGGAACTATGTATAAGTGGACTATTACATTTAAATAACACTGTGAGGAGCCAAGATGCTAATACATTACAGTTTATTACCAGGCAGCTGCAAAGCAAACACAATGCACAGCTGAATTTTTGACTCTTGGCTGAAGGTGCTTCCCTGGGGCACAAAGCAAGTCAAAAGCCACACGATTTTCTAGTGAAACACAACTGGACAATGTGGAGATGGAAAAACTCTTACTGTCTCCCTTCTCCAACCCTCAGCTACCTACTTCTGCCTTCTGAGCTTTATCAGCCACATAAACCCAGTGGCTCATGCCAGCCGCACACACCCCTCAGGAGTTCTGTTTGCAGATACCCACAGGGCCTAATTAGGACACAGATGAGGCTCCATGGAAGAGCTTCAGGCTCGGTACAAACACCAGCCAGTCTCCCGGTTCACCGAGGATGACCTGGACGGGGATGCACAATCTGATTCTCAGCTCCTGTCACCCCTCCTGCCAACACCTGAGCCGGCGCTGACTCAATCTGGGGAGCGGAGCAAGAGGTGAAGGCATCCCTCCCTCTGTTTTAAGGTAAACAGTCACAGTTGTGAGGTTATCCCACAATGTTGGCAGGAGTGAGGGAGAAGAGTGGGTGCTACCAAAGCAGAGCCACCACTGTTGGACTAGCTCTATTAACAACAAAAAAGGAAAAGGAATTTCAGTAAAGGATTTTTAAAGTAAAAGATGATGTTATTAATAAAGCCAGACTGTAATGCACTGTGATGCTCTTTTTTATTTCTATTTTTATGGCTAATTTTATCAGTGTGCTCAGCTCCAACAGGGAACCTGCTCAGAACTGCTCCACTTGCACTTCTCCATGCACTGGTAGAAAGCAGTATGTTTTGGTGACAAATATCACACGTGGGTCTGCATGTGGATTTAGGTCAATCAAACTGAATCCTGAACAAAGGTCCTTCTAGAATTCTGCATACTGACATTTTACCTCCGTAAATTTGAAAGGACAGCCATATTTCCACGCATCTCATAATACACACCTTGAATCACAATGCTGCACTGAAATCAATATATTTATGACTGCCAGACACCTGAATACTGTGAACAGTCAACAAAAAAAAAGAGCTATAATACTGACAGCACATGGAATAAGGAGAGCATCTTAGGGAGACACTGTGAGATCTTTTGTACATGGAATCCATGAGAAGATGGGTGTTGAAACCAAGGAAGGACGCTGAATCTTTTTTCAAATAACACTGCCACTTTGGATCTTCTGCTTTTGAGATTCTCCTTATGAAGCATGCATCATTCAGTTCAGGTTTGAGGGACTTTTTTCGTGCCAGGATAGGCTTTGGGATCCACAGTTAAGTTTACATCATCTTTATGAGTCATTGCTCAAGTCCACATGCACCTTTGCTCTTTGGTACACAGCAAGATTAAAACATGAGCTACTCTAATATGCATTAGGTGACAGCAACTTCACTCAAAGATAACCTATGACAAGTGGAGACATGTTCAGGAGAGCTTTTCATGGCTGGTGTGGTGAAACAGGATGGAGTCAACATGTGATGGCTTCAGTTCCCTATGAGATACCTGACTATAATTACTGCTTGTTTACTGCAAACTCATCATGACACTTCAGTCAGGGAACATGACAGGACACTATGGAGACTTCAGAAAAATTCTTCAGACCGTACTCAGGCAAAGAGTAATTGCATAAAGTCCATGGCTATTTTGCATGAGTTAGCACTGCAGGATTTGGCATCTGGAGTTCTGAATTTGGAAAGTTTTAAAAATTAGGAGACAAATGGGATGCAACTGCATGCTGCAGTTTTATCTGTGTTTTCAGTGCTTCTGTAGGTCTCCTTACTCCCAGAACTAAGCCAAACCTCAGCCGCTCCTAGGATGAGAAAATAGAAATTGAAAAACACATAGCAGGTTTTTACCTCTCTTGCATGGGTGGAAGTTGTATCCAGCTGTTAAACCTGGGATCGTATCGGCTAACAAAGTTTGTACTGTGTTTCCCTGTAAAGATAGATTATTTTGACACTCAGCTGTTTGTTTCATGTATTTAACATCATGATTGTAATATATATTACATATAGTTCACAACTTGACAGCTTTTATGAAGGGTTCCCCCTTTTACAACAATGTCTGATTACACTATGTGTACAGTAATAATTCAATAAATGGGGCACTGCAAGGTCTGAATTAGCAGTTGCTAGCAGTAAAAGCAGACAGAGATTATTCTTGCTCTCTGTAATAAGATCTTGAAAATGTGTATTTAAATTTACTTATACATGCTGTGGTGTTTTCACAGCCTCAATACATCACAGCACTAAACAGTATTACTGCCCAAAAGAGGGCATCCCCACAGTACTTTTATGACTATTTTATGTTAGGTAAAAAAAATAAAGGGAGAACATGTGCTTTTCTTTCTCCTCACATCATTTCTGTGTGGAACATGGCAAAAAACCCTTGTGCAAATAACCAGGAGCTGCATAAGCCATCAGCATGGGGTATGCAGTATTTGCACTAGATGGTTTATTCTACCATGTACTTTCAGTGTAAGTTAGAAGGAATTACAGATGTGCATCGAAGGGGGAATATACTCTTAGAATTTTATTCCAAGTGTGTTAGCTAAAATATGAAACATGAGCAACATACACCAGCTAACTAGCTTCTCCCTGCTGTCAAGCCCAGGAACTGTGTTCATGTCTTCACGATATTAAGATTTCACCTTATTTTACATGCAGATTGACATCAAAGCAAGAAAACTGAAGCAAAAGAGTGCATGGCAATTTCCTGTAACACCTGAGACTTCAACAGATGAACATTTCAGAAACAGAAACCTTTGTTTATGTATGTGTGACTAAAAAATTGAATTAGAGGCTTCACAGGCCAGCAGAATAACCCAACTGTGTATGTCACAGTTCTATAAATGGTCACTGGGTATTCTACAAGGTGAATATTTTTGCATAAGACAAGCCTCTGCAGGATTGGCTCCCTTTGCCTGCTTCATTCCACACTTACTTCAGCATGTGTAAACAGACCATCAAGATTGTAGAGAAGAATAACAATACAGCTAGAATTTGTATTTGTAATAATTTAAGATCATGTTCTACAAGAAAACAGGGAAAGAAAATACACTGACCACTCTGGAAGTAAACTCATTTCCTTGCTATGCTATACCCATGTTCTGTATGAGGAGGGTGAAGCAGAAGACTGATGAGCAATGCAGCATTTCCCTTCAAATACAGCATGCTGCCTAATAAGGACCATGCTTAGCACCATTCAAACACATCTCAAAACACTGGGTGAGATCCCCATACTCTAAGTGTAACTGGTCATTCTGCCATTGTGTTTAGATAAGTGAGACTTTGTTCTTGGTGCCTATCTGAATTCCTTTAGTCTATACAGATAATTTAGAAAAAGAGGCATTGAGAGCTATAGATTCAATAAGCAGTAAAACAGTAACAGCAAGCATATGTGGCTCTGGTCTCACTATTTAGGACATTTATTAATCTACTTGTATTTCAAAAAGTAGGATTTAAAAACAGAGTAAGTATTGATCATAAGTATGGACTTCCAGTCAGAGGTTTTAATGCTGCCATATTCACTACATCTTTCAGAGTTACTGGGGACTTCAGTGGTCATTTGTCATAAAGCAGCTTTTTCACTGTTGTCATATAAACCTATGATTTGGGGACCTTGGCCACCTAACATACCATGTGTCATACACATATTCACTACAAATACTACATATGTAGAAGGTTGTATAGCACAGGGTAGAAAGAAAAGGGTTTAGTAAGCCTAAAGCAGGAATACAGGATACAAATCTGGTCCTTCCACAGGAAGGGGGATGAAATCAAACTACAACAGGCACAGAGAAGAGCTACTATGGTGACAGGAGGAACAGAAACTTTGCCTTATGGCAGGAGACAAAGACCTTGGCCTGTTGCACCTAGGAAAACAAAGCTGAAAGGGGATCGGAGTGCTGTCTGTAATACTGCAGAGAAACAAATCTCCAGAAGGTGAGAAACTATTAAACTAAAGGCCAGCTTTGGCGTGAGAACAAGGTGATTTAGACAGTCAAAGAATACATTTCACTGGACATTAGAATAAGGCTCCTAGTCATTTAGAGCAATTGGATTCTGTAACAGCTTTCCAACAGGAGTACTGCGGGCTAGAAATCCAACTGCTTTACAAATATAGCTTAGAACTATAAAAATTAGAAATGGAACTATATGATACCTGTGATGGCAGGAAAAGGACTTGATGACCTACTTAAGCTGCCTGTTGTAACTGGTTTGACTCCTGTTTAATTCTGGACTTCAGTTTGAAAGAGAACTGCATCTATTTTTTTGCCATACTGATCAAGTCAGGAGGTTACACTTGTTAGGAAGCATCTGTCAGAACACAGAATTTGGGACATGTGATGAAAAATCAGGATTAGCCAATCAGGATAACTGGACAAAAGGAGGCAGATACTGTTCTCTGCTCTCTACAGGAAGGTCTCTGCAGCAATGCCACAAGGTAAAGGGCTCTGAAGGTTATGCAGGTTGGGCTTAAATCCATGTCTATGTTGTGCACCCTGGTTTCATCAGCATTTACTCGTGCAGGGACCCTTTGTGACTGGAAAGGTATAATCCTAGGAGGATGTAAAAAAGTGAAAAAAAATGTCTCCTGTGCTTTCTGCGTTGCCAGGAAGTCAGAGGAGCATGAAGGAGGCATAAGCACTCCTCGGGGTCCACACAGGTTCTCAAGAAGCAGACGGTCTGACTGCGAAAGCAATGTATTGTGCTCTTTCCACTGCCACCATATCAAGGAAAATTCTTTATACTGGAAAAAAACACCTGGAACATTCTCATTCAAAGCAAAAGCCTTGTAATGCCTTGGCAAGACAGTTCCAGCTAGGTCTGAAGCCCCTTCTGTACTATGAAGATAGCAGACACGGCCCGTTACATAAATTCAAGCGGATATGTGCGAGATGTTCCCACTTAGCTGCACATTTAGAGAAAGCTGGTTCCAAGAAAGAACCAGCCCAGCAGTAGCACAGGAAGTAGTTTGTGGCAAGTAAGATCTTGGGGTAAATTCATTAAGAGATCAGTATAGCAATGCTCCTACCTCTTCTGTTGCTATCTTCTCTACAGAAAAAAACTAGCACTGGTATTCACAGAACAAGGAAGTTGTTAGATGTCTTCAGTAACATCTTCAGCTCAGGAGTTGATCTAGGCAATCTCAGACCTAAGTTACTATTCATCTCACAAACAACTGTGCTTGACTTCTACCTCAGATGCAGGACGTGTGCCTGTTCTAACATCTCTCCATCCCCTTGCAACTCAGCTCCCACATCTTTAAAATGTGGGTAATTATATTTCTTTTCTTTTACCCTTCATATGACATGGTCATTTAAGTAGAAACTGTCTGAAGCAAGGTCTGCCTCTTACTATCCATATGCCTACCACCAAGCACAACGGGGGCCCTCAGTGGATGGATATGGCCGATGATCCTAAAAAAAATTGTTATTAATGATATTGTGCTGTCTCCTGTTTAATATAAAGGACATTCAACAACAGAACTAAAGGGCTCTTCTCCCAAGACATTTAGTGATATTCTTAACTACACCAGAAACATGCTTATAGGGTGGACTGAATTGTTTGTCTCAGATTTTAGGAAGTGAACAGATGTAACAATTTTCTATAATTTGGTTTAGTGCAGATGCTGAAATGGGGCATTCACAATAAAATATATGCAGTATATGTAATTTCAGCTGGATCCTCTGGTGTTTTAAAGTAAAAATGTGTACCTGCAAGCTGTTTTATGGTTTCTCAGTCATAATTATCTCTGTTACACAGACTGCTACAACTACAACTCTTTCTTTGTGTGCAAGCTTTTTAACAATGTCTTGACAATTTTGTGAATTTTGCAAGGCATGGTATTCTTTTTTTGCTTTGCTCAGAAGCCTGTTAAATTGTTTAATTTCTCTTTGCGGTAAATTTATGAAGTAATCAAATCAAAGAAGGTAGCAGCAGATAATCTATATGAGAAGCTCTTGCACAAGCCTGAAAAAAGGACCACTTTAAGAATCTCAGAGTCTAGATAATTAACACATTAACAACTTGAGCTGCGAGTATCTTGTTTGACAATAGAAAAGAAGCATTCATCTACTGCAATTGCATTATTATATTATGACTGGAAGGAGACTGGAAATGAAGGTTAAAATTCTTAACAGCTGCTGCCTGGTGCATACACTTGAAAGAGTCTGTTCTGCTGCCTGTGGCATTTCTCAAGGGATGTGGGAGCTGATGAATGACAGAGATGCTAATGCAAAAGTACCAGATATTCATTACTTTAACACCTAAAAGTAGCTTTTACTACGTTCAACAATTAGGCTGAGGGCCCTCAAAATCCCTTGCCAATCACTACATCAGCTGACCTGACAGACAGACAGACACAGGAAGGCAGATTCTGCCTTTGCCTTTTAGTATTCTATACATACCGTTAGGGTTCCACTGGTCTTCTCCTCCCAGCACGAACAAGAAGTTTTCCACTTCCACGACACAGTGATGGGCACTGTTATATGGCATAACTGCAAGCAAAGCAAGAATTCTTTGTCAGCTCACAATACAGATTTCATCAAATATTTCCAAAGGTACAAAATACAGCACTGAAATTACATCTGTGTGAAATAATATGGCAATGCATCACCCCAAGCATGTACATTCACTGACTTAGCAGCAGACAAAGCCACTTATTAGTAAACTTATGCTATTCAATCTTGCAAATAATTAAGAAAAAAAGCAGGAATTCTGGTCTCTCAGTGCCCCATCACCTGCCCAAGTGCTGAATATACTGCTCTAAAACCAACCTGTAAAAAGGGGTGAAGTTGCATAATATTTCCCTGAAAATAAGAAGATGCTAGAAATCCTAGGATCCTTGAAAACATTAAAAAACCTCAGCCCAGCTTTGTTCTGCCGGTAATGTTTCCACAAGAAGAGTCAGTATGTTCAGTAGCTTTCTATTACACAGCAATGAACAAGCTGCATTTCCATACAGTTTTAAGTTTTTAAATTAAGGTCCTGCTGATTTAATGCCTTTTCCAAATGTATACGCTTAATTTCCTGTACAATGTCATTAGCAGCACAATCACACATCTTCTATTCATCTAATCAGGAAGTCCTTTGTTAACAAAGATCAAAACTGTGGCATTAGGTTTGCAATATCCCTTTTTTTTCTTTCCCCCAGAGATATCATGATTACTATGGACCAACTATAGATGCAAACATCTATTTTTTAAAATTTATGTTTTCCACTGCAAATGCTAAAATGCAAAAATAAGGATTACATATACATAATATGCACATATTATTGCAGTGTGCCATACAGCACTATAATGATATTATAAGGTAAATGTAAACTTACACAGCATTAGTTATCATACCACATAGAGTAGTTTTGGCCCAGTGACACCAGTAGGAAAAATGATGTCCTTGTTCAGCTCATCATATGGGCACCTTAAATCTAGGTGAGGACAAATGGGGAGGTGATGTGCATGTACAGGCAGGGAACTTATTGCTTGACACGGATCAACAGAGCACTTAGGAAACCAGTGCAGTGGGAAATCAATATGACTCAGGGCCAGCTCTTACTTTGTGCTCTTTTGCCAATGCCAAAAAAAAAAAAAAAAAGAGTCAGCCTATCTCACACTTGGATTATTTTGGGTGATATATCTCTCATTTCATTTGTTTTATTATCTTTTATTTTTCTCAGAATGCAGTTGTGCAGTATAGCATATGCAAATAATAATAGTAAGAAATACGCACAGCTTTGTTATTTAGGACACATTTTCTTAAAGATCAAGTGGGCTCATTTAAGCTTCTTACTGAAGTTTTTGCCTAGGCAATGACGAATAAGTAAGATATGTTTTTAGTAAAACATATATTTTCTAGTAAAGGTCGAATATCATTTTCATAGTCTGTGCTCTTACAAGTCATGTAAGTGAAACAGGTCTCAAATTAGGCAACCAGGTACAGTGAAAGTTCATTAATTAAGGTTATTTGTTACTGGTACAGTTTATATTAACTGGGAACTAATCCTATACCAGACACTGCAAATGATTTTATACTACCCAGAGATTCTTATAGAGGGATAAAAGAATGAAATAGATTTTTGCTCTCTTTTGAGCTCACATATCGTATTTATCTCATTCTTTAGTCTCAGATATTTTTCTCTATAAAAATCTTCTCTCCCAAAACCCCAGCACTTTTCTTGATTTTGTGGATGCTTGTAGTACGTAATGAATTTGGCACTTCAATGAGAAAGTTGCTGCCTTGGGACCCTTCCTCTCAAGAAGAGACTCCCCAGGATCAGTCTGCAAGGGCTTCAGTTCTTACCTAATCCAATGCTCTATTATGGTTTCCAATTAGGTCTAAGCCAGTGAATGCACCCTTAACCTCTGCTGTTGGTCAGTCTGGAGAGCTCTAGCATTTACAGAAAGGACCGTCCGCAGACATATTTTTCATGTTGTGTTTTCACTTTTGCAAACACTTATGTTTGTTTATCCTCCATATTAACACACACAGGATCAGTAGAGGAAGAAACTGTTTTAAGCTTTTTTGCTGTTCCCATGCATATAAGGCATGCAGTAAGACTACCATACCTATTTTGTAATTAAACCTTGAAAACTAATGGCTTAATCCTGGATCCTACTTAAACTGATGGTAACATTCTCACTGATACAGGACTGGGCCCAAATGACTCGAACTACCATTCATAACTCATGGGAAAGCTAAGAGGAAGTTTGCCTTTGAAAGCAGAGTAGTATTTGGGCGTCAGAAGGAAAGGTGACTGCAATAAAACACTGCAGACCTTTACTGTGACCTTTGTTTCTCACAGAGCTTTGGGAAAAACTCTGTTCTTGGTCTCATGAATCTGTCCATGGGACTGGAGGGAGCTGGACAAAATAGGAAGGACAGAGCTGCATCTAAGAGGGAAGGAAGTTCTGGGCACTGAAATTGTGAAATCACCAATATCACGTTCTTTCCCCTTGATCATTTTCAGGGTCCCTCAGAATTATGAGTTATACACAAAAATCAAAGCTATGGGAATGAACCATTTTTTTTATACTGCTATAAAACATCACCTGAAAGCACCAGAAAACTTGTGCTGTAAAATTGTGTAATTCCTTGTGAAGACACACCCATATAGGACCTAACTTTTCATAGATAACAGTCAAAATTACACGGCAATGAGCATGCTAAATTCAATGTCTAGTAGGAACAATCTTCTCAAACTCACTGGGCTTGACAGGGTGTAACAGGAAGAATTTGGCCCATCACACAGTCTGGCCAGGCTGCTGCCTTCATTAATTTCATATGAGCCTTTGTCTGCTGTTTTGCTTTAATAGTGTGAAAATTCCATCTTCTCATTTTTCGATTTCAACTCATTGGAACACCTGCCTGCCCCACAAAAAGGGTATTTGAAGAGAAGTTTGTATGCCACGCTCAAACACAGCCCGGTGTGAGTTTTTAGCGTGTCAGTCAGTGAGTTAGAGGGAAAGGGTAAGGAGAAGCTAATCAGGATGAAATGAGATTAAAGGCTGTCTAATTTTACAGCAACTGTGATCCATCAGCCACTGTGAAAGTGACAGTGGAAATGAATGATGGAGACAGACAGGTGGGGCTGTACATTTCACTGATTTATCCTCAAATGCACTGGGCCTTATTTTATTGAGTGAACATGACCGCATTTATCATGACTGTCATCTAAACCCACTTCCCTCCATTTAAAAAGGTCACTTTACTAGCACGGAGTAGGATAGAGGCACTTTCAAAACAGATTTAAAATTTAATAACACATGTTTATAAAACCCTGTGCAAGAATTCTCAACTTTATTAAAGAACGATCTGAAAGGAAGGGGAAAAGACTATCAAAAAGAGGAGAAGATGAAAAAAGCCATGGTCATCTGGGAAACATGCTTAGCTACCAAGGTGATAGGTGCCAGAAAAATATGTGAGATAGACACATTTAAACAGATTAGCTGGAGTGAGCAGAAACCACCTCTTCTAATATACCCCTCATACACTTTCCATACTCATACACACACTTTCCAAAGCTCAGGATGCCCATGCTTTCCTGGACCAAGAGCACAGACAAGTCCAAACAGCTCCATTGAAAGATAACACCCCCACCAGCCCCCTTGCCATGCAATTGATGTATGATTGCTAGGAGACCCTCAGTAAAGTGGGAGGCAATTTCCCAGGTATGTATGTAACAGGTAAAGCTTTCTAGGTCAAAACCAAAGGGATGATTTATACTTGAGAATGGTCTGGAAGGCAGCAAAGTCCAAGACTGCAGTGGTGTTTGCTAAGAAATACGTCACTACACAAACATCAGTGACACTGTGCAGGGAATGACACTCACAGTCATTCTTCAGAGGCAGGTGAAGGACAGCAGCACTGCACATCAGGATAGCTATCCCAGGCAGAAACTCCTCAAGCATGCCAAAGGTTAGCTAATGAAAGGTACCAGACAGTGTTCTGGGACCTACTTTCAAAAACAAGAGATGAAATGCTCATGAAATCAAACACTCTCAACTCTAATGCCTATGAGGACAACCTGACGCAATGACGCTTCAAAGGCACCTCCATGATACACCTCACTCACCTAACAAACAATAATGTATGCTCTTTGCCTTACCTAGTTTTGCTTAGTTTCTGGCAATAATTGCACATTTAGGAAACAGCATCTGGTTGTTCTCCATACATTAATCAAAGGGTCATCAGTTCCTCCTCCTCCTTACACCTTCCCCTGTCTATTGTCACTTCAACACTAACTAGCAGGGAAGAAGAGGGAACAGGAATAGCATTTCTCAAGACAGGAGGAGAGAGAAGCTCTGGTCCCAGGAGATCTGAAATCTGTGATACAGTCTATAGTTATTTCCCTGCTCTGCTAAAAACTCCTTTCAGAAACTACACTTGATTTTTATACTTAAACCCTGCCCCCCCTAAAACCAACAAAACAAAAAAACCCATTAAAAAACCAAACCAAAACAACACAAACGAAACCAAACAAAAACTGAAACCCCATAGATTTTTCACTGCCCTGAACTGTTCAGCTACTTGAGATACACGAGGTACTGTAAGGAAAGCCAAGAAATCTCTTCCTCAGCTACTGCACAGCTTGAGCATAGCCCCTTCAAGACTCAGT
The DNA here is from genome assembly GCA_035583185.1 of Anabacerthia variegaticeps. Lineage (NCBI taxonomy): Eukaryota > Metazoa > Chordata > Aves > Passeriformes > Furnariidae > Anabacerthia > Anabacerthia variegaticeps. The sequence continues at coordinate 107,205,787 of JAWWEW010000078.1, forward strand.
ACACACCAAGAAGTCATGCTTATCGTCTTTAATGACCTGTGCAGATGACGCAAGAGAGGAGTGTGTTTCCAGAAGGAGGATGTCATTACCGGAGGACATATGGAGTCAATAATGACCTTCCACAATATTAGCAGCCTATCCTGTTGGCTACATAATATTCAACTACTGTTACTTGAAAACTGGCTATTTCTACAGCTCTGAAGAGGGCAGAGTAACACGAGATGTCTCTTTCCAGTACAGAAGGCACCTACTGACTCACTTTAGGAGACTGTGATTTGCTCGTGGCAGAGACACAATATTAATCTCATTACTAACACTCTCTGCAAAATACTGGGCAGACCACAACCGGTTTAATTATTTCCTGAGAACAAAATATCAGATACTGTTCACCTTTCTGTGGTTCATACACCACTTGCAGGAAGACTATACATTTATTACTGAATGCTTCTTGTTATTTCTCACCAAGGAGGTTATATAAATAAACGCTAAGATTCCTCTTTGAATTGTTCTCTTCCATTGTTTGTTATTTAATAACTGTGGGGAAAGACTGACCACAATAAGTATGAAATTCTAGCCCCAGTGAATATGGTGGGAGTTTTGCCATTGACTTTAAAGGCATCAGGCATTCATTCACAGATATTTTCTGTTTAAAATATAATGAAATAAAGTTAAAAGATGAAAATAATCAACAGTAGGTGGCAAATACCTCTGCTAGCATTCCTGGCCAAACTGCATTCTGTCACCTAAAATTCAAGCAAACAAAAATTCAAGCATGAAGTATTTTTTCTAGTAACACATCAGTGCCAACTTAAGTCTGAGCTCAACTTAGTGGGGGACGTCTGGGACAAACCAACAGTAGTTACCATAAGCAGAAAATCTTAAGATGAAGCAGTGTGTCTCAAAGTCCCCTTTGAGAAAAAAAATAACTGGTATAGCTGTGGTCCAGCTGCACCACTAAGAAAACCTTCAGCTCAACTAGAACCTTCACTACCACTTCATTCCCATGCCCGTTCTGCGGAAGCTTAATTCAAGTCATCACCAGTAGGATAGGCACAGAGCTGCTAAGTTCATCTAGGATACAGTCTGTACTTCAACTCAGGTTGCAGGTAAGCAAAAGTAAAATGCCAGCCCAAACCTACCCTCAAGTCAGGATAACATAAGCAAAAATAAGAGTTATTTGAGCAGATCAAAGTTCTTGGAATAATTCGCAACACAGTGAATGTCATTTCATACAATGAAGACATTTTATATTTTGTAGGTATTTCTCGTTATGAAGATATTTCCTAAAATGAAAATTTTTTTTTCATTCAAATGTCAAGAGTTATTCTTTTATATGTTCTCTGGAGTAACAGCAGCCAGGTTTTTCCAGAGGTCAGAGGGTTTCTCAGTTTGGTTGTTTTAATGGACTAAAATTTTCATATGTGAGCATCTAAAATGAGATTAAATTCATGCTGACACACCAGATCAGGCAAACATAACAGCAGGAATATTTGGCACACTCAGCTCCCTCCTGAAATAAATTGCTTTAAAGTTACTTGGATGCAAGTTCTGAGTACAGACCTGTCTGTTTCCATGGGTAAATGTCACCCTATGGCAAAATGTTCTGTTGAGTTTTCAGCAACATATACATTTGGCTGTTGGCATGAACAATATTTATCCATTTTCAAGGCTTCAGGCACCTGTTTAGATTTCATTTGAACAATAAAGCTGCCTACTTGAACCAAGAATGTTTGAATAAAGTAGGAAAATACTATACTCCCACCTTAAAAACTGATCTTCCTGTACCAAAATCCTGACACAATCCTTCCCATACAATGCATAGCAAAGCTATGCACACTCCTCCCATCCCCATGGAAGTGACTCTGTACAGACCTTGCCAGATCTGAGAAGCACATTTAAGTGAATACACCAAACATCTTGGCAGGGGATGTAATGCATGGTCCTGCGGAAATGTTCAAAGTGACAATACTTCTTGTTTCATTATTCCCTACTTACCCACCTACCTGCTGAAGGTTGCCCCCAGCCACCCAAATGCCCCACTGATTTCCACAGACCATTTATCAGGAGACACTTCTCCACCTGTCCACCACTGTGAGTTATGAAATGTTACCTCGATGATGGTTGCTCCCAAGCACAATACGCTACGTACCTACTCAGGCCTGGATTTACAATCTAGAAGTGGAGCCCAACATGTATTACTGAGGAATGACACCTCGTCACATCATAACAGTCTCATGATATGACATTTTGCACAACAAAATATTCTCATAGATGAAATGATGAATAGTCTCTGATGGGAGAAAAACATGGCAGAGTTGCCAGAAAGCTCTAGAAAGAAATCTTGTCCTACCAGAGGCTTTAGGATCCTCCAAGACATCAACTGCAGGACATGCAATCCCTTCTCAAACAGTGCCACAGGGCAGAAGACCACAACCAGGAATGGTTCAACTGTTTGTGACCAGTTCCATCCATTTATGGCTACCTGACCTTGAAATGCACACGTTCTCCTGGTCTCCTCTGAAGCTGACCTTCCAAGCTCAGGACAATCACAGCCCCTGCTTGCATTTTCCTGGCTGGATTCTGGATTTCCTGGTTGATGCTGCTCAGGGATCCATGTCTTAAAAATAATTTGTCACATGCAGTAATATCCTGTTTGGCCTCTACTGCCCCAAAACCCAAGTCTTCCACTATTTTCTCTCACAGTCTCACCACTTTCTACCCTGCTCCCAATTCTTGAGTAACATACTATTTTAGAGTAACCAAAAGCGTTTTTTTCTTCCCACTAAGTCTTGAAATCATTCCAGGAGAAGGAGGAAAATGTGATTTTCCATTTGGAAAACTCTATATGGAGGAGGGATGTACCCGTATATTGCCATATTAAAACACCAGTTTCGATACACTTAGTTTCACTCATAATAGTTAAATTGAAACCTTCACTGCTATGGATTTTTGTATTTTTGCCTTTCAAGTACTTCAGAATTGCAAATGAAAGGTTTTATTTAGGAGAAAGTCCAGCTCATACCTAAAGCACTAGACTAAAAGCAGAAGGCCTGGATGGACCCCATGCAGGTACACTGTAGTGTGTCTCCAGTCCTGTCTCTAGCCTTGTCTTCTGGATGGAATTTGGGCCTGTTCTCATGGAGCCACCAGCCCCACCATGCCCTGACACATACCCATAGGTGGGAATGTTGCTGCCTGAGAAAGGACTGCAGGCCAGGCTTTACCCTGTTTCTGCATGTCCCTGCCAGTATCCTGAGAAAAAAATGAAGGCACTTGAAGATGCCCCAGCAGAACTTAATTTTCTCATCACCACCAAATATGGTCATTCCAAGTACCAGAAAATGTCTTATTAACACTTTTCCCACAATGGACAGTATTAAATATAATTTATAATATTCTTTCTGCTTAGGATGGACAATAGGAGCCCACTCTAAAATGTACTAACCACCAAGCAGACAAATGCATAAGGAAACGCAGGAATCATTCCATATAAAATAGGTAGCACCAAAGACTGTTTTCTTCAATAGAAACCAGACAGAAATGTTGCTCATCTAGACCCATCTCCACAGATAGGCTCCTCCAGAAGGGAAATGACAGACCCATGACCAATTTTTTAATTCAGGGAAGGAAATTTGACCACATACTTATGTAAAACTGGCACAGATGACTTTGCAAATCTATACACAGAGGATGAAATAAGAATGTAGAGTTGAAAATAAAAAATCCATTAATGGATGTGGACTAAATTTATGTTGATTTTCTTCTGCTTTGTATAAAAACAATACTGTTTAATATTTTCAGAAAAAAAGGGCCATGAAGAATGTGTCGTGATGCCTTCTCATAACAATCCAACAAATTCACTCCATATGAGCACTCATACTGGAAATTTTGCCCCATCTCCCTAAAAACCTTTTGTGGATGTAGAAAGCATCCAGTCAGGAAACAGAAGGAAAATCATATTTCTCAAAACTGAATACCCAGCTGAGTATCGTAGCACAAGCAGCTGCTATTTAAATCAAGAGGTGTCAAAATTCATGTGCTGAACCACGTTCACACAGAATCAAAAATAACTCACAAATCACACACTAGTGAATGGTCATGGATTGCTGACAAAACAGGATGAAAGGTCATGTTAATTCAAATCACTGGCCATGCTGGGACTGCAGGATTCAACATATACATTAACTAAAACAAAGCTGTTGCGATCAATCCCAAACACTTAAAATATACATATCCTCATCTGGTTTGCAGTTTTCATTTGAAGACATTAATTTCGCACAGAGTATTGTTCAGGAAAATATAATGTTCAGTTAGGTTAGGTGAAGGAAAGCAAAGACTGAGACATAGTCTGTGTGAACAAAACTGGGACTCACTGTCCTAGTAAACATGGCTTGTACCGTATTCTGGTGGAGACTGAACTGAAGAAGGCAATGAAACAGAGAAGGGCAGGGATGGGTCAGGACAGATCAGAAGGGACATGGCTAAAGGACTGAGACTGGAGGAAGAGATAGCAAAATCTGAGAGCACAGCAGTACATACCGAGCCAGAGCTCAAAGTCCTGCAGTCTTCACATTCCTTTGCTGTCAGCACATCTGCGTGGAACCTTGTCACGTTTACACCCCCTGGGTCGCAGAGATGTGTACCACAAATCTACAACACACCATGTCTCAATACACCTTAAAAAGGCTGACTATGAAAAGCTATGAAAATGCTGTGATGTGGAGCATTCAAACATTATGGACTGTCAACATGAGAGCCTGCAGTGCACATCTCCTCTGGCACCTCTGTGTTTATGTATGCTGATATAGCCCTTAAACAGCTGTGATATACATCCCAACTGCCCATCTTGCTGAAGGTCCAGTTCCATGCACACCAGAGACCTGCAGAAACTGTCAATTCAAAAAACATTTCTGCCCCTCTTGTCTCAGATTCCATCACTCTTTGTGATGGCCCATGCATTCATGAAGACAAGAAATAAACAATCAAGAAACTACAGTATTTTTTTAAGGTACATTGAATTTAACCCTGATCTGTTTCCCTCTAAGCTTCCCTGGCTGGCCTTATAAACTGGAGCCAACAGGAGTGGGAGGCCATGAGAAGGGAAGGACTGATATATCAGCAGCACCACCAGTTTGGATCAGCTTGTTATGGTTTTGAAACTACAACCTCAATGTACAAAATACCAAAACACTGCAATGGGTCTAAGCATTGCTGTGGCCCTCTCCCTCTGACAGCCCAGGCAATCCAGGCCACTCTTCATACTAGCACCTTGGCACCCCTCAGTGAGCCCTTTCAAGAATCTGCTGGCAAAGTAGCCCACAAAATGAGAGCAGATATTTTCATTTTGATTTAATGCCCTAAGCAGGCTCACCCAGGAATTAAATGAATTTCAGCACTGACATGAAGGAGAAGATAGGAATGGGATGGGGTTTGGGTGGAAAGGAACTTGAAACAACAGCAACAGCTTCAACTAGCATATGGCCACAGTCCTTGAATGAAGTAGGTAACAGTGAACATGACCTCTGACTGCAAGAGGTTGCTTCACTTCTGTGAAGTGTGTAGGGAGAGGCTGAGGGCTGAAGAAGCAGATGGGATTTCTCACAGTTAAGGCAGCTGTGCCTTGAGCTGGAGGGTAGGAGGGTGGGACCTTGCCACACATTTTTACTGTGGTGCTAGACAAATCTCTTAAGCTGTTTTTTCTCCACAGCTACCCATCTCTCCTGTTCTGAGAACACTAATTACCCTTGCTTCATTTTCAGAGAGCCTGATCTGATCCCTGTACCTGATATGCAGAAGCGCTCTGTGCTCACTGCTGGAACAGAAGTAGGGGGGAAAGGCAGTCTGGAAAGCATGGTCTGAAGGGTCTTCAAATGGGCACCCCAGAGTAAAGGATACCTTTGACTTTAACTGCATTGCACCTCTTCCTCATCTGCAAAATGGGAACACTGACAGACTGTGCTCCTCACAAAGAGGATGGTACAAAAATACCACAATGAATGTCCATGAAGCAGTTGGCCTCTGTTGTTGTGAAGTCTGTGAAGGAAACCTTGTGAAAAATTCTGCCTTCAGAAGATTTCAGAAGCATGTGACAGAGAGGATCTACTTGCTGAACAGCAGAGAAATGCTGTAAGCAGTCCCTTCTGTGCACTGACGCGTGACAAAGAATAGTGTGTGATATCACTGAAGATTGTATCTTAGTGCTTATGCAAACAGAGGCCGAATTAAGGTTGCAGAAGCAGCTTAATTCTCACATTTCTTAACTCCAGAGGGCTTAGCGTTGCCATCTATCTAACACTCTTTCCAAGCTTGGTGCAAGTCCCTCGTGCGTGATCCACCCCAGGTCTGGCAGGCAGCTGGTACCTTCCTGGTCCTGCAGCTGCTTCAGCATCTCTGAATCACCCACGTAGGTGCTGTGGAGTCCGAAGTCTACGAAGCCCATGGCCGGAGTTGCAGGAGCCCTCCTCCTCCTCCTCCTCCTCCTCTTCCTCCTCCTGCTGCCGCATTCCCTTCCACCCGGCAGTGTGAGGCTAAGCCACTAGATGGGGTGCGGTGTGCTCGGCTCCCCCTTCCCCTGGGAGAGGTGTTTCAATCATCTTTTGGCTTCAGGTTTTGCAACCAACCAAAAAACAAAAGAGGTGAAACGCAGCACAAAGAAAGGCACAGGCAGCTTTCTCCCAAGCAGTTAACTTCTGCTTGTTCCTCGTGTTCGGCGTGAAAGGGAAGAAATCAAACGGAGTACACAAACCCCAGCGAATGCTCAGCGCATCCATCCTGGTGGATGCTGAGTCCCCCCCCCCCCCAGCTCCCACTGCCTGCAATGGGCATGGCAGGTGCTCAGGCTTTGGCACGGCTATCAGTCTTACCTGCTTTGCCTCGTCTTGTCTCAGCTTCTCGAACCCAGACTGTGCGATTTCTCTGGCAGTCCACACACATCTGCTTTCCTACTCTACATGCCAGTCCCAGTGAAATATAGCAGGCACAGTTCCCGTCCCCACCAATATGCTGCCAAATTTCTCTCCCTCTCACTCTTAATAATGATCTGGAAGCTGGGTAAAAACAACACGCTCGCTTTTGACAAAGAGAGTGCTTCCTCATTACAGAGGTAAGGAAGGGGAAAGAGAATGTGAAGAAGCTGTTATACAAAGAGGTAGCCTACAGAATTAAAGGTAAAAAAAAAAAAGAACCCTTTCTAAAAGAGTCACTCCTTTCCAATGGAAAGACAGTGCTTTACTCAGTTAATCCCAAACTGAACTGCATAATGGTGGCCAGATTATAGCTTCTTCTCATCTCCCTAGCAAATGACTTTTTGGGGAAGGCATGCTGAAGCTGAAGTGTGCCATCAGGAAGGTGCAGAGGGACTGGTATACCCTGCATACCCACTGTTGGTGAATTATGCTTTCTCTCACTCTTCCCCAACTGCTTACAAGAACAGTAGTCCCTCTGAAGGTATCACCCGTTCCAGTAACACTACGTATTATTAAACCTGTAAATAAAATATAACCAAAAACTGCTTCCCAAGATCCAGCTTCTTCCAGTCCCCACAAAAATACCGACCTCCTAGATTCCCCTGCTCCTTCTCATGAGCAGGCCCAGCCTTGTAAACTCCTACAGACTTCTCTTCTTCTCCATGGCCAAGAGGAGAGGAAAAAGCCAGGATCATTTTGAAGTTGGCCTTTTCGTTGTATGGCATGGGCAGAGGAAGACTATCTGAGGGCAGCTGCTGAGAATGCTCCTAACACAGGGCAGCAGGTAAGGTAACATACCAAGAGGGGCAAGCTGACCCTCAGTTCTCCTCTTTACCCCTGTAACGGAACAACTTGCATTTTGCAGCCTGACCCAGCCAGTACTGCACAGACCCACATCCCTGCAAGTGTCTCAAAAGCCACTCTTTCAAGAAGAGCCACACACAGGGGTATGCCCAAGTGGCAATGCAGCACTGGGATTTGGCAGGACTGTACTTCAGCAGTGAACTGGGAGACAAGCATGGGCAGACAGATTTGTGCTGCCCAACAGTATGTCCTTGTCACATATCCTGCAGGTGAAAAATCAATTTAACTTCCATTCCTGATGAACATGGACTTTCACAAAGAGAATCAGATGTAATAAATGTGGCAGAAAAAGAAATACAAGGGAAATAAAGAAAGTGCACTTGAGACATTCTTTTTTTTAATTCATTGCAAAAACACTGATAAAATGCACAGTGCATCATTACCAAACATTAATGCAGACTGATCCTGCCTAAGGAGTTTGCAGCCTTCCTATAAATTAATAAAGACAGAATATAATCCCAAGTGCAGTGCATTTGATCATATATATTAATATGGAGACTGCTGATCCACATCTGGCTAAAACAAATGTGTTTTTACACAAATTAGGTTACCACTGATACAAACAGTTTTGATTCATACTACAGAGCACAAACAGATGATCAACACTATTGCTTTGGCTTAGCACTGTGCTTGTGAAAGTCACCACTTATTAGCTGGGCTGCAGTAATTGCTTCTAGTTTCTTACAATTAGAAAAAGCCACTAGCTTAAACTACCTTAAAGTACTGGTTACATTGTTTAGAAAAGGACATTTTACCTTATATTTGTAACCACTCAGGAACATGAGCACAAGCAGGTGTTGTGGCTCAGCTGGTGGGTGCAACCTTGGGGAAAAGCAGATGAGCTGGATCTTTTGCAATCCTTTGACCATAACAAAATTACAAAAGATCTAGACTCAGTAAACTTCCACAGATTACAAACAAACAAGAATAGCAACTACTTTCAAAATGTGCTGGTGGAAGCAACCTATTCCTTCATGTCTGTGCACCTTATTTACACAGTACTAAAACACTGAAATTTTGCACTAACTGAACATATCCCAAGAACCAGTGTGGAGTTTTTATTACAGAAATACTTCTGTTAAAATTCTGCAAAGTCCTTAAAATCAGAATTTAGACAGCAACTATGCAAAGATATGATGTAGGCTTTCAAATGATAAGTCTTACGATTTACTTTGTTTTCTGATGTGAAGCACTTTTTGACATTCTGCAATATATGGAACCCCTGAACGACTACAAAAACTCTTTGGGACACTTGCTGAGATCCATTTCACTGGAGGTTTACAAATACATTAATTCCTATTGCAGTAAGAGGGTGCATAAAGATACTTTTGATAAAAATGAATACTAAGCAATTTTGCAAAAATCTTGGCTTCAAATCACATTAAAAACCTTGAAGGCTTAGTTATTTGCTCCCTTCTCTATAGTACAAGTGCTGATAACCCAAAACAGCTTCAAAAATTACAAACCAGATCACTAAATCCAAGACACTACATATGCTTGATGCCCCTTCAATTTACTTTCTTCAATTTACTTTCAATTTACTTTTAATTTTCAACCATAAGATCAAAACCTCCCATTTGAAAAACAATCAGTTGAATCACAAAGCTTTGTCTTAATATACTAAATGTGCAAGATCAGAGATAAAATTGTTGGCAACACAGCTAATGTAACTCTGCAGCAAGTTCCCTGAAATAATCAGAATTAGGTACTCAGTTATGCTTTATTTGGACACACGACAAAGGGCAGTATTGTTGCGCTCTGAGGGGACAGTCCTAGCATAGAACTGTGAGTGCCGGAACTGTTCTTGTATAGTATAGTGATACCTGAACTAACTTCATGTTACTGACTTAGCCCCAACAGGTGTACTTTCAAGTTCTCCTTTGTTTTAAAGGTCCCAGTTGGTCGAGGGCCTGAGCTCAGCAGTTGCTGCATCCAGTGCTGTCAGGAAACAAGACACTAAAAAGGCATATATAAACAATTAAAAATGGGTAAACCAAATATTTCTTTCCAGTTTTTAGTATCTGTCTGTGGGTTGCTCTATTGGACAACTACAAATCATTTTTAAGTAGAACAGACATTAAATTCTTAATACCTTTCATCCATAGATTTCATGGCACGATATGAATTTGCTCCACACAATTCACTTCACTCTAATAGCCCAGACTCTCCTTTGCTTGTGTTTTTTTTCCCATATGACACTTGCCTGACATTTTTGCACCAGCCTCCACAGTCCAGCCAGGACGAATTCCAGCTGTGGACTCTGTGGACAGCCCTAGTGAATGCCTTCATTGTCTAACCCAGCCAACTAAAACTAATCACTCCTCAACCCTACCTGCCCCTCTGTGGGGCTCCTGACACCCACAACTGGTGCACAACCATCTTTCAGTACTTTGGTGTACTTCTGCAGCCTTGCTTCTGTGAAGAGGAAGAGGATTCCCATCCCTGTCTGTGCACCTGTGGACCACTCCAGCAGTCCACTAAGACATAACTGCTGCAGCATCCTGCAAAGCCTCTGGGCATCACAGGAAACACAGAGCCCTCAAGAATACTTTCTGCATAATGCAAAAAGGTAATTAGGGACTTCAGAAACAGAGGCAAAAACTGCAGGGTATCATATGGTTAAATGGCCAGCCCTGAAAGAACCACTTTTTTTTTTTTTTTTTTTTTTTTGTGAAAATTAATAGAAGGTGACTGATCAATGGAAGTTTTCTGCATAAAAACATTTATTCCTTAAACAGCAAGTTTAACTTTATTATTACTGAAGATGCATCTTCACTCCCTTTCAACAGCACTGTTCTGTGCTGTTTAAAACCAGAACACTTTTCCCTAAGGAATCAGTTATTTTCTCTGATGACAATGAATTATTTTCCAATATTGAAAGTTTCAAATGAAAGCTCTCAAATGACTGCCCCTACTTCAGGTGGGCACCAGCGCTGTTTTACCTGGGGGTGGAACCCCTTTCCGTGGCAGCCCTGCCTCTCTGAGAGGAGGCCAGGCTGCTAAAATAAAGCTGCTGGAGTGAAGCCAAATTATGGCTTGAGGAAAAGGGATGCTATGTCAGGGCTTTATTGATGTTGTAAATCTTTGCAGTTAAGAAAAATCAAATTTCTGAGTGCCGAAGTGATCATTTCTCGGAGCTGCACTAGAGACGGCCTGGGAGCTGACAGGAGGACAGTGGTTCCAATCTTGCTGGATGAAATGTTTCCCAGTGCAGAAAGCCCCTGAAACATCCTGCATGTTAACAGGACTTAAGTTGGAGGCTGAAGCACTGTATAAACCCTTAGATGGGACATCTCTGCCCTGGACATATCCTTTTTTCCTGGAGCTGAAGTTAATGGGAGCTAGTAAATGCCCAGCTGATTCCAGCAGTTGTGATTCTGCTGAATAAAATAAAGTTTAAATGAGCTTGTGCAGACATTAGTGGTAATGCAGCTGGGAGACAAAGACTGCACGGGGACTATCCAGAAGGCTGGGACTTGGACACCACAGATCACCCAGCTCTGTGCTACTGGCTGCCACGGTGCTTAAAATAATTGTAGTTCTCTGGAGAGAGTATACACATAAACTCTGTCTATGTTAATGCACCATCATATGGAGTTGTTTACAGGCAGTACTTAGTAAAGTACTTAAGCATGTATTTAAACACACTGCTGAACACCAGCGTGATTAATACTTTGCTGAATTAGAGATACGATATGAATACATTTTTTCTGCTGTTGCAATTTTTCATTATATACACTTATAAGCTGGTCATAAGGATTTTTCTTTCAGTTTTGCATCCAGCAAATGAGTTAATTTGGGAGTCAAATTCTGCCTTAGTTATGCCTGCACAATGCCTTTCATATGCATGAGGGCAGAAGACTGCTCTGTGACCTTTAATTGGACTTATTTTTTGTTAGTCTTTAATCAAGGAAAAAACAAATCTGGTTCTTTCTTTCTGATCCTGCATCTCTTTGATATTCATGTAATTTCAATCAGAAAAGTATCTTTTACATATGGTATGTATGTTTGCTAAGGCTGTGCATATACAGCAGCTGTAATTCTTGACCAGCAAGCAAGCAGCTGCTGCTGAGTACAGACTGGAGCCATACATGCTTCTTCTGCATGTAAAACCGGGAGGGAAGGGAGGAGAAGAGCAGAAACATGGCCCTTACATCACTCATCATGGTAATTCTATTTAAATCTATTTTAATGATTTCTAATAACATAATTTGCCAAGCCTCCCCACCTGAGAGTGATTCAAGCACATCTCTCTCGCAATTTCCCGTTTTCTTCTTAGCCAAGGGAAGAAGATTTACCATCTCCTAGTTTCTAATTTTGGGGTCAAATTTTTTTTCCCCCCCCAAATAATCAAAACTCAAAGACTTGCCTACTCACATACATTAAGTCACTGGGTCTTGTAATCATTGCAGAACTATAATTTCACTTGCATTTACTTGCAGTTTTGCTCATAAGGAAACCAGCTTGATTTAATCGTTTTAGTGATAGCCATCTTAGGAGTTGAAGACTTCCCTCCTATCCCCACCCCCCCAAATTAATGCTAAATCATGTGCATTAAATACATTATCTACTTGTAATAAAATGGGAATATTTAAAATGATTCAGTCACAGATAATTTGTTACTGAAAACTACAGGCTTGCATCAGCCACTGGGATGCTCTGTGTGTTTGCCGAGCTCAGTGAGCACTTGGGTAGGCTTACCCACTTCACGGAAAACAGACATTCACACTGTAGAAAAGAATCTGATTCCCTTTCGTGGTCCTAAGGATCCTCTGGTCTCTCAGGCCAAACACCGAGGGTGCCAGGCTCAGTCCCACACCTCAGCTCTCACACCCAGTTCACACAGATGCAGGTTAGTTGAGGGAACCACAGCTGGAAACCAGCCATACCTCTATGCCAAAAATACTGCCCAGTTTCTCTCACACATGGCTCCCAAGAAGCCAGCACAGCAACTCTGCAGAACAGCTCTGGAGGAGCTCAAAAATCTGGCTGATGTCATCACAAAACCTCTCTATGATTTTTGAATGGTCTTGGGAATCCACAGAGGGCCCAGCTGACTGGATTTTCAAGAAGGGCAAGAAGGAGGACCCAGAAAACTACAGGCCTGTAAGTCTCATTTCAGTGCCTGGTAAAGTTATGGAGAAGAATATCCAGTGAAGTATTGAAAAACACCTGAAAGACAATGCAGTCACTGGTCACAGCCAGCTCAGCTGCATGAGAGGAAAGTCCTGCTTATCAAACCTGATTTCTTTTTAAGACAAGGTAACCCACCTACATGATCAAGGAAAACCAGTTGATGTAATCTTTTTGGATTTCAGTAAAGCTTTCAATACTGTCTCTCACAGGATCCTTCTGGACAGAATGACCAGCACAGCTGGATAAACACATCATGTGGTGGGTGAGCAATTGGCTCATGGGTCGAGCACAGAGGGTAATAGTGAATGGGGGAACATCAGACTGGTGACCACAGGGCTCCATCTTCGGCTCTGTGCTCTTCAACATCTTCAAAAATGACTTGGACAGAGGACTGAAAGGGATACTGAGCAAGTTTGCAGATGACACAAAACTGGGAGGAGCTGTTGACTCTCTCAAAGGCAGGGAGGGCCTGCAGAGAGAATTTGACAAATGGGCCACCACCAACTATATGGAGTTCAACAATGGGAAATGACAGATTCTGCACCTGGGAGGGGGCAATCCTGGTTGTTTTGTTTGTACAGACTTGGAAATGAGATGTTGGAAAGCAGTGCCACAGAAAGGGACCTGGGAGTCCTGGTCGAGGGCGGGTTGAACATGAGTCAGCAGTGCCCTGGCAGCCAGGAGGGCCAACCCTGTCCTGGGGGGCATCAGGCACAGCATCACCAGCTGCTCGAGGGAGGGGATTGTCCCACTCTGCTCTGCACTGGGGCAGCCTCACCTTGGATATTGTGTGCAGTTTTGGGCACTGCAATATAAAAAAGATATTAAGCTATTAGAGAGTGTCTGAAGGAGGGCAACAAAGATGGTGAAGGGCCTTGAGGGGAAGACGCATGAAGAGCAGCTGAGGTCACTTGGTCTGTTCAGCTTGGAGGAGACTGAGGGGAGACCTCACTGCAGTTACAACTTTCTCATGAGGGGAAGAGGAGGAGCAGGCATTGATCTCTTCTCTGTGGTGACCAATGACAGGACCCAAGGGAATGGCCTCAAGCTGTGTCAGAGAAGGTTTAAGTCGGATATTAGAAAGACGCTCTTCACCCAGAAGGTGGTTGGACACTGGAACAGGTTCCCCGGGGAGCACCAAGCCTGAAAAAGTTCAAGAAGTGTTTAGATGACACTCTCAGGCACCAGGTGTGACTCTTGGGCATGGTCCTGTGCAGGGCCAGGAGGTGGACTCAAGGATCCTTGTGGTCCCTTCCAACTCAGCATACTCTGCGATTCTGTGAAGGCCAACTCTTTTTTTCACTCCTGCAGGTGATCTATTCACAAGCAGAGGGGGTACAGTCATGGGGCCAGACAGGATAGCTCATACTACAGCTGCCTTTGTTGCTCCTGCCTGGCAAATACCAGAAGACATTGCTTGTCTAGGCTGATGGGAAGGCATATGTTAACACAATTAATTAATTTGCCCTAAAAGATTGAGGCCAGGCCAGGATTTGTCCCTTTCCCTCAGTCTGATCTTAAGCAATGGAACTTCCACCTTTTCCCATGGGAGATTATTCCACAACCTAATAGATCTCAATGTCAGGAAGTTTTTTCCTGATATTCAGCCATAATTCATATCCATGAATTATGAGCTACTGTCGACATCACATCCATTGAGGCATTCCTAGAGCCTGCTTCATTTAAAATTATATGCTCTAGTTATGCAGGGTTTCTGTGTACTAGGGCAAAATGCTTTTTCTGCAGGTTAATTCATTACTATTCAATTTGTTAACACTTTTCTTCTCGGTGTGAACAGTCATTCTGCAGTGGCATACCCTATAGTAGCACAATCCCTATTTGGGAGTAGAATCACAATATATAAATATGACAAAACAACATACTAAAAACCATCCCTGTAAAGACATATTAGTCTGTTCCTGCAGATTCTCCAGCATTCAGTTAAATGAAAGCAGTAGCTCATACAACACCTGGTATGAGACAGAAAGCTTAGAAAAAACCCTTCTCAAGTATGTAATAAATTTTATTCGTCTTAAACACAGGGAAGATAGGAGAGTAGGGGGGGGCAGTAAAGAAGAGGAAAGGGATGGGGAAGAGAAGGGAGAAAGGAACTTAATAAAGCTGTGAGAAAATAGAGGAAAACTGAAAAGAGAATTACTTCCTTCAAACAATGAGCCACTACAATGCAATAAGGACATACAACAGCAAATAAAGTTGAGGTTGCAAAATGTTCACCTCTTGTCATTATAGCACTTATAAAAATTGAGACAGCTACAGCAGGCTTCTGAAATCTGTATTGCAAATAACTGTGTACAAAACACTTCTGGACGGAAACTGCCTTCTCTTTTAAGAACGTTTGAGAGGAGTAATTTTATAAAACATGTACCAATTTCTCAAAAAAATCTTAAGATTTCTATGAGAATTTTTTATTATTACATCTTACCCAGCTAGCAGTACTTTGCCATCCTGTTTGCAACCCATCTGTACATAAATGTCACATCAGACACTGAAAAAGGGAATGCTTTCCAAAGTAAGCAACTATAAACACAGAAGAGTTCATTTTCATCTCCATACGTGCCTAGCTCCCATTAATGCTACATAAATCTCAGAGCAAGTAGGTAAGAACAAACACATAAATTTTACCTGGAATCATCTAAAGAACAGAAAGCAATATTTGGAATGAGCACTGAATTTGCACAGTGCCATATAATTTTGTGTGAAAGTTATTCCAGATGGCTGATTTTTAGAGACAGTGGACACAAAGTATTGAGGGATCTACACAAACAGATCTGGTGAGAACATTTTGAAGGTATTTCCTTTCATTATAAATTATGTGGCTTTTCTGAAATCTGTATCTAGCCAAGTGGGTCACTTGCTTTGGACAGAAGACAGAACAGTGCAGCTCCCAGTTTCTACTGGCCCAGGATATGTGTGTTCATAGCAGACAGACAATGCCTAGAGGCTGAGATGACTCAAAATGTTGCAGATCCTCCAGGGCAGCATTAAGCCCACGTGTTTACACTCTGCTGATTACCTGGGTTTACTGGCGAAGTCACAGCAACTTGTTATTTGTAGCTAGGCAGTTTCTGGTTTGCAGTTAGCCTTGCAAGGCTTGACAAAACTTTGTTTGGTGGGGCTATGAAATACAGCCCTACAGAAGCCTGAGACCAGCAGCTGTTGCAGAAACATCACCAGCAGCTGATAACTCACCTGTCTTACACCTGTTGCCTTTTTACATGGGGCCACCCAAGGCTCAGCTCTGCACTGTCTCAGTGCCCTGCCTGAGGATGTCTAAGAAGGGTGTTGTGACTGTTCCCTTTTCTCACTCAGGTTTTCAACTACAAACTGTCCTGGCTGAGCACAGGCAGGGAACAAGACATTTGGGTAACACTTCTGGACTCCACCTGAATGCTAATGGAGTTTCTGAGGATGGAAGTGTGTAGATTCAGGCATCTTTGTATATGCAAAAGGAAAGGAATAGCCTGGTTTCCAGAGAGGTGGGTGTTCACAAGTCCATAACAAATGGCAGAATATAGCCAAGAGAAGCTGCAAGACTGTTGAAGGCTTCAGCACAAACAGACTGAATGCAGTGATAAGAGTCATTGTTTCAAAAACACAGCATAGCAAGATACGAAGGGACTTGGAACACAGGAAGGGAAAGCTATCAAGAATCTACAAGACACCACACTTACAAATAAGGCACAGCATAAAGAAGATACACAAAGTCAAGTAACACCTTTGTAAAAGCAGAAGCTAACAACATCGTAATCAAAAGGAAAAATGCACACAAAGAGGTCTGACATTTCTTGAAAGTTATCTCAAATCATAGTCCAGAAGAAAATGCTATTTAACACACAAATACAGCAATCATTGTGAGAACATGCTATGTTTTCACTAATTCTTATGACTTTTGCCTTGCTCTTAGGTATGCAGGCATTCACTGTTAATGGCACTTGCACGGTTGACTTCCCATGCACCAACCTCAGAATGGGAGCTGTGGTTAACCTTTGGTATGTCACAGGTGAAAAAAATACTCTTCACTGTATTTATGTTTCTCACTTCTATATTCTCACTTCCCTGTATGTGTAAAACATGTGGCTTATTGGCAGTGTATATGACTACCTTGAATTAATCTCTTAAATCCAGGCTTAAAGCTGGATATTCATACCAATCAGTTAAGTTTTCTGTGTATGAATCTCTCTTCTTTTGTGACCGTATTTTCCTGCATTTGAGCCCTTTAAAAGGATCTAAGGATGGAAAATATAGATGAAGTTTATGTTTAAAATCAGCTTTTAGTGCAATCAGTGTGTTTATTTGAGGAGCATACATACAAGCACATGCATATGTGTACATGCACAATTCTACATACATCTACCACATTTATTACATCTGTCTAGTGGCTAATATAAAGACTACTGCCTTAGCAATATGCTAATGCTTGCTCAAGCTTTTCAGTGCAGCGCTGAAACCATCCTTGACACAGCACTGAAGCAGAAGCTGCAGCATCCCCAACTGCTGGATAAATGGAGTAAGAGAGATGAAATTTATCAGGGCTGCCAAGAAGTGCTCATCAAGACACATTTTTTTGACTAAAGTAAGTGTGCAATATTCTCACAAGTGGGAAAAAAAAAAAAAAGCAGGGGGAGAAATTAGAAAAAGCATTTATCAGGAGAACCTGTCCATCTGACTTGACACAATTTTTGCAAACATCACGTATTTTATTCAGTTACCAACTGATTTGGGGTAAATTGAAGGAGGAAATCCTTGCTTCTAATACCACATCATTCTTCCAAAAAGTAAAAGCTTTACATGATTTGAACGTATTTACTTAAGAGACACAGCATTTTCAAAGGCACAATATTTGCTAGACATCTAGTGGTACTTAAGCTGACACTTAAGTCTTGGAAAATTTCTCCTAGGAACCTCTAATGTGAGCCATAATCATAATGTTTGTCTTATAAGTAACCAGCCTGGAAAAGAACTCCAACACATGAAAGATTGAGAAGTTCTCAGTGTCTCCAAAGCCATTTCAGAAAAATAAGGAACAGGAGTTTTGTTATTAATTTGCTCAGGAAGGACAGAGTATCATTCTGTATATAAAAAGCTGATGCAACTCAACACCACAGAACTGCCAACGAAAACAGGGAAGAAAGTAATATAACCTATTCCAGCAGAAACAATGCAGGCTGGGGAGTGGAGTGATCCAGGTTCTCTCATACTGACTGTGACACAAAGAAAACCATTCTACCTTCCTTTTATTTGACTTCCCTTTGGATAAAATGTATAAATAATGATGTTCATAGGGTTTTGGGAACCACCACCATGTGGTGGCTTGACATTCAAAATGTTCTTACTGAAGATGGAGGACTGCTCCACTGTCACAGAACATATTCAAGGGAAATTTAAAAAGTCAAAATGACAGAAATAAAAATATGGTGCATCAGACCAGACTACCTGCAGGAGACTGTTTCATGTAAAAATGAAAGCACAGCCAACTTGGGGAAAGAAGGAGAAGGTGGACTGCCTTTATCAGAGCAACAAGGATGAGAAGGTTACTAGCTGCTCATTATGATAAGCAAGTCAGAGGAAGAAAAAAAAATGGGAACTCCTTGATACTGTGTGATTGTTGCTGGCAGAAAGGAGAGGGATGGAGAGGGAAATCGAAGTGCCGGAATCATTGTTTGTCTTTACATGTCCAAACACAGCAAACTTAAATACACCTAGCAAAGGGCAGGAAGGTCAAGATAACAAATTAAAAAAAAAAAAGCCTAAGGGATAACTGGAAGAAGTGTTCTGAAAATAGATGCTGGTCACCCTGATTAAACTCTCCAGTCTGGTGATGTTTTGGATATCTCCCTGTCTTTCCTATCCAAATAACCTGTCTCACTGGACAACAATGTTAACTTTTACACTGGATTAAAATCCAAACCTATTACAATCTCAAGGCATAAATGCATTATTGTCCATACCTATATTTGATACTATTGTGATGTTCACTGAATCATCTCCATGGTTAACCCACATGATGTGGTGAACTAAGAAGGTTACCAAATGTTACAATTAACACCTTATTAAAAAATAAAAAAAGTACCGACATGAAAAAATATCTGCTGCAGCTTCACATGGATGAAAAGTGCCATGTAAGACTTCAGTAATATTTCCAGTATTTTACCCTTTTGTGCCTTAGAGAAAAAGGAATTTTGCATCGAAAGAAGGAATTGCTATATATCTAGAAACCTGTAAGACACAATTTCTCTTCTAGTCATCACTTCTAATCAGACAGATGGATAAATTGCTATGGAAAAAAATACAAAAAGCCCCCACCTAAAACAGTGACTGCATCATTTTTATTTATTTCTTGCATTCTCTGTTCACATAGCAAGAAATTTAATTCCAGTTAGATCATTCTCTTGTGATATTTTTTTCTTTCATTTAATATATTTTTTAAATGCTTAGAAGCATTATGACAGAAAAGCATGTATTTCTTGCCCTGGTTTATACCCATCATCCTTACCATTACAACAAGACAAAAGCATTAAAGTAAAATTAATCATGTCAAAAGATTTTAGCAAAAAACAAGGGAGACCATGCATAAAGCATCGCTTTGTCTAGTGTGAAGTCACGCTCTGATTAAAAACATATAATGAAAGTGAAAGTAATACATCATTGCCTTAGCAGTAGGGTTTTTGGGAAAGCTATGCAATTCTGAACACAAAAAAATCTTTATAGGCTCTGGATTTTGAAACTTGCAATTTTTATAAAATCATTCTAACAAACAAAACATTGTTTCACTTCCTTAAAGTTTAATTAATCTTAAACATCGCAGTTAAAACAAACAACCAAAGCAGTTCTAGAATTAAACAAGGACTCCTGGCAGGACCATAGCTGGTAATTAAAACCAAAGCAGCAGTGGCTGGTTCGGAGCAGTGAGGCATGAGGTGGTGACACAGAGACCCCCCCACTGCCCCACATCCAATAAGTAGTTATGAAGGCTGCAAAATATCATGGAATAATGAAACCCCATTAACAGAGAAGAACTTTTGCTGTTTCTAAGGACTGTCAAACATCCATAAGCTGTTCTTTTTCTGTCACTGGGCAGCAGTAGCCTGTTGCTGCTACATGACATATTTAGCACTCAGTTAAAAAGTGAACTGGTGTTTGTACACATATAGGCAAGCCTGAAAATAAACCATGCAGTGTAGATATTTGCTGTACTTTGCCATGCACTCTGTGAGAGCCTCCACTTCACTTAGGCACAACCGTGCAGTAAGTGTTTCAAATTAAACAACATTGTGCACATTATGATGTATATAATATTATATATAATCTCAGACTAAGATTGTGCCCACATCAAT
This sequence comes from Anabacerthia variegaticeps, assembly GCA_035583185.1. Classification (NCBI taxonomy): domain Eukaryota; kingdom Metazoa; phylum Chordata; class Aves; order Passeriformes; family Furnariidae; genus Anabacerthia; species Anabacerthia variegaticeps. Next base: position 107,226,107 of record JAWWEW010000078.1, read on the forward strand.
TAAAATTAGGTGGCAAAAGATGTTTGTAAAATGCCACTTACTTTCTCCTTTTTTTCTTCTTTATTTTGCCTCCATTCTTTGTTGTCAACATAGAAAAAATAACTCTCTGAGAAAAACCAGATAGGAAAAATACACAGTAATACTAGACTGTGAAAAATCTACCGATCCCTTGAGCCATAGCATTCTTGCCTATAGATGATGACATTAAAAAATTGGAAATGGGTGCATGCTTCCCCTCCTCTCCTGGGTCTATGAACAAGGCAAGTTGTTTTCCTGATACCTTTAGAATTACTCCCATTAGTACTGATGCATTTGGTGCTTTGGCTAGCCAGGCAGAGAGAGGTGGGCAGGATCCCCTGCCAATAGATCTAGTCTTGTCGCGGAAACAAAATGAGATTGCTACTCTGCTGAGCTGTCATACTCGATAGCTTGTGCTGTTTCACCTGCAACCATCTTCATAGCTCCAACTGCAGTGCCACAGCTTACATGGAGTCAGTAGTTTCTGATGGCTGATCTTCTGTTCCTCATGCATCACACAAGGCAGGACACGGAGCCCTAAGCAACTGAGTAGTTGCAACAGCCACTCTCCATGCTGAGAAGGAAAAAGGCAGCAGACAAGCAGCTCCCTCTCCAATGGATCTGCAGGCCCTGACAAGTAACTTCTGGGGTTCCTCTCAGTGGAGGGTGACAGGAGGAGATTCGTGTTCCTCTCATCCATCTCCTCCTCAATGCCCTGCCACTGCACTCAGGATTAAGTGTTTGCAAGCTTCTTTCCCACCCTCCCTATTCCCAAATGCCACTGGCAGAGACAGCGGAAAACAACGAATGTAGATGTGCTTGGAGGAAGGAAGAGGGCATTTCTGTGCACTTTTACATTGGATCAGTAAGCCTCTAAGTGCAAAACATGGCATTTTGTTGGTCTGTGTGGGAGCCTACCGGTGGGACAGAAGGTTAAAGAAAAGACTTTGTAAATGTTTGCTGGTACAGAAGAAAATCAAATACACCTAAGGCAATAATAAAATAGAACACCTTAAAATATCAGACTAAAAGAACTGAGATTCTTCCCATCACAGAACCTTATGAGCAGGACAGCTTTTGCTCCATCCCTGTTCAGTAGGGAGCAAATTTCTCATTTGCACTGATGAGTTGAGGGTGAACTGCAATGTCAGGACTGACAGCACTGTCTAAACAAGCAACAAAAGAACCAAAACAACCAGAAAAAAGCCTCTTCCACCTTTGCTGCTGACTATATATCTCTGATAACTGTGGACTGAGAGAAAAGTAAAAGGTTAAAGAAGGAAAAAAATGTACTTCTTCCTGAATTGCAAAAAGTACATGAAAAATAAATCTAGAACCATGCCCTTAAATTCCCACCTAAATGTCGCAGTGTGTTGATACAACACCATGACTGCACTGAACTATCACTATGTCATAAGTGGATTAGTCTGTGGTCTTCCCTAAAACTTCTCAATCACAGTTCTTCAAGTCCCTGCATTCTTATGTTGTAGAGTCCTTCAATATGTTACGGAAAGGACAGAACAAAAGTTCTGCTTGAACTTGTCTCCCATTCCCTCCTACATTAAGTTAGAAAATAAAGGGGATACTCAAAACATTTTCACCATTTTTTAATAGTTATTGCTGCCATTTGGTAAGTAGTAATAATATTTTCTAAGAAATTGTGCTTCTTAACATTTTGTCTTTTCTAGTGTGAAAAGACACACACTCTTCTCTGTTCTTCAAACTGCAGACCAGGCCAGGGAGGTATCGTTTTCTAGAAGGACTTGTAAGAACAGGATTACTCATGTCACAAGAGGGTTGTGTATTTGACAGCCATTGTCTCAGCCAACACTGAGACAGATCCTGGGACATTCAGGACTTCCAGTGCTGAGTAGCAAGTGCTTGAACATGAGCTAGCTAGGACTGAACAGATGCACTGATTGTCTCTTAATCACAGCATAAAATGTTATGTGCATTAACCATAAAGGAAAGAGAACTATTCTGCACTATTTCTTAGAGGTAACACAGGAAAGACTACATTCTCTACATGAAATTATTCTGAAACATCTCTCAACACCACCACAGACAGTGGTGGTACTCAAATACCAGTGACGGATATTTAGCCAGAGCACTGAGGCATCATGCCTCTGGGTAGTTTCCAGAAGTCAGGGAATCACAATGTAACAGGATAACAATGTAACTTACATACAATGTAACCAGGAGTTAAGTAAATTTCATTATTAAAAATGTGACGTATCTACAGCTGGGTAGACATTTACTTTAATTCAGTGGACAGTTCGTATCTTGAAGGAAGAGATCCATCCTTTCTGCCTCTCCTGGTGAGCCACTGGATTAGACACACAAATGGAAAAAACCCAACCTGGACACTTTTGCCTTAGGCAGTATCATTGATTTTTCACTGACTTACCACCTTCAGAACTTTATCAGAAGTACTGCACAGAGGTGAGTATCGTATCTCATTAGTCTGAAAATTGTGAAGCATCTATGTTCCCTAGCACAGATGCTGTAGATTTTTCTAATGTACAGTTCATATAACCTTTTGCAACTGCCACTCTTCCACAATATCCTCAACTATTAGTCCAGGTCATCTATACCTAAGCATTCTTTATGTTGCACCACTTTGCGAAAGACTCCTAAATCTTCCATGGGAAAAAGCACATTTGCAAGGGCATTATTTCAACTGCTTCATCACAGTCTTTTGACTCATTTTCATCCTAACCTGTGGATATATTATTAACGTGGATGTAGCCCATTATAGGGCTTTGGATAAGGGAGAAGAACAAAACTCTGCAAAATGTGTTTTACTGAGGGGAAAAAAAAACAGGTTTATTAGGAAATCCAGGTTTTACCAGTTGTCCAGTTTTAGAAGTATGGCTTTGATTTATGGATCAAAATTGCTCATTTATTATTTTATCTATACTGCTTTGGGCAATTTTGACAGTTAAAATTTAGTTTTATTGACCAATGCAGCCAGTTTATCCACAAGGGGACTAATGCACACACAGCCTGCTGCACTCAAGAAGCTATGATTTGATTCCAAGACCAAGTTAGACTGGGAATCGCAACCAACATAACAATAAGTTCCAAATCTCAATGCTCGAGGCAAAATACTTACTCTAAAACACAATCAACCTTTAAAAGAAGGTGTGAAAGAATTTTGTGATAGCAGCTTCCATGCACTGTTTACTGTAGCTGATATAGTCCACCAATGCTTCTGTCAGCAATGGACGCAGAGTAGTACAGAGGAAACCTTTCTTTAATGATTGTGGACAACAGGTAAAGCTGGAAGAAGGAAATGAAAATGCAAAAGATAATCAAAGGTGTGCTCTAGTACTGTGGCTTACCAGGGATCTGACTCTGAGAAAAATGTCTTGAACAGTGCCTTTCTTTTATTTCCTAAACTGGATTTTATTCATATATACATAAATATGCATGGGTTCATGTTGGAGCATGAAAGACTTACAAGTTTACTTAAAAAAACTTACTGGAATGATTTTAAGCCAATGTTAATTTAGGCCTATCCTATTATAAAATTAGCATCTTCTGCAATCTCAATTTATTGCTCCATTGTGAAGCCCCTTGTGATACATAAACAAATCTCTGAAGAGAAACAAATCAATAAAGTGTCTAATTTGATTAACCATGTTTTTAAATTCATCAAGACAACTGTACAAAAATAAACCACTTACTTGTCAGTATTTTCCACGTCTTCTTTTCATCATCATAATACTGAACCAAATTGCTGGGTAGCCGGTCAGGTCCAGGAGGCAATCCTCCAACCAATAACAGCATTTTCTTATTGGAACGAATTCTTCACCCAAAACAAGAGGAAAGATGAACAACCACATTACTGAGGAGTATTTTTAGTGGCAACAAAATCATAACCATCAAAAGAATGTTCACTGCTTGCAGTTTTCTATTTCATTTTTTTGTGTTTCTTTTCCCAATCATGTCTCAACAATTTCTTGAACCAAGCAGAAAAATGATCAGAAAAGCTGCGTATCTCTCTACTCATGGAATAATAAGCTTCCTTTATGCAATTTGTTAGAGGTTCATTCTAGAACGACCTTTTTCTTATATTATCCCTTTAAATCATCACTCTTTACAGCTGAATACACATGAAATGCTCTGGAGTTGTACTAAGGTTAAGCATTAAAGTTGCATGTCAAAAATCGTATTAGTCAAAATCATTATTATAAGCCATTCTACACTCAAAGAACCTTGAAAAAATTAAGGTTATGCAGAGAGTTTGTGAGCCAACTCTTTAATCACACACTGAACTTCAGATATACAGTTTAGTACAATTAGCAGCACTGGGCTAATGGTTATGGGTTAAATGCTACTTACAAGCACTTTTGTTTGTTTAATTTAGTCCAGGCTCTTGCTTTCACTCTCGCCCCCGGCTCCCCCCCCTTCTCTTTGCTCTCCCCCTGTGCACCACTGGCTATAGCAACACCAATTGGTAAAAATGAGACTGTGATGTTGTTGTGAGCCTCCCCAGAGTGGAGCCCTGCCAATGCTTGCCACTGATCCAGCGGCATGAACCTGCTCAACTGTGCAAAGTCACTCTAATTCCCTCCCTCTGTTTTTCTACCTTCGCCCCCAGGGGGCAACCACTGAAAGGAGTGACTACCCACCCATCAAGAGCTGGCAATTCGCTGCTATTAACCGTGACCGTGATTCCCAATCTGCCTGGCAGTTCTTAAGAACAGGACTGCAATGTCTCATCTGCAGTAAAAGCGGTTATCTGCACCCTGGCCTCCAATGCTCCACCTGATGAACATACGATTTCTTTGCAGCATTAAGGGATTTAGCACAATTGTAAGTGAAAACAGGAGGGGAGGCCCAGACCCCCAGATGAGCCCTGATGCTTTAATAGTCACTTCACATATAATTGAACTTTCATCAGTTATACTAAGCTTGGGTGAGATAACACTGAAATAAAGGTCTAGCCTCAAAATGTTCCTGTTAAGCAGCAAGGTGACGTAGCCTGGAAAACATCCATTGATATGAATGAACGTGCAGAAGGACCATACATTTGATGGAAAGCACCCTTGCCAAACACTAACATTTTTCGAAGCATGACAACATCCCTGTATCACTCTGTGTGCCAGTCTACAGCAAACACCTCCGGCCAAGAAAGGCACCAAACTCCATGAATCAAAGCCCCACCACAGCTGCATACGGCAGGCTCAAAGCACCACCGAGGAGCTCCAATCTCAGCAAGGCACTCTGGTAGTGGATGCTTTACAGCTGAGGCACACCCATAGCCTCACTCCAACCACTACCTAGAACACGTGTTTACATTCGTACAAGGACTGCAGCCTCTCTTGAGAAAAATGAGCAAAATTAACTAGGTTGTGCTGTAGATATGCACTGCTGAAAAGGAACCACCTTCAGGAAGGGAGCACACAGGTGAAGACTTGATCCACACGATGTTGCAGAATAAAATCTGTCCAATGGCTATCCAAAAGACAAGTACAGACTACAAATGCATCTATGGCAAGGATGGTCATCTGGCAGATGGCCTTGTTTGTTTTTAAATGGATTTAGGTGGACGGATTGACAGTGGATGAAACAAACCCCTCAATTCAGGGGGCAGGAGTTACACCACAGGGGTGGTGACACTGTCCCATACTCTTACCCCCTGCTTCTCTCGACTTGGGCAGAGCGCTACAGTCCCTTAGTCTTCCTCACAAGCCAGCCTTTGACGTCTGCACTGCACCTGCTATGCACTGTCAAATGATGACTGTTACCTGCCCACCAGACTGTAGCTGCGTAGGATATCAGGAACCGTCTCATGATCACTGTCGGCACAGACTCGACTCAGTGAGACCAAGCTCTGGGGAAAGCTTTCAAAGGCATTGTCAGCGTCTTGAAACATTCAATCTCCCCGGTAAAGTTTTTAATGAGAGAACATTTGATAAAAACTATGCAACATGGGAGTATGATAAACTGTTTTTGGTATGAGTTAGGGATGACTGCACACGTAACAAGTGGCAGAGCAAACCAGGGCCATAAGTCAGTTATGCATGGCCATCCCTAACAATAGAGAATAAATTGTTTATTCCCACCCTCCTGTGTTGTATGTTATATCACAATCAACTCCCTGTGTATTGTAAAATTCAGAATGCCTTTGCAAGGTTTACTTGATAAAGGAGTTTATTTTGATTTTCATCTTTCATCTGTAAAACTCCCTTCTAACTCCAAAGCACTGTGAAAATCCAATGAATGGCCAAGGCTCAATAGTTAAGGTGAAGAATTAAATGTCAGATATAACTCTGAGTTTCCAGACTTTGGCAGCTGCAACTATCCTTAACATTACTTTTTCAGCTAAACAGTCTGAGAAGCTACTGTTTCTTGAAAAGGAGCAGTGCTGCTATATGGGAATGTTTAAAAAATATTTAATTTTTTCATGTGTTTAAAATGAGAAGTAGCATGAACAGAAGACCATAATAAAAGTTTGATAAGAACTTAATAGTCAGCAAAGTCTCTACCAAAAGCACAGGGAACTCTCACATGGTGAAGAAGTTACAGGTGCTTTTACTCAAAATAACTAGTTCATTTATGTAATCTATATTGAGAGTTTTTCTGTGAATTACGCAAAGATAATAGAGTAGCTAAAGATATGCATGTTTTATACAGATGTGTTTGCCAAGAGCCAATTTCTGATTTTTTTAAGTTTTGGCGTGAATTGCTACAATTTAGGTTTTGAAAAAAAATTAATTCTTTATGATGTCATATTTATGTTGCACTGAGCAGTATTGTACATATATTGCACTGAGCAGTACTGTTGAAATCTTAACATACACTCTGAAATATGAAAAACATGTCAATGATCCCAGCTTATATGTAGCAGACTTTTCCAAATATCAATAAAAATGTAATTCAGTGAAATTCTACAATGAAGACAGAATTTAAAAACGTGTAATATGCTAGCAAGATAAAGTTTCTCCCTTTCTTGTATTGTTACATGTTTGCTATTTGGATAACTCAAGATGACAATGTGAAATCCCCTTCACTATACCTGAAACACTCCTTTTTCACAGCCCTTATTTCACAGTATAATATAGTATTCAGTTACATGCTGTGTTTCACAGTGTCCCTGCCAAGGATATTTTAACCATCTTATGTTCAATTAACAGTAGTGGGTCCTGGTCAGGGAAGGCTAAAATAGCATTCACTATGGACAGGTAGGCTGATGTCATGTCAAAAAAAGCGGAGATAAATTTATCTGTATCTTATCTCAAGTTCATTTCTTATACCTGAACTCCAAAACTCTAGTTCTCATCAATGAACATGCATGTGTTGTTATTATTCCACATACACTTTGCAGTTCCTGTTCTGCTAAGATTTTAAAACACTTAATTCACCTTAATTACATTCCTGGGTACTTCATGTGGTGTGAAATATATTTTTTGTGCATACAAGACTGGTAACCAAAGCCTATTTCAAAGTCAACATTTTTGAACTTGTATGGTTTGCCTAAAAAACTCAAACCAAGGAATCTGAGTACTCAGATAAGTGGCTTCATTTTCAGAGATACTGAATGACCATCAACATGACTAAGTCCTACTCACTTCAAACGTAGTAGCAGATGCACATCAGCTCTAAAATTCAGGTCACTAGGCCATAGTCTAAACTAATCATAAATACACATGACAAAAGGCTGAGGCCAAGGAGAGTTTATCAACTCACAAGGAACCAGTAGAAAAGACGCTAAGAGACCTCAATACTCCTGACAACCACTCCTACTCTTTTTCAACCCTGATAGCCTTACGTTAATGGAAAACACATGAATGGGAAATACTCTTCTTGTACATTGTTTTTCTTTATTAACATACCCATCAATCTTGTACTGATGGGTTTTCCTTATCTGGGCAATTAGTAGAAGTACATTCTACCAAAGCAGTCCAGAAAGCAAGCCCCAACAACAGGTTTGTTCCAGGCTTTTCCAGTTTTTAAACAATGCAGTAAGAGTTCCCTCTCTGCTTTAGGGAATGAAGAGGAAAGAATACAACCATGAAATGGCAGTCCTGTGGTTCTTAATGCATCCAGTGTGGTGTTACACATCAGAAAGAAAACTGCATCTTAAGTTGTACAGGTGATCATGGTCATCAACGAAAAAGAAAAAAAGAAAAGTAAGACTATTCAACTATATTTTCCTATTAACTCAGAGCTATGGCAAACACAAAAGCCTGGATCATTAATTAACTTCTAATATAGGCTACCACTATGGCTTTGAGTATGGATAGAGCCAGGCAGCTCTTCAGACAGCGACTTGACAGACATGATGGCACACCTTGTTCCTGCTACAGTGCTGTCCTTAAATGCAGCAGAGCCAAATCAAACTTCAAGTGTTTGCCCACTGAACTCAGGCACAAACAAAACCAGACAGAAGACCAGCCCACACCCAGCAAGAGCAGGTGAACGCCTGGTGAATTTTACTTACAGCCACAAATCTCCCTACATCAGAAGATTTGAGAAACTGGACTCTGACAGTGGTACTGTCAAAACAAGTAGCAAGAATCTCAGAAAAAGTGCTTGTATTAATTTGCAGCAGAAACAAAGTATTTCAGAGATGTTTAGATACGAACCTCAAGGCATTACACAGAGATACATACTATCCCAATAAGCATTTCAATTGTAGACTTTTTTTTTTTGTTAATACTAAAGACTTAATTTCATTTCAGAAGTCAGGATGGACCTTAACAACCCTTTAGATACCCTCAAAAGGTATCTGAAAGGGTGTTTTGTCCAACAAAAATGTAATGGAGAGTCTAGCTGCAGTCTGAAACTCTGAACTGATGTTGCAGGCATCCATTTGCCCATGACTAAGAAAATGTTTTGCCACATGTGACGAGATCTTCAACAATTACCTTCTCTGCTCCTGGGTGGGCATTTCAGTGCAACGAAAGTGTCATATGAAACCTGCTTATTTCAATGGATTCTGGCTTCCATAGTTGACTGAAAAGATAGGCATGATTGGCAATCCATGTTTAATAGACAGGAAATATTATTATGCAGGAGTTTAACAATGAAGTTGATGAAAGCCATAAGGTACAACACAAAATTTATTTTGGACAAAGGAATTTTGCGAGGTTTTGTTATCACATGAAAGGAATTAATGAACGACACAGCCTATAGGTGAATAGGCACCCAGAATCTCCTCCAAAGCCTATAGCACCGCTAGGGGAAGGACCTGACTCTCAGAGTCAACAGACCAAGTCCTGCAGATCAGACTCCTGCTGGAACTCTGACCTGCAAGGAATATCTTTCTCCTTACGGATGAAGTACAGACCTACAAGGGTATCTTGATTTTGTCAAAATCTAAAGCATGATAATGTCTCCTGCGAATTATGGCCAATAAATTATTTAGTTCTTCAGTTCAAAGAATGTTCAAAAACGTACTGTGTAAGAAAGTTGCTTTATGAATCGATTTTTCTGACACTTCTAAGTTGCACTTATTGTCCAAGGCACACTTGAAAGAACTTACAAGAATGTGAAAGAACTTTCTAGCAATACTAAAAACCTGGAAACCAGTCTTAGGAAGATTTTGTTTTCACCTTTCCATTCTCAATGTGGACATGCTTAGCAGAAGGCCCCAAGTGTAAGTTTTCATTGCCGCAGAGCTCATGATAATGTTCAGTGAAGATGATGCAATATCCAGGAGACACACACACTCCTACTCAGTTAATACGTGTACCTGACCACTGACAGAATGAAGTTTAGTAACATAAATACTAAGTTGAGAATGACCTGCTGCAGACACTGACTATTGGCTTTGTCCTCTGAATCTACTGGAATTTTTTTCAAAATTTTGTCCAATGCTTTAAAAAAATAAAAGAAAAGAAAAAAGGGAAAAAAAATAGTTACTGTTTGCTTTAACAACAATAATTCCTTTTCCTCCTAAAAAGAAGTCTCAGGGTAAGTGAATCTTTTGTCTGACAGGCTACACTTACAAAGCTACCTTACAAGTTAAAGATTCCTTTATTTCTAAAGTTGCCAGGTAACTTTTTATCCCCTGTATTAAAATAAATTACAATCCGTTTGGAGCTCTGAATACCTGATTTTAATTTATGAATCCGATCCCACTACTGTTGGCAGTTCAGAACAGTCTCTAAGTAAACCTTTAAGAGTTAGATATTTTAAAGAAGGTATTTTAAAGTCAATGTCCCTTCCTTTTGGGACAAAAGCCTCTGACACCATAGGTAGCTTCAGGGTGGGCAACTATCCTGCAGGAGTGACATCTACCAGCAGCACTCCTTTGGGGAAGAGCACAGAGGAATGTCCTTCTCATCTTTGTCTCCCTGTATTACCAGTCTATTCTTCATGTTGACAGGAGACTGGTACAGTTCCCCAGAAGATGCTCAGTAGGTTTCCCATATGGAGTCTTTCCAAGGTTGTTTTATTCATACACAACACTGTTGTTCATTATAGCTTGAGACTGGCTTTAATAGATGTGTTGCCGATGTAAGACCATGAATAGGACTTCTATAGTGACAATATCTACATAAATAGATCATTTGAACACAAGTTTTTAAATGCACTGAGATCTGACTGCTAAAGATATCCTCACTAGCCACACGTTGAGTATCTGGAGCATTGCAAGGGATGTGAATCAAAGGAATTCTACTAGCAGAGCAAATTAGTAAATCAGATGCAAAATCTCCTGTGTCATGAATCTTATCAATAAAACTATGCAAACAATGATTTTTCCGTACTGACGTTCTAAAAAACTTTTAAGTAATTCCCTTTATCCTGAATACTACTTTAAAAAAAAAAGTCCAAGTCAAATGCTTTTACAAATTGCTTTCCCTTCCCCACCACATTTTGTTTGGCCTTTTTTTGGAGTTTGTTGTTTGGCTGGTTTGGGAGGGTTTTTTTGTTTGTTTGTTTGTTTTTTGGTTTTTTTTGTTTGCTTTTTTTTTTGGGTTTGTTGTTTGGCTGGTTTGGGAGGGGTTTTTTTGTTTGCTTGTTTTTTTTTTTGTTTGTTTGTTTTTGTGGGTTTTTTTCAAGAGAGATTGTAAAATGGAAACGCTTTATAGAATGCTTCAAAGTGGTCATATCACTTTTTTTTTTTTTGCTAGGAAAATTCTTGGTTTGATTTTCAGACTGTGAAAAGTCAAGAAGGTTCTTTTTTTGTTTGATTCTGTATCAGATATCCATGTCAACAGGAGGTCTCTGCATTAGAGGCTGCATTCTCCCCAGCTGAGATTCCTTTTCCTTAGAAAGTCAAAGAGAAGAAACACACCTTGCTATTGGCTCACTCAAGGTAAGACTGTACCTTTTCCACTGCATTTTTCCCCCTCCCTGAAAGAAGACAGCAGTTGGGGAATGCAGGAAGAACCAACTGTGGCACAAACTTCAATTTACTTCCAGCTTCACTGCAAACCGTCTGCTTCCATTGAACTTGGCAGCTGATATTTGCTCAGTTTATTGTCTGCTTTCCAAGAATACAGCAAGTGTTGACTACTAAGTACTAGGCATGACGGTCTTTAAAGAAAATTTCAGGGAGGCAACAAATATGAAAAATTATGCCAGAAAGTATCTACTAATAGTTTTCAACATTCCATATTCTTCAGTTTCTTTAGATGGTCCTTCGATAAACCTGTAATATCAGACAGAACCCGTTTCAATAAAACCAACAAAAGACATGTTTACAGTGCAGGGGAGTCCTGCTCAAAACCTTCTTTCAGGATTCCTATTAACTTCCCTGCTCAATCTTTTCAGGCCATGCAGAGCAAAGGATAATAACAAACCTTGTTCTGATTTTAAAAACTCCTTGGATTTTAAAACACAGGAGTTGTTTGAAAAGATAAAACAGTGTTTTCACAGATTATAAGGATTTTTCCATAACACGGGTTTAACAGAACCAAAGCTTTTTTCCTGGCAAACTGTTTTCTGCTGATTTTGTGTTCTATGTTTGCTCTCCTTACTCCCCTTGCCCTCAAGGCTCACTGTGCTTTCTCTTCAAGTACAAATCCAAACAATTACACCATCACAGCTCTGTTCCATTTACTGCTCAGCAGTTACAGACTCAGAACCTCCATATTTACAGCTAGAAAGAAAAAATTATAGTGACCCCAGGCCACAACATGCCTTTTAAGACCCTCTCCTTTCTGTCTCCTCTCTTCACATGAAGGGGATGCATATCAGCCAAAGAGTGAACAGAAAAGTCTCAGACTGGTAGCCAAGACAGATGTGTGTGATGCTTATCATGATCCTACAGTGCTCCATTTGTAAAAGGTACACTGTAAGTGTAAGTCACTTCAGGAGGACTTTGCCTGAGATGGAACTTTCTTATCCAGGAGGCTCTGCATCACCCTTGACCTACATACTTCTGACAGGACAGTCATAGATAGTGTTGCCATAGGATGGGCAAGAACAGCACGGGACCTCCTGGGGGGCAGCTCTGCTTTCAGGGAACTGCATGATCTGTAAATCTGCTGCATAGACTGTCACAGGTGATGGAGAAGTGCATTTTTGCTGAAGTACAGCATTTGAGGAACAAGTTCCCATTTTCATAGGCACTCTGTCATCAGTTTGAGTGGCTTAGTAAGATTATTTTTTTAAACTTAGTTTAATTTTCCCTCTAGAACAAGGTGTTTTGAAATTCCATGAAAGATTTCCCCTCAGAAAAAGAGTTTGGAGATGCAGATGAAGCTACTTGAAGCTGCATCAAGTGCTAAAAGAGGCAGCGTGACACAAAGCCAAGGAGCAGCATAGTCCAGTGAACTGCAGCAGACACTGGAGATCCAAGCTGAGAGGCCTGGAGCAGTAGGTGTAGAAGGTCAGTAGCCTGGTGGAAGGGGCACTCAGGAGTCAGGTGTCATGGTATCAGAGGAGTAAAGAGAAGGGACAGCCGGAAGTGAAATTCAGGTAGGCTGGATCTGTGGAAGAACCCTATCACCTAAGTCAGTTCACAAAGGAAACAATCCCAAGTAGTACCTCTGACTGGGAAACTGGCTGGCAGGGCAAGTTATCTGCACAAGGTACCTGGCAACCCTTCTTCACCTACAGCAGCTCGAATAATGGCCCTTAAGAAAGACCATTAAATGCTCTTCATAAATTATGCTTTTCCTAACAAGTACTATATTTGAGCCAAGAAACTGGCTACCATCTATGCCACTACAACTCTCAAGGATTTTACCAGTCAGGACATAATGTGTCTTTAAGAAGGCTCCAAAGGACTGTCCTGACCCATAGCAGCTTTTAGGACCATGGTGCTCTCTCTGTCCACAATGTAAGCTCCAGTTCTCCACTCCCTTGGAAACTTCACTCCTCTCCACTTTGGCACAAGCCTGCCTCCAAAGCCAAATGAATGCACGTAAGTTAAGTAATGAAAGTAGGTGAGACTAACTAGGATTAAACTGACTCCATGTCTGTGGTTCACTTCCCCACAGCCCCTAATGTGTCATTCTCCCTTCTGCAGCTCAGCTGAGAGAGTCCTGGTACACATACAATTTCCTGATATTAATTTGGGCACAAAAACCCCACTAAAATAAACCAGAGACTCACATTCACTTCATTCATACTGTAACACAAAAGTTCAAGAATTCACATACATGTTTTTTATCAGGACGTTATTCTGGGATCTGCAATATTTCTCACAATTAATCACGAGTAAGAATAGTAGTTAAAAAATCAAAATATTGGTGTCATGATCACTAAGGGAGAGGTAGGTTGTTGTTATTAGAACACACAACAATGCCTTTCAGTGAAAAAACACACAATTTTTTTTTACAACCACCAAACGTCCTACCAAGACTCTACAAAAATCTCAATAGAAAAAGCAGTCAAATTGAACTACAGACTGTGAGATTTATAGGCAAATAGTGTATTCAAGAAAGAATTTCATTGCAAGAAACTGTAACCAGTTTCTTCAAATTTCTAATCTCTTCTACAGTAAGTAAAACAGACTTGGTATACATGCCTCCCACATATAAGCTACTGTCTCATGCTGTTAAGCACTTTACATGTTCCTTCTTCATCAATAGTTACCACCTCCCCACCGAATGAAAACTGCTCATATCATCTTCACCACCTGTCACTGTTTAATTTGCTATCACTTTCACTAATATTGCCTAACACCAAACAGTCTGGATGACACCCTCTGCCCACTGAAATTGAAGGAAAAAACCCAAACAAACCACCTCTACAATTAGGTTTAGCAGGACCAGAATTTGTACTTCTGATCTCCCTAAGGTCTAGTAGTCTAGGGAACAAAAGTATACAAAAACAGCTGGATCTGTGCATGCTGGGACTTTGCATAACCCATAAAACAGCATGGTTGGGCTTAGCCTTCTTATCTCTTTGTCTCTTTATTCCCCACCTTTCTCTTGTGCTCTTTAATTCTGTATTTTCCACCTATGACTTTTCCCATCTCATGTCAGTTGGTTGATCCTCATCCATTTTTCCTCTCCCATATCTGAAACAGCTTCTCCAGAAACTGGAATACTCAGCTGTTACTGACAACAGATGCTGCTGCTTCCAAGAATTAGTTTTCTCCCTTTTGTTTCATTATGTATCTTCTTTTTATCCGCCAGGGTCCTTCTTGTTTTGCTAATTTTGTGGCCTGTCTGGTATCCTATTTGATTTTTCTCCTTTCAAAACTATTCTTCTCTACCCTCTTCCCTCATTTGTACTTTCTTGCTTCCGCTACTTATAAACCATTTCTCCTCTGGAGTATTTCTACTCCTTTTTCTGTGTTTTTCCTTCTCCCCCAGTTTTACAGTCGTCACTCCCCTTTGCCTCCAGGTACCTGATGCAGCTATACAGACATCTAACTGCTGCTCTGCCTGCAAATCCTGTGAGGAGCAGACCAGCCCAAACGCCCACTGATGTGGAGAGGAGCTGCGTGTGTCCTGCAGCCAACAAACAACTCCCGGGCCATCAGAGGCTGTCTCGTCCCACCCAGCCCACCTTCTCATGCCTGTCTGGAACACGGTATTGCAAATAGTTACAGGCGAGTGAAACCATAAAATCATGGCAATGGTCTACAAAAAGGCTACAATATTTAGGTAAAACACTTAATAATAAGCCTCAAAATTTAAATATTTTTTCTATAATGCTCCATTGTCTGTCTACAGCTATACTGTGCACTAGCACAAGCAAAATTGAAGTTAAAAGCTAGGTGTTTCATAACAGTGATTTTTTTTTTTAACCATTTTCATTGTTGCAAGTAAACATGGAAGCCATAAAAATTTTCAGTAGCTCACTCATCTTTAAAAATTAATTTCTTTCCAGCAACATAGTAATGGTCTAACACAAAACATTTTAAAAATTGAAAATACATACCATGTATTATATAAAACATATTGTATTACACAATAAAGCATAGAGACATTGTAATCAACTCAATACTCTGGTGAAGTCCCAAGAGTCAAAGAAGTAACAGGGAAGATGAACATTCCTCTACCTAAATGCATTTTCTTCCCAGAACTACAGAAAACATGACACGGCACAGATCTACCTGTGTCTTTCAGCGACAGACAAACATAATTTAAGCCTAATGTTCAGGGTCACTCACTCCACTCCAAGTCAAAATCAATTATGACTTTTCCTAGTGACATCAAAACTTGCTGTGCCTCAAGAGGCTTTAACAGCAGCTTGTATGTTGAGGCCCTACCAAGGTGGGGATCACTGAGTCAGCAGCATTACTAACTTTGCTTAGAGTTGAGCACCTGACTAAATGTCAGATCAAAGCCAAAACACCCACCCCCTGTGGTGAAGTCCTAAACCTCAGAGTGCACAGCAAGGTTCATAAGTCAGGAACATAGGTCCTCAGTTGTTTAAATGATGATCATTTAGTTGCAGCACTTTGAAAATTAATCTTACAAAAATACACAAGGCCGTTAAAGCATTACCTTCTCTTAGGAAATTTCATGGCAAAAACCACCCTGCTATCCCTGCAAGTAAACTGTTTTTCACTGCACCACAGAAGAAAACCTGGGTATCTACTTAGCCCAAAAATCACTTGCGCTAATAGATGTGCATTTGTGGCACAAACTTTATAAATAACTCTGATCACAGTGCATAGACTGGCTCTTGGGAACCAAAATCACTTTCCTCCAGCCCTGACCAGAGGACTAGCTTTACAGTTACGTTTCAAAGGAGAATCACTGCATTTTGAGCTTCCCATTCCATTAATTTTCTTTAAGAAATATAAATAGCCCCGATGCCAAAGTACTCCAAACTGTGCATATGGATATGCATGTAACCTATGTGTACATGCTTTCTTTAAAGTAGCATGTTACAAAAAAGTATTATTTTTAAAAATGCAGAAAAGTTATTGGCAAGTTCTAATAAAGAGTGCAAACCTCCTCATTTCTTCAACATGCAGGAAGCAGATGGCTAGGGCACGGCACTGCACTGCTTGTATTTCTCACCAACCCATACTGTACTGTGCAGTAGGTATTATACTGCACAAGAGGAACAGTTAATCTCTTTCTAAAGACATGTGAATCCTTTGTGAATGACCTTTCATTAAATTCCAAATTACCAAAGTCACCATTACTCACAGAAAAAAGTAATCAAAGTTTTAAAGTCCTTTTCTGTGCAATAATTTTTATGTACTTGCACACATACTTCACTGTTAGCTTTAAGATTTCCTTCTACAAAATAGTAACTTAAGATTTTCTTCCTTAAAATAAAATTTTACAGAATGAATGTCAACTTGTTAAAACGGCTACTTTAGAGAAACTATAGGTAACAGAAAGGACAAGTCTGGAAATCTCTGTAGTCTTGGGTATGCTTCTTTTGTTTCTTCATTCATGTTTAAGAGGGCATTTGTACACTTAGGCAGCTTGGCAAAATCTTAAAGTGATTAAGATTCAAAGATGGGCCTTCGTGACCTTTATGAATATCCAGGAATATCATCCAAGACCAAAAATGAAAATATAACAATTGCATTCTGTATTACAAAGTATTTCAACATCTCCAACATTTTAACATTTGGAGTAAGTTCTAATTCCTGCTTGTAAATAAATCTGAATGGTTTTGCTCCCCTTGCACTGCCACTAAAGAACCCAATCAAGAAAAGCTAGTTACAATGTTGTTAGACACACATTGAAGTTGAGAAGGTGACAGTACATTTTCACCCACTGTGGTTAAGGGTCTCTTAAATACCACTGTCTGCACAGATGTACAGACCTATTACAAATAAAAAAATATAGTATTTGTGGTATTTGGAGTCTCCCATAAGTCATTAAGTGCAACTTAGAATCTAATCTAGGACTACTTAAAGTGCAATCCCTTTGTGTACACTCCCTCTTGCAGGGAAAGCCAGCTCCCAGCAACAGGAGTATCAGATTCTTGCAGCATCCATGACACTTGTAAGCATTCAGTGGTCAGAACACCACTACATATCCTTCAAATGACATGGACCACTGAAGCTGGAAAGGTATCTTCACTGAACCAAGCCGGCTGGTATCTCAGCAATCCACCAGGACACGAGCATCAGCTTGCCCCCAGCGGCATGCAGAATCTCGCCTGAGGAGTTGGTGGTTTTTTTCATTTTTGAAAGTCAAAAGTTTTGAGTACTGAAATGCAAAGGGTAGGCACCAACTCACAACAGCGGCATCTCCAAATATGCTTTACACTGCAAAATGTTTGTTTGGGTTTGTTTTTTTTTTTTACTGTAGGATTTCAGAGAGAGAATCCATTAGACAACAAGGTGATAAGCTTGACAGAACATTAATACAGTGAGTTAGCCAGAGATAATAAAAGAAGGTACAGCATTTCCAAAGTTAAATCATCGTGGTACCCAGTACAGGAAGATACAAAGAATCCTCTGCATTATGCTAATAGAGTGTATTATCTAAAATGTTTAATAATGTACTTGTTTTTTTCTGGCTGCTAAGTCATTAGTAATATGCACCTATTAGTTTAAAAGCTGAATAACATGAAGTGTGGTTTGATTTCTGCACTACCACGCCACTGTATAATACCAACACTGGAAGATGGTATTTTCTTCCCATATTTGAATAAAACAAAGTAAAATTTTGGGTATATTTACTGCTTGTTAAACTACATGCTGTGCTTTCAGTTCCTGGCACCAACCTCTTATTGTTGATCTTTGACATCATGATTCATTACCTTATTAAATGAAAATAACTGACATGTCATAGGTGTAAGGACTATGAAGTCACAAGTTTCCACGCACAATAGGGACATCATCCCTCCATCAGCAATACCAGGGTGCGCACGGATAACGTAGTTATTTATGAAAATAACTAATTAGATTTAGGACTTGACTTAAAACGCCCTGAAGACACAACTCCTTGCTAAGGAGTAACACTGCTAGATGAATAAATAAATAAATAACTGTGGCCTATAATAAACAAAGACAACAGGTTCCCAAAGCGCGGGCGGCCGGAGAGCCGAAGGGAGGGGACGAAAAGTTTGGCGGTGCCGGGGGCGGGCGGCTCGGCCCCGCCACCGCCCCCTCCAGCCCCTCCGGCCGCCGCGGGGTCCCTGCCCGCTGGGACCCCCCGCTCCCGCAGCTCCCGCACCTCCCCAGGGCAGGAGCCGCCGAAGGGGCGTCCGGGAGGGCTGCCCCCCTTCCCCGCCGCCCCCTCACCTGCTGGCCAGGCTCTGCCGGCAGTGCTGCCTGAAGGGCATCAGGTGGTAGTTCATGGCGTCCAGCAGCAGCTTCTGGCAGACGGGGTCGGTGCGCATGAAATCCACCGACTGGACCCGCTCCACCAGCTCCGGCGCCGGGATGAGGGCGAAGCGGAGGCGCTTCATGAGGTCCGGGGCGTACTGCATGCGGGTCTCCCGGTCGTGCTCCAGCCAGAGCACGGACATCTGGAAGAGCGCCAGCTCCGACTCGACGGGCGGGGGCAGCGAGTCGAGGAGGGCGCGCATCTCCTCGAAGTTGAGCAACAGCACGTCCTCCACCAGGTACTTGTTGGCCAGCTTCTTGGTCTCCTCCAGGCCGTGCAGGGCGGCGATCTTGCACACCTGCTTGTAGTTCTGCACCGAGATCTGGTCGTTGAGGAACTGCACGCACAGCTTGGTGACCTGCGGGATGTGTAGGATCTTGCTGACCGACAGCACCTCCTCCACCGTGTCCAGCGAGAGGGTCACGTTGGCCGTGTACAGGTACTCCAGCACCAGCCGCAGCCCGATGGACGAGCAGCCCTGCAGCACCAGGTTGTTGATGGCCCGCGGGCTGGCCAGCAGCTTGTCCTCCGGGGAGGAGGACGGGGTGCCGGGCTCCTCCTGCGTCTGCGGCGGCGGCGGCTCCTTCGGCGGCCCTCCCAGCCCGTCCTGGGCGCCGGGCCCCAGTCCCAGGGCGTGGGGATGCCCGCCGCTCCCGCCGCCGCTGGAGAACAGGGATCGGAAGTACTGGGAGCAGGAGGCCAGCACGGCCTTGTGGCAGTGGAACTGCTGGCCCTGGGCCGTCAGGGTCACGTCGCAGAAGAGCTGCTTCCTCCACAGCAGGTTGAGGCCGTGCAGCAGGTTGTCGCTGTGGCTGGGGTCGAAGGTGGAGGTCCTGTCCCCGGATCTGGACATGGCGAGCGGCCTCCGGCACACCTGCCTTTTAAACCCTCCTCCAACCTGGGCAGAGGGGTGGGAAGGAGAGCGGGGAGGGGGGTAGGGGGGGGACACACGGGACGACACAACAATAAACACAGAGCTTTAGAGGCCCGGAGGGCGCATCCCGGCTGTGTGCGCTCGGGCGGCGGGGGCGCAGCCGGGGACGGGCCCCCCTGTGCCCACCAAGCCGAGCTGCCGCCCCCGCCCCGCACACGGACACGGACGGGCTCGCTCGGAGGGGCCGCAACTTGGAAGGGCTGGAGGATTTTTTTTGGCCTCTCCCCTCCAACAACTCCCTTACCCCCGCCCCGCCTTCTCCTCCCTCCTCGGTGCAAAGCGGGCTGCTCTCCAGGGGAGGAGCGAGGAAGCCGGGGACCTTTTCAAAGCTGAGCCGCCCCCCGGGCCCCCTCTCCCAACCACCTAAGCAATAAACACACACACCGAATAACCACCCCCTCCTCCTCTAACTCCGCGGTGCCCAGAGAAACTACCAAGTGACTGAAACTCCGCCGGGCAGGGGAGCAGCCCTGCCCACCCCGCTCGCCGCCGCCCCGGCCCCCTCCGGCCGCTCTGGCAACTCGGCGGCGCCGGGACCCGCTTCCCCCCGGGGCTCCGTGCCCGGGCGGGGCCCCGGCGCTGCCCGGCACCCAACTGCAGCCCCTCTGCCCGACCCGGCGCGGCGGCTGCAACACTTCGCACCCCGGAGCGGGGACGGGGGTATGGCAGCGGCAGCCCCGGGCCCGCCGAGGGGCCGCCCGGCGCTGTCCTGCCCGGCTCGCTACTCCTCGCAGCAGACGGCGCCGCGGCCGTAACTCCGGGAACTGCGTGAAGTTCAAGTTGGGAGAAGGACGGGGCCGGCGGGGAGCGGGGCCCTGCGCCGCGGCCCCTCGGTCCGGCCAGACCCAGCCGCGCCCTCCCAGCCCCGGCCCCTGTCCCCTGCCCGGCCCCTGTCCCCTGTCCCCTGCCCCCTGTCCTGCCGGGGAGCGCGGCCGGCGGGGCCGCCCCGCGCTGCGGCCGCACCTGCGGGGGCTGCGCAGCCACCGACCCGCGCTGACCGCATCCCGCCCCGCCGAGCGCCGCCGCCGCTCTTCCTCCTCCTCCTCCTCCTCCTCCTCAGCGGGATCCCGCCGAGACCTGCTCCTGCCATTGCAGCGCGCTCAGTCGCTCCTCGCCAACGCCGGGCTTCCTCTGCCTCCCTTCACCCCCGCCTCGCCCCATTTATCGGCACAGCGAGGGGCTCCCTCCAGCCGCTTCCCCTGCCCCGGCGCCGCTCAGCCCCGCTCCGCGCCCCGCCGCCGGCTACGGAAACCTCCCGGAGCCTCTCCCTTTAAGTGGACCCGGTCAGTCCCCCCCTCCCCACCGCGCACACACACACACACACACACACACATACACATACATACATGCACACACAGATACAGACACACACTCCTCCTCTTTCTCCCTCCCCTTCTTTCTCGTTTTGCCCATTTCTTGCAATCGGAGTTTATTCTGCAAACGCGTTCGTTACACAACTGCCCCCCCGCGCGCACGCCGA
>JAWWEW010000078.1:107247974-107295928 GCA_035583185.1 Anabacerthia variegaticeps
GGGGAAAAAGCGAGCCCCCCCCCCCCCCCCCGCCTCCCTCCCTCTCGCTCTCCCTCTCTCTTCTCTCTCTCTATAAAGAACCGTCAAGTTTTAGTGCGCATTGCTAATTAGTCAATTTCTCTCTGCCTTCACAGGCTGGCGACTTTGCTGCTGAGCTGAAACTGCTAATTTCTGTGACCAGCTTTTTTCTTAGCTGTGATCTGGATGAATGAGTAGCTGTCTCACAGAGATGACAAAAATAAACTCTAATCCCCCCAAAAATTTCCACTACATCTTTCTCATGCATAGATTTATGATCTTCAAGCGCCCTGTGCAATATGCAAACTTTTTGTGTGTGAGTGTGTGTATATGTGTGTGTGTGTGTGTGTGTGTGTTGTTGGGGGGGGTAAGTCTGTTGTATTCAGGTTGCACAGTATTTGTTTCTTATCTGTTCTCTCTCCCCACACCCCAGGAGTGATGGAAATAATGTCTGATTTCAGTACCCGATATATTGTCACCCCCATCCCCTTGTATTCATATTATTGCTTTGACAGGATACATCATCCTTCCTTGCAAGTATGATGAGGCTGGAGGGGTGGAAGGGAGAGAAAGTGAGCCTACTAAATGGTGTTGGTGGTAAAACATTCCTTTTACATTTGTTCCCCTGCACTGTTCAAGATTTATGATCTTGTTTGAAGGCATATTTTCTCTATCGTTTTGTCTGGTTAGACAACCGTCTCTGAACTTCACTGTCAGCTCTTCAACAGATAAGGGTTCAGAAGTCACATTTTTTTATTGGAAGATTAGCATATTGTCAGATTTGTCTTTCGGTTTTGAGGCTTTGCAAAGCAGAAGCCTGAATCAAATGGCAGGAAAGCAGCTGCTATGTCACAAATGTAACCTTTCAACTTTCTGCCAGAGCTGATACCCTAGAAACGTGCATAGCACAGCCTATGCCTGGGGCTTTGTTTTGGGTTTTGCTCCTTCATAGTGAAGAAGAAGTCAAGGGAATTCTTATTGTGGGCATTTTGGGCTTTTTCTTTCCACCAAGGGGCATTTTGGTAGAGGACATGTTCTCTACACTTTATCTCATGATATATTGCACCTTCACATTTATAGCTCTGTTCTTCTGTTGTCAAACCTCCAATTGTCAAAAAAAGAAAAAAAAAAAAACAGAAAAAAAAAGATGGATTGTATGCCCTTGAATGAAATGCACATGAAAGGAGACTGGAACAAGCACTCACAGAAAGTTTTACCTGGTGTGAAAGCCATGAGCCACATCCCCTTTCACAGATAATGCTCAGGCTCCCGTTAATTAAAATACACACCAGGAGTGGGATTTTGAATGCCAGGTCTCATGGTCTTTCTCTTTGACTTGGACAAGGATGCCAACGCATTTACAGAGCTGGAGTCAGATTGCTCAGGAATGCAAAGGACTGGAACTGAAAGGCATCAAGGCAGTTTTTGCTTTTATTTATTTTCTGGTGACCTTAATAAAGAAGTTCTGCTATACCTCTCTGGTTTTCCTTGCCAGATAGCTCCCTTTGTCCTCCCTTGGATGTCGATTATTTCTGCAAGACATTTTCAAGAGAGGTTAGGCAGCTGATGTTGTAGGGCATGGTATTCTTCCCAAAAGAACGACACCATCATATGCTGCTTCTAAAACCATTTTCTTTGTTTTGATCTCTTTGTGGCTCCCTCCCTGCTGTACCCCTTTGGCCACATGGATTTTGACCCTGTTGAGGTGAAGAGAAACATGAATTACAAGATGACTTAATTTTGATACTAGCTGGTGTCTTCAGTGGTGTGAATTGTCTCCCAGCTGTAGTAGATGGGAAGAACAATTTTTATATCACGCTTGTGCTGCTGAACTTTACCGCAGTAATGGCTGTAAATAATCCCCATGGGATTTTGTATCAGTTTGCATTGACTGATGTGTCATACACACTTATACCATTGTAAGCTGCCAAAATACGTCTGGGTAGCAAGTTTCTTGGACTAGCATACTGGTATGTTTTCTTCTTCAGTCAAAAGACCTGGTTAATTTTTATTTAACTTCGCTACACTAACTTGAGTTGAAATAAAGTTCAGTCTTAACTTACTTATATGATTTTTGGTCACTTATGAATTACATAGGACAAATATTTCCAAAAGTCCTGAGTATGGTATTTTCTAAATGGGCTTGAACATTTTGAAGGGAGACTTCAAAGCTTCTAACTAAGTTGGGTGCTTGATTTCAAAGTAGAAAATTAAAATTCATCTCTTACAGATGGCAGCTGTTGCCAAAAAATACCATGTGCTTGCTTTCTTCTGCAGTTACTCTCAGACTTGCACCATGTAAAAATACTCTTTTTTTTTTTTTTTTTAATTTGAAGAAAAACTGGATTTACTTGACATTTGGTTTAATCAGGGACTTCACATCTTTAGTTTTTGTACCTAAAACTATCACAGACTTTGGGGAAAGCACTGGAATCTCCCCTGAGGCACTGAATACGTAGCAACTCTGAAGCTTTGCCTATGATAGCTATAGGGCTCTATCCCTAAACAGGATTTCCAAAGAAGAGTGGGCAGTGCCCCATGCTTTCATCTTTTCAGAGCCAGAGGTTTGGAGATGTGATTTTACGCACCTTCCTTTAGCTCAGCTCTTTCCATCCCTGCAGGTTCCTCAACTTACTGAAGTCTGATTACAGAGGCTTGTAGTATGGAGGTCAATACTGCACAAGCTCCAAATCACATCTTGCCATTAAAGAGGTCCTGATGCAGAAGAGGCTTTTATCAAGACGGGATAAGTATTTGTCGTTAAAATCCCAGGGAACAAACTCAGTAAATAAGCAAGGTAAATACTTTTCAGTAAGATTGCTTCTATAAAAAAGGAGAAATTTAGAGCACCTTTATTGTTTATGCTTGTAATATAAAACTTATCTTTGCGCAACTGATGTTTTGGGGCTTTATTTGCAGATTTTGTTGTTGCAATATATACTGGTGTCCTGGCAAAGCTCAGAAATCAAGTTACATGCACAGTATCTTTATTACTAAGAACAAAAATAAATGTCAATTCTGAACACCTGTCCTTTTGTCATTGAGATTGCTGTCAGAAAAAGAGCTTTAGCCGACTCTCCTCTCTGGGCCACAGAATTTGCCTTTTGTGCAAGTCCTCTAGCCTGCTGAACTCTCTCAACAGTCTGCATTTCTGCCACTGTTGCATTTCAAATGATAGAACAGAGATGTTAGCACTCAACAGGGCCACCTAGATGCAGATGGGATCTGTCACCACAGCAAAAGTTCTTTTGTGGGGTCTTCCAGGCAGGTAAAGACTACAGGTGGGCTGGATTGTTTTTGTTGGACTACAAGCCATGCTGGTTGTTTGGACAGCTCTGAGCACACAGGTCCCTTTTGAGGTACAAGTACTATACACATAGATGAGCCACAGCAGTATTGTCTGTTACCAATAACATTGCCACTCTTGCCAAATGTTCTTGTATAATCCACTCTGACATGAAAGTCTGTAAGCTCGCACTTCTGAAGGGAGATCTGGCATCACAGCACGCTGTTCCTGGAGTACAGATGAATTACTCGCTTCATCCATTGCCCATCAGTGTAGGTCTAGGAGCAGGGCAGGAGTGGAAGATTTCAGGATGCCCACAAGTCTCGACAGCTGGATTCCCACCACTGGCACAGTGATTGTACCTACACTGGCTTGCACACTTTGAGGTTAGTGCTTGGGAACCATTCGAAGCTCATAAGTGCCTTGTTCTCTGAAGGGGCCTTTTCCCTGGAAAGCAAAGAGACATGAGGCATTGCAAGGAGCTGGGCAGGAGAGAGTATCAAAAGTTATCTTGAGTCTAATAATATAGATGCAACAACCTTGACCCAGGTGCATTCTTTAATATTTCTGTGCTTCAGTTAACAAATGCTAAAAAGGGTTTTCATTAGTGCAGTCCAAGGCTCTCCCAGCTTGTGGTTCATCATCCCTGCTGAGCACATCTGCCCAGCTCCAGACCCAGCTGGGTATTTCTGAATGTTTACTGTTACTCTTGTGATGCTGGTGGCTGCCA
Organism: Anabacerthia variegaticeps; assembly: GCA_035583185.1. NCBI lineage: Eukaryota > Metazoa > Chordata > Aves > Passeriformes > Furnariidae > Anabacerthia > Anabacerthia variegaticeps. The sequence goes on from JAWWEW010000078.1 coordinate 107,252,009, forward strand.
CAAGCGTGTGGCTGTAGAGACTGGTACAACTGCCTGGCCTCAGAGGTGTCACAGGCATCCTGATTGCCTGTGTGGTGTACTGGTTAATCCATGCTTGCCTAGTGCTTTGAGATTCCTCCAAGCATAAAGACTAGTTTTATTTGTATGCACAGAAATATTGTGGAATGTTCATGGATGGATACAAAAAAAGAAATTTTACTGTAAAAAAGAGTCGCAGTACCATGTAGTATTCAGACTTTTGCTCTGTTTTCCTAAAGCTCTGGTGGGGGTGGGCTGGGTGCTGCTACACAGGACCCTAAAGGAATGATCCTAAGAGCACCAAAAAGCTCCTCTTGCAGCCCTCAAAAAAGGCAATAAACTACATAAAAAAAGAAAAAAGTGACTCAGTGCAATGCTGTGCAATCAAGATGACATGAATAAAGTTTGTAGAAAATCAGTAGAGCTTCTGAAAAATCAAAATATAAGGTATCTCCTCTGAAAGAGTTATTAAAATAACTTGGCGTGGGGGAGGCAGAACTCAGAACTGTTAAAAGAAGCAGCTAAGCTTGGGGAAATTGCAATCTAAAAGCAAGGTGGATTAAGCAAATCCTTCTGTACAGAACCATGCTACAACTAGGAACCCTCTAACCATCACTCAGAAGAGCTTATGCTCTGGGACTCGATTTTCAGGCACATAATACGAGCTTTAGTGATTGTGTCTGCACTGTACTCCCAATTAAGGGATACTCTCTTGTGCTTAAGTCCATTTCTGTTCAGGAAAGCATTTAAGCATTTCTTAAACCATATTTTTAAGTACTCTCTTGAAAGGGAATGCCTTCCTGATGTGGGACATGTGTCTGCGTTTGCCATTCAGTTTGGCTGAGTTTTCCCAGTCTTGTGCACACAGGACTCATTGCAAAACAAAGAAGAGGATACATCAGTGGCAAATGACACTGCAATTGCTCTAAAGTCACGGTCAAGCTTTGTAAGGAGCCATCCCCATGTGGGACAGTGCTCCATTGCAGCTGCTTGGTTTCTTGAGGCAGCATTTTGGGGGAAAAGGCAAGCTTCAGAGCAACAGAAACTATCTAGATTGCAGTGACCAGAATACTTCTTTATACTAAAGTAATATATAATCCATAGGTTTAATGTAGGTCTCATAAGCTCCAAGAAAGCACTGTCAGTTTTTAAGGGGGAGAGGAGTTGAAAAATTTTTGTTTTAATTCTCTTTCTAGCAAAGTCTGCTGACAAAGACTTTTGTTCTCCATCAGATCGAAGTGCTCTGGGACAGAAATCTTTCCTGTAGTGTTTCATTTCATCTGCCCCAAAACTGTCTTTTCCCTTTGAGTGTACCAGAGAGGAGTCATTATTCAATGAGTCCCTTGTGAGGGAATAATGGTGTAAAATAAAATATGGTATTAACTTTGACTACTAAGATGCTTGTTCATTAACATCATTTTGAGGGCATGTGTATAGAAAAGCAAAGGAAATGTGAGTTAAGATTTATGGTTTCCCCTTGCTTTACTGCATCTTTCTAAGAACACCTTCTGACCTGGCTGCTTGAAGAGTAGGGCTGTGCTTAAATAGTACAGTCTTGTTCTGCTGAAGATGGTGAAAAAGGTGATCTGTCTATGGAGATCAGGTGTCATTGATTTCTCAGTAACCAGACCTATCACCTTTGTGAAGCAGTCAGTATGCTGCTTCTCCCCCTTTTCCAAACTGTATTTTTAAAGTTAGAACCTCCTAATCCAAGTTAGTTTGCTAAGAGAAAAAAAACCACTGAGAAACACAAGACATGGAGACAGGGCTTATGAGATTAAAACCAGGCAATCTTTAACTTCATGTAGTCAGTGAAGGCCGAGAGATATTCCCTTAACTGGTGTTGACCCTCACTAGTTGATGAGGGTGATTTTGGTGAAATCCAGTAGTGGTTTCAACTAGCTACCCAGATAAACAAGGGCCTCTGTCTTGTCTCCACTAGGTCCAGCTGCAAAATAGCAACGTGAGATTGTTGTAGAATTGTAAAAATAAAATTTTTTTGGGGTCGAGGATTATATAAATTTGGTAGCAGATATTCCGAATGCAGAGAAAATGGGAGAAGGTAAAGGATCCCTTTCCCTTGCTGAAGTGTTTCTCTGTTTCTCAGCAAAGTGGGCTGTATCCAGCTTCATGGTTCCAATCTGGCCCAGGCAGTAGAAACCAAAACCAAGTTATCACTGAAAGACTAGCAGGGCTCTATGTGTCACCAGCCAGCTGTTTCAGCCCAGCATCTAGTTCACATAATAAACACATCCTTGCATTTGGCTCTGAGTGACATTGCCTTGGAATACAAGCAGATCATATTTGGTCTGCTTTGGCATGAAATTTCCCCCCACACACACCTTTTCAAAGATTTCTGTAGTGCCAGGTAGGGAAAGTGAGGAAATCAGTGCTAGCGCTATTTCTGTTGTACCAAAGGATTAAGAGAAGACTTTAGTTTTCTCTCTTATCAACAAGCTCATTCATGAGCCCTGTATAAGAGGCAAAAAAACCCCAGGTGTGAAGGTAGATATAATTAATTCTAAAAAATGGAGATGAAATAGAATAAAGCAATGCTCGATGCTGGAGCCCAGTCATGAGAATTTAATCTCCTTTTTTTTTTATTATTATTTTTTTTTTTTTTATTTGACTCAAGTTGCCTGGGTGATTTTCAGGTACCTATTGCTCACAAGATAACATCTTCCTGTCTGCCCAATGCCTCTTTACACCAAGATATAAATAAACATCCCAAATATTCTAGAGCTGAGAAATAACACTGGAGAAAAATGAAAAAAGCCTTCGATTTTAACTTTATTTGAATACAGCTCACCAGCAGACACAGGTTCATAGCTGATATAAAGGGAGAGTCCTAATGGACCCAGTGACTGCTCACATGAGCTGTGAACCTGGCCTACTAGTGTTTTACTGACAATAAAACTGGGAGACACGGAAAAAGAGAAACATCCCTGGGCTGAGAAATTTCTTTTTCTTTTGTCCTTCAAATTAGACATATTTTAGTTATAAAAGGTTGCAAAAGTGTTCAAAATAATAAAACTTTAGGATTTCTGTGCTGCCTATTTCAAGAATAGCCATGATGATTTAAAACGAATATGATTAAAAGGAAATTTATATATTGCTCCTTGACTTTGGTTTCAGACCTGAATGGATTTTAAGTGCCAGGTGACAAGCTCCTTAAAATGGGATTAACAATGGTAATTCTGGCTTTTTTAAGCCATCATGGCACTATTATAACATCCAGGGTTTTTCACAGCCCCCAGTCCACTGTCAAGAACTCCCAGTGACAGACACCAAGACTAAAGCTAGGGCAGTGACCTGAGTTATTTTGGAAGTTACAGCTCAACATACAAGATTTCATGCAGTAGCTCTGATGACAAAAAATGAATTTACCACATGGAATCTCACAACATATTGAGCGGTAACTCAGAAAATAACTTGGGTTACCGTTGCAAATATATATATATATATACATACACACACACATTAACAGCATTTATAGACACAGATCTATTAAGTCATTTTCCTACACTACCTTCAGACCTTTTGTATGAAGCAGAAAAACCATGATTAAAGCTATGGTTTGCCAGACAATTACTTTGTCAAATCTCAAGAAATTGCATAATAAATTGTATACATGCATCAAACATGAACTGCAGAGGGGTATAACAAGCTGTGTATTTCCAGTCCACTTGTTCTTTCATCTAAACAGTAGCTTTTGTTTTGAAGAGTAATCCTATGTTCTTTTCAAGACATAAAATGTACATATACATTTATCTATCAAACTAAGTAGAAGTAATTGAAACACTTAATATGCACAGTAATAAAGAAACGCATGAACAACTTCATTATTAATGTCTATTGATTATTTATGCTTTCAAATAGGCAAATGTAGCTACTAATATTTTATCATGTTAGTCTATATGTGCATTTTGGCTTTACCTGTTTATTGGCAAGTTTACTATCTACATTATGGGTATTTTTATTGCTGTACACTCATTTGCTATGCACATAACTGAGGTCAGTTTACGAACTGACTAGTGTTTACTCAATTTGATTACTATGTAACATTGCTGAGACTATTCTCCCTTTGGAAAATTAACTGTACAAGGAAGCCTAGTAAATCTTTACTTAAAAATTCCAAACTTTAGATTGATTTCAGCAGTGGGTCTGTATTGATCTAAAAAGCTTTGCGTTCCTAACTAAAAACTAATCTTTATTTCACCCTTTAGTGACTGCAGCCATAAATATGTTCACTCATACTGGAGTTTAGTGGATTAATGGTTATTGGAGATTGTGGCTTCCAACTGAGGTTGGTAAACCTTAACCTTTGGAGGACAACATGAAGGCATTTACCCCTTGTCATCTGTAATAGCTGAGTCCCTTTCTGACAGTTACCTGAGTGTTAAAGAGGAGGCAGACCACGGGATAGGAAATAAAGTACTAGCAGCTCCGTTTATCTATCTAATCCCTCGTTATACTGACCGCTGTATCCAGACCTGACTCTTTTTCTGATGCAAAGGCATTGAAATGAAACAATTTGTTTTGTTTGTGATACTAGAACTCCAGAATTTCCAAGCATGTGAAATAGTTGTGCCTCAAAATTTATAGACAGAAGTATTGTGTCTCCTCTTATTTCACCATATTTGTTGGAGATGTTTTATGTGACTCAGGACAAATCTCTGTCTCTGACAAGAGATTTTCAAAGGCAGCTGGTAGGAGACATTACCTTACATTCCATTGCAATGACTTATTAGTTATTATCCAAAACACAATTATAGTAATTGGTATAAAAACCATAATTGCATTAATGTCTTAAAGTAGGGTTTATTCCAGAATGTCATGTTCTGAAATAGATGTCAATTAGCACTTAAGTTATGAACAAGCCATCCCTACAAAACTTTAATTCACTCAAGTCAGCTTAAGTTACTCAAGAAAGCAATGTGAGGGTAGAAATTATTCCCACATGTAAGGACTGAAAGATCTGCCCTAACTTTTCATTAAAGAGAATAATGATTATTGAGAACATAAAAAAATTATTTCATTAGCAATACAGAGAAGGTTTCACTGGAACACGAAATATACAAAACGGTAGATGTCAAGTGATTATATTAACAGACACAATTCAATATCCATTGTTCCAGAAAATATACTGAGCTTAAAGGAGAGATTTCTTCTCCAAGAAATATTGACTCGAGCCTGCCTAAATTCAAGGGAGAGATTTATTTTTCATAAGCAGGTACCATCTTGTGACAGTCACTTCTATAATTATTCCTGTTTGAGAGCATAAGGGATACTTGTGTCAAAAAGGGTGCCTGGTTTTTGAAAACGGATCTTATTTTAAAACCTTTCTTTCTCTTTCTATTAATTCTTCTATTTTTGCAAATCAAATTGCCAGGAAGGGAGATTGCTTTTGTAATAACATAGAATTGCAGTTGCTGGCAGCTGTTGCAAATGATTCTAGGCAATTTACGTCCCTCGAGACATTTCCCCAACATCAAGGTAATCAGGGCCAGTGGGATATAATCTGGGAACAATTCTAACAACACGTTTCCCATCCTGGACCAAAAAACACAGTCCCAGGGGACATGGAAGATTGCTCATTGTGCTTTGACATTCACTCCTAACACTTAGCTGCAGATTTTGCATCTGTTTTGTTTATTAAACTAAGAACATTGATTCAAACCTTTAAACAAAGGTAAAAAGATTGTAGGAATACCAAACATCTGCTAGGCAGAATGTTGCCCTTATTTTACCATTTCATTTGTTTTACCTTTTCCTCCTTCTTTCAATACTCTCTGACTCATCTCCCAGCTTCAAATTGTGTCAGGTTTCACTCTAAGATCAAAATTCACAGGGGTGCATGGCATGGGACCCCACTGTTTGCTGTCCTCGTCTGAGATGGAAACAGCATTTCTGGGGGTCTTTTATAAGGTTTGGCTAACAGCAGTGACCACTGGGGCTTGTACAGATAATCTGAGTTTTAATAGCAAAGCACTGGCATATTTTTTTGAGAGGAACATGTGCTCACAGAGTATCACAGGCATCACCAAGTGAGGGGGAAAGTATTTCTGGGAATCATCAGTCATGGTCATCTAGCTGAGATCAAAGTAGGGCCACCTAGAGTAAGACTGCTGTTCTCCTCAGAGAATGCCAAGCTGCTTAGAATATTATAGGAAAAATTCAAGGAAATTAAAAATGACCACATCATTTCACACAGCAGTAAATATGTCATAAGGATTTTTTATCACATGGACTTGATGCACATTGGGCAGTAAGAAAATAGATTTTGATCAACAGGAATAACTGCTCTACAGCTAATATGATCTACTGAGTCACAAATCCTCTTTTTCATAATGCTTAAATACGGATTTACATGATGGACTATAACAACTCCAAATGCACCGTTTATATTTATCATGTAAATAATGATGAGTTTTCAAATTAGAATGCAGATCAAAATAGCGCACTAGTTATTCAAATGGCTTCTTGGTTCAGAAACTTTTTTGAATAGTTCAGAAGTATCAACTATTTAGACTGTGAGCGTGCACTTACTGAGACCCATGTGAGTAATGTGCACATGAAAGTGGTCCTGCTGAACTCAGTAGGTTTACTCAGCTATATAAAGTTGCTTATGGCTGTATTTACCTGCAGGAGAGTTGTCAAAGTCAGTAAGGACATTTTATTTTTTCTGATCAACTTCCAAAGATTCTGTGAGTTGAGCACTAGGATCATATGAGCATTCACTATTTGCTTTCAGAGGAACAATTTCTGTGTCCAAAGCCCATATGATCCCTAGTTTAATAGTTTTTCTACCTTTTTCTTCATCCACCATTCAGTACTTAAAAAAATGCAAGAAACCTTGCCAGGCTCCTGTTTAAGTGCATGCATCTTCAGAAATCCTGTGCTACCCTCTCTCAGCCTGCCTTTGCATCCCGCAGCTGCATAGTAGTCCTCCAGCTTGTGTGTGCATACACATACATGGGGATCCATGGGAGTCAGTATAGGTCCTGCATTTGATGTTTAAGTCTTTAATAGTTAAGCAATAAATTTTTCTCCACATTGTCCTGTGTTGCTGGAAAACAGACACATTTTCACCTTTGATACTAGGATCTCAGCCAGGGGTGGCTTCTGTGTTTCTCCGATGCTAGAAACTAGTCTTGTGCAAAAGGCCAGTACAAAGGTCTTACAAGTCAAGTTATTCAAGTCCTTCCTCAGCCCTGAAAGTCAGTCCTGAATGCTGTAGTTTGCAGCTGACAACAGGCTTTTGGCTGCCTCTCAGTAGAAAGGTGAGGTCTAAAAATAATCGAGGTTCAGGGGATACTAGAAAGCACAAAGGTTATTTGGCATTATGTTTTCCTAGTCTGTACCCATCTCCCCCTAAACAGACAGAGTCCGTCCCCTTCTCCATTCTCTGAGTTAATTATAACTTGCATTGAGTAGTGTCATGGAGAGAGACATAAAAAGCAGCAACACTAATAGTACTCAAGGGGAACTTAGCAGCTCTACAGCAGAACAAAAATCTCCCAGCAAAGAGTTGTGGCAATAAATGAGCCAGTTTGATACCAGTCAAAGTCCACATACAGATAGATTTATTTGTTCTGTATTGGCCATGCTTTTCCAACTTCATGAGACAGGGCTATTTTTTCAGGAGAGATTCCATGTTTAGGTTGAGATGTAGCATGCCCCTGTAATGTAATGCATTCCCTGCCCACTGCACTGGCAGTGAACACTGGAGTTCAAATGAGCTTTTGCAAATCCCAAGATGGGAAGAGAAAAAAAGATATGGTGACTGCTTGAAAATAAGTATTTGAACCTACATTTCAGCAGAGTTGAGGACAGGTATACAGGGGTGTCCTATTGCCTCTTTGCCTGTTTAAGACAAGTCAGAGACAGCCAGAGGCAAGCAGCTTATGTGCAGTGCCATGTGAAGGATTCCCAAGCCTGGATGCTCCTGAACTATATGGGTGATCTGGGATCATGGGCAAATCACAGGACATTGCAGAGAGCAATGCAAAACAGACCTGTGTTTAGCTGCTTGCTTCTGTTTAATTTATTTGTGTTTAGATGTCAGGCAAATTCTTGAGGTCAGTAGTGCCTTATTAAAATGAGCAGCTAGAGGCGCTGGTGAGTTTGAATGTCGGTGGCAATATGAAGCTACTCACAGCTGGAATCCCAACCAGCCCTTTTAATTCATTCCTTTTGATTACTACTGCCTTATCTAAAGTATTATATTCTTCTACCTGAAATGCAGCGGCAGTCCTTGCTTCCTTGCTTTCTTCTCTTTCCCCTTTTCCTTCTCATTCTTCTTCTCTTCCTTTTCCTTCTCCAGTGACCTTTCTCTCTCCACTTCTTCTCAGCAAGTAGTTGTCAGGCTTCTCATTAATGGTCTGAGCATCCTTTTGCTCTTCTGGAAGATTAAACCTTGTAGGAGGAAAATTGACATTTTTCATCAAGAGAGCCAACACAGTAGCAGAGCTATATGAAGAATTCACTGGATTTATTTAAATACATATTTCTGCAGAATTTACCCTTGTGATGGCCAAAATCCTATTTGTAAAGTGTGTTGACAACCAATCATCTTTGGAAAAATGTGAACACAATGAAGTGTCAGTTCAGTATCTATATATTTGAGATATCTATTTCCTATGGAATATCTCTATGTAGAAGAGGGCTTGAACTCATGCTGTGGACTCATGCCCATGGCCTGCATCAGACACAACTGATAAAAGGAAAAAAATGTTTCTGAATCTGCATATAGTTGTCCCCAACACCAAAACTGTCTTTAGTATTTAATTCTTGAAGGTCTGAAAAGGTAAGAACGATCTCTAAGGTATGGAATTTGTAGCTTACATTTTTTTTAAGGCTACCTGTTTTTGGGACATGCCTCCTGTGCAGTATAGTTGATGGGGAATGTTGCTGTCTAAAGAAGATGTAAACTTTGTCCTTTGACTAGAGCAAAGGCAGCAGAAAGCTTTGCAAGTCGTGCATCTGTGAGGAGTCTGACTTCATTTGTATGTGTTTCCATTTTTTTGCCAAAAAAAATAAAGGTTTTCTTTTGGTCGTTTTTGCCAATTTCCAGAGCAGTGAAGATATCCAAATGGTTTCTCCAAGCCTTCCAGACACTCCATAGACTTTTTCCCAAATGGAAAAGACCAATAAAGTGATGAAAACTGATGGAAAGCAGAAAATGTATTAAATGCTGATTAAACAGAGCAGTGCACAAGAATTTACCATGACTTCCTATCCTGGTGTTCAAGTCAAACTGAACTTGTTGTCTACCACTTGGTCTTCCTCTAAAGTTTGTGGAAAATAAACAATCCTCCTGTGAAATTGCATTGAACAAGCACCAGATACAAAGCTCCCTTCCCCCATCACTTTCCTGCCCTGTTGCAAAGACTTACTTAATGATTTACATTGTTCACCGAGTCACTCAAGCAGGCAAAGTGGAATTCTACCTGATCGGTAACAGGGTACTTCCTATCTGAGCTGGAGTGCGAGCTGTTTGTCAGCTCTCCTAACGTGCAAAGAGCTATATGGGAACTGCTGAGGTGACTATAGATTTTAAAGGGCAACAATCTGCTTTGTTTTTTTGCTTGCTTTTTTTTTATTTTTATTTTTTTTTTGTGATCCCATGGAAAAAAAAACCCATAGAGAATGCCATTAAGAAAGGGGACAAAGTGAACGTATGCACATCAACACATTATCCAGCCTCAATGGCACATGGTACATTGTCTCCATTATCAGACAAAAAAACCTCACAAGAGACAGAGATCAAAGGGTTAGCTTTTCACTGATCTTGTCATGCAGCTTCTTAAATGATAATGTAAAGGTTTTAAAAAACATTTACCGTAATTTCTGCTAAGTGTCACAGCCTAGTGAACCATTAAAAGTGAAGCAGCTCACTGAACCGCGCGGAAGTGAACAGATGGAATTCCACCCTCCCTCTGCTCCAGAGCCTCCTCGAACAATGCAAAGTCTTCTTTCAAATCTCCTCCTCTGAGCTCATTACCCAGGGCAAATATGTGGCAGGTTCTACTGCCACAAAGGCTGGGGCTTGCTCTTCTTCGTGGCCAGACTGTGCAGTAGAATTGTAAAAAAACCTAAAATGAAAATTCCCTCTGGTTTCTGCACTTATGCAATCCTTTCTTTGTTCTTCATTTATACGAATATTTTGAGAAAAGGACATCCTGATTTCACCTTTCCAGGGTTTTATGGATCACTGTCCATCTTGTTTTCTTCAGACTTTATTTTGAAAAAAAAAGAAAAGTATGCATTTTCTTTTTGTTTGCACCTCCATAGTTCAGAATTTTCTAGAAAGAAAGATGTAGCCCTGTTGTTGCACTTGCTTCCTTCTTTTACATCCTTTTGTATGCTTCCCTGCATAGGTGACAAGTAATTCTGCACAGGTATGTGTGATCTTGCACTCTCCCTGCTAATTTTTTAGAGTGTTTTATGGGCTGATGGAAATTTGGATCGTTATCACAGGGCTGAAATTTATACTGAGTTTTGTGGGTTTTGTGATCACAGTGTGAAGCATCTCCTCAGGCTGGCGTACAGTAGAGACTAGTAGGGGTCCTGCAAGCTCTAGTGGGGCATTTGAATCAGTGGTGCAGCAGCTGCAGAGAGGAGGCTGCGGGGAGAGATGAGTGATGCTTAATTCTTGACAGGTGCCAAAGGCCTTGAGAGGAGAGGATTCTTGCAATGAACTCGAGTTTCACTCAGTGCCATCCTCTGTCTCCAAGGAGATGGGTGAAGGATGTCACACAAGGCGTTGATCTTTGCTCATATCTGGACCCTTCTCACACTCCACCACCAAACTGAAAGGTCCACATCTATGTGGGGATTTGGTAAGCCTGATTTGGGCTGGGTTCATTTCCACAACATGTAACTGGACAAATTCAAATCTTTTCATCTTTATCTGTGACTCAACATGCCAGTCTTGTTCTGAAGCTTTCTGGAGACTATGGAGTACAAAACTTGTAGCTAAAGAAAAAGAAAAACACAATTAAATTGGTCCTTTTCTAGATTCTGAGGCTGTTTGGTAATCATCAGTGCAGCAAGGGAAAAGTCACTGTGCTCAGCTTAAGCACACTCGAAAATCGGAAGAGCTGTCTTGAAGCTTAGGTGCTAGCCATGAGGCCTGCTTTGAAATCTGGGATATAAAAAGCACCTTGGCATCTTGAGCTCCCCACTTGGCAAGGTTGAACTGAAATAAGTAATTCCAGTCTTTCTGGATACTGGAGAATGTTGGAGTTCAACTTCATAGCATGCCTGGCTGGTGATGTGGGCTGGGAAATACATGACTGTGGGGAAGAAGGAGGAAGGCTCTGACATCTCCTTTCCTGGGAGAAGCAGCGGTCCCTGTCTCAAGCTGTGTACAGCAGCAGGAGACGCTGCCAGCTGAACAACACATCCCTACAGGGGCACGAAGTGCTGCTTAGCCAGGCATGACCAGCCTGGGCTCTGCCTGGCTGGGCTCTCTGCTGACTGCAGCATGCTCTCACCAAGGGCATCCTGTTTCTCCTCGGGAAGAGGCGAAGCACCTCCCTCAGCACATTACCCTTTACCAAACCACACAGCCTCGTGTTTTCACAAGCTTCTGCTGTCTGTCCATCTCTCTGCTGGGGCTCTTATCAGGCAATGTCTTCCAGTTCCTTCCCAGGGTAATATTTAGCCAGATTACTCTGGTCCTCCCATCACTAGTTGAGCAGAATGAAAAGGGACCTCTCTGGTGTGAAAAACTGTGGTGTTCAGGAGAAGATAGAGAGTTTCCTCAGAAATGGTAGCTGAAAGGATAGGTAGACCAGGAAGGACTGAGCTTACTGGGAGAGGTTACAGCACCATCAGCTGGATGCAGCAGCTCTCCGAGGAGTGACAGAGTACCCAAGAGCATCTCTGTGAAATCAAATACATGTACTTGAATCACATCTCTGACCATTTAACTGTTTGGAGGAATTTGTATGGATCAAGATATACTTCTCCCTCTTGAATCTTTCATGTTGTCACAGCAAGTGAGAATAGCCAAGTTGCCAGAGTACACCCCACCCCAACTCTTACACAGCCACTTCTAAGTGGTCCTGAGCACCACAAGAGTGGGAGCAGACCCTTCTGTATGAAAGTTGTTATCCTGGTTTCCCACTGGCAGCAGCTTCCTTAAGGGTACACTCCCTGAATAGCCAAAACTCCTGTCCTCACTGTGCTGCAGCCACAGCAACTGCTCTCAGAACGAAAACCTGAACACTGGTCCTTTTATTTGTGGAAATAGATACGAATGAGTGCTCCATGTTTCATTATCATCTTTCTTTTTTTTCTTCTTCTTTTTTACCATTTACATTGCATGCATACACTTGAGCAACTTGGCTTCAGTCTTGATTGAAATATTTAATGGATATTATTCATTGTCGGTATTCTCTCGATGTTGTTCTCATTCATTTTAAAACTGCCAAACCTTCCCATTTTTCAAGGATGCCTGGCCTTTTAAATAAGGAAAGCATTTTGATACCTTTATTACATTTTTTCAGGACACATTAGCTTGTTTTTGCTTTCATTTTTACTTTGATGCTAATAAACCGAGCAGAAATAGCAGTCTATCCATTTCTTAAATACTGCATGCTTTTCCATTATTGTCTCCAAACAGTTGATTCCAATCAACTTTCTTCAACTCATTCTGTCCTCAAAATTATTGTACTTTTATAACCATTCACAAATATTTTCAGAAGTGTTTCCAGTGTGATTATATTATAACCTAGCCCTAAGGGTTTATTATCTTCTATATTATTCATTTCACCTAGTCTCATTTCCTTGGACTAAGTCCAAAATAGCCCCTGGTCTTGTTGATTGCTCCTCAAACCGAAAAAAACCTGTTTGGTACCACGCTCAGAAACATGCATCTATCCTTAATGACTCCACTACTGCTATGCCCATCAATGTCAGTATAATTGAAATTCCACTATAGTCACTGCCTCTGCCTTTTTACAGCTTACCCCTTATCTATGTAAGCATTTCCTGATCTACTGCTTTGTTTTAACCACTTCACAGGTGCATGCCAGTTTTCTTCTCAGATTGTTTCATACCTTTAAGAGGTCCTTATTCATGCTTCATGTTTGGCACTTATTTGACAAGCTGAATGGAAAAGAAATAGCATTATAAGGAGCACACTACCTATTTTTGGATTTCCCTTCAATGTGGGAATAAGGCATCTCAGACTATTTGCCAATTATGGTTACTCAGGTACAAAAGAAACTGGTGAATGTAAACAGAGGGAGAACACTCCCCTTCCACATTTAAGCCACATATATTCTTTTCTGTATACAGTTTTTCTTGGAAAATTCTGGCAGTAAAATAAAGCAGAACATTTAGGATGCCTCAAATAATACAACCCTTCTCCTGGTGAGCAAACCATGAGGGGGCTTCCTGACCCTAACAGTGTTGCAGTGCCAGCAGAGAGAAACCACTCTTCCATTGCTTAGGCATACACTCAGCCTTTGAGAGCCTAATTTGGCTTTTTATATAAGCAGATCTTCTTTAAACAGAATTTCAAGTTAGCAATGAGCCCTTTACACTGTAATTCAGGAGAAGAGAGAGCCTCTCTCATAATTTATTTTTAAAGAGTAAGTTTTAGTCTTTATATAGTATGCTGAACTCTTTGATTATTGAGATGGGTGAGCAGAATAGTTTACTTTTGAAAATGCATAATCTCACTGATGATATTGCTAAACTGTGTGAGATTTAAAAGAGAACCTGGTACTGCTGAGATTCACTGAAACGAAACTTTCACAGGTCTCAAGGTCCCCTGAGCACTGACCTTGTCAGTGGGGCAACCGAGGGGGCCCAGAGGTTGCTTTAAACAGCCAAGCCTCACTGGTGAGGATGCAGGTAAAATAAATACCAAAGAAGGCCTGAGGGCTGAGAACCTTTGCTACATATTGCTGCCTTTGAGCAGAAAGGCTCTGTTGTATGGCTAAGACACCCAGCTGATTGCCATCCTAACACATCCAACCCACAGCCGTGGGAGGAACTCATCCGTGCTTCCGAACAAGCACCCTGCTTCCTCAAGGGGCTAAATCTGCCCAGCCCTTCACTCTCTTCAAAGTGGAGCCAGCAGTGGCCCATGGGGCCAAGCTGACACAGCTAATGGCATTCCTTCATTCCTTTTGTCCAGGCGCCTCGACTTACACAGAGATGCTGCACCTGGCGGGTGTTTCCAGTGAGCAGCTCACACCAGGGTGCTGCCTTCTCACTATCTCACTACCTTGAGAAGTTGTTCGTGAAAGGATTACAGTGTCCTTTGATTTTTCATATGCCTGCCAGGCATAATATTGTACCTAACCTAATATTTGGGCATCGCCCATTCTGCAGTGCATGTCTAGTGTTTATTTCAGTGTCTGTCAGAGGCCCAGGGTTAAAACTATTGGAGGTCCAGATGACATCTGGCTTCTCAGCTCCTCCAGAATATTGGCTGCAGTGTTTATCAGTGCATTATTCATCAAAACTGATGATGCAAAGTACAACATGCTGTCTGCAGCTCAGCATAAGAGTGGAAAGAAGTTGGCAGAAATGCCTAGTCTTCTGTGAGCAGCATGTAATCAATAGTCTGGGTGCTTGCTCACTTTATGTTGATGACTATTCCCTCTGGTACGTCTTTGTGTATTTTTGGGTTCTCTATATTGCCAGCTGTGCGATTTTTCATTCTCTTTTCTTGATACCAGCTTTGATAGAACAGAAGGGGCAACCTTTTGTGCAGTAGGTGTCAAATCAAATAAACTATTTCCACAAAGCCTGGAAATGAGAGTCAGAGAAAAAAGATTTAGTTGAGAATTTCCATGACAGACTGATATTTCTTCCAATTTACTTTTTTTTTTTTTTTTTTTAAAGGAAAAGAGAGTTGAAATGTAGTAGAGATAAAAACTGTTTCAACTGTCATTAAAATTTCAAACTGAATTCTGCTCTCCAGGTAAGGTCTAGCAAAACTGCAGTCTTAAGTGAAGTTACTCCCGCTTACACCAGTGTAACAGAGCAGAGTGTGAATGCTTATCTTTAATGCAAGAACTTGCAAAACAATAATCAGGTTCTCAGCTGGGGTAAGTTGGCAAGTTTCCATTAAAGTCAATGGACCTAGGCTGATTTACACCAGCTGACGATCTGCCCCAGTATCTGCTATACTAAACAACCACACGCACACACAAACCACTGCTTATTTATTTCCAGTGTTAGACCTGCATATGAATTTGGTGCTACAACAGTGGCAAGAGAGCCTTTTAAAAAAGGCATGTTGCAGATAAGAGCAATCTTATTTTTCTTACGGATCTCCCCTTAGCATGTGGATATCAGCCTGCAAAGTCTTCTTATTCCCGCCCAATGCAAAATTGCACAAGCCTTCCAAGAACAGCCATTAAATGACATAGCAAGATCGTGTTTTCCTTGCTTCCCTTATGTTCTGCTTAGAAGAATTAGTGCTAAGTCTCCATTTCAAAATTTTGAAGATTGCTATTTTGCTTTGGGCCACAAGTGAAACAGCCATTTTCAGTTGGAAGGCCTGTGTAATTTTTGTTTTCCAAAGGGGTTCGCAAATGTGTTAGCCAGCAGTATGTGGATCAGTATGCATCATGGCAGAGAGGCAGAGAGGAGCTGCTATTCATCGGTTATCTGCCATTTTCCCAAAGCCACACAAAGCCAAACTGCATGGAGTGGATATGACTGCTGCTAGAGCTGAACAGTGGGCCAGCCCAAGAGCCACATTTAGCCAATATGGTGTATTTTATTATAATTGAACAAGACTACTGATAAACAGTAGGTCTTGGTATGGTTGTCTAGGTAAGAGGAGCTCAGATTAGAAAATATGGGAATGTAAATCAACAGTTTTTTGTTCTTTCAACAGTGATCTTATGCTTTCAAGACTGAGAAATGTGCTGTATGATGATTAAGAAAAAAAATAAAGAGAGGCAGGATGAGTTTCAGACTTGAGGATGTTTGTCCAGGCAATGTTACTGGAACTGAAGCTAAAACTATGTTCACGATAGACTCAATAGGTACCATCTGCAGCTCTTCTGTCACAGCATGTGCTCTTTCTGCCTGAGACAGAGAAGTAATAACTTCAGTTCTATTGCCATAGCTAAGTAACCTTCCAAGACTCACTAGGGTCACAAATACAGGCCTTAAGGGCTCACATGGAGATGTGGGGAATTTCAGAGGGTCTGTCTTGTACCTACTCTGTCTAGGGCACTTGGAGATATTTTTTTAGTGGCTGCAGAATCCCCTGTGTTGGTAGCAGAGAAAATGATTGGATAGGAAACACTCCCCAACTCAGAAGGAAGAGAATTGAAGAGATTTTTTGCTTCTAAAGGTTTGTAGTATTAGGTCAAAGGACAAACTGTCCTTGAGGATGTGCAAGACTGAGGGAACATGGGTTATGCTGGAGTTGGTATCTCTGCTTTGGCTCTATTCCACATGCTTTCTGCAATATGTGGAGTATGTCCTGGAAGCATAATCTTTCCTAGAGGAGAGTTCTGATTAGCTCGTCAGACTGACCTGCTCATCTTATTTGTCTCAGTTCAGTAGGCATGCTGCTAAGCTCAGGCTTTTTGGATCTCTCTGAGTCATGGGGTGCTCTGGCACAGCAGATCTTCTAGGCTGGGAGTTAAAGAAGTGACAATGCTAGAGGCAAGTCATTTTTGAGAACCATAGACAAGAGGAGGAAATAAAGAGTGAAAGTGGGTCACCACTGCTATACACTGGTCTTAGATTTGATTTTGATCACAGCCTCTCACCAAATTGTGCCACATTTAGCCTTGTCCTTCAGGGGACTATGGTACCAGAAGAACTTGCTGTGGGCAAGATGAAGGAAACAGTTTTATTGTGGTTACCCATAAAACATTCAGCAAGACAGAATTTTATTGCAATGACTGTTTTGCCTGGATGCAGACTGCAGGTCTTGGACTGCAACAGTAAAGGATTTGTTTACAGTTGTGTAGCAGGTCAGGAGTTGGGTCAGACCAAGGACCAGGAATATATGATGTGATGTATTGTCCTGTAATAGTTAAGCTCCTGTACTTTTCAGGCTTTCAGAGGCTGAGCATATCTTCAAAAAAATCAGACAACAGGAACCCATCATGAACCTTGCAGCCTGTAACTAAGAGTGTATGTTTGTACACTCCCGTGGCTGTCTCCTCTCTGCAGTGTTCTCTGCCCTTCAGTGACCCCCTAGATCTGTGCGAAGTGATACTCTTCTTCCTACCCACTCCTCCTTTCTAGGACACACACAATAGAAATATTGAGAATAGTGACATCCAAAATGTCCTTGTTTACCTCCAAGTTGGCAACGAAGTGTTCCAGAGAAGCTTACATATTCAAAATATTTCTTGTTCCAAATAAAAATGAAAATTTCTGAATTTGGGTGCTTTCTGGCATGTGGGATTGAGTAGTTTTATTTCTTACATAAGAGCAATTTTTAAGAAAGTTCTGGTTTAGCAAAGTGCTTTGCAGATGTTTTGCTTGGTACACTGAGGGAACATGGGCAAATGGGTAGTTTTGAGAGGCTCTGAATTCACACATTCACAAAATAAGGTGGGAAAGCAAGTGAAGACCTTTGGGACATCTTTTGTAGGAATATATCAAGTCATGGAAGTAACATATTCCAGTGGAAACTTGCTCTGGTCAGATTTATTTCAGTATAACTTTTTTCAAGGTTCTTCAGGGGACGAATGAAACTCCACCATTGCCAGCTGACTAAAATATCATGCCCAAGTGTTAAGTTGACTGGACAGTCCCACCAGCCCAGTGTGGAGAGTCAAGATTTATTTTCATTCCCTTTTTGTCTGTGGCTTTAGTAGCTCCTCAGGGGGCACTCCTTATGCCTGGCATTGCTCCCCGAATCAGTGGGAACCTGGAGCTTCCTCAGCATCACAGCACACCAAGAGTTCCCAAGTTATCTCACATCCAAGCATGGACTAGGCCCCCCTACTTGGCTGCTGAGCCTGACTGAGTGGTAGGAACAAGAGGCACCATATTGCAGCCTGCCCCATGGACTTTGTACCTCCTAACTGCATCAGCCTATCTGGCAGGTGCAAGTACCATTGCCTGCTTCAAGTTTTGAAGGCTTTTCTTTGCAAGAGTACAAGTAGGCACTTAAATAACTGGAAACAGGCTCAGAAGGACAACTGAAACATTTGTCTTCATACTGCTGACATCCTGCTAAAACCTTTCTACTTCCCAAAAGGGTCTCTCTGCACCAAGCACAAGGAAATATTTTCTCTACTTCACAGATTTTGAAATTTGTCAACTTAGAAATATCAGGCTGGTGCTTTGTACTAGGGATGGGAGTACAGCCTGTCCCACATACCTGCTCACTCACATGCACACACTTATATGGACACACAAATCCTCCAAGTCAGTAATATCTTGAGACTGGTAGGGTCATAGCTGTTATTTTCTAAGGATTAGTGAAAGGTAGTCAGAAAAAAAAGATATTCCCTTCCATACTGTTCTGGTTTTAAATCAAATCTAAGATAAATTTAGAGTAAAGACCAGAGGAAAACAGTGTTTAGGTTTCTGGGACTCTTACTGCCAACTTCCGTCTCAGATGCCCCAACTGAGAGAGCTTTTACTGTAGTATATTATTAGGTAAAAGCCGGGTGTTGGGATTTCCCAATTTTCTCTTGTCACTTGTAATCTGACTGCATTTCATGCTGTGCCCTATCCACAGCTGTTCACTACCTCCCTAATAATTTCTGAAACATTTTAGAAATGTTGCTCCACCTGACATCTGTCCTGCAGGTGAGGGACCCCCTTCTCCCCCTGCCTAACCTCCTCATGAAGCTGACCACTACACAGCTACAGAGAGCTGCACCCACAGTGCACATCCTTTTCCTGTCGCTCAGGATGCTTTCCACCACACCTGGCCCAGCAGTGCCCACCTACAGTTTGCAGTCTGGACCAGGCTTTCTGCCCAGCATCCCAAAGTGGGGACTCTGGCAGCTCCCCAGCAGCTCTACCACCCCTTTGCTGTTCTCACAGCCTCCACATCATAAAACCATCCATGCCGTCTTGGCTTCTTGTTGTATTTTATGACATCTGGTTCTTTTTACACTTGTAAAATTGTATATGACATCAAGTTTTGAAGTTCAGAGCAACTCCTGTATGGTATAATCCAATTGCCTTGCCACTAAAAATAGTCCCTAATGCAGCTCCAGGTGAGCTGAGCATTGGTTTCCAAAAGCGTGCTTATCACATATGCTCTAAAATAAAAATGTAGCTATTTTTATTGCTAGCCATAAATGAGATTTTTAACATTACCATCAGGAGTCATTCACTGGTCAAATATTCACAAGGATTTTATTTGTAAGAAAAAGCTGGCAAAATTATTAACCTGTATTGTAGTGTACACAATCTTGGGTCAAATCCTACAGTGCTATAGGTAAAGAAGTGGGAATATGACTTAATGAATTGAAACAAAGCCCTTAGAAATTGTCTCTTTGGATATTATTTGTCTAATTATTCTCTAATTATCTAAAAGATCATCTAAACTTCCCTATAAGCTTCTCATAAAGCAACCAAAGTTCATTATGCTACTGTTAGGATTAGTATGACTTAATATCAATAATAATGTGAGTATGTTGGAGCATAAAGTCAAGTCATCTAGCTTGGTGATATACTACAAAGAACCTCAGGGAAATGAGATTTTTACTGCAGGACCAAGATTTTTGAGGGGAATAGTGATTTTGAGTGACTCAGGTTTAAAAAGTTCAGAGCACTATTCAATTAAAAAAATAATCGACTAATTTAAGACACTAACTAAATACTTACTCCAAAAAATACTAATCTATTTCTCACAAGAAGGGAGGACACAGATTCCACACTTACCTTTTCAGGAACTTTCTTTATGCTTAAATAGTCTTACAAGAATATTTCTTATGTAGGAGTAAAATTGTAGAAGAACAATTCACTCAGCAAAAACAAGAAAACAAACAAACAAACCCCCAAAGCCATTTGAAAGGCTTCTGTTTTCAGTGGCATAGCTATGGAATGAATCAGCATGAAAAAAATGAAGAAAACTGAGCTTTTTTAATTTTTTTCCCACTTTGTAAACTGATAAGTTTGGATAATCCACTTTTTAAAAAAGTGCATCTGCACATCAATTACCCAAACACTTTAGAATGCCATAATCTCATTTTGTGATCAGGATGTGAAATCCAAATGTCATCCAACTCTATCAGTAAATGACATTTTGGTGCCTTGTGCTAGATATTGCACTATATCAAAAACTCCCCAGCTGTTTTTTGGTTGTTTGTAAACACAAGAATATGTAAGACAAAACAGGTATAATATTTATTTTGTAAAAATCAGAAAGATAGGTGGGATTGGTTTTATCAGAGACTGGGTAAAGATGAAGGTATTTTTAATTTACCTTACAAATTCACAATATAAACTCAGTGCTGAGCTGTAAGTGTTACAGGTGTAATATTTCCCATGTACATTTTTGACACATGCACATGTGTATTTTCACCAGGAGGTCTGTAGACATGGTTCTGTATGGGCAAAAATGGAGTCTGCTAAAGGCGCAGTGGAAAATTTATCCCTAAAATATTGATTACTTTCCTGGTTGTTAAATCATTATTAAAGCAGGTTGAAAACTCGTTTGCAGTCTCTTCTAATACTACTAGTGTCACAAATGACATCACTTTTTAACGAGATGAATGCTTCCAATGCTCAGAAATGCTGGGTGGAATTAGCAACTTAAAAAAAAAAAATGCATTTCACTGTTTATGGATGATGACAAGCGCTTCTTGCACTGTACTTCCAGGTTGCTGGTCTCTGTAATGCAGCTGCAGGTTTCTTTTAACTCCCCAGCACAGGGCAGCTCCAAAGAGGCAAGGCAGAAAAAAAGCTTGTCAGGGCAGAGTCTGGTGAAGCGTGTTGGGGGCTGGATTCCACCTTCCCCATTACTCCAGCCCAGTGAACTGCGTCCTTCTGAACGTTCCCTATGCTGTGGCCACTGGAATTACAATAAAAATATTTGCAAACTATTCTTGAATTGTCTGAAGAAAGGGACTTCATGCAGAGAAGATGTCGGGCATAAACCTTAAATCCTTCAAAAAATATTAGTGTGGGGTAGATGTCCACAGGCAGTAGCATCTCTTCTGCTTAGAAAGGAACAACAAATAGACACAGTGTTCGCATAGAATATGATTTGCTGAAATGGGATCAGATGATCATACGATCCTTTCAGACATTTGAATGAAGTGGCAATCTGTTATTCCCCAGCTCTCGTGTGCTACCACTGCAACATTTCTGTCATGGCCAAAGCGATCCCTTTGGAAAATATTTCAGAACCTTTTCAAATCCCTTATTTCTTTCCAAGGAAAACAGTTGTCAGCACAGTGCTCTCTGCTTCATTTTTAGCATTATCATTGTTTTTCATCACAATCAGTAAGTTGGCCATGGCTATAAAGACAGGGATTTTCCTCTCAAGTCATGCCTGGCATTATGCTCATTTTGTATTCCCTGCTCCATAAGTAACCAGCAAGAGGTGCAGGCAATGTGCTCTCTCAATTGATGAGCGTAAGGGATATGTAATTCCCGTTGCTTACCCTTAAGTAAACAAGTGTAGAGGGACAAGGCGAACCATCTAAGGAACCAATGAAAAATGTAGAACACCACACACACATAAGATATTGTTATTTGGTGTAAAGCACTATGAAATTCTGAAGAATACTATGCTATGTGAAATAGAAAAGGATTTTTTGAGAATTATTCTGCATTCAGGACTCCAATGATCTTCCCATACTGCCTGTTGGGCTGACTCTCCTTAACTGGCACTGCCCTTAAAATGCCTTCCAACACGCTTTTAGCAGGAAAAGTGTTTGTAGGACATGGCGACCAGCTGTTAGGCAGACATCTGTACTGCAGGCTCCCGTGCTGCCTCTGAAATGAACATGATTTTATAGGCCTACCTTGAAGTGATGCTTTCTTCTTCCTTTGATCCTTATCTTTTATTGTCCTCCGAAGTAACTGCAACTCTGTTTAGTGTTTCTGTGGCTGATCTAAGGTTTTGGGGAAAGAATCATAGAAAAATGCAATGAAAATATCAAATAACGGAAATAAGAGCAGAAACCAGATAGATGCAAGCAAAATGCTTTTAAAAGGGACTTTTTCTCATGGCTGAGGACAAAAACGTGTGAGATGATGCCTTGGAGCATGTATTGTTGCTCTTTATGTGTTGCAGTGGGAAATCAAATTTACCAGAACAGTAGGAAGGGTGGAAACAGTGAAACCCCAAGCAACACTAGTATATACAGCTGAGCCACAGCACCCAAGAGAACAGAATCTGGGTCACAGCCGTGTCTTACCTTACAACATGATGAAATAGCCTCTGAGGAGCACAAGCAATGACCAAAAAGCAAGGAGAGAGGTTTTTGGATACTCAAAAGCCTCAGGAACAGGACTGCAGTTTCTCTCTATAAAGGGAATTTGAAACATAAAGCAAATTCCTAAAAGAGGAAAACTGTGTCAGGATGAGAGCATCCAGGCCCCTTCTGCTATTTTTCTCTTTCTTCTCACTGTTTTTCAGCTTTTCAGTGAGTCTTGCACCAGATATGAAGCTTTATGCATTATCATAATTGTCTGTGTGCAAAAGGTACCTGCATTTTGCCAAAGCATGAACAGAGACATGGGGGCCGTATTTAGTCTGTTTTGATGATTATGTTTAATTTAGTTTGCTTTTCAGAATCAAGAGCCATAGGGCAGTTGTGTTTGTGCTGCATTTAAGGACTGAGCTCACATGGTAAGTATGGCACAACATAATTTTCAAAGCAACTAAATGTCTGCACCTACCTTAAACTTCCAGAGGAACTAGAATTGCTCAGCACATCTGGAAGAAGAAAGATGTTGCTACTGTAATAGTGTCTCTGAAAGACTTAGGTTGATAGCTCTGACAAAGTAATTTTTTCCTCATTAACACTTTCCTCCCTAACCAGTGCAGGGAACCCCACAGCTTCCAGACAGATTCAGCACTCCTCTTTGCCCCAAACAAAGCTAACAGCAAAGAAACAAAGCCTATAATCCTTTAAGTGTGTTGCCACATAAGGTCAAAGCTGACCTATTCCTTCAGTTCAGCTTTACAGATATTTTGGTTAGCAACAGTAAAACATCAGCTTTGCACAAAGCTTTCTGCCTCTCAAAATTTGCCTGCTGTGTAGAAGGCGTCCTTTGACTCTGTTATATCCTGACCTCAAGGTGACACAGTTCACAAACTGCAGTACAGGAGAGGCTCTGTGGTTTTCCAGCACGGTTTCCAGATGAAGCTACTGCCAGAGCTCCACCTCCATCTCTAGCAAGATTTTTGGGACAGCAGAGTCGTTCATCAGTGTGCCTGGGCTGCTGCCATCTCCATTTGCTTCCCCATCGTAGAAACCCACTGTGTCCTCTCCCTGCTCTAGGCCTATGCAGGGACTAGTTCTACCCTTTTACCCTCTCTGATGCTCCTAAAATCCACTTGTTTCCTTGTGTTTCTTTCTGCTGTTGTCGTTACAAAAAGTTCTCATCTGGCTCATGACTTCACAATACATTTTTGTTTCCTCCTCTCCTGCCTCCCTCTGTATTTTGTCCTCATGTAGGACCCCACTGTATCTATCACCTGCTGTTTCTCCCTGTGGAGACACCTTCAGGTCTCCTCACTTAGGCACCTCCACTGTCTCTTTTATGAGTGGATCTTAAGGCTCTTAAGATCTTCAGGATCTTCCTCCTAGGCCTTTTTGACATGCTTCTTCCCTGGGGAAATATTGGTGCTTTTCTACCACTTGTGTATTCCTCTCACCTTGATGCCTGCTGGCTTGCCCAGCTTTGGCTAGCCACTCTCCCCCCTTTGCATGTCCACTGCTTCTCTTATGGACTTTTTCAGTTATGGCCATGATACAAGATGCACTGTAGACCTAATGCTCAACATAATCAGGACCTTTAACAGAAATATCCCTTTACTTTCTTTTCTGCTGCCTGCTCCTTGAGATGGGTTGTGTCTGCTTTTATGTCCCTGTTAATGCACAGTCAGAGGGTTACATGGCATAATATATTTCAAGTTTCGCACTTAAACTTTGTTCAGCCTGGTATCACACCTAAGCTATCCTAAAGAAGCTGAGAGACCTGGACACCATGTATGTAATGGCAAAGATGAGCCTGGAAGATAGCTGTGGTTTTGGTTCAAACTCCCATTAGGGAATTGTAGACAAACTGTGGTGTTGCCCTCATTAGGTGTGTCTGCAAAACTCTGCACAGAAAATCTCAAATTAAGCTCACGTCTTGTTCAGTTTGTCATACAGAGCATGGCCAGCTTTGCAGGGTCTCTGCTGACCCTCCAGATTGGCCTTTGGCAGTACTTTCATGCCAGTTTCCCTCTTTTCTTGCAGGCTGAGACTCACAGAAGAAAACAGCAGCTTTGTTCTGTCCTGACAACAGTCCTGGAAAGGGTTAATTTTGCACTGTCTGTGATAGGGAGAATTCTGTGTAAACACTGCTGACATTTCATCACTGGGATTTGTCACAAGCCAAAAATAAGATAACATTCACCAGTTTAAAGGCTCTGAAGAAGTGTCACTGGCATCTCTGTGCTTAGGACTGAATTAGTTTCTCTTGTTTTCACAGATTAAGAACATCCACAGAAAGTTCTGTATGCACGGCTGAAGCTGTTTAAGAACTTTAGAGGAAATGTGAGGACAGACTAGAAAAATGCAAAGCAACACATGAGAGAGAATAACAGTCAAAAAGAATACATTGATTAAAGCACTCTCCTAGAAAAAGGAATGGTCTTCCTTAGGCTTAGATGGGAACTCAAAAAAAAGGTATCACCAAAGACAAGGTGGGTTTTTTTGTCCATTATCCCCTTTTGCATCACTCTACCCTGACAGAACTTGAGGATTTAGGGTGGGGGTGAATGACATGAAATGCGTCTTTCTAATGCTCTTCAGTACCTGGGCTTCCAAATGGAAATTTTGTCGGAAGTGAAAAGCCTCAGGCTGTGCTAAGACTCTCTGGATACTCCCTCTGACTTCTACTGTATGACTAGAATGAGACGAGGACAACTGTTCAGAAGCTTCTCTTGTGAGCTGCTGAGGAGAGGGGCTGTAAACTGAGGGCAAACCTTGCCCTAATAATTTTAATGGGTGACATTTAAAGCACAATATAAATTTAAAGCAAACAATATGAGCTAAACCAATGCAATATAATCTATGATTTGTAAGTGCTGTTGCTAGTTACTCTTTTTGTGCAAGTACTGTAAAATGACAGCCAGCCCAGGATAAGTTAATGCCAAAAGATGGGTTTGTGCTCTGAGCTCTGCTATGCCTGAGCTAATCTTCTGGGTAGGAAAAGCATAAAAACTACAAGTATCCAAGAATAAGTAACGCTTGTAAGTTTTCGGCAAGGAGATAATGAGACAAGTTCACCAGTTGGCTCAGCCTTACTGATCCAGACACAGTGATGACTCCTGGCAGGCACAAGGATGAGACATAAGAAACAGGTCACAACTTTTAATATCAGAAAAGTGGGATTCAAGGGGCAAAAAGACTGGGGTTTGGGTATCCAACCCTCTTCCCCAAAATAATATATAGGCTGTCCTGAGCCATGAGGAGCTGAGTACCCCCAGGCTTCCCCCCATCCTCCCAGAAGAAGAAGAGCTTATTCTGGGAAGCCATTAGGTCTTTTCTTTCCCTCTGATGGACATTAGGACTGCCACTTGATCTTTGCTTTCAGGAATGAAACCTGGGCCTGTAATCCTCACAAGGTAACAGTCGCAGGCTGTGGTGATCTCTTTTGGTGTCTATAAGCTGTTCAAATGAAATGTTTAAGTCCATATTCTGCTTAAATAGCCCCAGGAGGGAGATATATCAGGACCGGACACTTTTAGCTCGAAGAGGTGAAATTTTGTCTAGGCATCCAAAGTTGGCCAGTCCTGCAACACCCTAAAATTACAGCCTTGCTCTACACAGAGCTGTATGAGGCAGTCCATGACCATGTGGGTAGACGGAGGAGCAGCTGAGGGTCCAGGAAGCAGCAGCATATGCAGCATGGCTGTTGGTGGAAGGGGCAGATCCACAAACAGGTAAGACCCACCTGCAAGGCTGTACAGAGACACGCTGGCACCAGCCATGGTGTGGCGCACGTCCAGAGTGGGGGTTAGAGGAGGAGTTAAGAAGCTGCAAATCTCCTTCATGTCCATCTTGGCTGTCTGCCATGAACAGAGCTTCCTTGTCCTCGCAGCTTCCATGCACAGTGCTTCCCTAGCCTGTAGATCCTGGTGTAGACATTCTACCTACACACTGCATTTAATCCCACCACTAGTAATGCAGCACACAGCACTTTGGCAGCTCACCATCTTCTACCAGGAGCGAGGAAGGGGGTAACACCATGCCCAGAGTCACACATGCCTTGTGAAAGCAGCACAGAATATTCACACAGCTGCAGCATCACACCTGCTTAACAAGGAAGAACTCGCAGGAGAGGATGCTGGGGGAAGGAGGTCTATGGAGGCCTGTGTTGGAAAGTACAGGATGGGAGCTTCAAGAATTCAATCTCTCAAAGAGCTTGTTCAGGGCTTGGGGCATTGAAAGGATCAGAGAACCACAGAACTGTTAAGGTTGGAAAAGATCTCCAAGATTGAGTCCAACCTTTGACCGAACATGAGCATCTAAACCGTAACACCAAGTGCCTCTTCCAGTAATTTCTTGAACACTTCCAGGGATGGTGACTCCACCAATCTTCCTAGGCAGTTTGTTCCAATGCTTAACCACTCTTTCCTGGTGTCCAACCTGAACCTCTGTTGGCACAGTGTGATGCCGTTTCCTCTCATCCTGTTGCTTGCTGCCTGGGAGAACAGAACAACCCCTATCTTGCTACAACCTTCTCTCAGGCAGTTGCACAGAGCCATCATGTTTTCCCTGAGCGTTGTCTTCTCCAGACTAGACAACTCCATCTCCCTCAGCCTGTCCTCACATGACTTACTCTCTAGACCCTTCGCCACCTTCATTGCACTTCTCTGGACTCACTCCAACACCTCAATGTCTTTCCTGTAGTGGGGGCCCAGAACTGGAGACATCCCTCAAGGTGCAATCTCACCAGTGCTGAGGTGTGGCCTCACCAGTGTTTCTGGCACATCTTTTGGATGTGCCAGATGACAGGAGAGAAGGTACAGCCTTTCTTCTCTGGTCCATGAGTTCAAACTTGGCCCATGGTGACAGACACTAGTTGCTATTTCTGCATGATGGTGTTTACATGGTGAGCTCAGGACAACCTGAATGGCCAGAAATCTGCAGCAACACAAAACTGTCAATAAAAGTCCTGGAAGCTGGAGGAATCCCTGCTAGGGTGTTGGTAGAAGACATGCCCCGAGGCCTGACTCAAGGCTCTGAGGTGGATATGAGAGGTCCTTACAGGGCTTTTCGGCAGCTCATGTTGCATTCACAGCAGCCAGACAGGCATATGCCTGTACAAAGTGGGGCAAAATGTTTTCCCTACCATCAATGTGGTAAATTTCACCAGTACAGCAACCAGCTAGTGCCCCACCCCATAGGAACACACCTACATTTTGGCACCTACACAGGCAACCTCCTCTTCATGGATCTCAGTGGCACTCAGAAACTGAAATGGTGATGGTGTGATGAGGCGAGGAAGCCACTGTGCAGAAACTAAGTACTTGGCTAATGTGGCTGCTGGGCCACGTCTGCGAGGCAGGTGAATAGGAAAACATGATCAAGTCTTTAAGATAACTACAGTGGTCAGGTAGGACAGCAGAAGCTATGTCCTGTTTCAGGTCATACCAACCCACAGCTGATAATATCATGGGTTAAGAAATACATTCCTAGTCAGCTGTATAATTTAGGTAGAAAGAATAAGTGTTGGTTAATTTTTGTTCTTGTTTTTTACTGAGACATAGGAACAAAGAGGACACAATGGGCTAGTGTGAGATGTCACCCTTTAAATTCAGATGGCTTTGTCCTTAAACAGTAAAGATTTTTTTTATCACTACTGACACCTCAATATATAGCAAAGGACACCCTGAAATGGTCATTGCTATTTCAAATGAATGAACGTCAGTACACCACATTGTCAAAAGGAATTATGCACAAACCCAGAGCATTTGAAAACTGAGCTGCCACACAGTTATGGGATTTTATGCATCTGAGAAACTGGTAGCAATAGGAAATAACTCCATGCGGTGTTTTACATGTGAATGTTTGAATTACACATACAACAAGAGCCTTCCATTGTTCACCCCACTACTGTGAGTATATAATTTTCCTGCTGTCTTTTCCCCCCTTTTGTTCTTTTCAGCTGTTTTGTGATTAACACTGTCTGGGGAAGAATTTCAGTATTTTCTCTGGTTTAGCAGGATTTGAGTGAGGTTGTGCTGCTGCATGAATCTTTTAAAAGCAGGCTAAGAAATATTTAAGACCTTAGTCTAGGAGGAACAGCTCTCCCAGGCATAATTTTTGGTGCTGGTTGCAGCAGGGAGCGTATGCTGTGAGGAAAGTATTATTTTTCTAAATGGAAGGTGTCAGATGGTCACGCAATGTGACTGCATGTTCGAGATCACTGCCTCCCATCTGCAATTTGTGACGTGTGAAAGATTCTGCCCAAATGTGCTCACCAACTGGAAACCCTCGGCACTTTTTTTTTCTTATCAGGAGAGACCAAGATAACCAATGGTTTTACAGATCAGGGATCCTATCAAATTAATATCATTCTAGGATAAAATCTGCTTTAAATACAACCACTAAACTCCAGCAAAGTTAACTAGTACATACAAGTTCATTCAACTGATTAAAAAATCCCTACTAGTAAAACAAGAAAATATACGTGGAATTTTTTTCAAGAAAAGTATTCTGCTTTATCTTTTAGCCAAAGGTTTGGTATAAAACATGAGAGTCTTTTCCAGCACTAATTAATGCCACTTAATTATAACACTTACTAGGCTCAAGCCAGGCATTAATATACTGTGAATAGTTTCTCCTTGTCCAGCTTCCTCCTCGATCACACAAGATGATTGCTTTTTGCCTCTCTCTGTCGATTAAATGGATGACACTGTGGCTAGGGCAGAGGCTTAACAAAGATTATTTGCCTTTAGAAGAGAATATGCAGTGTACCAAGAGGGGAAGGTGCTAGACCAAGGTGGTTGGCAATGCCTCCCCTGCCTTCTGTCCAGTAAGGACAGCACACCTAAGGGGTTATGAGCCAGGGAGTCAAAGCCCAGCTGTGCTGAAGGTGGAGGCAGGGAATGGTTGCACCTGGATTCCAGGGTGCCTGTTGTGAAGTTCAGGGACTGCATGGAGCAGTGTAGTCAGAATATTCTGCTGTTAGTTGTCCCAGGTGAGACAGGACAGAAAATGGTTCTGTCAGGCTACATCAGCATCCCATCTGGTCAGTGTACAGTAGCAAATCTGTATGACCCTTGCCTGCCCCAGTGTTATGGTGTGGCTCACCTAGTGTTAATAAATCCCAGAGTACCCCAAACAAGAGTACCTGGTGTATTCAGGGAATGGATTTAAACCTCATGCAGACACTGGAGCATCCTTCTAGTGTTTTATAGTCTGATGAGAGAGCTACCAGGGGAGAACTTCTCTCATGTGAGTTACTATTTTTGATGATCAGTAAGTTCCTTGCATTTTATTTCCCTTCTTGGTTCACCCAGGAGGTAGTAGAGCAGGTATCTCTGCCAACTCCCTGAAAAAGAGCAGATGTACTCATGACTCAGCACTGGGCGCCTGTCTGAGGAGGGGCTGCTGACCAAGGCTCTGTGATGAACAGGGCCATTACAGATGTGACTGCAGCCATTTGCATGAAGCAGAACTAT
Source organism: Anabacerthia variegaticeps (assembly GCA_035583185.1). Classification (NCBI taxonomy): domain Eukaryota; kingdom Metazoa; phylum Chordata; class Aves; order Passeriformes; family Furnariidae; genus Anabacerthia; species Anabacerthia variegaticeps. Next base: position 107,281,857 of record JAWWEW010000078.1, read on the forward strand.
CTGTAACCTAAATGGTGTACATGCACAGTGGAACAGGAGGAGATACTTGTACAAATTAATTAAAAGCTTTCCAGGAAGAGAGGAACTTGCCCACATGCCAAGAACCTTGTTATCACAATTCAGGTTAATTAGATTACAGGTACCTCTATTGTCTCCCATTACCACACAGACAGACTTCAGGGACCTGTTCTTAAAGAAGAGTCAGTGAACAAGGTGCAGGTGAAAAGCATTTGAGTAACAGCCTTTCATTTGCTAAACGGTTATAGCAAAGGTGATGACAAACCTGGTATGCATTGCCTCTTGAGTGGAGAAGAGGGAAGATTTTGTCTCTTTTCGTAGATGTCTCCACTATTAGAAATACCAAACACTAGTTAGAAGTGCAGGCATCTTTATTTGAGGACTGGAGTGGAATGACTCTTGGGTCAGGGAGCCCCTCCTCATGTGAAGCCATGCTAGAAATACCCACTGAGCTCTACTTGGTCTTGCTTACTTCAGTTTAGCAGGAAAGCAGTGAGCTTTCTTCAAGTGTTTCAGAGCCACCTTCTCGTTGAATAGAAGCCCTCCTAACCAGTCCGTACCCACATGGGCTTCTGCCTACACTGTTCTTTTAGACTCTTCTCCATCCCTGTGTTTGTCTTTTCCTTGCCTTGTGGATGCACATGGCCAGAGGGGAAATATCTCTTCAGGGCTGTTGTTTTTCACACAAAATCAATACCTTCTGGTCTCACATACAAGAGGATATTCATTTCCCAGACCAGCCTCCCAGCTCTTCTCTGCACCTGCCCAGACCATACTCCTTTTCTTGCATTTTAGTCACCTCTCTATTTCAGATGATGCCTTTTCCTTATGAAGTGGATGAGTATTGCCCTATTCATGCCAAAGCTGTGTTACCCTTAGTTCCCCTTTGATGCATTAGTACAGGTCTTTGTTTTCCCAAGTTTAACTCCAGCTGGCAACTAAGTAGTTGTATAAGCAGTACTTAGCAACAACTAAAACATCAGTGCGTTATCAATGTTATACTAAATTCAAAACAGAACACTCTACCAACTACTTAGAAAGAATGAAACTACCCCAGATGAAACCAGAACCAAGCTATATCTAAACAATAAATTCCTAGTTTACTATAAAAGAAACAAACACAAAGGCTCTAACACTTTTCTAAACAAGAGGAGTAGAGAGCTTGCTACAGGCACTTCAAAATTAATCTGAAATAGTGACAGTTTTCCAAGGTGTTCAGGCATGGGGAAGATTAAAGCCCTACACTACTTCTTACACATCTTCCTGCACTTAGTTCAAAGTCCGCCTTACCGAAGCGTACTTATTGCTCTCAATTCATAAAATTGACCCAGACCCAGAGACCCAGACAGTTTATTCTTAGGAGAACATATAGCTCCAAGAGTAGGTCTCTGCCATGATCAGCACTGATTTAGCAAATCAATATCTTACCCTAAGCCTTCCATCCATGCTCTTTCTCTGCTCTTGCCCCATAGGAAGTGATGGCAGCTTTCTGACTGTATTTATTCTTACTTTCCCCATAATTACTTTATCTTCCCTCTCATCTCCCTGCTGTAGCAGCCAGTTCACAGGTGATGCTGCTGATTTCTGTTTGGCAGCATGTCCCTCAGAGGTGCTGAGTAAGGGGCTTGCTGTAAATCAAAAAAGTGCTGTAAATATGTTTTGTCAGCATGCTGTGGTAGGAAAGTCAAATGAAAAAAGGGAAAATAGCCATTGTATTTCAGGGGCAAGAGCCTGGCAAGACATTTTCCAACAAAGACCATACTAGAAGATTCTTTTTTTCTTTGTTTTTAAAGCCTGAAACAAAACAGAAGAACTTTTAAAAGCTCTAATAAAAAAAACAAGCAGTAGGCCAATAATAAGTCCGTCACCTACTCTACCCCAAAATGTGGTGAGATGAACTGACAAGTGACCAAAACATCCCCAAATATTATGTACATGAAGCAGGAAGTTTGGTGGAGCCAGCTTTGAAGGAAGATTTGTATTGTTCAGAAAGTCACCCAAGCATGGCGAGGCTGGAATTCCATCTGTTCAGCTCTGCTCAATGAACTGGGTCACTTTCAATGGTTCACTAAATTCTGACTATCTAAAAAGTACAGTTATTATGCTTTTAAAATCTCGAGTTGCAAGGCAAGTTCACCTTACTGTTTTTTCACCATCATCCATGAGTTTAGCACCTCTGAAAGAGGTTTAAGGTGTAGTTCACAACGTAGAAGATTGGTTGTATGTCATATACAATGCTTGGGTTTCTGGAAAAGGGATGTGAGCAAATCTGACCACACAATAAACACACTTGTGTCAGAGCAATCCTTGGCAGGACTTTCTTTCCTGGAGAACTAAACTCTAACAGGAAAATCTGACTTCCAACACTAATTTTTGCATTTTAGTCCTCATAAAGGTCTCTGCGCTCTTTAGAACCTTTTTGGACAGTTCACAGAATTGCAGAATATGCTAAATTGGAAGGAACCTACAGGGATCATCGAGTCCAACTCCTGGCCCTGCACAGGACCATCCCCAAGAGTCGCACCCGGTGCCTGAGAGAATCATCCAAATGCTTCATGAATTCTGTCAGGCTTGGTGCTCCCTAGGGAGGCTGTTCCAGTGCCCAAACATCCTCTGGGTGTAGAATCTCTTTCTAATATCCAATCTCCCCTGACACAACTTGGGGCCATTCCCTTGGGTCCTGTCGCTTGTCACCACAGAGAAGAGATCAGTGCCTGCCTCTCCTCTTCCTCTCATGAGGAAGTTATAACTGCAGTGAGGTCTCCCATCAGTCTTCTCTTCTCCAGGTTGAACAGACCAAGTGCCCTCAGCCACTTTTCATACAACTTCCCTCAAGGCTTTTCACCATCTTTGTTGCCCTCTTTTGCACACTCTCTAATGGCTTAATATCTTTCCTATGTTGCAGTGCCCCAAATTGCCCACAATATTCATGGTGAGGCAGCCCCTGTGCAGAGCAGAGAGGGACAATCCCCTTCCTCGACTGGCTGGCGATGCTGTGCCTAATGCCCCCCCAGGACATGGTTGTTCCTGTTTACTGTAAGAACAGCCACAAAAACAATTGGAAGACATGAAAGATAATGTCTTTGAGGGCAAAACCCCCCAATTTGCTGAAGGGTGGAAAGAGAGGTGAGAGAAGGAAATATATCTACCTTTGCCAAAATATGAACATTAGGGCTTAAGAAGGTGATCTCTGCTTCAAAATATGGAATTCATTTCTCATTTATACTTTATTTGTACTTTATCATTACAGTTGTACTGAAGCATATATGTATTACTTTTTTTAGTGTTGTAACTTCTTTTTCCTCTGTAAAAAGAGATCAGTAATATTTAGCTGCTTTCCAAAGGTGCTTTATATTGTTGTGAAGAAGGAAACATCACCAAAACCAAGAGAGTTAAAGAATGAGCACAGTTCACCAACAAAACTATATGGACCTCTAAACAGAATCAACTGAAATCAGCACTTTGGAATTTAACGTGAAGAACACATTATGGAGCCTGCAATTAAAGACTTTTTCCCCCTTGATGGTCACATAAATAAATGAACCATTCAGAGTGAACCAGTTCACTGAGGAGCAGGAAAGCGCACAGCATCAGCTTTCTGATTACCTCCTGACATGAGTACTGTGACTTCCAGACCCTGACCTCCATGCCCAAATTCCTCCTCTTCAGTCCATTTGGGTCACCGACAGATAAGTACCCAGGATGAAACTCCTTGTGGAGATATTTAAGTTGTTAAACCCTAAATGTACCTATTGAGTCTATGTAGATGCTACATATTTCATCTTCTTTCTTCCCACCTGGCAGATGAAACTGAGGTTCAATTTTAGTGCAAAGCAGCAGTGCAAAATAATGGTGCCTCCCACCCAGGCATGTACAGGTTGGTGAAGAAGGCAAGGTCTCATACATTTGGCAGGGAGTAGAGGTCAGTCTAAAGCTGAAAGAGTTCTGCAGTTGAGATGCAGTGGACTGATGGTGCAATCGTATGGTTTGGGTTTTTCTACACAGAAACAAAACCCCTGCCTTTTATATTGTGGAGGAAAGAATGCAGACTGCAAGCTGCTTGAGTCTTTGCAGGTTTGGGGTTTCTCTAATAAAAAAGAAAACATTCCTAAAAGAATGTCAAGGGTAGTAAAATACACACCAATGCCAGAATTATTTTTTATATATCAAAAAGATTGTAAGCATTATAGGCTGATTCTATTCTAAATCCCCATTTCCATTTTGTGACTAATTACTTTCAGTTTTGCCTCTTACTTTCTTGCATACATTTCTTCAGTTTATGATCCACATAGCCAAGAAAATAAAAGACAGAAAATAGTTTTCCAGTTATTTTGAAGTATACCTCCAAAGCAAACCTTCAGATACATCTCAAGATGTAACCACTACTTCTGTTTGTTGATTTTATTCTGTTTTCTTTCCTGTGTCTAGACTGATCTGGCAGTAAACCATTTCATTATTTGTCTTAGTTCTCCAGTTCTTCTGTAGTTTCTGGTGAGGAGATGAGCAGGTTACTGTGTCAGCCGATCAACTGGCTGTTCTTTCATTTAGCCACTGTAGTAGGGATGTAGGTCTCAGATCTGCGTAGTGAGTGAGTGTCACAAACTTGTTGTAACCCAAGATCTGATGCTTTGCAGAGTAGTTTCTCCAACCCTTATTTAAGGATGCATGCATTATTTCTCTGATTGAAGAATTGTAGGCTATTTCCCTCCTTTTGCCCATGCAGTCAACCTGGTTGTTTTGGGAGAGTGACAGGACATAAAGCTGCCCTGCCCCTCTGTCTCTTAGCTGTGTCCAAAATGCTAAGGCTGCCCAATAGAACCTCAATGTTCAGGCAGCTTGAAGGGCAGCAGAGGAAGGAGAGGTTTTCTTCAGGGCAGCACTAGGTAAGAGGCAAATTTAACTCATCTGCAAGGTAATGAGAAGCAAACAAACAAAAAAAAAAGAGTAATGGTTGACAATAGGTCAGTGTCTGAAAGATGCTAAGTGTCATCAGTGTTCCTGACCTTGACAGCAGGCCACATGATACATTTTTCAGAAGGTACCACTGGAGTAGCAGGAGCATGTACCATAATCATACTTTTACAGTGCATGTCCCTTAGGATGTCAGAGCATTTACAGTATTATGTGTCTACGCCCACGATTATTGCCATTTCTGCTTCACAGAAGCAGGTGCATTGAAGTGTAGAGAAGAAAATAGCCACACTAGCAAAAAGCATCTCTGGTTTAGGCTCATAAGTTGGAGATGGAGTTCACATGGCTGATGTTTGACTTCTGTCTTGGAAGCACCTAAGTTTGAAAGCGAAGGGAATGAAGTCCAGCCCAAGAGTTTGCACTTCAAAGATCTTAATAATTACAGTGAGAATGGGACGTACAGTGCCTCTGATACTGCTGAGATGGCAGGGATAGAGGCATTTGGAGGGGGAGCAACCTTTAAAAACAGTGTGTGTGATTTACCCCCATTTCAGGCTGATTCCACATTGTCTTGCACTTTGCTGTTACTTATGGTGGCATAATAAGACCAAAGCACATGTTGGACAGCCCTTCTGGTTTGGAAATGTTCTGTGGCTGTAAGAAATGTTAAGTCGAAAATGTTTCTATGAAACAATATAGCAATTATGATTTTAAATCCCAGTAATTTTAAATAACCCAGGATTATTTAAATCCCAAATAACTCTTTTATTTGACCAAGTGACTATTATGAAATAGGAAGAACTTCATGCCTGGTATTTTAAGATTAGTTTCTGGTTTGTTTTTTGTCTGTTTTTTTTTTGTTTTGTTTTGTTTTGTTTTGTTTTGTTTTGTTTTGTTTTTGTTGTTGTGTTTTTTTTTGTTTGTGTGTTTTGGTTTTTTGTGGTGGGTTTGTTTGTTTGTTTGTTTAGGTTTTTTTAAGGAAGAATTATATGAGCAAAAGAACAGAAAGAAAAGCACTCTGCACCAACTACATGAGTACTTCCTTATGAAGCAGCTTCCTTCTGGCAGCTGTGAAGGAAATGATCTCAAATGCTTACAATCAAAAGTATAGCAGATAAGAAGCAAGATGAAGTGATAACTGACAACTGCTCTGGGCTATAAAAATCACATAAGAGAACAGACTAGCCATTCCTTTAAACTTCTTTCTATGCATAAGATGTAGGGGGGAAAAAGTTTTATTACATGAACAGATTTCAATGTGATTGACATGTGCAGGCAATATCTGACTGCCAGACTAAAATGTCCCTGGAATATTGTAAAAAAATGGATGATAGCTTCATAACTTCCAAAAAACCAAAAAAACCCCATTCCGGTTTTATCTAACATGGTGAAAGTTATACTGGCATTCATCTAACAGAATAAGAGAAATTTATGTCCGAAATAAAATCTGACAACTTCTCAGGATTGTAAATTTGCTCTGTTTGTTACATGAAAACTGAATACAGCCCAAACCCCCAATGCATCATCTGTTTCTTCCGAAAAAGGTGTATTTTACACAGACAGAACTATCTGAACCATGTAATTTAAGCAGAAAAATATGAATGATAACTGTAAACTGTTTGAGAAATAGTTATCTTACCATTTTCACATAATTCCAAATGAAAGGGTGTATGAGCTAAGAAAGCATGGAATTAGAAGCACTATAAACAAAAAGGAAAAAGTTAAAAATGGAATGCAAATAACAATGAACATACATTAAGCAGAAAAATACAAAAAAAACCCAGAATCAAAGCTAGTAGATATGAAGAGGAAATTTATAGATAAAAGAGTTAAAAGAAAAATAGAAGAAAAAATCTTTTTTCACTTAAAAGAGTAAAAAGGGTCTGACCTGAAGGGTGTTTCTAAGGAAAAAGATGAAACTATTAGAATAAATGTTTATAATACAAATACAAAAGAGTGGAAGCATGCAAGAATTCTCTCTCTATTCATTTAGGGAAAAAACTTTGATCTATATTCATAAGATATGAAACTCTTGCTAAACTTTTTCCCAGCATTCCCAACAATATGTAATGCTTATGATTTCACAGTGATTGTGAAAGTTAGATGTTTAAAATCATCAAATGTTTTATGCAGATTGTTTAGATGTTTTATTTAGATTTGGTTTGTTAGATTTTTAGCATTGATTTTTAGTAATTTTTGAAACAAATGAGATGTTGCAGAGGAGAAACAGAAAGGCAGCATTGTGCCAGTGTTTGCAAAAGACTAAGTATTATGGCCCCATTAGCTCCAGACCTCTCAGCCTCGTATTAGGCTAGAGTTCTGAAACTGGGCCATTCAGAAAGAATTTGATTAATAGATACTTTAGTGTAATTAGTGACAATTAACATGGCTTTAGAGAAACTGGTTCTTGTAAAACTAACTTCCTAATATTTTATGAGATTATTTATTAAATTGATGACTATATTGATGTAGTATATGTAAATTTTTGTAAAATATTCTACTTGGTTCTTGAAAGTATTTGATTAATACACTACAGCAATAGAAAACCAGTGTGGCATATGCGTAATACGTTAAAACTAGTTAAAAAATGTGTCTCAAAATGTGATTATAATGAACAATCATGTGATTGCTAGTAGAGATCTTCAGGTATTGGTTCTTGGCTGTATAGCATTTAACATTACCAGTGACATGGAAGAAAAGATAAATCAGTGTGATAAAGTTTGCAGGTTGTGTGATGTTTGGGTCCAAGCTAAATAGTGACCTGAAGAGATCTCTGATGCAGGAAGGTCTTATTGATGGCACAATGGGTGCAAAAATCCAGTAATTTTGATAAAGATGTATGTGTAGCATTTTGGGGGGAAACACTTGAAAGGGAGGGAACATCTTTATAACAGAATCAGGGAAAGAGATGGGAATCATAAGACTAGTCAGCCGGGTTTGGTCCTGCACCTGGTGTGGTCTCAGACCATATAAACAGGAGACTCTGAAGTGTCAGTCATAATTCCATCAGAGTCCTTTGTCCTGTTTATGTGCCTGCAACTCAAGATAGGTTGATACAAAGCTGTAGGTGGAAGGTTGAAGAGTGTCAAAGATAATTACCTTATAATTACATGAGAAAACATGCCTTAATAAAAATAGGCTTAAGGAGCACTGTCTATTCCTTTGTCAGGATGGAGGATTAAAAGATGTTTCTGAATGATGGAACATTGATGCTAAATGAGTCTTCAGATTTCTAGTCAGAAATACAACAGATGCTGGGGCTGAAGCTGGAACCTTAACATTCATAAAGCCAAACTGTGAATTAATGATTTTGCAGTAATGATCAAATGGTTGGTCTGTCTCAAATAAAAACCACCTTTTTTCTGTCTTCTTGATGTTATGTGCTGTTGATTTTGCTGCTTAGAACAATAGTTTCGTTGCAAAGCTAGGTCCAGAGCTAAAGGTAGAATGTTCAGGAATTGAAAGTTTAACAAGTCCTACTAATAAGCCCATTATTTCCATTTCCTAACCAGAGTACTGTAGATCTTATTCTGCCTGGGAGCTGGATAAAAACAGCCAGTTAATGTACTAAAGGTCAAAATTTCAAAAGTGCTCTACAAATGCATTACAACGAACTATTAATAATTCTCTCATTTTTTTAAGGGGTCTGGTCATGTCCAAGGGAATGCCAGCTACATTTTTCTTAATGTATGAGCACAAGTTACACATAACAACCTAACAACACAATACTGCCTCTTTAATGCTAATCTATTCCTTGCAATCTACTAGATACATGTAGAATCATTGGTGTGTATCAAGAGAGCAAAATCAGATTCTGAAAATATCTGAAAGGATGCACTAGAGTGTACATAATAATGTATTTTAATCTGCCAGGCCTTAAAATTAATCATGAATTCCCACAGAGATTTTAATAATTTTGAGATGATGTGGTTTGGGTTTTTTTTTTCCATATAGTGATATTCTTGGACAGAGTTCTTGAAATGCTACATAGAAGTGGGTGGGGGAGGGCAAAATGGGGGCCATTTTTCATTTACCAGGTTAGCTAAGATGCAGATATTAGAGCTACTGTTTAATTGGTTGTTTTATTCTTTTTCTTCCACCTAATAGATAATCAGTAAGGTATCTCAAACACAAACTTTTATCACATCATAAAGTTGGCATACAGCGTAAAGTTTATCTCTTTGGGTTTATACTTATGGGAACAATTCTCATCAGCTAATGCCATTCTGAGTGACTTGAAACTTCCATAGAAGGTTGCAATTTTAGGATCTCATGTTTTGTCCTAAACATTTTTGTCTTTGGAAAACAATATGTCATGGCTTCTCATGGCTTCAAGCTACCCAGGGCCATAGTTTTGGTCCAAATATTTGCAGCTCCTGCTACTAAATATATTTTACCAGAGCCATATTGCACAGTTGCAATAGAAGCATTATAACTCCCCCAAACCCAAGCTTTTTTAATTTTTTGTTAAATACTCTGTCTTTGTCATGTGACCATGCATAAAATACTGCAAACAGCATCATTGTTGCCAGAGGTCTATGATTTTCAGGGCCAAAACAAAGGTATTGTTCCAAAAATTACTATTGAATTTAACAAACAAAGGTATTTTTAACACATGTGGAAATAAACCAAGAGGTAGATGATTACTATGCACCCCATTACTGTTCTTGTGAGTTATTAATGTCATAAGGAATCAAGCATGACAAGCAAAACACATTTAACTCCTTGAAAAAAACCCCAAAACTTGTAATTTTTTTAATTAAGGAGTATTACTTATGTTCCACCACTTATATGAATTTTGCACAGCTGTTTGCACTAATATGCGTTAAAATGGGCAATTACCACAGCAATCATGGTGTGAGACAACACACTTGCTCCATTTTAAATATATAACCCTGCTCTTATATCTTTATTTTTGCCCACAAACACAACTGGTTTTATGCTATTTTCTTGCTTGTTTGTTCCTTCCTACTAGTTGGAGCCAAGAAATATTTCAGACACCAAATATTTGACACATTTCTGGATCTTATGTTAACAGCCTATGGGCTGTGGTTTTCGTTCCCTGTTTTAATGGTCAGGAGAAGCAAGAGGCAAACAGAATAGTGATGTTTATGACGAGAGGGTAGATGAAGGGGTCGGGGAAAGCAGGGAATAGCTGAAGTGTGTCTGACACAGCAGTTTCTCTTCTGTATCACTATTTTATTTTTATGAGGCTGCAGCAAATTGATAGCTTCTGATACCATAGTCAATAAAACGTTGTGTAAATTCCAGCGATGGGCTGGAAAAAGATTGAATTAAAAGGGAGGTATTGGGTCACATCCATATTTCAAGTCATTTGTGTGCTGCCTTATCTCAGTACTTGGGGGAAACAGTTTCTTCACAACTAGCCACCCAATTAGTATCTGCTGAGCACCCGATGCTTGATTTTCTTCTAACTGTCCCTCTCTTTCTATGCAAACCAATTTCCTAACAGTTTGCTTTTCATTCCATAGGAAAAATTTTTTTCTTAGCAAGTTTGGATAAGTCACAAAAAGGGATTTTATGGAGAAAATTATTCCAAAATCTCCCTATCCTGGAAAATATTTTTTTGTAAACATAATGTGGCAGTCTGTTTAGCCATAATTATTGCTGCAGTTGATTTAGTGCTTCTGCCAGGACGTTTTCTGTAGGGTCACAGGATGATTCAGGTCAGAAGTGACCTGAACATGTCTCTAATCCAGCCTGGACTCTGAGTCTTCAATCAGGCTCAGCCACAAGCTCACACAAGGTGCTTGGTGATTTCTGTGGTCAGGTCTTGAAAAGCACCTAGAATGGGGACTACACAAGGCCCCTGGGCAGCTGGTGGCACTGTCTCACTGTGTTCTTGGGGAAATTTTCCTCCTTGGATAAGTGTGAGGATGTCATACATTCAACTAGTGCCTGTTCTCTCTTGTCTCCTCACCATGCATGGTTTTAAGAGACCAGCTCCATCTTCTTGATGACTCCCACACAGGTACTGGGGGCTGTTGTTAGATGGCCCTGAAGCTTTCTCCTCTCCAGGCAAACAAGTTCCAGCCCCGCAGCCTTTCCTCACAGGACAACTGCTCCAGCCTCAACCATTCTGGTGGCCTTTGCTGATCCTGGTCCAGTTTGATGATTCCGTTCCTGTACTGGGTGTGGGGTGTGGTGTGTGATATGAGGGAACAGGCTAGTATAGTGTGGTTGTTCTCATTAGCATACAAAAAAGCTGACAAATTTCAAGGCTGCCAAGCACCTGTGTAGCACACTGACCTGCTGCACAGCTGGGCAGTTGTTGTTTTACTGGTTTCGACCAGCACTGCATCATGGTGCCATCATCCCTTTTCCCTCAAGTCTTGCCAGAAGTTTGCTGCTTCCTTAGTCTTCTCCATTGCCAAGTGTTCTAGCCATCTTACTCTCATATAGCACGAGTTTCTCTACTCTAAAGCACCGACTAACACCCTGCAGAGACTAAGGAGGTCTCTGCAGTACCACTTCAGCCATGTCTGTACTGGTTCAGAGCTAGGATGCTGGCTCAAGCATGACCCAGTCCTGTCCACAGCGTTTCATTGCCGTCTGGCAAGAAGATAATGCCAGTCAGTGCTCTCCCAGGCAGTGCCCCAGAGCAGTTGAGGAGGCATCATTAGCCAGAGACCATTCCTGGGTACATCCATGTGGTTCTTGGTGGACAAGAGAGTGGGGAGAGCCCAGGTGTGCAGTTGGAATCTGTGTCATGCTATGTGGCTCTGGGAATGGAGAACAGCTCATGGCCTCTTTATTTAGTATAGAGATTTTGCATTCAGCCTGAGTCCCAGCAGCCATATTCATGTCACCTCACACAGCTCTTCAAGCTTTCTTTGGCATCTGCCATAAATAAATCTTATCCCTTACTTGCACCAAGTTCAGCTGTCAAAAATGTAGCCTGAGCAAATAATGTAGAGTTCAGCTTCAAGTGGACAGAATAGCTATTACATGGCTCTCTCAAGCACTCTGGGAGCCATTCACCACCTAGATCATAATTTCTGCCATCTCTAAGATCTCTACAATCTCTAACAACCTCTAGCAAGAGAATCACTCCTACTTGCTTACAGGACATTTGGCAGAATAGGAAAATCGTTAGAGCACAAAGACTCCCTCCTGCATCCTCAGCTGGCCTGAGTGATGAGGTGATGAGCTGGCCATGGATGACAAGTGTATTTTATCCAAATCATACAGATTTGAATATATCCAATTTACAAACACCACCCCCCTCTCCCAAACCCAGCACCACATCTCCACCTTTGAGAATTGTACTGAAGAATTCCAGATGTGACTTTTTCTGCCATCAACTTGGCCACATTGTAAACCTAGTACTGCTGCTTGTCTTTTCATACTTTGTAAGAAAAAAGAACAAAAGAACAACAAAAATCTTAGAGAGAGATCTCAGGGAGACTAAGATGTGGCTCTGTGGACTATCCTTGCGTTTGGATTTCTTCAATTCTCTCTGAATTAGAGAAAAAAATTGTGCATCCTTCAGCTGATTTCTGAAAAACCTTAATGTTCATCATCACATTAATTTGATAGGCTTCAGCGAGAGCGAAATATATTTAGAGCTTCCCCTGCAAGTGATGGTGTCATAATACTAAAATATAGTTTATACTTTATGCAGCACCTTTTATGGAGAAGGACTTCCAAGTATTTAAAAACATAAAGAAACAGAAACAAATATGACTCTGCTTACCATTGAAATGCAACGTGAAGCTGAATGTAAGTATTCAGCAATGCAGAACAGAAGAGGAGTTTATGACAGAACATAAAGAAAAATTTTGCACCTACCAGAAACTGCAAGGGAAATTTAGCTAAGTGAAATGAAATTCCCTAACTCAGCATCTGGAAAAGACATCCTGCTTATGTACTTTTCTTCCTGGAAAAATGTCTTATTTCTGGCTCTTCGCACACAGCCTTTTAGACCGTGCTGACTCACCATGAGCAGTGGAACTTGAGAAGATAAAAGGGGTGAAATCAATGGGATTCAATAGAAATTACTCTGAATAACAGATGGGATTTACTAGAGAATTATTTAAATTCTGGAGAAATGAAGAGCTAACCCATTGACCCAAGCAGCATTTATAGCACACACTCCCTCTAGGGTGTCATAGAGTGATGTAAACTCCCTGTGGAAAGAGGTATCACTATGTCAGATTTTTCTAGAAGAGCAGAATCTAGAAACACATACATAACTGCCTCACACTCATTATGATGCCACTGTTAACACCTTCACAATCCTCTCCTCACCAGCAGTCCTTATCACTGCTCACAACACTGGCTCCACGTGGCACTGCTGGGAGCATCAGGAGTATGGCTGATGTGCGTGGAAGGGTCCTGCAAGCAGCCTGGGGGATGCTGCAGCACCATGGCAGCGTTTAAATGGCAGCTGGAATGGAGGGATTGCTGCACCCCAGAGGCTGCAATGCGATGAACAGGGAAGCCACTCTAAAATACTTGAAATATGTCTATAATAAGATAAACTGTAACCACTGTATAATCATTTATAAGAGCTAAGCAATTTTTTAAATAACAGCTATGAGTGTAATTCATAAATCTTTTATTTATGCATGTTTAGTAATTACACTATTTTAAATTAATATGATGTTTACTAAATTGCTAACATTTTGTCCTTTTAATTAGACACCTCTTTAACCAAAGCAAGGTTGAATCCAACACATCCAAATGAAGAACATAGCACTGTGCAACTTGCTTAAAAAAACTCAGAAGTTTATTAGAGAGCACTGGTATCTAAAGCTGTCAGACTGCTTTGCTTTTTCACCTTGTATGGATGCTGTGCCACTATTGTCAAGAAAAAGACAAGTATAAATGACATCAGAATAAAAGCAGAGAGAACAATGTTGAAAGAAGAAGAAATTTTAACAGACATCTCCAAGAGATTATTTTTCTGGCCTCAACTGCATGTACCAAAGTAATCCACCAACAGAAGTCATGTCAGACAGAGTATTTTGTTTTGCCATTTTGCAATTTAATACATTATTTATTGCTTGTTTAAAAGTGAGAGACCTACCTTCCATATCACCCGCTTTTTTGCATTCACACCTTCAATGCCACATTCATATACTTTTGTATGTTGTCTGTTTTAATAGACAATACCAGTT
>JAWWEW010000078.1:107296028-107311028 GCA_035583185.1 Anabacerthia variegaticeps
CCCCCCCCCCTTTTTTTTTCCAAACTTTGCCCCTTTCGCACAGGGAGATATTAACTCAGCATCAGACCATGGAAAGCCAAGATGGCATGTTGCTGGGGGAGATGGAACAGCAGTTATGGATGCTCATTGAAAGCCATGGATAAAAGAAAGATAGTAAATGTCAGGGTGGGATAGGACATCTCCCCAGCAAGCAGTGCAAGAGACATGACCATGGGGTTGGTGTTGCTGCTGAACAGACAGGACAGGCAAGCAGACTGCTGCAAGGGCTGGCACCCTCAGTGCTGCTGGGCGCAGTGCTTTCCTGGAGGGCACCAGTGGTGCAGCTCCTGTTGTACTCAGTGGCCCCTGTGGCATTTTTCCCATCCTGTGGGTTTTTGTGCAGTGATTGTAGTGAGAAGACGGAGTCCTGCAGATGAGGTGGGAGGTCTCCAAGACCTGATGAGTCAGGATATGCCCTGCACAACCTCTGGCTATGTGTGCATGTCTCCCTGTCTTAGGTCCCAGGGCACCCCAGTCATCTCATGGCTCACAGAGAGTAGCTGGCAGAGATGCTGGCAGACCCGCTTCCCTTTGGCAGACAGCCCATGGAAGGACATGAGCTCTACCATACCTTGTGCAATACATTGTGTTATTTTCCTCTTTCTGCTTTGTAAGTGCATAGAGGATCTTTGCCTGTGGTTCTGCTGAGCACAGAGGTAAAACTGAAATGCTGCAACCTCCAAGTAGCACCTGAGACTTACAGGAGCAAAGTCATATGTGACCAGAATGAGGGCATTTCCTGCTAAGGTGGTACAGAAACAAACTTGGTCTTTGGTATATTGCATGGGTGGATCAACTCGGCATGGTGGTATCTCCCTCCTGTCTGATGGTGGCCAAGTTCAGCTTGGCTTTAACTGCTGAAAAGTCCCAGAGTTCCTATGGGGTAGAGAAGGGTCACAGGGAAACAGCATTTTCTCCCTCTCACTTCATCTCTTTCCTGCAGTGGGTAATAAGGGGAGCAGATGATCACCATAGGATGATCTCCAGTCTAATTGTCAGGAAAGTGAAGAGCTCAGCCCAAGCTTTACTACAGCAAGCAGACTCAGTGTGTCCTGCTGCCGCTATCAGTGCTGCCCAAAGAGGACGGCTAGTGCTACTAATTCCTCAGCCTCAGTGATATCCTTACAACTATTCATAGCAAAGGGCTGTGGCATTGTTGCCTGGTGGGAACATCCTGGAGCTACAGGAGAGCAATGAGATGCTTTTGTGCCATAAGGGTGCTGTGCTCTGGGGTGCAGAGAGACAAATAGCATAGTGTATTTATGTGCTCTCTGAAGTACACACAGTGCAGTCACAGGCTCATACATCTCAATGCACCAACAGAGTTATGTCCTGAAACTCAGGGAAATGCACCTTGTCTTTTCCCTGGTGCCCTTGGCTGCTTGGGAGCTGACTCAGGGGACCAGGGCAGCTCCCCAGCAAAAGAGCCACTGCAGGTGCCCATCCTTAGCATGGAGAAAAGAGCACTGATCGCATGCTCTCCCCTCCCAAAAGCTTCACAAAGGGGGTTAGGAGAGCTTTGGCTCCTTGCTGTGTACTGTGGTGTTGTCCCTCCTGGTTGGCAAGGGTTTCACGTGCATTTGAAACCAGAGAAGTGAAAAGTAGCAGAATAACAAGTTCTCACAGCTGCTTGTGTGTGCTGGCAGGCAACTTCAATGCATTGAACCTCTGAGTTAGATCCCAAGCCCTGAATAAGTCAGCCTTTAGACTGACTGTTCTTTGACCTTTCCAGCAATTTTTCAGTCCATCAGTGTGCATTTTCTGAGGAGTCATTGAGTCCACTCTAAGGATAACCAGGGCTGTGCTCAGGTACATCCCTTTTATTAACCACGATTTTATTTTGCCTTGTGGACTTTAACTCATATATCCTCATGCTAGGAGCAAGGAATCTCCACCTGATCTAATCTTGTAACCATTGGCAGCATCTGCTAAAAAATTATGAATTGAACAAATTTCACCAGCAAATTTCTGATCAGATTTTAACAAAGTCCGATGAATAGACGGTTCGATTAGTGCAATTTTGTTGTAGAATTGTAGTCTTCACTCAAATCACAATAAAATGTTTTTTTTAATAACATGTCTAAGCAACTCCACTAAATAGTCTGATTATCTTTTAATCAAAATGTATTGGAATCAGCAGAATAACATGTATTTCAAAGTCAGAATAACACGTATTTCAAAGTCAGAATAACATGTATTTCAAAGTCAGATACTTTGAAGTGTTAATATGAAGTCATAACCTAATACTATTTGTGTCTTAGTTGGATCGGTCTTTAATAATTATTTATTTTGAAAAATTTTGACTGTAATCTGCAATTAGTATGAAGCAATATTGAGTATCTCTAGTGGATAATATTTACAAAAAAATATTTTAAGGGTACAAATATTTTGGGCATATACTGTCCTGGTAATAGTCAAGACAGTATCAGTACCATAATTATTCTGGTGTAACCATAAAGCAGTTACTGACTTTTAAAGGTAGTGAATGTCAACGATACTTCTCAGCACTTCTGGTTTGAAAGACTACCTATGACCTGAAATAACTGAATTCCAGGACTGACATTAGAGGATTTTTGTGGAACAACACAGTTACTACCGTATTCTGACTCTGCAAAACTGTAAGTATGTGCTCCGCTGTAAATCCACAAGTGTTATTGTCTTTAACAGGACCATTTGTGTGTCTAAAAATCAATCATGTATACACATGCAGAATTGGAATCACAATAACAGAAAACAGATGCAATGATTAATTACCCAATTGAAAGTTGTTCACGAATACCGTGTCTGACAACTCTATAAATCCATTGAAATCTGTGTTAACAATAAATGATCAAAGTCTAATACTAAGAGCATAGTCTAATTGGTAGAACAGGAAGCCCTCAATTCAACAGGTATTGATGAAGATGACATTTAGACGCTGGGAAAACCTTTCTGGAAACAAGAGCAGTGAAGTGTGGTCAGAAACTGTTCAGGGAAAGTATGGAGTTTTAAAGAAGAGGTCAGGACAATTTTCCAGGTTTTTTTGTTGTGGTTGGTTGGTTTTTTGTTTGTTTGTTTGTTTATTTTTGTTTGGTTTTTTGTTGTTGTTGGTTTGTTTGTTTGTGTTTGTTTTTGTTTTCTGGTTTCACTCATCTGTCTTGTGGCAGAGGAGCAGGCAAGGTGGTCTCTGGACCTGTGCTCCTACAGACTTGGCCTGTGCATGGAAGATGATTCGACCCTGACCTAGCAGAGTGGGAGCTGGATGTCATCAACACATGGATAGCACCAGAGCCTTCATTGTCCCCACAGAGCAGATGTACTGTGGAGTGAATTGGTATTGAACAAACTATGCAGGTCAGACACATGAGTAAGAGGAGCAGCTTCTTGTAACCACAATCTCAAGTGTGATAAGTGCAGTCACATTGCAGCAGTCATGTCTCTGCCTGTTAACTCCAGCTGGCAGTGTGGGAGGCAGATGAGTTGCCCAGCAGTGCTCAGAGGTTGATGGGCATCAGTCTCGTGCAAAAAAGGTGCAGCTCATTTGCACTTCAGTCTCATTTACTCACTTTTGTCATGTAGAGTCTTCATAGCTGGAATGGCCTTGACTTTTCTTTCTCTTTGGGTTTCATAAAAATATGAGTCCCAGTGGGAGGGTTCCTGTGACTATGCCTTTTCTACAAGTAGAGGGAGAATGAGAGAGTCTGTGCAGCCTTTTGTGGCTGTTGTGGTCTTTATTGTCCAGTACATACCCAGGGATTTTCCAGAGGTTTTACTAGAAAAAGTACTTCTATTCCGTGGGGCAGAGCCCCAACCTGCCTCCATCTAACACCTTGAAAGTATCTGAGCATTTAGGGAGGGCCTTCGACTACGCTAGAAGGTAAGAAATGCTTTGCTTATTTCTGTATATTATTTCTGAAGATCTGCATGGAGTAGCAAGGGTCTCATGCCATGCTTTTAATATGCTTATTTAAGGCGTTTTGCTGTATTGTTGGATTTCTGTTCCCAGGAAGCAGTGCAGAAGGTGCAAATTATTTTTTTTTTTTTTGTGTCTTCATCCCATGCAAAGCCATTATATAAGGCAGTCTGCAGAATGCCTATCAGATATGAACCTTGCTCAGGAAGCCTGCATGACAGTGAGAGGGGACAACGAAAGAGTAGCTGCCCAAGCAGGGACACACTGGAGCAGCTTCAGACAAACCTGAAAATGGCACAATTGGTCTGCTGTGTGTTTATGTTGCTTACTCTTGTCTTGTGCAATCTACTTTTACTGGCAGCTGTAGTCTGTTGCTTATAGTTTCAGCAACTGAAAGAAGTAACTTGATTAAGCTGCTTAAGGTTAGTTCTTTACACACTCTTTTTTTCTATAACCCCATACTTCACTCTCGTGAATCAGCATGACCCTGGTGCCACAGTGAAGGCAGTGGGAGTGCATGAGGGGTAAAACCCCACACTTTTTCTCAGCCAGCATAAAAGTCTTTTTGGAGGAGGGGAAAGAAGACTATTTTGACAGAGGAGTAACCAGCTCATGGGCCCAGGTTCTGGGGCTGTCAATGCTGCACTATCCTGAAATCTCCTGAAGTTCCTCTTCTTTCATTGCAGCCTCCTTTGCCTTTGGTCTCTTTCTTCTTCTTTCAGATATCTTCTAGAGATTCCTTGACTCCCTTCATCTCTCCTGGCCCAAAAAAATTGTTTTTCAATCTTTCACAGATCTCTATGCCAGACCCTTCATACAGTCTGCTTTTCTTCTAAGGATAATGAGCCACAAGTTCAAGGCTGAGGTGACAAGAACAGTGATCTTATTTTCCCCTTCAAAAGTCTTGCTGCTTGCTCTGTTTTTTATCTACACTGTTGCCATCAAGTTGGAACAATTTTGATCTTGCTCTTTTTAGATGTGCCAGTGCCATATCTAAACCTGTATCCATGCAATTTTCTCAAAATTTCTGCCTTCCTAACCAGCCTATGATGTCTTCCATGTCCTGCGCCCTGGTGAAATGTTGACCTCTCCCTGGCTCATGCAAGGAGCTCCCACAGAACCAGTTACTACATCTAAGCAAGGACTACCTCACTTTCTTAGTTCCTGTTCTTCAAACTTGGGAAGACTGCTATACATACATGAGCAGATTCACTTTTTGTTTTAATAAGAGTTAATTTTTGGTTTTGTTTTTTTTTTCTTTCTTTTTCTTCTCTCAGTTATCTATAAACATTGGCACCAATCCTACAGCTGCTATGCTGAGTGTTCTGCCTTGTCTCTATCTGAAAGTCCCCCTCTACGCACCCTCCAGCCATGTGCTGTTTCTTCCTGGCTTGCAGGCTATCTGGGTTGCAATTCACTTGTAGCTTTATGTTGGTACAGCACATAACACAGTGGTTTCAGGACATATATAGGCTGCAGGGCTGCCAGCACTGCAAAGAATTGGCAGCAATGTATGAAGAAAGTACCAGTGTATATTCTGCAATGTTATACCTTCAACACTACCATCAGGATCATCTTAAGTTTTAATAAGCTGTATAAGTGCTTTGTAAGAACTACTTTTAGCAAGAGCAAGAATTTTTTGTGCCCTATGTTAAAGATTAAAAAAAAAAAACAAGAAAAAACCCCACCAAAAAGTGGATGTTGAACAGCTACTATTACTACCTGCTTTTACATTGGTTTTGTTCTCTTACCAGAGATGTCCTCATGTCATGAAAGAACTGAACACATCACCACGCAAGTTTGTATGATGCTTCTGACTGTGCTATGTATGATATTCCCTCAGTAACAGTATCATCCTTTGCTAATAGGGTATTTTGGATATTACCGTCTGCACAGAGATTTCATGGTCAAATTACCACAGGAGACAGAAATGTGTGCAAGTGGGAAAGCAATCTCCAAAGTTTTTGCATCTTAAGTTTATGGAACGTCTTCAAATCATTAATAATATTGTAAGGAATGAAATGCATAGCATTTTTCTCTCTCTAGTCGGAGATGTGCCAGATTGCTGTTTATCTGTGATCTTCCCAGCAATCTATGAAAATTGAAGCCTGGATTGATGCATATTTAGGTCTTGGAATCAGAAATTTCAGTTTAATGCCACTTTCTCATCAAGTGTAGAGTATGGTGTACATCTCCAGATGGCCTATACAAATGCTCTGCCGTACTTCACTCACTTTTTGAATGTCAAGCATCTCTGGGATTCAGCACATCACCAATTAGCATCTTATATCCATTTGACAGAAATGATTCCTCATTATTTCATACTTTTCTTCTTTAATAATATTTGCACACTGAACTTCCCTTCTGAAAAGAGAACAGAATATAACTGTAAGGTCAGGGACTGTTTGTAAAACATTTTTCTTCTATGCTGTCCTTGTTTAAGCTAGTGGCCATCTCTGTGTTAAAGTTCTCTTAGTGAAGGACAGTCATATTTTGGTCTTACACATCACTGAGCAAACACTCCACACTTTTTTATTTTATTATTAACATAGGACATGGCCCAGTACCGCACATCCAGACCCTCTCACCCAAGAAGCAAAGGAAGTGCAGGATACAAGAAACTGACCTTCCACTTAAAACTGCCCCTAATGCCCTACTGCCACCGATTGCTCCTCTGAATTCCACATTTACCCACAGTCCCTGAAACAGTTAGAGCTGCCATTGCTAACCAGACTGTTCCAAAAAGTGCCTTTGTAGTTTGAAGAACATGTGGCATGCATTTACCAGCCTGCTTTGCCCACAGAATGCATGTTGCTTCCACACGGCCCTGAAAGTGTGCTCTTGCACCCCTCCTCATGATGCCTGATAAAAGAACCACGAATACAGACACACCTAAGCAAATCTGATTCTTAATACAGCAATGCCAGAGCCTTTCAGCTACACGTATTTAAACCACAGCTGCATGTGACAGAAACTAGTTTTGTTTAGAAACCCAAGTGGCTCACAACATCACCCAAATCCAGGAAAAAGTTTTTTTGGGAAAAATCCATGAGAAGGATTTGCTACAGAGCTGGCAGGGCTGTGACAATACAGTCCAAATCCTTGTTATGTGGGCAAGCTACGTTTAGGCTCAAAACTAGATCCACATGCACAGATGCATAGGAGTAATTAATAAGACATGCTCTTCTACAGATTGCTCTCCTTAGTCCTTTCACAGACACGCATGTATGAATGTCCAGGCTCTGTAGAGGTGTAAAGGAGGAAGCCAAAGAGCTGCAAGGTTGAGAAGGAGGAACACTTCCTGCAGACAAAGAGTGCCTGCAAGTCCCCAGGACTGCTCAGGGTTAAGCCCTGTTCTGCATTAGTCTGGTGAGAGTATGGCAAGACCTCTGAATGCAGATATGGGTGGGAGAGGGAATGAGGCCTTTTGCGTGTATTTCCAAGATGTACATGTTTGCATGATAGCAATAAAAGCAAAGGTCGCTTTTCGGAAATATAAATGCACAGGTGCCTTTCCTCTGTACCGCTTCTGTACAGTCTGTGTCTGGTGATGAGGATGGCTGAGCTTGTATGTCCTCTGCTCACAACACACAAAGCAGGTCAGACAAGCCAGCAGCTGCAAGGGGGAACTGCAGCATGTTCAGAAGAGTGGGGGATGCCTGAGACCCTTCGGCACCTCCCACCACCAATGTATGCAAAACTGAGGGGAAACCTCCAGTGGCCCTGAGCTCAAGCCCAAACACAAGCCTAGGATGATGCTGTTTGTGATATCTTAGAATCAGCTCCCCAGATCAAGTTGCTCCTATCCAACAAGTAAGGGGTCATGGCACCATTTGCTCTTTTTGCAAAACCTTGGGGTATGATCTTATTCAAGAGAGATATGTATATACCATTTTACTGCTGAGTTCCTCTCTCTCTCACCTTTTCTCTGTGCGGCTCAGGTAATTAACCTGTGAGTGCTGGTGGCATCTCGACATCCTCTGCTTTCTGTGCCTGTGTACGTGGGTGCGTGCAGCTCACCCCAGGCCTGTGCAGCTGGTGGCACGGCCATCAGCTACAGTGGTATAAAACAGCAGAAGCCCAGTGATGCTCCTGCTGAGATGCTCCCTCCTCACAGCTGTTCAAACAGCAAATGTACCCATACACAGTGCCAGGGACATGGAGCAAAAGCTGCTGGATGGAGGTGCAAATTGAATGGGGACACTGGAGGTGATACGGTGAGGCAACCGAGCTAGGACTTCACCAGCTTTTCCATGTATTTTTGTTTTATTTTGAAACAAACATGTTATGGGTAGGCATAGAAACTAAAATGTTTATATGTATCCCTGTGTTCAGCTTCTCAGGTGAAAATGTAAAATGCATGCAAGCAGTTTTTTAAAATGCACATTATGTTTCTGATAGACCAGAACTGCTGGAGCAGATCAGATCTCTCAGTTAAATATGCATTCATACATTTTAAAAAAAATGTATAATATTGACTATTTCAGATGTAATGGCTCCTGTAGAGTCATTACAGTGCACAGCGCAGGCTCTTTATTTGGTATTGTATCAATTTGTAGGGTGGACTGTCATGGTGTTAATACAGATGTATGTTAATAACGGTATGGAAGCAGAGAAAATGCTGCATGGCACTAGCCAGGTTTTAATTCCAGCATTTCAGCCTTTTAAAAATGTATTCAAGATTAAATTCTCCCTTGCCCTTTGCCCAGTGAGCAAGGTCTGAAGGATGGTCCTGTTGTGTTACATGTGGGTCACCAGCTCTCTTCCGGGGAGAGGTACACACTGGACATACAGCGGGGAGCTGCAATGCAGGGTGGAAGAGAGGGAATTTGGCCTGAAAAGATCGGATGGTTTGTGTCTTCACTGGCAAATGAAACTGCTTTAAGGCTGCAACACAGGATGTGTGAAAAGATTAGAAAAAGGCTTGATTTGTGTTTGCTTTGACATGAGGTAAAAATGTCCAACGTAATTGCAGTCAAAATATGAAAGAAAAATTGTATTTATTAAGCTTGGATACAATATTGCATGTTGGACATGTGAACAGTTTTTGTAAGCAATTTAAAAACACTTAAAAAACCTGGTTATCTATAGAAAAACAAAGAGAGGTAGAGAGAAATAAACAGCATCTCCACAATAATTCTCTAACTTCATACGGATGTAACTCACCAGCTCACAGAAGAAGCCCTCCATGTAAAGGAAACCAGAGAAACTATAATGATTTTCAGATACAGTTGACAAGAGACCATTTAGTAAACTTTTATTTTTTTTAACTAACAGTATGCAGGGATGTTGTATTCTAGCCTGCTACTAATAATCTCATCAGAATGCAAAAGCAGTGACTGTGTTATAAAATCAATGATCTGTTATATTCTGCAAGAATTTACAAAAGCCTAATGTCATTTACTACACCATGAGAACCATACTTGGATTAAAAAAACAAAAAAAAACCCAACAAAAAACAGAATTAAAAAACCCAAATGATTACAGCTGATGAAAAAGCAAACTGTTTGCTAATGCCAAGTTTTAAAGGTATGATTCATCTTAGGGTTAAAAAAGCATATATTCTGAGTCCAGGAAAGGGAAAGGCATTTATGCTTGGGAAAGTGTCAGACAACAAGTTCATCTGAACCATGTTCACATCACAGCTTTGCTGTGGGTGGTCAGTTCCCTTCACCCTGCAGTGGCAACTGGCTTTGTGCCCTAGGCTCAGGCTCTGGGGAGCTGTGCCCAAGAAGTTTGGGTTTGTTTTTTTTTCCTCTAGCCCTTCTGACAGAAGAATGAGTTCCCCATGCCTGGAAATACGCTTTCAAATGATTGCAAAGGAGTGACTATTTTTTCTTTCTTCTTTCTTCTTTTTTCTTTTTTCTTTTTTTTTTTTTTTTAACAGAATAAACGAAGCAAAACCTAGACAGAACCAAGACCTTGTCATGCACTGAACACATCATCATCATCATAATGGTTATTCCTTTTCACCAGCAATAAGATGTGTTTTGCAAACATAAACTAATTAAGCTCCACAACCTTGGAAATGAGTCTGTAATTTCCTATAAAAGGGGAAGCTTAAGTGAAGGCCAGATTGTGACACACTTACTAAGTACAAGCGCTCCACAAGCAGCTCCATTGACTTCCTCGAGACCCTTTTTGGTGTAATGTGTAGTTCAATGAGAGGTATCACAGCCTGGTGTTAAATGACTTGCCTGGAGGCGCACAGCGAGTCAGAGCGGGGCCGGCACCAGGCTCTGGGACCCAATTCCATCACTCCCAGGGATGTAAATTGTACCAAAGCTGACTGGAGCTGTGTGCATACACCCGATGGGACCAAAAGACCCCCAATAACTCCTACCTGTGAGCCTTGCTCTCAATCCCTCTGTCCAGGCTGGGGAAGAAATGAAACCGCAAAGAGCTTCTTGGAAACAGCCTGTGATAAGTTGTGCCACTTTGGAAAAATTGGAGGTGCCTCTCACCTTAGTGACTATTTGTGTTTAAGATTGAAATTGATAATGCCATAAAAATCAAGACCTTATTTTGACAAATGGGAAAGCAAAAGATATTTGCCTAAAGAAAAAATAAAAAAGGATTAGAGATGAGAGGAGCTCAGTGGGGCTGAGCCTCTGGGGCTCTGGGCTGGCACCTGGCAGGTAATGGGGTGACCCTCCTGCACGACCCCAAAGGCAGTCAGGTTCCAGGGGGGGAAACCAGCTCCACTTAGGCACAGGCTGCAGGTGCTCCAACAGTGCAAGGTTGGGATAAAAAGTGTCTGCATAGGAGAGATTGCACTCCCCACAATGAAGAGCTGAGTTCTGCCACATCCTACAATTACAGGACATTAAAATAGGAAGTGGATGAATGGCACGTTGGTACTTGAATGAAGGTTTGAATCACATACTTTGAAAATAGGGAAGAAGGCTCACGTTGCACAGTAAGGACTTAATATCACACTAAGGAATTGCTCCTTGAGAGTAGTAAACACTGACTGCCACAGGTCTACTCTTAGAAATAGCTCCTGAGCAAGACATTGGTGGCTGCAGTATTGCAGTCACACAGGTAGGTCAAGCAAAGGAAACCAGTCCTGGCATTTCTGACCTTCTGTGTTAGGCTCTTCAGGAAAGTCCTATGACATGTCCCAAGTATAATTTTCCAGGTAACAATACGCAGAGGCTGATATTGCAGGTGATGTATCTCTGGAGAGCAGTCAACCTATAGTATAAATATAGAATAAAGCTTTTACGCTTCCAGACTTGCACATTCCGGATGTGGCCAGGTGCTGTACACTGCTGCCAGCAGAGGCAGCTCATCCTTTGAGGCCCTTGTTGATTTTACTTAATTTCAGAAGGACTCTGAAGACCAAGTGAAAAGAGAAATATTCATTTGCTATTCTAAGCTTTCAATGCAACTGGTTCTTCAGTGTCATGTGTAAGGAGATGCATTTAATAGTCGTTAGGTTCTCTTTGATGTCACTAAACAGAGAATAGATTCAGACTTCATGCAAGTGGACTAACTAAAACAAGGGAAAATACTTTTGCATTTAAATTAAGCAGGTGGGGAAATCTACATGTATTATTCAAGAAAGTCTTAGCTCAGAATAGAGTTTTGAGTCTGCTTTAATGGGTTATTTTTAACTAAAAAAGAAATAAAATGTGGGGTTTTCTTTTACAGGGCAGTGTGCAAGTTTGGGTTGCATTTCTTTCCACGTTGGAGGCCCATATGACAATAAGTGAAGAGATCAGAGCACCGGCAGCTCCGGAAGGCTGCGTTTTCCCCAAGCCTTCTGAGACATGCTTGTCCTAATGTCCCTTTTCTCCCTCCTCCACTCTTGCTATTTTCATTTGCTGACAAGCCCAACATTAAATATTTTCTGGAGTTTTCATATCGATAGTACGTTATATTGCCATTACTGAACAGTTTGGGGCTTTGTGGTTAGCTACCATGACAATAGATGCACAGCCTGGAACCAGTTTTAGTTAATTAGAGTCAATCAATCCAAACTTTGCTAACTTACTCATGTGAAACAATAGTATAATGAACCAAAGTCTGCAAGATGATTGGGAAACACAAATTATTGCACCCTGATAAATTAAATGTGACTATTGCAAAATCTTCCTTCTAAATGAATACTCAGAGAGCGAATGTATGGGTGAATAAGCATAATTTAAAATACAGAAAAAAAATTAAAGAAGCTGTTATAACCCCACTTCAATGTTTTCATTTTTCTTTAAAAGAAATAGAAAACCAGATTGCCGTATATACAAGATCAAATGGGTATAACATTTTTAAGATTAAAATTTTTACACCAAGTAGTCCTATAAAATTGACCCCTCACAATTTGCAAGCTAAATGTCACAACACATGTGGTGTCTAAAAGGTGGAATCATTCTGTTTCGGTGTGTCCTTTACAACTGCTTCTTTTTCAAAGCTATTTGCTAAACATTTGTCTAACCTTGAGAAAAGAAAGCCCTGAACATTTTCAGCCTCAGACAGACTTTCCTCATAGACAGAAAGACTTTTTGCCCCCCTTTTATGGTGATAAATATTTCCCCAATGCTTGGAGTTCAACTTATGTGCCAAAGGAGAACTCACCTTCCCCATCTGTTTTCTCTTAATTTTCTAAAAGTGGTATTTTAAGAGTAAAAGGATCTAGCTGATAAAAACAGTACCAGGATGGCATTTAAAATTTGCATTAAAATTGCACTTTGGGTAGTGAGCTGGCCTGTAATAAGCTATTCCAATGTTTATGGCATTCACAGGATCTTAATTTTGTCTAGTATGCTTCTTACATTTTTTTGATTCACAATATGTCCTTCACATGTCCTGCAATCTACACAAGGATACCTATTGCAAAGGACCAAGCCTTGTCCTAAAGAGATCAGTGTAGAGAAGTGCAGTAGATGAAATAGGGTGCACACATGGACAAGCTGAGCCACAAAAGACTCTCAGAATTAAGGCACATGGGATTTAAGGAGTGGGTTTACATGAAAGGGAGGCGAACTTTTGTGATGGTTTCACAAACCAGCATGAGATTTGAAAGCTGGATGTATCAATAAATGTGTTTTCCGTAAATATTTTGAATTATTTGTTTGATCAAATAGCTCTTTCCAGAAGCAGCAAACTATTTCTGAACATTGATATAATGACATAGACTTGGGGGGAAGCGATTTTTGTGCAGGAGAGGGCAGAATTTCATCTATTTTAAATAAAAATTTAAGAAGCTTTTGAAGCTTATGGGGCGGGAAAGTTTGTGCTCAAGACTGCAGTTCTTTCCCATATGTCTCCAAAATAATCAGTCCTGAGGCTCATGAGCAATTACATTGCTGAATTACAGGCATGGTAGTTAAGAAAAGGTGGGAGCTTTTCTGTTCTCTTACAGGAGTAATCACATTTTTCCTGCCATGTCTATTCGTATATTATTTTCCATGAATTATGCTGAAGTTGTACATTGTTTCAGTTATAAAAGGGCATATTAGGAGGTGTTACAAAGGAATAAGGCTGATGGATATTTCCTCTCCTACCTATTCCAATGTTACTTGGATTCTGCTTCCATTCAGAGGCTAATCTGAATTCGATTTTGAAAGAAGATAAAAATCTGGGTGTTGTGCACACATTGCTCATTTCCAGGCTGCACTTTTACCAGCAGGTCTGGATAGGTTTAGGGGAAAAACAAATAAACAAACAAAAAACCAAAGACAAAGAAACAACAACAACAAAAAAGTCTGAATCATTTAAGACTCTGCAAATTGGACATTTGGCTAAAAAAAATCTGAGATATCATTTTTACATATCACAGCTGGATTCCTAAAGCTAAGGCTGTGAGCTGTTAACAACGAATTCAAAACCATCTGACAGACATTTCTAAAGCAGTTCAGAACATCTAAAATGCTAACTTTCTCTGAAATTCAGTGAAAGGGTCAAGAAAACTAGTAAAATAAAAATGTGAATGGTAATAGGGAAAATTTATTAGCACCTGAAATAATCTCCAGTATAGATTTTTCAAAACTTTTCCTATTAGAACTTTTCTACAGTGATTCCATTCCCCTTCTTTCTTTTCTTCGGTGATCTGAATTTTCCTTCCCACATTTGATTGCAAACACACCTAAAAGATAGCTATATTTCAAATAAAGGAGGTGGAGAAAGTCCTCACCTAATATGCTGAGTAAATGCATAGGTTTGGTTACAAGCAAGCAGTATTTTTCATGTCTCTTCTACCATGACTGTGTATTAGTGAGGCATGTGAATTTTACAAAGCAAACTTCTGCTGTTACAGGTATTGGTAGAGAATTTTACAAAAGAAACAGAGGAATAAAGTATATGGAAGCCATGGCAAATGAAATACAGTGTTATTTAGTAAATCTGGGACGATGGATCTCAGACATTGAATCAGTTTTTTGTTATAGCCTAAAATAAGGTACTTTAGTTCACGGAAGTCAAGCTTTGATCTAATATGCAACATGAGTCCAGACAATGCTGTTTCGTACATACATTTGGGGAACTTGCTTCTTTAAATATCTCTTGGATGGGAACTCATCTGAATCCAGTTACCTTCACTGATGTGCCTTTGACTGAATAAGCCTCAACATGACCTTGCAAATTTAATTCTTCAGTAGAATAATGATGAGAAATTAAACCATCCATTTTGCTCTAACTTTTCTGTACTCTTCACCCTAAAATTACTGCTTGGCATTCGGATCCTGTTTCCCTCCCTCCACAACCCTTTTTGTTTTGTTTTAAAACACAGAAATCATGATACAGAGAGAGAATTATTGCAGTTTTCCCAGACGGGGACAACCACAAGTGCCTATCAATATCCAACACCGCTGTGCTCTTTATATAGGCCTTTTCCTTACCCATCATTGACCTGACCATGTCCTTTTGCGGTTACTTAATAACTGTGAAGTCTTTGCTGATAGCATGCTGTTCACAAAATAGGTTTCTCAACCTTAAATATACAATAAAAATACCCTTTGTTTACTTTACACTAGTCATACCAGTGAACACAATTTATATTTTTTGTATCTAAATTTCTATGCAGATGCAAAGTTTAGTTAGCCTCTAGCAATGTACACCAGGAATGGGAC
>JAWWEW010000078.1:107316028-107383528 GCA_035583185.1 Anabacerthia variegaticeps
TTTATTATTTTTTTTGGTGTTGTTTTGTGTTGCTTACACACTTGCATTTTAATGCTCAAAAACTAAACCAAACTGTCTGTCCCTTTGATGACTGAACTTATTTAGACAAGTCCTGCCTTCTTAAAGATACCAAAAAATTTTCCCAGAACTGGAAAACAGTTTGGAAGAGTTTGGCTTATGAGCCAGCCACAAAGGTGAGTTCATGAGATGTGACTTATGTTCTACCTCTTTTTCTTTACTATCACAAGAGCTCAATATCAAGTTCTGAGCTTAACTTTATGATTTAGAGAACTGGACTTGATTATCTAGACACTTTCTATAGAGACAGTCTCAGATACACAAATATAAATTCTGTTGCTTGAGCAGGGAGGTTTTTCGAGTCAGTCAATATAAAATGCTAAATATGTGTATGCATTTGTCCTATTCTTCTCTAGAACTTGGCTGAATGAAGAAGGACCATGCACTAGGTACTGAACAGATTATAAAACACAGCTGGTGTCCTCTTCTGAGGCTCAACACCTGCCTGAGTAGGCCATATCTACCACTCTTCTTGAGATAATTTCTCTTGAGTAGTAATTGCCTTCTTTCTATACAAGGCATGCTATGCACTAGAAAGTTGCTCGGTAGGGGCTTCTTCACTCCTTCCTTCATCATATCTTCTTTTCCCTCAGAATAATCCTTGCACTGTTTCCTCACACTCATTTTCCAAAGTTGCAGTTGGTACTTAGCAAGAATTAAAATTCAAAGGGAGAAAACCACATGTATCACCCACACAGTAAGACTTGTGTACATACTCCACAGTTTTCTTTTGTTTCCTTTCCTGTGACAATATAAAGTCTAAAAAAAGGTGTTTAGTAAACATCAGCAAAATTATCCCTGCTAAACAAACCAGGGCCAGAGAGTCTTTCCTGATTCTGAGATCAACTAGCATATGAAGATGAGCTTTTCTGGGCCCCTTCTTCATCCTCTAATGCAGAATTACTGTTCTTTGTGTGTGTTTCTCATGCAATGATGTCTAAATATAAATTGAAAGTAAATATACTAGGCCACTATCCCTGAGAAGGACACTAGTCCTGTAACCAAAGGCAGAACTCATGAGATTTGGGGTGAAATACCTAAATGGATGAAACTCTTAAGAAAGGTGACAGAAAAGGAAGAGAAAGTGGCAATATTATTTTATTGACTTACTGATTTGATTTTCCAAGATTTTGTTTGCTTTACTCTCAGTAAAGGAGGTGGAGTTGGAATCAGTGCCACTTTTTTTGGTGTTCTTGTTTCTAAAGATGCTTTGGAATTGAATGTAGTTTGACAATTCAGTTTGTTGTTGTTTTTAAATAACTAAATCAACCACCAGTACAATCTCGTCTGGAGTATCAATACCTTTTACATGGATCTGTTGTACTGTCCTTTAGTAATAAAGCAAAGGTAATATTAACATATGTTGTAAATTTAGCTGAATATCATTTTAATAACTAAAGTTTACAAGTGGGAAAACTAATCATCAAATGATAGTTTATTAATGACACTGACTTGATTTCAAAATAGTTTTAATAAAACATTTAAGATTACATTCTCTGAAAGGACAATTTTATGTGCTGGCTAATTGGAAAAATGATACTGATAACTCTGTCTAGGGCTAAGGTTTAGAATGCATCTGGATTCTCATTAACGGAAAACTGAGAGATGTGGATGTGTTCTGTCACTCCAGAAATAAAAAAAAACAAACCACACAAATGAAAAATCCTACAAAAACAACCTGTACCTTTTATATCTGATCTCATTTCCATGAATGATTTTAATAAATGGATTGCAGTCATGTTAAATGAATTCTCAAATTAAGCCATAGACATCAGTGGGATTCATTTGATTCTCAGCATAATTATTACTTGATTTTATTCTGGTTGCCATTTCAATCAAGTGTTTATGAAGCACTGAGTCTTGGAGAAATTTCCAATTCTTTTCCTAAAAAGGTACAAAGTAAATGAAGTTTATGACAGTCTTATGCTTTATGAGCATTTCAATGAAAAAAAAATTGAATTTAGAAACTGAAAAACATTTATTTTAAATGTACAATGACATAAAACATTGTCACTTATCTTCAATTTGCTCCATTAGTTTGACAGTACCATATACTAGTACTCTCAAATAATTAGAAATAGAGACTAAAAATACAGGGCAATCTTAGTGCTTGATTTTCACACAGACATAAATTAGGCGTAATTTCAATGAAATGAATGAATTTAAAACACACTAAACTGTGAAAACCAGGCCCTGAGTCTTTAATAGTCCTTACTGACTTTTCATTTGTCAGCTGTTCTACCTCACATCTTGCAGGAACAAGGTACAACATATGTATATGTCTGAGCCAGACTGCAAAACTTGCAAAAGAGGTGAGTAACTTGATTCTCTTACTGATGAAGCTAATTTTATAACATTACTCCTTTTTGGAGACCTAGAGAGACTTAACTGCTGGAGGGAAAAAGAAAGGTTAAAAAAAAAAAGAGAACAAGGAATGAACTTTGGCCATGCAAATTCCTTTCTTGAAACATCATGCCCGTAGTCAAACAATAACTGCCCAAAGAGCACTTGAATCTTAATTTCCCATGAGAATTATCCTCAAAAATTTTAGTTTAGATGTGCAAAATACTATTGTTTCATGGGCATTGTAACTTGGAAGTATTGTAAAATGAAGTCCTGGAGAATCAGCTACTTTTTAGATGTGTTACATATGCAGTTATGATTCCCATTTTGTGCAAACCTGTTCTCTCATATGGTACACTTTAAAGTTACTTAGAAAAGAGTTCCTCAAAAGTAAATAATTTAATGTGCTGCCTGAGGGAAAAAAGGAATAACTGCTGCAAACCACCTTTTGATGCAGATGCAGAATACCTGAAATATGGGAAGATGCAGTAAATCAACAAGATAATCAGAAAAGTATGCAAAACCCCATAGGAATACTCATAAAGTTATAAATAAAATTCGAATGTCAAATTGGAAAACACATACATTCTCTTAGAAGCCAGCAAGCATAACACCATAACATAGAAACTGCAACATAGACTCAAGCCAGTGGTCTATCTAACCCACTCAGCAATGGTCATGGTGAGAGGCTGTGGAGAGAAGAGGATAAGAGCAGAATAAACATGCAATATTTCTTCCTAACATTTTCCTATCCCAGAACACACAGATGACAAGCTACTGAAGTGATTTTTTTACCAGAATTCCCCATGGTCAGTAAGTATTTCTAAATTTCAGAAGACCTCCCTGTAACCAAGGGTCATGCTTCTGAGTTTCCACAGTGTCAGATACTTCTCTATTGTCCCTGTAGCACACATGGAGACTTAAGAAAGGAAAGATTTGCATTAACCTAGAAACAAATTCATACACTGCCTCTGAAAATAGATGTTAAATTATTTCGGTAGGACTGGGCAGCCTTAAAGACAACTTGTGCTACTCAAGGGTAAGGGGTGTGGCAAGAGGGAAAAGTCATGGAGTGGCTCATTCAGATTTCTCTCCATCATGTTCCCAAGGACGTTACTGTCCAAGATGGCAGCTGCCTCCATCATACACAGGGATCCATACACCCCTTGCAGGCTTCTCTCAAAAGAAGCTGGTTCTGCTTCAAAACAATTTGTAATTCTGCCACTAATTTGCTCCAGTAAAAGTTTATTTTAATTTTGAAAATTAAAAATCTTCAGTATTTCCTAAAGGTGCAAGTTTGCTGAAAAGGTTTCTTAAATTATTCCAAAGTAAATGGCAGCCCACACAGGCCACATTTCTATGTGTTTATCTTACTAAGGCAGAAATCACTCTGGTGAAGCTAAAGCACACAACTTCTCACCCTGAGTGGTTATCGGGCAGCATTGTATCTGTCAGGGTGACACTGATGCTGTCAGGCTATTACAGATTGAGCTCCAGAATTATATGCTGTCTGAGGGACTATAAAGCAATGAAAAATTCTGATAGTTTATATAGAGAAAAATCTCAGGTCTTTGATGATCAATAGGAGAAAGATGACAAATGGCTTTTTATTCCTGAGACATACGGAACTGAGAAAATTAGAGAAAACAAAGAAAAACTATAAATTCTTTCAGAAGGCTACATCATCACATTTTAGACTGCTAATCACAAATGCTAAGCTGACCTATCTAGTCAAATTGTTTCCTTCCTTGTGTGCTCTAAATTTTCCCCATCTCTCAGACTCTATCTGTTAAGAAGAAAGAAGTAGGGATTAAAAAGAATGAGAAATAGGTAAAAAAGAAAGGTAACAATATAACACCAGCAGTAGTTAGACTTATCACCTGTATATGTCAAAGGTGTCACTACAAAACATGGAGAATTATTATTGCAGTGAGTTAAATAAGATACTGAGATCTATGAAATACCAGAATACAAGTTTTTGCTGCATGTTATATATACATATTTTTTGAACTGGGTGACAGCTAAAAATTAGTATCTTACTGAAACTGAGAACATAATGCTCAACACCCTCCAGATAGTTATCAAAGATACAATAAATTATACTAAGGGGAAGGGCTTGTGTACTCAAAAGCTTGTCCTTTTTTTCCCAGTCTAATAAAATATAGTGCTTTGCCTTATAAAATCTGCCTTGCTTATGTTCTCAGGCAATCAAGACTATAAAAAACCCAAAAAACCAAAAATATCACCATAACACTAAAGTTTTAAAACAAAAATGTAATTTTAGCCCTCAGAATAAAGTTTTCAGTAATTGTCATGTAGTGAGAGCATGTGTATTGTCTTCAACCTGAGAAAAATAGTCCCCTGACTAAGAAAGAAGACAGCCCAATTTCATAATTGACTTCAGTGGAATCAGTTTTAAGCATGTTTTTTGTTTTGCAAGACTTAGTCCCTAAAGGTTAATTGAAGTGAAGCATAGCATTAAGAGTTTCCTTGTTTGGTGTACACTTTCATGATTTTATTTTAGAAATTGTAATCAAACTAAAACTCATAGCTTTGAAAAGTCTGCACCAAATGAAAAAAGGGTATTTTCTGGAGTTGTTACAGATAATTAAAATGCTCCAGTAAAATTCCATGATAGCTGTGACAGGCTGGCCTGCTAAACCAACGCAGTGAAATCACTGTGACCCATCACAGATTGGAAGGAGAGTCAAGTGTAAGAAAGAAACTGCTTTTCCTGTGTCTTCAACTCAGCTTGCTGTCCCAGTACCAGTAGGTGTGGCAAAACTGATGCTGAGTCAAGTGATGATCCAGACTGTGTACCCTTGTAGCAATGCTGGATATTATAGGAATGAGAAATACTGCACTGTTAGAAGAGAAATGCTTCTGGTTTCATTTTCTTCAAAATTATTCTTGACAACTGAGTATTTGTCTAAGGAGTAATTCTTTCCAACCCACTCTCAACTCACAAAAAAAAAAGAAGAGAAAAAAATTACAAAAAAATTTATTTCTTTGTGCGAATCTCCTCAGTCCCTTGAATCAGCTAATAGTAGTGTTTTCATTTGTCACAAAGCCAAATTTCTCTTCTGCTACTGCATGCATGCTCAGTTACCACAGGGCTTGGGCTCAGAAGAATATCCCACTCATTTTGGAAAAAAAGCTTCTTAAGAGAACACTTGCAAGTGAAGACCTAAATTTGATCCCTCACTCCTCAGTCTGGAGTACCATAAAGAAGGTACTTAAAACAGCCTGTGAGCACTGAGACTGTAACAGAATTTGCTCAGAACATCACTTGAAGGAGTGGTGGTTCTTGTCTCTCCAATACAAAAGTTTGAGAAAGAGATAAAGATGGGAATACTTATAGTGAAAACATATATATATTCAATTTAGGTAGACAGGAAAGAGAAGCAGAATGGGACAGCAATGCGGTGCCTTACACCAAACTGGTATTGTAACATTTTTATTTGCTTTCTGCTTCTGTCCTTAATTGGTTCCTTCTGTAGTGCCGGCAGCAGCCCTCCAGAGAACACAGTCAGATGACAGTCATGTTATGTCAATCCTGTGACAGATATTTACTGATTTATCCTTAGGAAGGATTTGGTTTCCAGATCTATCTTCTCAGGCATAAGCAAAAGATAATATAAGAGGGTTTTATTTCATTAATAACTTTGCCCTCTTATGCTACAGTTAGCTATTTATTTTTAAGAAAGGAATGTTTGTGTCCAAGTTGCATTATGTTAGCAAAAAATATAAAAAATAATAAAAAGGACCGAAGTTTTGAAAATGAACCCAGTAACCCCAGTGTCCTGGTAAGAAAGAACATATGACAAGGAAAAAGGCTGGAAAAGCAACAAGCTGAGGCATCACATCTGAATCCTGAATGTTTTTAAAGAATATATTTGGAGAAGATAGTGACTGCATTTAAAGAAGGTGCTCATAATAAAACAATGTAAAACATTTAGTTCCTCAAATGCAACTCTGGAAGATTGTAGTGACTGTTGCAAGAAGTTTCTTGCAAGGACTTTTCTGTGGGAAATGCTTGATTGAGTCAATCAAAAGATGGGATAAGTATTACACATTTGATAATTTTGCACATGACAGACAGTATTCCATTCCGGTAGGTCATTTGATTCTCTGCAGGTGGCTCTGTTGGCTTCTGGAATATTATAGTGTGAATTACATGTTACACAAATGAAAGGCTGTTATAATTCTGGATAACATTGTATTTGAATCTACAAACATCTTTAGGCCTAATACAAAGATTCCTTTGAATTATTTATCCAGCTAAGTGTCTGTGGTCCCAAACTCCTAATTTAAAAATGTTGATAAATGAAGTATCTCTTTAGCTAATAAATGAAGTATCTCTTTAGTTATCCTTTGTCAGCAACATTCATTTTAATGGAAAGTGAGTTTACAGGGTTACATGATTGAACTACTGAGCCAAGTCAGTGTTGGCAAATGATGGGCTAAATTATTGATGTTACACACTAATGAATTCTGATGAGAAATAAAATACAGACATTACATTTCAAGTGGTTCATAATTATTTTTGTACTTTAAAAGCAATTTTATTCTTTTTCCAAATCATACTGGTTCTATAAAACAAAAACATAGTTAGTGATTATAAGCAAAATTATTGAGTTTGAGGCAAAAATGCTCCTGTAAGTTTTCTTATGCAAGTGTAATGCTATTCACACTAGGATTCCGATTTCTTCTTATACTTCTGGGAGAGGATAATTAAATTAAATGTCTAAAATTTTAAACTGCTGTCTTTAAACAAAATAATCAACTTTGCAACCATAGTTAAGAGTTCAGTAGATGAGTTTATAACCTATGATATATCAACATGTTTACTAGAGACGTTCTGAGCTACCATAATTAATTCAGGTGACGACAAATACAGAAGAGCTGCCAAAAAGGAGCTTTCAACATGTAAACAGTTTATCATTAAACCTGTGTTTTGATATATGTCTAAAATGGGTAGAAGGAGGTTACTAAACTTCAAATAGCCCAAAGTGATGTTGCAAGGTTGAACCATTAATTTAAAATGTCATTTCTCTGAGCTTTTACTCACTGTACTGGAGAAAGAAATTTATTTCCTTAGTTTTTACTTATAAAGCCAGAGCTAAGCATTTGCTTGTTTGGCAACAGAATAATTTCATAAATCCTATCCTTAATCTCGTCTTCCTAAAAATGGGCTTTATTTAACTTTTCTTAATTATACACTGAAGGTTTCTGTCAACTACTGGAGAGGCAAGACTGCGAAGTGTCATTTCATTTTCTCTTTGACACATAACAACTGAATAACCATATTACTCATCAGATCATTGCTGAATGTTCTTGCCAATCAAAAGAACCATTGGTGTCTTGAAGAAGCAAGTACATACAAACCCATTGTGGTTTTACTAGAGAAGGGAATTTTGTGGTCGGAATGATTGACCTTTTAGAGGTTGTCATATTTGGCCAAGGTCTCAAAAGAGGGGTTCATGAGCTACAGAATCATCACCATAAACCTCAGTGTTACCTATAATTTAGCCTTAAACTTTTCACAGAACTGTAATATAATAAAGTATTTTTGAGACATTTTGATTGTTTGTCCCAGATAGTCATAACACACCTACTCAAATAAAAACAGCTAAGCTCTCACTGAAATTCAAGGGTTCCTATAGAGTTTGCTAGGAAGAACTTGAATTAATTATTTCTGGATTTTGAAACACCGGTCTTGAAACCACTTCAACTAATTTTTCTCTAATAAGAAGGACTCCCCTCAGTTGTAGGTAGGGCTGAGAGCATTACACCTTGTGAAAGTTGCCAAGCACTTGCTTTTATAGAATCCATCCTAATTTTTATTTTTTTTTTTTTTTATTACAATATATCAAACACTTAGGCATTGAACTCAATTGCTTGATTTCTTTGGTAAATTTAAAAAAAAAAAAAATACAGGAATGGAACATATACTACTACCAACAAAATTTCAGACCCATAAGGCTCTTAATACACAGTTTTCCTATAATTAGTAAATGTTAGACAAAAAGGTTGAGCAATAAATTAGTGACTAAGAGACAGACAGAAGTCTACTATGGTTGTTATTTACTCCATTGGTTAAAGTGGCAAAGAAGTGTATTGGCACTAACTCTGTTGATGATCAAAGTAAGAGTCAATACAATGGTTTATATTCTTGGAGATTTTGGAGTCTAAAAAAAGATCTTACCAGAAAATTTTTAAGATTGCAAAAATGAGGTACTCAATTTAGAAATATTAGGATTGCAGTTATTTATAGAAACTTAATTTGGCATATTTTGAGCAAACATTACAACACAGATTTTACTTACTTAAATAAAAAAGTAAAATTTATGCTACTTCAAGAAATAGAAATCAAGTTGTCTTCAGATTCTGGAAAAGGCATCAAGCACAAAAACTTCTACATTTTTTGAAAACATCTCGATTCATGATGAAATATTTCAGCACATTTTTATTCCATCCAGTTTTAAACTCTGAATTTCTTGATTGAGAAGTCCAGAGTATCTTCCTACTGTAAACCAGAGCTTTTAGGTGATGACCATGTTTGATTCATGTCTTATTTCCTTCATATGATGAAACTTTAAAGTGAAGCCATAGTAGAATTGAAACAGTTAGATAGATGTCTCTGTGCATGCCAGGAAATGTTTGTTGTTATATGAGACTTTGGGCATCATGCTTTGAAAAATAAAGAGTTTATGCAAAGCATAAGAAGCTTGGCATGTTAAGGCATAAGTGCAGCTCAGTTGTGCCAAATTGTATGTACACTTCACTTTGAAACAGTAAAGGAAATTTTGTCAGAATAAAGATATTGGAGGCTTGCCATGTGATAAGCAAAATCACAGACCATGAAAATGAGGCAAAGAAATCAAGGAAGTCCTAATTTTTTCTATGAGTTTGGCTTATTTTGAGATGACTTACCATTTTTTCACTGGTAAGGTCACTTTCATCATGCAGCAATGAAATAAATGGTCATGAACATTTAGTGTGTCCATTCCATGGCATGGCAGCTGCATTTGCCACCAAACTTACATGATAAGTAAACTCAAAGAATTTGCTGAACGCTTGTCAGGGATATCAAGTCAATCTAGAAAAATCTAGGCAAAAACAATTGCTTTAAGAATTCAAATAAAATGTCAGGTAATATTTTGAAGGATTTCAGATGTTATTATCCAAAATTCATAAGCATTTAAGCAGAAAGCCATATATTTTTAGGAATACTGGATGCCGATTTCCAGTTTCTTTAGAACCTGATTAACTAAGTAGCACATTTTTCAACCCATAAGCATTACCTAACCCCAGGAGAAGAAGCAAAAATAGCTATTCTCAATTCCCCTACATTGTACAAAATAACTGCTTTATAAATGAATGATAAACCCAGAAAATCTTAACTTCAATGTTTTAAATGGTTACTATGAATAAATGTGACTAAACACAAAAGCCTAGAACTAATTAAAAGGTGTGCAGCCATGTCCCCCTAAGAAACATTGCCTGTCATCCAACCCCATATGTCTCCAAGACAAGGCAGAAACAGCAAGACTGCTAAACTGAAATCAGCAGGCAAAAAAGACACAACTGAGTGCAATCAGCATAAATGGTGATAACTCAACCCATAACAGAGAAAAATAAAAGAGAAGGCATACAGATTTTGAAGAGCATCAGCCCTGAGGGACACCATAACACACCTGTGTTAATAAGTTAGAGAAAAAAGATGTACTTAAGTTGACTACCACCTGACAGCTAAGAAGCAAGTTAAGAGTGTGTGGCTTTCACACAGCAAAGGGGTAAACCTGCTCGTAACATGCAGGATTCCAGTTGGTCCTGCCCTCAGTGGAACTGCAATGGCTTTCTTGTAGGGAGGTGAAACAGTGTGTCATGAAAACCACAGATTCTGCAGTCAGTAAAACACTTCCTCCATTAAGAATCAGTATCCACTGAGATGACTGCAGTAGATTCAGAAAAGTTTCGAAGCCCTAGCAAAGAACAATCACTCCTTTCTCTGGTGAACTCTGCAAAATAGCTCAAAGACAAAATAAACCAGACCAAAACTCTTTTCTAGTGTAAACTGGTGTAGTTCAGTACGGTGGAATTTCGAGCTACAACAGCTTTGCTGAACTGTTTTAAAGATTTCCGGGCGATCAAGCAACTTGAGTGAAACTGAAGAAAATGTATAAACAATCACAGCATTCTGCAATCACAGCGAGTGACACTGCATTGATGCTTCATTCCTTGGTGCCTTATGTAGCTATTTCCATGTGATGAAATTGGGTAAAGCTGCTACCGATAAGGAGTTTCCAGACTCTAAATTCTGATGATGTATTCTTATATCACTGGTATGCAAAGGTGCTGATCCATTAAAAATGAAACCAATAATTTTACATTTATTAAAACAGTGCCTTTGTCATGCCACCCTCAGAAAAAGTATGTATGAAATACTTAAAAGTTACAATGTGAGTAGCAATGATACTGTTTTTGTAACTCTTTGACCCTCAATATAATACTGACATAACTATAGTCAAGATAAATCATCTGAAAGGATGGTCTAAATTGGAGACTTAGGATTAAAGCACAGGCACAGTCCCAACTAAAGCTACATCTGCCATCATATATCATTTTTGCAATTAGATAGCTAATTGAACTTTCTCAAGAGCCAGGTTATTGAAACTCCAAAACATTATTGGAAAAGCAAAAGTAATTAACACAATAAATGCCTTGCTGTATACTTTTGGGACAAAAATTTTACATTTTTATCTTTTTTTTTTTTCCAAATAAAAGAGACCACTTTTAATATTTTCTGCTCGATTAAAAATTTATTTCATAATTGTAGATGAATTTTTAGGGACTGAAATTCTCTAGCAAACCATAGAATACCAACTGTGCCAACAGTGGTGGTAAAATACCTGAGAAGCCCACGTATAATGGAGCACAGAGAACTTTCTTTGGCTACCACAATTAAAATGAAATCTCTTTTCAGAGCTGTTGTACATGTACATAAACTTCCCAGAAAGAGAATAAGAGATCACTGCTCGTGCACTTCCAAGGCACTTTTAACATAGTCTCTCGAATAAAAAATATCTCTAGATTGTAACCTTTGATATTGGTTACAGTAAGATTGCAGTGAAGAAATTTTTAAGACCTGAAAGGGATTAAAAAAAGGTAGAGCATCAGAAGATGAGATAGTCTTGCTCAAAATAAAGCCCTGCATTTTGCTCTGCAAAAAAATGAAGCATACGAAGAGCCAAAATTGGAAGTATAAATCAGTTCAGTCATAGATCTTTGCTCTAGCATTTGATTTGATTGCGAACATATTTATTCTTTGCTATTAATATGGAGGAATATCCTATTCCTTTTTTTTTCAATATCACAATTTAAATACTCTATTTTAAAATGTCATTTTCTTCCAGAAGTACATTTACAAAACATACACACACTAAGTAATCAGTTAACTATTCTTGTTCGCTACTAATGTTGATAAGTAATGATGAAACTCTGGTCAAATCTGTCTTCCAGTCTGAGGCAGCTCTCTGTTTTTACATCACAATTCTCCCAAAACTCTGCTGCTGTGTATAACTGGAGAGTGTTGCTAGTTAAAAAGCACCCGGTGAAAAGGCCAAAACCTCCTCCATTATCTACTTTTAAGTCTCTTTTTGGATCTCACCCAGGTCACGGCTTCTGTAAAATATTAGAAAACACTTAGGCAGCCAATGTACTGTATCTACTGACTCTCCTAATGCACTCTTCCTCTGTCATTCACCTGCTCCTGCTTGTTCTGGTCAAGGTAGCTGCTGAGACACAGGCTCTTGCCACACACTTCTCAGCGTGTTCTCATCCTCATGCTTTAATGGAAGGTGATCACTAGGAACAACAAACTGCATATTTCTGGATGAGAGAAAAGGAAGGGAGAGGAACGACTGTAGATTTTGTTTTGGAAACATATGCCACTGTGTTGAATTTCATCAATATAAGAATTTAATTGATAAAAGAATAGATTGATCTGACAATAACACAGATTTACAAGAGAGCAGTCCATATACAATTAAACCACTGCCAAGACCTCTAAAATATAAAAACATCACATTGCTGGAGGGAGATACCCTTCAACACACCTTGGTAATTGCTCTTATCGGATCTATGCTCCATTTTAATGTTATGTTTTTTCCTTGTTCATTATTTTAGTTTTAAGTTATTATCAGTCAAACCACATAGGAAGAATATGAGAATACCAGAAAAGGATTAAAATATCAGAAAAGGATGCAACGGATAATGAAAGCAGATAGGAAACAGAATGCTTTTCACACTTGGAACAGGACATTGTCTTTGGAAGGTCTGAGTTCCTCAGATCTGAACCTCCCTTAGTGCTGCTGGGAGTTACATGTAAAGGTTTAGTTTAGGCCCGTTTCTAGCTGGTTGAGTTATTCAGGGTGACAAGATTTACAGACACAGCTTCTCAGCATGAACAGCATGCATGGAAAAACATATGCTAAGGTGAAGGTTTCCTGCAAAACTCATTCATTGCTACATGGACTAGTTTTTGACAGGGGAGTTCAGTTGTGTATGAGCTTTGCAGTACAGCCATTAAAATATTGCATAACATTAGATTAATGCAAAGA
Organism: Anabacerthia variegaticeps; assembly: GCA_035583185.1. Lineage (NCBI taxonomy): Eukaryota > Metazoa > Chordata > Aves > Passeriformes > Furnariidae > Anabacerthia > Anabacerthia variegaticeps. Next base: position 107,329,075 of record JAWWEW010000078.1, read on the forward strand.
TTTGTGTGTGAGGAAACCAGCTGCCACCTGTGGCTTCTACATCACAGCAAATGTTATTCATGAGCTCTGGGCTGCACATAGATCATCCCTGTTCATCTACTCACTACTGAAGTAGTTCAACACAGGAGAGGACAGAAATCATCTCAATATGCTCCCACAAAAATTAAAAAGGAGCTTTTCCAGTTTTTCAAATGTTAAATGAGGAATGTGAATGAAAAAGGTATTTTCACTGGCACAGAGGTCAGTACAATATTTAGCATGTATAACACTTCCAAAATTATATGGAATTCCATAAAAGGATATTAAGAATCATTGCAAAGTAAAAAATTTGATTATGTTTTTATCTTATTTATTTTTTCTTGACTTTCTGATTTTAATATGATTAGAATTCTCTAAATCTTTTACTGAAGTGGAACATACACTATTCCATAGAACATACATGGAAATTCAAAATTCTAAAATAAAAATGCTCTTAGTGAGATATTGAAAACAGATCATGATGCTGATGCAATTTAATGAAATTCTAGAACTTATTCGCTTTACATTTTACTTTAATGCATTGGATATTAACTGTGAAGTATAATTACATAATATTAAAATGTAATAAAATTGTTTCCGCAATTATACAACAAAGCTTGACTGTTACAAATTAGACAAAAGAGTTTGCAAGAATATGCTGCATTAAAGCTGCATCAGCAATGTAACTTCTTTAGCAAGGAGTAAGTCTGAAGAAATATTTCACTTAAGTCTTCTAAAAACCCTTCACAAACGCCATCTGGTTATGGCCATTAACTATGGGAAGAGATTGAAAGGAGTGGCTTTACAGAAATATAAATAAGATACCGTAGCACAAGACAAAAAGAAAAAGAACATTCCAACTATAGTGTATAGTAGTTGTTTTCCCTAGTAAATATATTTGTCTGGGGAACAAGACATAAAATGGAAAACCACACATCGTTGGAAACCATTTGTAAATCTCATATCCCCACAATGTTGCTTTTTTACAAATAAGGGGAAATCATCATATAACTGAGTTAGGAAGGTACAATACTTCAGAAAAATAGACTCCTTCGAAAGAAATTAAATACAAATACAGTGAAAATGGCAATATTGTTTACCATGGAAATAATATTTGCACAAAACAGGACACAAAAACATCCTCTAAAACAACTGAGCAGCAATAGCAATGCCACTCTGTGTTTCAAATATTTATATTCAATGTATTTATAATAATCTTCTCAAAGGTTTGTGAGAAATAAATCTAATCTCCCCCTCTTTTTTTCAATCTATGCATGGTATATGTGCTAACTTACTGAATTCATCCTTCATGCAATTTCAGTTTATTAAAGAGGTTAAAAATTTATAAAACTCTGATGGGATATGGTTTTAATGCTTCATCACACTACCCATCATTTGCTTTTCAATCTAGATCAGAATGATCTTTCCGACTTCCCTGCAATCACCTACCTGCACAGCTAATATTTTCTGAGCGTTCTCCTGAGAGGCTGCCTGGATCCTCGCCAGCCCAGCCTGGCTGGAGAGGCCGCTCCGGTTCCACCACGCCTCCAGCCAGTCCCCGCTCTGCCGCCTCCGCAGTGCCCGCAGCTGGGATGGTCATGCCAAGGGCCAACAGTGGCAATGCCAACACCACTGGCCATGGCAACGGCAATGGGGGGCCAGGGCAGGGGGAGAGGCAAGACGGTGCGGGGAGGAGGGAGAAATAATGATAAAAAACCCCAAACAAACAAACAAACAAAAAAAAAAACAGGAAAAAAATTAAATTCCCAAGTCAGAGCAGGGGAGGAAATTAATGGCAGCGTTCAAGAAGAATGATGGAGGGAAATATAGAAAGCAGTCAATAGCCCATTCTGCGCTGTACGGACCTGACAGGAATTTCACAGTCTCTTGGTTTTTCAGCCCACTCATGTGCATTCATCAGAAACCAGTCACATCTGGCTGCCAGGATGGGGGGTTAATTTTCTCTAAATGCCTCAGCAGTTTTGTTCTAGCTGAGGCAAACTCTGTGACTGCAAAGCTGATGAGTAAAATATTTCTACTTCACCCAGTTTAACTCAAAACCGATAGCCTCGGGACATATTGAACCTTTCTTAAAAAAATAATCTTTTGAAGCTTTTTGAATGGCACATCAGGTCAGGCCAAAGTTTAAAATGCAAGTTTAAGACTTTGATGGACACAAGGGCTTTTTTTTAACCTGTGTAAAGCTTATCATAGCTTGGCAATGTGTGCTTTAGTGCATGACAAAACTAAAGAGAATTAACTTAGCCATCAACTGCTCAGGGAGAACAATAACAGGAAAGAAATTTCCATATAGAAGTTCCTATTAATCTACCGGGCTATAACCACGTGACATGAAAGCATCTAACAGCACTAAATTGCACCAAATACTGTAGCTGAGAGTGACACTACTTAAAAATAGGATTTTATATAGACATATAGAAAAGATAACATTTATCCTAGAAATTGCATTCTGTGCAAAGGATCCTAACTTAAATGATTCCAAGTGGGAGTACTTACCTGATAGGTTTTTGCTGTTTGCTAACAGTAATTATTGTTACTATCCATGGTTAAGGGTAGTAGCAGCTTTCCCTTAATCTGCAAGTATTTGGAACTCATAAAAAAAATGTGGCAGATCTGAGTCTAGAAGGAAATTTTTTAAAGACACTTGAAAATCTACCAACACAGATATTTTTGGAAACAGTGCTGGGATCAGGCAAATTCTGCAAGTACTGCAGCATACTCTAGACTAGTTGCAATTTAGAAAATGAAAATTTAAACCGCCTAATTCATTGCTTAGTGGAAATACACAGGTTTGTGTTTCATCAAGTTAATTATTTCGATAAATTCTGTAGCTACTGTTAGCATGAAGCCTTCAACAGTACGCCTGTCAACCAGATTAACACAATGGATTGTACCATTCCTTTCAAAATATTACATTTCATTAAGGTCAATGCCACAGGTCAATAATTGGATCAGTTATAAAGAAGCTTTTACATGATAAGATATGACTGCTATTTAGGAGCAAGCGCAGTGTACCAGGTGGAAAATACACTTTTTCAAAAGAATGTGGATTAGAGTAATATCAAGTGAGCTATTACAACCTAGAGAGTAATTAATGCACATCTACAAAATTAATGGCCTGATTTTTGGAGGTACTGGGTTTCCACAAGTCCCATTAGATTCCCTGTAAGCTGTGAGTGTGCTGCATCTTTGTAAATGAGTCTTGTAAGACATCAAAACCGATCTTTGTACATGATATTTTGTCTTCAGTTGCTGTATATTAAAAATAACATGAGGGAAGGTAGAAAAGCTCAATGGAAAAATAAAAAATTATCAGTCTGAATCACAGCCAAAACCTAACCCAAATAGTACATTTTGTAGTTTGAAGAACCTTTTCTACGTACCACAGCTTCTTTCCTTCTATTTTAAGAATTATTTTGTTCCTGAAATCTATCTCTTCCTGCTTGTCTGCTGTTAATTCAACTGTTTTCAAATCTCACTCAACACTGTTCTTGGGTCTGAAAAAGAATGCAGGTGAAAAAAGGGCAAAACAGAACAACTTAGGACATTTTAATAAAACAGCCTACTTCAGCCCTAGAAAAACAAATTAAGTAGAAGACTATTTTTGGATTATCAAAATGCTGATTTACATAAAAAGTTAAAATAATTGCAAGATATGTTGTTGTGGTAGGGGAAAATGGTGGTTGAGGAAGCATATGAAAGAATTTGTCAGCAAACAGCAAAAGGGATTGGTGGTTATTCAGTTCAGTGGCTATCCAACTTCTTGTGTTGAGAGAATCAAAAGACATTCAATAGTTTTGAGGTTTGACTATTTGAAAATTGCTATAATTTATTGAAACTGGTAGTTTATAATGCCTGGTGTCCAATACAACCTTTGTTAATGTTTCTCATTTCAAAATTACAAGTTCATGAAAGCTGATACTATTGTAAGTATCATATTTCAAAATGCACCTCTTATTTCAAATACACTTTATTGTGCCTAACATAATGAAGCCTAAACCAAACATTTGTTATCTTTATAATATTAATTGCAACACAAATAACAGTTATGCATATGGTCAGTAATACAGGTCTATGAGAAAGTAACAACTTGACCAAATAATGTTGCCTGAAAGCTTAGAATAAACTGATGAACCCCCTAACCTTGGAGGACCAAGTGAATTCCTGAGTCAACAGTAGAACCCTGAGGGTCCCAGATGATTTTTTAAATCATCCCATGTGAGGGATGATTTAAAAAAAGAACAATCTCAAGCAATCTAGCTAAAGAGCACTTCTAGCCCAAAAGCAGATTTCATAGACTTTGCCATATCTCCCTGTCTCTACAGACACCCATACTGTTCCCGTAGGTCCTCTTCTCATTATATAATAAGCATATAATTATTAGCTTTTCCTTATCTTTTACATATTTTCCTAGATGTAGAGACTTAAGAAGGCATGCGTGTATGAGTTAAACACAGGGTATTTTTGCTAACACTACTTTTCAGTGCTTTTTTCCCACTATTTGAGAAACAATCTGTTTCCTAAGTATTCTGAACACATCAAGCCAAATGCTGGCAGAGAAGGTAACAGCATCCATCTCCAGTGTAGGAATATGTACAGCAGCCAAATATTTATAAGAAATTCACTTCGGTTTAGATATTTGCCTTTGCTGTGAGAGCAGGACTGCAGGGAAAACAGCAAGCTCCAAATTTGGGGGATTCAAAAGGAAAGGAAACCCCAGGATCACTGTTTCTGTCATTCTTGAGTTTGCCATGGCTACATGGGAGGTGATAATTTCTGCAGCAAGTGTATATCCTAGTCCTCATCCTTCAAACAAAGAAACAGTGAGCCAATGGTTTTGCTGGAGAGCCACCACTGGAAACTGCTGAGAGAACCAGTGATGTTCTCAAGGAGTTGCATTTGCTATTCTTCTGCTTTGGGACTTCACTGTCATTCCCCTTGTGTTGTGGCTCCCTCTGTGACTCACAGCAGAGGAGAGCATATGACTCCATAATAATTTAATTTCTTCTTTGTGTGTGGCACTAATATTATCAATAATATCAGCATGAATTTGAAAAAAGGAGGTGTGAATGAGCTGACATTGCTATCTTACTAAAAAGGAACCACATAATTCAGGGTACTTTATGCCATTCTCAGCTTTAAGTTTTTTTGCTATGATAAATCTAGATATTTCATTAAATTCATGCCTGACTTCAGTGGTATGATTGAAATGAAGCCAATATATTAATCTGCAATTTTTTATTTGAGGGATCAAACAGGATTAAAAAGCATATGATACAATTTGAAGCAGAGGTCTAGTAAAGCCTAATTCGCTATTGCAGTGGCATTTTTTTCTAGGTCCTCATTAATTAATGTTATCACTATATTTGGATTCTCTATACTGCAAAGAAAAGTTAAACTGATGAAAATCACACATAGGAAGAAGTAGCTGCATCTTATTTAGACCAGAATGCTTTGTACTTTGTTGTCTGGCACTTCACATGAACCCAAAATTTTCCCCTGCTTATGTTTTATTTCAGAGTCTAGCTGCATTGGGCTAGACCAATATAGATTGCAGACATATTTGACAATGAACACAAAACAAGGGGCGTTTATTTGTTTAAACATCAAATGGCATGTGGCCCCATTAAGAACACAAAGTCAACAGCATCTGGAACTCAGTCATGATGCTTTTTCTCGGTCAATAGCGTACTACTTGAACTGCTTCAATTGCCAGTTTTAGCCAGGGATGACATGCTAGCATCATATTGGGTTACGATTACAAACCTAATTCCCCTCTTAACTGTTTTTGAATAGTGAGATTCACTTGACCTGAATCCAACTGTTCCTCCTTTATACTTGAGAGTGCAAACACTTTCTATGAAAATGTTCTTTTATTTTACAAAATTACAGTAATTCATAATCACAGAATATGTTGAATTGGAAGGGGCCCACAAGGATTGTCAAATCCAACTCTCAGCCCTGCACAGGACCATCCCCAAGAGTCACATCGTGTGCTGAGAGCTTTGTCCAAACACTTCCTCAACTCTGTCAGATTTGGTGCTGTAACTACTTCCCCGGGGAGCCTGTTCCAGTGCCCAACCACCCTCTGGGTGAAGAAACTTTTCCTAATATCCAACTTAAACCTCCCCTGACACAACTTCAGGCCATTCCCTTAGGTCTGTCACTGATCACCACAGAGAAGGGATCAGTGCCTGCCCCTCCTGTTCTCCTCATGTATTCTGCATTTAGAGTACATATGTCTAAAGTGTCTATTGCATTCTCAATCACATAAAAGATAGTAGGTATTAATACAGGCAAAACTTTTGATCCTTTTGTCTCAAAAGAAGATTCTTTTTAAATTTTGTCAACTTTAAACATTAGATCTAAAAATGTGCATGGCAGGTGTTTGCCTTAGGCTAAATTTTTTGGATAGCCCAAGCAGTTTGCTCTTCTTGTGAGGTATTCTGCTCCTGTTACAAAATTATACTGGCATTTCCTTTACTGGATGCAGCATGCAAAGAGGACTCACATTTCAAAGAGGAAAGCATTTTTGTATGGGGTATGACTTTTTCATAAAAATATTCTGGTGAAAACTGTAAGTCTTTAGGAAACTATTGGCTGCATACAGTCACCAGTAAATGTTTCCATTTTTATCAGTCAATTTTTTTTAAAATATTGTCCTTTCTAAAATTCTTGACCCTCTCAGTGGTCCTAGAGTAAAAGGGAGTAAGAATGCTCATTGTTATATAACACCACCATATACATAATTAATCTATCTACACACAGTGGTTTGGCATATGTTAGATCAGGAATAAAGCACTGCAACTTGATTTTTCTCTGTTACTTTGATTCAGGATGAAATTCATCATTGACAGCAATGTGCCTATCTGTGTATCAGAGTAAATATCCATCTACTCATGCTCAGCAAAGACAGAGAAACAAGTTTTTGTAAAAATTGGATGATTTACTTGGATCAAACTGCAAAGTCTGTGTTAAGGATGCCAGCTTGTGATTAAGAAATCCAACTGTTAAGGAAACTGATGTAGTTTTAACTGTCAGTTTCTAATCTAGGCTTTCCATAGCTATGCTAGGATACAGTAACTTCAAACGAGAATATCCAAACCTAGACCATAAAATGGAATATCATTTGCCAGTGTAATAATATTTTTCAGAAAAAAAAATAAAAAATTTTGTGAGTTTTCCTTCAAGTACCAACTGAAACTTCCTTTATGTTTTCTGAAGTTTCCAAAAAGCAGGAACCAAACTCAGCCACATGGCTTAAGAATGGGAGTTTCTGTGATTACAGAGGCTTTGAGACATAACTGCTCTGAAGAAAGGGTGATTCCAGACTGAAAAACATCCAAGCAAATGCAAATTGAAACATTTAAAAGAACGAGCAGATGAAGATTATGTTGCAACTACAGTAGGTATATAAAGATACTTAACAAGTGATTAAAACCATCCATGGATATTAAAATGAAGAAATGGACTAGGCATCGGCAAGAACGGAAAAATATACATAGCTGAGGCAGATGAGAGAAACAGATGGGCAGAGCAGAAATCTTAGTAAACAATAGGCTCAATTCAGCTCAGGTGAATATGAATGAGCTAGAGACAGTCATAGTAAGTACCATCATAAAATAAGACATGGTCAATTCTCAAAAACACTTGGAAAGCCTATGTACATGTGCAATCATATCTTAAACATGAATCAGGTTCTCTCTGTGAAGAAGGCATAGACTAGAAGACAAAGCATGCTTTAATATCAAAGATCTTGCATGTAACCCTGTAGAAATGTATTATATTCATATCTCTGCCACACCGTACCCCTGGCATGTTAACCAAATTATTTGAACTCAGTTTTCCAGAGATAACTGGGAATTTTGGGATCTGGTTTTGTGGTGGGGCTTTGTTTGGTTGGTTGGTTGTCTTTTGGTTTTGTTTTTGGTTTGGTTTGGTATTTTTGGAATCTGATTTAAATCTTTAATTTCTAGAGCTGATAAGCAACAACAGATTCAAATGAAGGCAGCAGCGAGACTTGAAGAAGGGAGTGTTGTTGATATTAATGTATCCAGGGATAGATCTTTAGGCATCTGATTGCTATGTTAAGAGGCTAAAACCATAGTTATTCTATCATATTTCCAGTACAGGGCATTAAAATGATTTCACTGAATTGTTTTATTAACACACCACTCTGTTTCATGTTCAGTGACTATAACTCTTTCAGCACCACTCTTGATTGACAGTGTTATAACTGACCTTCTGGATTCAACATAACATTATTTTGTAATTCTGTACTAGTGTCTCTTGAGACATCATTTTATAACAAACCAAAATGCAACTAACAGAACGAGCGCTAACTGCTAGTTGTTGTTATCAGTAGTAGCCTACTATGATTTATCAGACGTGAGCAGATTACCATTGTGTGTTAAGCAGAGACTAATGTGTCACTTCTAAGTCTACACTTTCTCTCTTTTCAATGATGTTAATCTTATATCAGAGGATCCAATGTGTGTGTCATATTAATTCAACAGTGTACTGTGAATGCTAAGTTCTGTGTAAATGATATAAGCCTTATCAGTTCCATTCATTGTTACAACTCAAACAACAGCAATTACATCAACTCTACAGATTTTGGCACTGTAAGAATGGCAGATTTACTAGCAAAATCCAGTTAATATTTATCTTTTTATACTATTCAACTACCAAGTTACACCTGTACAATATACAAAGCTCCTAGGCAATGAGATATTTCTTTATTGTCAAATGTGCTCCACAGACTGCTGGTAAAGATTACATAGCTCATTTAAATAAAGCTCTTTTGTCAACAGAGTGGATATATTTTAAAAATTAGTAAAAACCTCATGAAAAAAACAAATCTCAGCTGATGTGCAAGTATACATGAAAAGATGCACTTGTTTTTTTGACCTTATTCCAGTTGTTAATGCTTTAGTAAGCAGATTAGCAGTATTAAATTTTTAAAAAAGGAAAACTGTATTTCAAGATCCACTGGAAAATAAACTAAGAAAAACCTGAAAAATCAATCTTCTACTTAAAATATTGGTAAATGCAGACAAAAACATTGGCTAATGGGGGAAGAAAAAAAAGGTCTTATGGTTTTTAACTGCTGTCAGGACAAACTGAGGAAAATAGGCAATACAGTAAGAACAGGGTGTCTTTCAGCTTATTGCAGCTACTTAACTGAAATACCAATCTGAAGATTAAAATTGTGCTTTCCTGAAAATGTAGCCAAGAGTTTAATGCTGAGTAGATACAGAATATGTGTGATGTTATTCTTTCTTCAAAGATTTCTATTCTTGACCGTTTCTACTGCTATAGAAAAAAAAATATGTGTACTTATCATCTGTTCATATAATTTAGCAACACCTAGAAGCAAATACTGTTATTTCACCCCCAGAAGTCTGAAGCAATGTATGGAAACAGCTCAAAAAGGTGCAGATAATTGCACTGACCCCAAATGAAAGGTTTAATATTTTTTTTCCTCCAAAGATTTGATCTGCAGAAGCCTACAACTTTTTCCGGTTTTTGTTTGGTATTTGCACAAAGCCATTAGAGGAACATGTCAGACAGCACAAGCTGAAATGTCAAAACCCTGCAAGTAAACAAGATCACTTCAAAGAAATTTCTGACCTTGCCATTAATTTCTCCTGTTAAAGCAGCCATAATCCCTAGTCATTCCTTTTACAGATTCTGCTGCTTACTCTGCAGAAATTGCATGATAAAATACCATATCTCATCCTCTGTCCCCTCCTAAAGGATTTCTGGAGTATAATTGTTAACACATTTTCCAAAAAGTAAACTAATGCTCTTTTAGGATTTGGTGCTGTTGACAATTTTTTCCATGAGCTTATAATCTTAAAACTAAATGTAGTGAACTAACATTATAGGACTATTTTACACTGCTTTCCCCAAAATATTTAATGGTGAGGTCTAAGATCAGCTTCATCTTTGTGAAGGTGAATTCATGCCTTCTTTGTTACCTTTGAAATATACTAAGATTAATTACCAAAATGTACGTCATTTGTAGATCTAGCAGAATAGAGATGTAGCACCCTGCCTGTCTTGACTAAGGAACATCAAATATTATATGATGATAAACATTTATATTCAGCCGTTGCTTTCAATTCATATGAAGTATCTCCTGATTATTGCAGAACAGTAAAATGAAGTTCAGAAGAAGACATTTTATCTTTTCCTAGATGTAACACATTTATCAGTTATTCACTCTAACTTCATGAAAATTCAAGGATCACAGATCAAGCCCATCTTGCTCTCTGGCCAGAAGCAAGCCTGTGGTGACCAGAGAGTACTGCCATTTCCTTTGTGTTTCTTGGTCTTTGGCACCTGGTAGTGGTATCAGTCACCAACCTACCCCTAGGTTTTGTGCAGAGTGATCGCGCACCAACAACCCACGTCATACAATGGGCAACTCTGCAGTTGCACATGCCCCTGGATGCTTGGTTGAGTCCCCACCACCATCCTTTTATCTGTGACAGAAAACTGACTTTTGGTTAACTATTTCAGGAATTACATGGCCTTCAGCAACATCGGCTTTGCACAGGGATCTTCCACATGGGTTTGCACAACACACCACCCATACAGCAAAAGCAGCCCAGGGGGTGGATATTCTGTAGGGCCAACTTGGGCATGGAGAGGTAAGTGTGCTTCCTGGAAGGCAATAAATCAATCAGGGGAACAGCTGGCCAATTAAGATGTGCATAACTTTTTGCCAGATGTTACCTTTGTGCTGTTGGCTGACTGCATCTTAGAGAAGCACATTGTTTCTCAGCCCCTGGGGCTACTTTCATATCATTAAATAAACAGAGCTAGGAACAGCTCTGTGGCAGGAAGGCTAAGTGGCACAGCTTGGTTTTGTCCACACTACGTAGTCCACTGCCACTTCTTAGTCTTGTGTGATCACCTCACTGCCCTAAGACACATACCGCATTTTAGGGGGAGGAGGGGTTAATGTCTGAATGACTGAATTTATGCGAAGTTTGTATTTCAGCCCATGAAGATGAAACACAGAGTAGGTGTTGCGTACCTTTAGGTATGGCGACGCCTCTTGGGATAGTGTAGGAATACTAAAACTGATGCTGTCTCATTTACACTCCCTGCTTGAAGCAGTGCCTGGTGAATTTTATTCCTCAAATTGTGCTAGTCCCTCTCTTGGAAAGTGCTAACTAGCACAAGTCAAAATGGCACCATGTGGTTCGATGATACCATAAATATGGAGTAGTATGGAGCAGGTCAAGCTAGATCCATAACCCTATTTTAGTTTGCATACTAGATGTAGCCTTCATGGCCAACAATATATTGAGCTTTCTTTTAAAAGGGTCTTCGAAGGAGCCAGAGGAACACATGCTCTACATAAACAATAGGCATTGAATTCATACATAATAACCATTCATGGACAGGAAGGGATTAGGAAGGGATTGTGACGGTTGAAGGGGGTTCAACTTCAGTAAGTAGGGGAAGATAGGCAAAATGTATGTGGCTACAAGGTTAGACTTTGACCTATACTGTAAAGGGAACAAGGGGTATCTTGAGAGTCATAAACTGAAGACTTAAAGTGATCAGCTCACTTGAATTTTACATCCTTAGTCTAACCAAACATCCTTTTCCTCTTATCTAGCAACAGAGATCAGATTTCATAAATCTTTTGAAGATTCTTCATCCTTGTCCCTCTTGTCCTGACTTTGACTCTTGTTCTGAATTATATCTGTAGGCTAAGCACTTGTATTCCTTCTTGCTTGACCCAGAAGCAACCACAGAATGAAAAAATGCCCTTTCTTGCTGACTAAACATAAGCATCTTTTTAGGTTTACAAAGGTTCAGATTCCAATACCCACCACACCTACACATCAGCTTCTCGTTACACTCATATATTTTGTATGATTCTGGTAGTATTCCCACTGCAACCTCTAAAGACTTACTTAATTCTCTGATCTGAGAACGGAGCACTCAAACAGGCAGTCCTGTATTTTCCCACTCCCATTGTCTGCCTGTCTTCAGAAAGGATGGACATTGTATTGCAAAAATTAATATTACAGGGAATGCAGAAATTAAAATGGTGTTCACAGATTATAGTTTACAATTAGTTAGATACTTAGCTTCAGTCTGTCATAATATGTATTATATTAACTAGCCATTAAGATAATCGGAATAAAATATTTCAGGCCTTGTCAGAAGCCTTTGTCCTCAGAAGGGCTTCGGGCATTCAGCCACATTTCTGCAGGAAGCAAAATGTGACTAGAAGGAAAAGGCTAAATGAAGTCACACACTGTCAGTAATTAAATCCCTCAGTAGGTACTCTAAGTCATTCATACAAAAGTATCACATTATAAGAAATACCACAGGTGTCATGTAGACTCAGGCAATGTGTTGTAGGTTAGGACCTAATGTAAAGGAGAAGTTTGAATGGTATTTCAAAAGCATTGATTCACTGTACAACCTTCTCACAGTTCTGAAAAAAAAAAAAAATATAGGAGAGGAAGAAGAAAGACAAAGAAAATTAAGAACGAGAACCAGAAGAACAAGAAACAAGAAAGCATGTGTCTGAGAAGGAACAAATGAAAATCCTTCAGCTTGCATGTTTATTTCAATCTACAATATCTCATTAAATAAACCAAAAATATGGAAAAAATACTGACAGAAAAGCTGCCAAATACATTACTTGTGGTAACTTTTAAAGTGTTCGAGCAAACAAACAAACAAAAGGTTTCTTAACTTCCGTTGTTCTATCAGCTCTCATGTACTCCACAATACCTTCCAGCCTTTAAATTTAGGGAGCTTGGTCAAGTAAGCAGGTAGTTTGCTATTGCATTCATGGTCTGAATTTCAAAGAGTAGGCTGTGTCTCTTCTAGTATGTGCATGTTGTGTTGGGTGTGCATAGCCTGGTTTTGGTAGTGGCAGGGCTACAGCAGTGGCTTCTGTGAGAAGGTGCCGGAAGCTCCCCCATGTCCGGCAAAGCCAAGGCCCCCTGGCTACAGGATGGACCCACCTCTGGCCAAGGCCGAGCCCATCAGGAATGACAGTAACACCTCTGCAATAACATATTTAGTAGGAAGGGAAAAAATTATCACGCAGATGTAATTGCAGATAGAGAAGAGCGGAATGGCAATGTATGAGAGGAACAACTCACAGACACCGAGGTCAGTGGGGAAGGAGAGGCAGGGAAGTGCTCCTGGAGCTGGAAGAGAGCTCCCCTGCAGCCCGTGGCAAAGGGCATGCTGAAGATGGCTGTGGCCCTGCAGCCCATGGAGGTCCACAAGGATGCAGAGATCCACCTGCAGCCCATGGAGCAGAGCCATGCTGGAGCAGGCGAATGTCAGCAAGGTAGAGGCTGTGTCCCCATGGGAAGCCCATGCTGGAAAAGGCTCCTGGTGGCAACCTGCTGCCCTGGGGGGAGAGGAGCTCATACTCCTGGTATGTTTTCTGATAGGACTTGTGATCCTATGGGAGACACACACTGGAGCAGGCTGTGCCTGAATGACTGCACCCCATGGTAAAACTGACCCATATTCGATCAGGTTTTGGAGAACTGTTACCTATGGGATGGACTCATGCTGGAGAAGTTTGTGAAGGACTGTCTCCCATGGAAGGGACTCCATGCTGGAGCAGGGGGAGGCCTCTTCTCCCTGAGCAGTGGCAGGAACAGCATCTGATGAGCTGCTCCATAACCCCTGCTGTCTGTCTCCCTGTGTCACTGGTGGAGAGGAGGAGGAGCTGGGAAGGAGGGAGGAGTCGGGGGAAGGTGGTTTTACTTCTCATTATCCAGCTCTGATTTTGTTAGAAATAAATTCAATTAATGTCCCCAAGTTCAGTCTATTCTGTCTGCTCACCACACGTACTTTGAATAGGGCAGAATATCACTGCAATAAAGCAAAACTGTGTATGCAAACAAACTGATTTTTTTCTTCAACAAACTGTCAGAGAAAACAGGACAGATTCAAATGGACATGGACCATATAAGACAGCTAATAATTGTATACTATCCTGGTAACTAACACCGAGTCAACTGCAACAGTGTACATTTCAACAGTGCTGTATTTACAACCAAGGAGAGGCTAATTTCTGCACTCCTATATTTCATGATTTTCTCTTCATTTTCTCTTTTCATTGCTCAAAATATTCTTTAACTATCCTCCATGCTTTTACTTCTTATCTCTTACTCAAGCTGAATTCTGTTGTTTCCAAATGTGTGTCATTTTTCCCTCACTTTTCCTCTTCAATAGCATTCAGAGATTGGCAGCCACCAATTAGACTGTAGTGCCACTGTAAATTGTTTATCATATTTCATAATGATAATGCAGCACTGGATGTTGCAGTAAGATGAGGTCCCTGGTATGGTCTCTCATAAAAACTTCAATCAAGAATCATATTCTTCTTGTCACCTAAAAACTCCATGCAAAAGCTAAATAAATCTTCATTTCCTGATACATTAGGAAGTTTCCAGTTACTTCATGCATTTCTTAAGGGCAAAAACCACATTAGCTGCTGGTATTTCTGTTTCCTGGAAGTACCAATGGTAAGATTCACCTGCTTGTTCTTCAACTTCAGGCTTTTAGTGCCATGTGGCGCCTCCTGGTCCCCTCATCTGGAGGATCCATAGAGACACAACACATTTTCCTCCCTGTCTGCATGCAGCAGTTTCCAGCACAGTGGAATTCAGAGCCCTCATATGGCTGATGTGCACGTCAGTCTTGGTCTGTTGCTGAATGGGGAAATGGCCAGGATGTGCACCCACACATCAGAGTTGGGCATGCTCTTGCTCCAGAGCCCAGACAAAGCCTGAAACAATCACAGCTCAATCTTCTATTTCACACCCTTTCAGGAGAGGAGCTTTATGGTGATATCAAAGACAACAGCCACATTTTCTGTTTATGAGAAAAGTAAAAAACTGAAAGCAACAACATCAGTAGAATTAACAGCAATTTAAGTCGTATTTGCTCAGCATCTGCAATGGCCCCTAGGATTTGTCATTTATACATTGTGGTAAGGAAACTGGAAGTCCAAGGAGGCCAGGCTCTAGCCTCCTCCCTGAGCACCACAACAGGGAGCCTATTAACAGTGACAAGGCTGACTGCCCTGAAATGGCAGACTTTTAAAGCACTGACATTCTTGGCCCCAGTGGCACAAGGCCTTAGGACCTGGGCCCCAGATTTCAGGCAACACCTCAGGACCTCTGGGTGTCAAACATCTGGCTCCACTGTAAGGCACCAGAGTCCCTGCCGCAGAACTGAGACCACAGTCTCTGCTTTAGGGGACCGCACAGGCACAGTCATGCTGCGTAGACCTCTGACAGTCTGTATGGGGAAATTGTGCTGAAGACACAGATCCCAGCCTACTAACTGTAACTGGGCATCTCCTTCCATGTCCGAGCAGAGTAGCACTGAAAACTTAGTTTCTATTGCTGAGAAATTAATTGAACAGAAGACATTAAATAATCACCTCATTTTTTTGTTTCACTAATGTTGCTGACTGATTTTCACTTATTTGCTACTGTCACTCAGGCGTGTTTCTTAAAAAAATAATCTTAAATACTATTTGAATAAAAGGGCTTTATATACACCCATATCAGCCTTTAATATGTAGGCATTATATTTACAAGGTAAATGCCTTAAATAAAAAGAATTAAAACAAATAGATCTCACAAAAATGGTTGAATACTGCTTTCAAAGATGTATGTGTTTAATAGATTCCACTTCAAAACTGGCATGTATGTTCATTTTTCTTCTTAGCAAGGATTATGACTGTATAGTCATAATCTCTTCCTGTATCTCTTCCTAACTCGTGGAAAATTCTCCAAAACTGAGGACAATTCAAGTGCGTATGCAAATAAAGAAGTCATTACTAACATGTTAGCTTCAGACTGATTTTCACTATGTTTTTCAAGAAATTTGGGCTTCGTAATCCTTCTTTGAAATGTGGTTTGTATAACTCCTTTCAAATGACAGATTTCCTAGATAAAAGTTGATGGCAGTAAGAAACAGGACAGAAAACACATCTTTGGTTAAACTATTTTAATGAGGAGGCGCTTAAACCATTAATGACTGGAGTCAGTGACTTTAGTTACCATGAGTTAGTTGGCAGGTTCCACCTACCTTGATTTCCAAGATTCTTAACAGCCACAATTACACAAATAGATTCAGTATTATGTTCCTGATTACCAGATAAATGAAAGATGAAAAAGAAATCTAGTTAATGCCTTTATAATCACACACAATTACCTTAAAAGGATAATAAAGAGGAAAGAGAAATGTTCGGAAGTAAGGAAATGCCAGACCTACAGCTGCTTTTGCAATGTTAATTTTAGACCCTACCCATTATGACACAGCCTTATTTATATGGTTCATAGTCCTTTTACTATCTCTTTCAAAACAATGGGTGGATATCATGAACAGATCAACATGTGGAACAGGGTGTTTCTGGGGGAGACCATTTCTGCAGAGTGTTGCAATATTCCATGTGAAAGAGAGCAAAAAGCTAGTGAAACACCATCCCCAAAATTTTCTTAGATTTTAATAACAAATGACAGCTAGGATTCACAAACCTTTAATTCCTTCTCAGTCTTTGAAAGCAAAGTGGCCTTAATAGTTTTACATCTTCTTCCAGGTTCTTCTTTTCTCCATAAACTGACTCAGATTTACTGGAGAACTGGAGAACTTCAGTTTCTCTCTGAACCACTCTTCTGCCACACCTCACGATATATTAAGCATACCTTCACCTTAATAATTTAGAAAAAAATCTATTCTAGTGGATTCTCATGAAACTGAAATACAGTCATGCATATTATTAGTCACCAGTTAAGGCCAGAAAGGTCCCTGCTGAAGTCCAGAGGGCAGAAATCCATGGCTAAGTGCTGCATAGGGTGGACAAGGCAGTGGTACTGATGAAGTCATCTTGGTGCAGTAGAAGCCAAGAAGAAATGGCATTTAGGCTTGAGCCCAGGGAGCTCTCCTTGGTCTCCTTAGCTTTTTAGCCTTTTTTTAACATAGCAAGTGCCTGAAAAGCAGTTCTGTTAGTCTTTCTTGCAATGACAGTGCTGAAAAATGGAAAGTATAAATTCAGAAGCTGAATTTCTGGGTTTGGTGATCTTTTTATCTCTACTTCTATGCCTGTTCATCTACTTTTCAAGACACAGGTTCAGCTTCTAACAGCAGAAGTAACAATAACTGTGGCTCATTTTAATCAATTTTCTCTTTCTGCAAAGAGGAAAAGAAAGCAAAAACCTGCACACAATATATGCATCTTGCTTTCTTTTAGAAGATAATTTGGACACACAAGGAAGGAGAAAAACGTTGCATTTCTAAAGCTTCCCAGCTTGGGAGATCAGGAGATCAGGACTGCAGGGCACATGGCAGGTACACATAACTGTCAGCACAAAGTTACCAATCCTAGATAAAAAAAAATTAGTAATTCTGTTTCAAATTAAAGACTTGGTTGTCCAGCACACCAACTGTTTTTCACTCCTCTGATGCAAAAAAAAACCCCACGCTTGTTTGGATGCTTTACACTGCTCCAGAGTTTTGAAATCCAATAAAGAATATATAAATAAATTTAGCTTTACAAGTTGATTTTTTTGACCAACACATAAAGTCAGACTGAGATTACCTTTCTTTAACATATTTTGCAGTATTTCCTTCAATATTTTTAAAGGTCCCTTAACCCTGACCCTTTCTGAGGTCAATCATATGGGCTATACAGAATAAAATATTACTAATTGTTTTTCTGTTACTGGAAACATGTACCTAAAATAAGTCCAAATCAAGAAGAAAACCACACATTCAGTGCCAAAATTACCTCGTCTAATGTAATCACTTCAGTATAAATACAAAGGTCTTATTTTGAATGGAGGCTAGACAACAGAAGTTAACATTTGCCTGCAAAGCCAGCTATGATGCTATAGATAGCAAAGAAAAGCAGAAATTTAAAATACGCTGCAAAATGCTGAAAATCCATGTAAGTACAAAGCTTTAAACTTGGTCAATAGTCTAGGAAAGCCAGGGTTTGGCAACTACACAGTAACTAAAAGATTGATAAATAAAATCTGCACATCATTGGGCATACAACGTTTATAATACAGAACTCACTGAAAAACAGTCACTAGAAATGTAGAATTATATCCTATAATCTGATAAATATTTATTGTGTAGTTCAAGAATGCATCTAGATAAGACTTAAAGACTCTCCTGATTCAGATTCCCTAACAGAATAGGCATGTTTGTTACCAGTGGTTTTTCGCTGCTGGACATACCTTTTTAGGTAAACCAAACAATACATTTTTTTCTCCAAGAAGGGACAGCTTTACAGACATTAATATAGTTAAAATAAAAATAATTTTAAAAAGGTGGGATTGTAGAGTGATTTTAATTTTGGATAAATATAAGACTGTAAATATGACTGTAAATACAATAACTGATAGTTAACATCTGTTTATATTACTACTACATCTACTAATCTGATTATAATGCTGTCTGTAGGAAATGGAACAATTGCATTTGCATGCCTACAGCTCAAGTCTGTTCGATTTCCCATGGATCATCTATATATCTAGACAGGTGTGTTGGCTTCAGGCTATTTTTACTGCAAAACATCTGAAATCACAACTGTGAACCAGTTCTGCAGATGAGAATTTTCCTGACAGAGTGTTTACATTTAAATTTCAAAAGTCACCTACAGCTTTAAGGAAGAGTTTCTTACTTACTAAATAACCGTGGCCATTGGTTTTAGAGTTCAATTCCTTACTGGGATCCATATTTATCATCTAGTCTTTCGAAAGGTTAATTTTTACCAGGAAATATGGGGTTGCTATTATCTGAGTGCTTAAATATAAATGTTTAGGTAACTTGCATGGGGCACTAGAGTTCAAAAGCTTTGCCCAATATCTAAATTAAATAGCATTATGCCACAAACTGGTAAGAACAGGAACTGCAAAATCTCAAAAGAAAAACTGCACCCATGATGCCTGAAACTGCATTTCCTCAAAGAGCTTAACTTCAGAACTCCCCTTACGCCTTTAAGAAATTACTGCTTGAGGGACGGCGTGAAGTTCCTATGTGCACAAAATTCAACTTCAGTTCAGTATAATTTTCTTATCTGTCAGATTTTTAACTATTCCTTTTCATAGCTTCAGAAAAAAACAAACCCAAAACAAACCAACCAACGTTTTTCTAATGGGCCGCTGATCAGAACTGTTATTCTGATGGTGAAATCCCAAAGGGAAACATGTTTCAGATACGAAGTATTCCCTCCAGAGTCCCTGGCAGTCATAGAAAGAAGAACTTCTTGATGTATAAAGACGGTGTCACCATTGTCAGAGAATACTACAGCAGGAAATGAACCACAAATAAAAGCAATGTCGTTCTTCCTAGGAATCAAAATAGTTGTTTTTTTCACCTACAATAATTTCGGAGAATAAAATCCTAATGAAAGCTTGCACACATTATGAGAAAAAAAAAAAAGCACACGTGTCTCTAGCTTTTTTGAGTGTGCATATACTTGGGCAAATACTCAAGCTGATAATTTATCAAAAGCAAGCTTGTACACAACAAATAGAGACGGTCCCCATCAAGAAATCAAAATATCATTTTATGGAAGTGAAATAATGTACAGTTCACAGCCAACCTCACTTTTCCAACTAATGGAGCCATAAATGCAATTTTCTGTCCTTTGCTCTGAAGAATTAATTTTAAGGTATTCATATTTTTCTTCAAGTACACCTTAAGTCTCAATTAAACCTCAAAAAGCTACAATAAAGTAACATTAAGAACCAACTTAAACCCATCTTAGCAAGGAAATTCAAGCTTAGGCTAAAAATTTTGTCTCACTCTTCATCTTTAAATCACTCTGTTTCGGTTAGGAACTGTACGTCCTGGAGAAGTGTGTGATTTTTCATACTGCACAGTACATATGTTCCAGCACTTAGGTGAAACGAAAGTCAGAATTTTTAGCCTTAACTCTGAATTTCTTTACCTTTGAAGGCTTAACTGAAGCATCTATAATTACTTCAACATGAGCTTTTAACATTTAAATCTTCTCACCTCGGAATGGAAAGTGGAATTTCAAAAAGCTCCTATTTTGCTGTGTACTTCAACGGTACTTTCTAAATTTAAAGAATTGAGCACTGCTTACTACATAAAACTGAATATATGCATTTCTAAATGGCACTTAGACATGAGTGGCTTAAATGTGGTAAAAAAGGCTTACACATTCCCAATACAAGTTACAAGTTCAAACATTCGGGCATGAAAATCCTTTCCCTAAGTTGTTTTCAAGCTTCATCCTTTTTTTCTGTAATAACTAAAGCAAAGCCACAGTAGCTGCAGCCATTTGCATCTAAGGAAGAGATGTTTTGCTTTGGTGATATAGTTAATGAGTCTAAAAATATTCAGTATAATAATTCTGTCAAAGCCCCCACAGTCTCCTCAATGAGCAGAAGCCTGCAGGATTCCAATGGGGAGCCAAGTAATGAGCTCTCAGCATTCGCTCCCACACCGTCCAGACGAAATATACTCGGGCCTCCACGGTTCCACATCATTAGCAACATGAAACAAAGACACATGCTTGACTTTAATAAGCGACTAAAGTTGCTGGCTTATTAGGCTGTCACTGCACATAAACTCTATTTCAGTGTGACAAAACAGTTCCCTGCAAACAACAACCAAAAAAAAAAAAAAAAAAGGAAAAAGAAAAAAAAAAAAAAAAGGAAGGGGATGCTTTTCCAAATGGAGATTGTTATAATTTAATGTAGTAAGTGATTGAGCAGAGTTGAGCAGAGGCACATGGGAAGTGATGGGTTTCTGACACCGACTCTCACGGGCACGCCGCAGACTGCGGATTCACTGCTGGAGACAGCGGTTCCGGTGGGCTGCAGTGATCAGACTACGGGCATATGTGACTGAGTTTTAGTTGATATTCCTGCAAGACAGGAAGTGGAGAAGCTTATTTCCCACTGGGAAAAGGTTCAGGCATGATTAACTTGGGCATGACCAAATAGGTCAATGATATGACAATGTGTCTAGCACAATAATTAAGTGGGAAAATGTGTGTAATTTGTTTCTTCTTGTTCTTCACATACCAATAATGCATTAGCAAGGATTCATTTAATCTCTTTCATTATATAAAAATTGATAGCAACACAGTATGATAGCCTTCATTCGAATATATTCCTTTAAATTATATTTATCGCCTCAGCAAAATAGTTGCACTGATGAATACTCTTCAGTGTTTAAACTTTAATGTTTTGACTTGCAGGACTACTGAGAGCTTTTTAAATGTCACTTTCTGCTGAAAGTATAAACATATAGAAAAAATATTATAATATTTACATTTCAAAAAGAGTGGCCTTTGATCTTAAGTAAAACTCAGCATCAGGGAAAACATCAGCATGCAGGAAAGAACTTTCCTGTGTCACAAACTTATTCCCAATTTTAAACATTCTCCCGTCTCATACCAGGGTGACATATGTGAAAGACTAGGGACTGAGGTTAACAGAAGGGTTCACTTGTGCTGTAAACCAACCAGCAGCTGCCTATGGCGCTCAGCTGAAGGCTGATGATCAAAGCTCAGGTTCTCTGTTCTGCATTAATTCAGAGCAGGCATGGGTATTTTCACTCAATACAAAGTCAGTAGTAGAGCTTCAAGAGAAGAGAATGATAAAAATCTAACCATGCACATTCAGTAGCATAGCCTTAGAAAACCCAAGATTATTTGGGACAAATGCTGAAATCCCAGTTCCAAATTGGGTTTAAGCAACTCAAGGTGAGTTAGAAATACTATTCTAAGCTCAAAGTGCATACCCCTGTTAAAGCTTCTAAATAAAGTCCTATGAAAAATTCAATTCTGAAAGCTTGCAATTTTTCAAAGGAAAAGATTTCTTATGCAAGTATACTGAGGTTTTTTAGCTATTTATCTCATCCAGAATACTTTATATAAATATACTTTGTTTTCTGAGCTCATTCTCAGACTCTTTCGGTACGGGCAACGCACTTTCAGGAGGCAGCCATCATAAAGAGTATTACTGTTGATGTGTTCATACATGGGTTGGTGGGCACGTTTAGGAGAATAATATACAGATTAAAGGGCAACAAAGATCTATATTTGGGGGAGTTCTGTAACAGCGTTTTTTTGGTTTTGGGTGTTTTTTCTGTTTTGTTTGGAAAACATTGAAAAAGAGGAGACTTTATAGGCATTGGAATAAATCCTTTATAATTCCAGTGGAGGTGACACAATTTAAAAAGATCATGGAGTGAAAGAGACAGAACCTCACTGTTGTTTCAGCAATCCGATCCATCAGAATTTCCAAAGGGAAAAAAAATAAATTAGGTTATCTTTTGACAATTTTAAAAAAAAGCAGTGGGTAATCAACTTTTATAAATGAGGAGTTACAAGGATCAAAAGCCCAGAGAAAAAGAAGAAGGACAGAAACCATGTTATTCCTAATGAAACCAGGTAATACAGAAATAACAATGAAAGGTACATTATAGAAAGAAGTAAAATCCCTTATGAATTTCAGATGTAATCTTAGGATACTTCTACAGCTGGCAGGATGAGCAGAAAGCTACCTTCACTGTGAAGCTCAAGCACAAAGTCTGAGCACAGCCAGGCCTGACTGTACTTCCCAATATACATAATATGACAAGAGTTTACATGACGACGGGAACATAAACCTGACATGCTGCAGTGTGTGTAGCAAGGAGGACATGTATTAAACACTCCATCATCATATACAACAGTTACAACTGGCTGCCTTTCCCCAAAAGGCTGGGAAAAACCTGCAATTCACCTAGAGCTTTCCCAGAGACATGTAAAAAGGATACTCAAATGTATATGTCCTTAAAAACTGAAAGGTCCTCAGTTGTGCAAGTAGCTAGCACTTGCTAACCATTTCACAAGCTATGAACATAGCAAATAGAGCAAACACAAGGAAAGCTAATTAATTTGAAAGAAATTTCAGAACTTCATAGGGAATATTACCTGTAAAAGAAGTGTCACTATGGAATCTTGCATCTCTGTAACTTTTATCTAGATCCAGCCAGTAAATACTAAATACCAACATGCTGTCAGAGTTACCTTCACAAGTTCGATGAAGCTCAAAGCTGACCTGGGCAGGCTAGGTAGGCTCCTATGTTTTTCTTAATATCTCACACATTTTTTTCTAATTATATAATTCATTTTGAACACTGCAAAAGCTTCTATAATTTATATTAAATTATCAATAAATACATGAAAGGAAAATAAACACCTAAAAAATTTTCCCCCAGCAATAAGACACTCACAATCCATAACTAACAGGAAGACAAACAATCCATATTTGGCACAAAGTACTGAAACTCTATTTATACCCTGGTTCCCAGTTGATTTAAACCTTCATTAGAAAATATACAACTGTTAGTGCAGAAAAATAGAAATATTTTGTGTAATAAGAGTAAATTATATATGAATGAGAGCCAGGCACCCTTTGACATGCTGCTGATAAAACCCCTGGCTTCAGGCGTACTACTGAATTGGAAACTCTGTTGGGGTAGCACCCCATACAGAATAATGTGAGAATAAAATTATACTATAATAAATTCATCCTAGTGACAATTTTATGCACCATTCACTACTGTTAATTTAATAAAATACCCTTGCAGGGTAGCTGCCCCAGTGTCTCAGAGCACATGTTCCAATGCCAAACTTAAAGAGGCAGCTGGACTTCACCGAACTGGTTGTCAGTCACTATTCAGTGGCTGAAAATACTTTCAATGGTCATGGGCAATGCTTTAGAAAATTACAACATCCTAGCTATAATTCTGTGCTAGAACTGTCTCTTCATTTAATACTGGAAGAAAATTATGTCTGCAGGAATCTAAGTTTCACACAGAGGTTCAGAGTAGCTAAAGATCTTTCAAGTACCATTGAGATTCACTTAATGGCTTGTTGCTATATTTTGATCACCTTGAATACAAATAGAAGAATATGTATGACGAAGGAAAGGGGAACATATTTTATCCTATGTACATTGATTTAATATCTTTCATTAACTCCCTTTCATGCTCCTATGTGTTCTTCCGTAGGTATGTCATGAGTGTAACAGATTAAATAATTTTGCAAAGAGATATAGGTTTATCTCTTTCTTTGTGATCACTGTTGCTCTTCACAGCATCTCCTTTCTGAGAAGAAAACATGTTCACCAAATATTGACTAAGGAAACCAAAGATAATCCCTTTTACAGGATGCTCCACATGGCACCAAGAAGAAATCAATTATCCTAAGTTTTTGTTCCTGTGCATAAAAAACAAAATGCAATTTGAAGTATCTGGTGGGTGTAGCATCTTCCAAAAGGTAGAATGTAATGTCAAGACTCCCGATGAACATCAAAATGTTAACATGAAACAAAGCTGGTTATCTGCATTCTACCTGTGTGTCTCTCTGATCCAAGGCTATCATTGCCACCTGCCTTCCCAGCACATTTGGGTAAACGGCACACACACACTGGCACTGGGGAGCACGTACACCATGAGTTCTTCAGAGAACTCAAAAGGGTATGGCTGCCTTAGTTACTCTGACAGAGCTGATCGTATAAAAACCCTGATATTGCTAAACCAATGGGGAGACAGGCAAACTACATTTAAAGAATTAATGAACTGTACATACATAGAACTTCAGGTTGCTCAAGGAAGCTATCAAAAACAGCCTGAGCTCTTGTTGAATGAGCAATTGTTTTCAAAAATGCATGTATCAATGATGAGACCATAGTACAATCCAACATTTAGCTAGTGATTCCTCATGACAGAACAACTCCAATTTTAATTATTTCCCTAGTCTTACAAAAATCTAAGAAATTTTCAAAAATGTCCATTCTTGCCCAAACAAAACCAAAGTAGTCCCCAATCATTCAACAGGATAATTTTTTGACTTGGGAACAACATTGGCAGATAGATGATTTAATGTTAAAAATCCAAAAGCATATGTAAAACTCACATTGTCAGGGGGCTTTGACACACGAAAAGCTTACCATGCATCAGCTGCTCTGTCGTTTAGTGAGTGTGAATTCTTTTACTCTAAAACGAGTGCTCAGTGTGACATAATTTAAGGCAGACACAGGAACACTATGGTGTAGCTTAAAAGCCTATGTAGACCTCCCAATAGCACCACAAGGCATGGCATTTATGTCTCTCATTAAATAGTTGCATATCTGCATAGATTCTCTCAATCTATTCATACTGCAGGTGCATTCACACCTGACTGGGAAATCATATATCCCTCACTCCCAGCAGGATAATTCACCATACTGCTGGTTACATGCTGCTATTTGCAGAACTGCACACCGTCACCATTCTGCAGCTGATGGACAACAGCATAGTTGTGTGTGAAAAGTGAGGACTGCTTTATACTTGAGGAAATGTGTATGGTAGTTTGACATCAAAAATTGCAATTTTGTACTGATCCGAGCAAGGCAAAGGGGAAAGGTTTTCTGAAAACATTGTCGCGGAGTTGATACAGAAGGCAGTAGCTTAAGTTTCTAAAATATTTTGTTATTTATATATTTCACCATAAAATCAACATTCATTTCTCATTAAAAGAAGCAAAAATGTGTATTTGGCAATATTAAAGATGGATGGAAGAACATTTATTATTTCAGTTGTCCACTAGAGGAATATTCTTCCAAGATATTGTTGTATTATAGTATTTTTTTACACAAAAAATATTTCCAAAAGCTTTGCCATTAAATTTTGACAATTTCTGAAAGTTTCATTGTCTCTAGCCTTTATTAAATTAATTACAAGTTAGTACAGAGTATGAAAACACTGACATGAACATACTGCATGTAATATAATCATATATTCCAAATACAGCATTACAATATATTGTCTCTGCCTAAGTATGGGGGTTTTGTATCAAGAAAAATACCAGAGTTTCAAAGTCAATGGCTCTAAAAATTTTATTTCACTGGAATGAAATTGAGATTTTTGCTTTTCAATATAATGTCAGGTATTTTTAAATTATGGTGACTTCCTGATTTTAGCTGAGTTTAGTAGATGATAATTTAGGCTGTCATGGCAGCATAATTTATAATTTCGTGGACAATAAGGTGCACCATGCAAAGCTGCCAGCTACAACAAACTCAGCATATACTGGTACAAGAGGTTGCAATTTTTGCTTCCAACCAAGGGGCTTAATGAAATACAGACTACTGATGGAACTCATGGAATTAAAGCTTAAGGACATAATACTAATGTGGCAGATTGAAATCTCCTTTCACTGGGGCTATATAACTAAGAAAAAAAAAAAGTGCTACAATCCACTGTGAGAGAATGAAACCACAGATTTCAAACCAAGGAGGAGGGAGATTTCTTTGCCTTGCCAGCCCTGCTGTATGTAACAGGAGTGATCCAACTTCATCTTTTGCATGACATGCAGCTATGAAGCAGCTCTAGTACTTCTGTGAGAACTGTGCACCATGGCTGCCTGCTAAGCTGGAAATTGCAGAGTAAAACAAATGGAATGGGGAGGAGAAGTGAGACAGTTAGGGCTGCAAAGCTCAATATTGTTTCTTTGTTTTGGAACCCATCTGACCACCTGAACCTGGAAATATGTGAAGGTACATGTTTTGAGGTTTGCAGACATACTTCAGCACAAGGGTTGCTATGGTGAGAAAGATTGGACATCTCTCTACAAGGAGGAGGATCTCCTCAAGGAAAGGAAAGATTAAAATACACCCAGGCTGCTATCTCCCTTGGAAAAGCACGGTAAATAGAAAATGACAGAGACTTGTAGCATCATCACCTTGATAAAAAAGGAAGCAGTTAAACTAGTGGACTGAAGATAGAAGGTGAGATCACTATTGACAATACTTACTTTTATCAACTGAAAAATACAATGAATCCTGCTCCGGCTCCTCTTTTCTTCATTCTATTGCCATGGCAGCTCCCCTCTTTGGGCAAGGTGTTCAAAACAGGCAAACAAAAGAGGTGCAATTACCTCTTAATTACTCTTTCTAAGAATAACAAGCAACTTGTAAAGATGTTAATATTTTCTGTCTAGAATTAAAGTTGTCCTGAATTTATGCAAAGCTCTCCCCTCAAATAAATGTTTCTAGTGATGTGAAGATTCAGAAAATGCTTCAACAGCAATAACTGGGATGGACGCTGTGTTGTAATAATTTGGATACACTTGACTAATGCAGTTATTCGCAATGAGGTTGGCACAGTGCCCAAAGCACTGAGCAAACAAATACGGCAAGACATTCAGTTTAACATCTTCCAATACGGCATTGAGATCTTTGTTCAGTCCAGGGGTATTGTGGACACTATAGCGCACTCTATCATCAAAAATTACCAAAATATATTTATGTTTCTTTGTTAAATTCACTAGTGTATTTTATGCAAAAAATGCTGGTGAGGCACAAGCATTTTTAATCAAATTAGCATGCAACATAAGGCAGCTGTGTATTCAAATGGGTTTTTAAGCAATTTGGTTGTTTTCTTTATAATAACAGGAAAGAACATTTTGATTTTGAAGGTGACAGAGGCAATATTACCAGAATTAAACAATCTGAATTAGCTTTTTCATGAAATGTAATATGTTTTATGCTTTTAGATGGGATGCTCCACTGCTTTCAGATGAGCCTTTCACTGTCACAGTCAATGGCCAGGAACAGAATAAGCTCTGGAGGTAGGATTATCCTCAAATTTAATTTTTTTTTTTCAGAAGAAGCTAATGGTAAATGTTTCTAGCAAACTTTAGGTGCATCTACATTGTAACTAGAGAACCAAGACAGGATATTAAAAGAAAAGTATGAAATTAGTAAATAGAGATTGACATTTTGCTTAGCTTGAATTTGATGTATGAAATGAATGTAATCTCTAAAAGGCTTTATATATACATATATATGAAACATATACTATATAATATTATATATTCTGTCATATTATTGTATTATATTATTAGATATTAGTATATATTTTTGTTTTCATATAGGAAAAACATAATATAAATAATTTCAATATATAATATCCTGCCAAAGAAATACATCTTCCAAACATTTGCATAGTATCTTGTGTAAAATGATAGAGATTTCTTCAAGGAGTGTATGTGAATTTGAATTAGTTACATCTCAAGATGAGGAAGTTGTCTTCTGTTCTATAAAACAGCAGTTTTAATCACATTCACAAAGGTCACGAGTTCACTAATACTATAATTAAGAATTCTCTGGAAAAATAACTAATAACTCAATATTTTATATAATTCAATGACTTTGGAATCAAGTGTACTTAAAATGTATCTTTTTTCCTTAATTTACACTGACAACAGTTGTCCAGCAAACCGGGCTGGATTCCTTCTGTCTGACGTTTCACCACAACCCTCCCAGGTACCCTGAGGGTTTTCCAGTTGCAGCTGTGCAAATCCATTTCTTTAGAGAAGCCCACACAGAGGTATCTGTGCATTCTGTGGGTTAGTCTGATGAACTCAGCTGGCCTAAGGAAAGCAGAGCAGGGATATGGGGAGTTGCAGAAGAGTGTAGGATGCCTACAGAGCATATTTGGTGTAGTGAACTATTATAGTAGCATAAGTCAATACAATCCTTAACTTATGCTTTGCAGTAGAATTAAAACTTGGGGGCAGAGTTATCCATAGGATGGAGTCCCTGTCCATGGGGTGGTGGTTGGAACCATATAATCTTTAATGTCCCAATTAAAACCATTCTACAATTCTATGATTTCCAGCACTGTTTTAAAGTAACTAGCCTGGACTTTGCACTGAAGTCATGCAGTGTTCAGAATCATTTAAGGCCAAGACATTAAAACCCCTACTCTGGTTTAGGAAGCTCTTCTAGAGTGCCAATTACCACTCCTCTGCCTGCGTTCTCACCAGGCCTGTGATAGCCCTCTGTCCTCCTAGAGCAGTGTAAGGGACACAAGCACCCAGGAAGGTGGTTCCCTTGCGAAGTGGGTGCTGAGAAGCATTTCCAAACTTTGCCAAGAGTACTGACAAAGCTCATAAATCTAAAACCATGTTTTACAAGTTATGCAGCTCTAATCAAGTCAGCACTTTCATGGTTACAGATTAATCCTCTGTGTAAGTCCTTTTTTTTTTTTTCTTGAGTATTTAATCTGGAGATTTCAATTCAAACTTTTTTTTTTTTTCCGATTGAAATGGGTAACTCCCTTCTCTGCCTGCCACAGAACGAGATAGACAGTAAGAGATCTGATGCCTGTCTGTGTCAGTTATTCTTAGAACAACCCAGAGAGGGGCATTGCTGGGATCCCAGCATGTAGAAGAAACACAGGAGTCATAGGGTAATATGGGGAGTGCTGGAAACAAGTTGGCTTGGGTGACAAAAAGTAGTCATTATTTCAGTGGATCTGAAAGAAGATACACATCTAATATGACATTTCAAAAAAGGGACATTTTTCTTGGAGTCTTTGTTGCTATCTTTGTACAGCCATTGCCAGACATTTGAAATCAATTAAAGCAAACACACAGAATTGTAGGGGGACTTTTCAAAACAAGAACAAATGGAAACACCTATGTTATCTTGTAGTTTACTAATGCAGAAAACTGACTGCACTTGTTTAAAATTTTGTTTGAGTTTCTTTCTGATGTGTTACTTCAGACAATTTGCTCTCATTGCCTCAAGGAAGTTAGGCATGCAGCCCTAACATCAGAAAACTAAGTACCATCCCTATCTCTATTACCAAATTACCAAAACATTCCTGAAGACAACCTTTGAAATACAAGAAAAAAGCTTCATAAGGTAAAGCAACATGCCAAAATTAGATGGCCTTTCTTATTTTATACTCTCCAAGAACTGAGATAAATTAGCTGGCAATATAAGACCTGTAATCACCTAGGAACAGAGGTAGAGTGTTCTGCAATATGTCAAGAGAAAAAGAATTATTCCAAAAACTTCAGGCCATTAGAGTTAGCCAGAATTCTTTTGCAATAATATTATTAGAAATAATGGTACAGGACAAGATTACAAGACGTTTAGAAATGGGTGATTTAGTTAGGGGCAGACAGCATGTATTAACACTAAAGGAAAATTGTGTTTGACAAACTAGCTTGAATCTGATTATTTTAATGTTCTGTTGTTCAAGGAATGAATTAGTGTCTGCAATTTATCTGATTTTCAAAACTATATTTGATATTTGCCATGAAAGAGATCTAGTTTACAGAGGGGGAATTTTAGGGAGTTATTAAATAGAGTAAAAATTATCTCAGGAAAATGAAAGAGCACATGAATTAACAGTAACACTTCAGGTGGAAAAACATGTACAATCAGCAGTCAATAAGCACCACTTTACTTGACCTATTACACAAATTGCACTGAAATCAATGTCAAGAACAGCTAGATTTAGTGGTAAAACATATTAGGACTAACAAAACTGCATTGGGTTACTGGGAAATAGATAGTAAAGCTGCATAAACACAGTTTATCTCTGGAAATCAGATCAGTTCTGGTGCTTTTTCATACTATAATTCCTCATTCCTACCCTCTCTTATGCATTCAGTCACTCACTCCTCAATTCAGCAAATCCTTTTCAGAAACTGTGATTTCTTTTTTTTTTTTTGTTAAAACAGCTAGGTAATTACAAGATCTCTACACAATGCATTTATTCCAACAGATACCAAACCCTGGGTTTATCTATAGTGATTTGTGGGGATTCACACCCAAGAGCATGAACCGATGTTCTACAGGTGGTCCTTAGAGAAATTAATTTCTAGTCTAGATCATAGTTTCATTTTTGTCTTTGTCTTCTGGCAGCGACACTCTTATCTGATAGACCTCTTCAATCAGGGAATTTGATACAATTCCTTCAGATGAGCAAGGAAAACTGGTTTGCCTTATATTCTTTCAGTTTAACTTCTAATAAAATACTTATCTTAATGCAAGCCTAAAATTCTTCAGGAAGCACTCAGTCTTAGTTCTAAGATTATTTGTTTTAAGACAAATTGATATATATTTTAATGCCGAAAAGGCCTATGCAAGTGATATTTAAAAGAGAAATATGAGATAGAGTGAGAAAAGTTCCAGCTCCATGGTACAGTGTGGAGGTATCAGCCAGGGTGTTGATGGTTTCAGCATCCACCCATTGCCCAACAGTGCACCCCCTGTTTGTCCTGCACAGAGGACATGCCAGAAGGGGAGTTGGCAGAGCTGTCATTTAGTGTCAGTGTGGCTGCAGGTAAATCTGCTTAGGCAGGTCAGTGTTCTGCTGTAGCAGGTCTCCAGTTTGGTACCCAGAGCAGACAGCATGAGGGAAGAGCTACACTGCAGCCACAGTAATTAAGGTTTGCTGAAGCTGTCATGGGACAGTGCTCTGAATGGCCCCACGAAAAGTGGCTAGCATATGCACTTAGGAGTATTTTCAATGGGACCCTTGTTGTGGTGGAATTCTGCATCCTACCTCAGTCCTTTCCCACCTCAAATATGTATTGCCACTTCCTCTACCCTTCCCCGCTCCTGGCTGTACTGTGGCACTCTGCTGAAGGAGCTGGAGATCACTCACTCCAAACCAATTCCACCAAGGAGAGGCTCACAGCCATCAATGTCAGATTTCAAACAAGAAGCAGCAATAGGCTACAAATAACTTAATTGTTTATATGTCAGTGTGGGAATTTTTTTTTAATTTGAAGGTTGACACGGCATGTCAGGTTGATTGAAAGATATATCCCTGCTGTAAAATACCAAGTAGCCATAAAAGGGAGGTGCTAGAATTTCACACCTCATTGAAGGAGAGGGTAGTTTGCCAACCAGTTAAGTATACAAGGGAATTTCTGAGTATAGAAAGAACTTTTATTCTAATGAAGCTTTGTTTATTCACCTTGGCCATGTGTTCTACTTATTTCAAGGAAAATACTAAAGCCATCTAGCCCTCCTATAGGTTTTAAAAGATAAGAGTGACTCTAGCATGTAAGGTATAACAGTAAGAGAGAGGAACATTCACAAAATCTAAAACACCAACAACCACCTTGTTCAGAGGGAAGCAGAAAGCTAGTTGAACATGGGAATTGTCATCTATGTGCAGTGTAAATAGAATAAATGTAGTTTGTCTTTTATTCTTAGTTAACATTATTTGTATCTGTGTTGTCACTTTTTAATTTTCTGATTAGGAGCTGTTACAGATTCAGCCTAATTCAAGACAAAAACCAATTTAAAGGAGGTGGGCAAAACTACTTTTCACTGAAGGGGGAGTGACACTAACACCCATGTCTCTGGCACACCTTAAAAATTGTTCTAGTGTCCTAACACACCCTCACTGTATCCAGAGAGCAAGGAAAAAGGAGAGTCAGAGCGAGCGAGTGGCTGGCAGTGACTGCCAGCATCCTTGAAAGTTCCCTGACATGCAGTAATAATCTGAGGGGATAAAACCTTGAGCCCTGAAAATCGCGGAAGAGACGGTTCTCCAAAATCCCAGGGTTAGAGGTTTTCAAGAAGTGGAAGACTCAAATTCACATTCTCAATGTCTCATTTAGAGCAGAGATTTAAAGGATGTCATGCCTTTCAGATGAATGCCAAGATCTGGGACCTATGTTATTTTGAAGTTTCTTCTTGCAGCATTGCTGATAAAACTACTTCTTTAGGCACAAT
This sequence comes from Anabacerthia variegaticeps, assembly GCA_035583185.1. NCBI lineage: Eukaryota > Metazoa > Chordata > Aves > Passeriformes > Furnariidae > Anabacerthia > Anabacerthia variegaticeps. The sequence continues at coordinate 107,361,702 of JAWWEW010000078.1, forward strand.
TTACTCAAAATTTATTTCAGACCAGGATTCTACTATTAGATGAACACCTGAACAACAATTTTATCCTTTTTCTCTCCTTCAAAGCTAATTATTCACAGTGTGTGACAATACAGTGAGAAATGAAGACAGACTCAGCAAAGGATGATTTGTAACCTGGTTATTCAGGCAGGGGTTCTTGGGAAATGACGGAATTTTATTCCCAAAAATATTAACATAATACTTGAATCTGGGAGCATACTGAGAATCGGAATTACAGACATTTAAGTGGGGAAGTACTCTGTCTCCCCTTGCTGGAAAATATCAAATGCTCTCTCTAGATCTACCCATTGGTTTGCAAATATATCTTGTTTCTAATCAAAACAAACTGATAATTTTCAGAAGCTAAACTTTTGTTTTCTCCAACCTACAAAATTTTTTCCCTTTTGTCCAAAATTCTGAAAATCTTAGTTTTAGATCAGCCTAAAACAAATCTGAAGAATTTTTGGTATTTGTTTCTAACTAAAAGCTGACTTGCATAGCTTGGCTATATCCACTGGTGATAGAGTGAGATTACAAAAGAATGCCCAATTTTTTTTCTAGCATAATCTTTTATTCCAGCCTTTTCTACTGTTTACTTATTTGTAAATAATTACAGCTAATGTAGTGTAGTAGTGCAGCCAACTCACTAATGCTGCAGTCCAGACACTGCAACCTCAGAGATATCCTCATTAGATACTACTTTTAAATTTTCCAAGGGAGCAGGAACAGAGTTCTTAGCATGGCAAACATGCCAGTGCCAAAGCATGCTAGAATGGAAGAGGAATTTGACTTACTCTTACTGGGAGAAAATAGAGTATTCAGAACATCATGATAGTTTCCCTTATTCCAGCCAGACATTGTTTTATGGACAGGAACTGATATCAGCAATACTGCTAATTTTGTATTTTCTTCTGAGGACCCACCCCTTCTGCTTTAACCCTTCGTTGTTCCTGAGAGTTATCACTACTTGGATACTTTGGCATAAGTCTCCCTAGCAAAGGCTTGAACTAGCACCAGCAGCACATGAATTCCTCTTTATTTTTCTGCCACTTCAAAATCAGGATCTCTGGACACCTTTCAGATCACGTGATTCTCTGGGCATGCGCTTTTATATTTTACTGGCCGACTACATTTTAAAAATAATCCTTAAAAGATCCTAGTGGTTAACCTTACACATGGTAAGAAAAGCACTGTCAGCTTTTAATGAACAATAGTGATAATATTATTTGCTGAGCAGGACATGGTTATGATACACAATGAAGGTGTAGCACTCTCAAGTGGAGGACTGAATGCCAGAGCAGAATGATGCATGATATATACCAAAATAATCTAAGCCATTTAGTTACTCTTGGTCGTGAGATAATCTCTCTCATAAGGTCTTGACCCTTGTTGTCATAATGTTAATGAGGCCTTCAACCAAATCTGCATTAGGCTACTTTCTGTGCCTTTGTGAAAATTACTGATTTGGAAAGCTAATGTGAGTCATACCATGCATCAGTTTCTTTCATTGTTTCAAGGGATGAAGTGATTCTTCTTTCTCATCCAAATTTCTGTTTTAGAGTGAGCCATCCCTCATTTTTAAAGTTGGTCTTTAAGACTGATCATTAAAATGACTGGTAGCCACAGTGTTGTCAATTTTCATAATATCCTCAATATATGAGACAACAATTCTACCTACTCTTCTCTGAAGGTGGGATATTATCTATCTATACAAATTTGAACAAAACCCACTGTTGACGGTTTTAATAGTTTCCTTGAGGTGGTTGCTGACATGGAATTACATTCTCCATGTAAATTTCTCCTTTTATGAATCCTCTAGGAAATTACTTAGATAATTACTGTAAACTACAGAGCATGTAGTAGGATTGGAGCTGGCCAGCACATTGTTGGAACTTTTTTTCCCTATTTGAAATTGAGAGAAATTTTTTTTAATGAAATAAAACTTGCAATATCTTACCCCCAACACTCCCCTCCAAAATACCAGTGACAGATGTTCAACAGTCAGCTGAGAAGTTTTTTTGCCAAACTGTTTTCAGCCACTTGTAACTGAGATTATTCTTGCTGATTCATGCTACTATAATCCATGCAGGGAAGAAAAATTTAAGAAGGTGCAATGCTAAGTCTTTACCAGTTTCTAGAATAACAGTTTGCATAACAAGGCACAATAATATTTTATTTTAAACTGTTAAGAAATTTTTAGTTTTTCAAGCAAACTAGCATATATGTAGGCCTGAAAAGATTTTAATATAAGTACCCCTACTGTAAGGCAATTGGGATGATTTACAGTGTAGGTGTGCTTTATAATACTGAAAGATTTTAATAACTGGTTTTGAGCTAAAAGGGAAAGCAAAAATGTGATTATTATTAATTTGGAGCATTTTGTTGGTGGGTTGGTACAAATTGTTTTGGTCAGTTATTAAGTGCTAAGTCAAGTTACTTTGTCACCAAATATTTTTATAAAGTATTTGCAAGATTAAGCTGTAACACTGTGACCTTAATGATGCTCTTAATGTAAGTCTGAAGTAAATGTGAATGAACATGAATTTATGTAGCTAATAAGAGTGCAAATCTCGAACGATTAATCCATGCAGTTAAAAATGAACATGTAAAGTAGAGACGATATGGATATTTTTGAACATTTGAACATTTCTTCAGGAAGTTGTTTGTTATTCTGGAACTATTCAACCTGTCTTCATTACAGGTAAATAAGAGAAACAAACCAAAAACTTGAAAGACAAAAAAATAAAAATAAAAAATAATGGAAGCTATTTTGCCTACTGATTCTGCCTTTTCTGATGAGATAAATTTGTGACTTAGTAATAATTCTAAAATCTCCGCAAAGTGTTACAGAACAAACCCGTGTTATGTCAGGGGCAAGTCAGCCCATCTACATAGATTTTCCAGTTAAAAAATCTCACGAAACAGGATCAGGGGGAGGTTTGCTTCCTAAAGGAAGTTACAAAACTTGTGCAAGCCAAATCTCCTACTTAAACAGCGTTTTCACGGATACATGGAATAAGACAGATGATCACAGCCAGCAGCTGACCACGGATTGATCAGACTCAGAGCAGGCTTTTCCTGAGACTTGTGCACACAGGCATATTAATGTTTATGTATGTGTTAGAACAGATTGCCTGGAACAGCTAACAATGTCCATCTCTTTTTTAGTAAAAGAGAGGTGCTTCCCTCTTTTTAATTAAAGGTAGAATCTGTTAGGACATAGCAAAAAAGAAATAATCTCATGCATTAAGATAAAACCTGCTAGTAGGAGAACTGAGCTCACACAAGTTTTTTTGAGTATTTATCCCTAAGTGAAGTTAATGATATGTAGCAATCCAACATATGAAAAAAAAATCTCTACTGATTACATTATTTGATGTTATACAAAATAGAATTTTTGTTTATTTGCCTGATACCCCTTAACTCACAGTCTGACATCACAACTTTCCCAGCATCCACTCACGTCAATATAGCACTGAAAAAATATTTTTCAAAATTCCTGGTTTTGTGAATCAAGGTCTAGTGCCCAATGGCATCATCATCTATGTTTGCTCAGTTTAAAGACTGTAAGAAATCTGAGCCACTACGTCTACTAATATTTCCATTCATCTCATATGTCTTAAGCCCACGGGTGACATGAGGTAGAAAAGGAGTCAAGCTTTAAATATCTATGACTATGCAGGAAAAAAACCCCAAAAGCCATTTTCCATCATCTTTACTCTTCAGGCATTAAAGAACAAGCAATTTTAAAATTAAATGCCTAACCAAATTACCAAATATCTACATTTCTTTTAGGAAAAAGCCAAACAAACCAACAACCCCAAACAAAGAGATTTCACTTTTTGTAATGGGATACCTTCCTCTGGGTGACAGTAGGATTAAACTAAAACTGAAGTCCTACAGACTTCACTGCCTTCTGTGACTGCAAACCTGTTGTACAATGCATCAAAACTGTGACCTGATTAGCCACCGATATGGCTGATGCATCTGGAAAGAGACTGACTTCCCCCTAAATTAGCTAAATAACATCCTCTTGCTATCAAACTAATAATTTGGTTTGGCTGCCTGTTGCATTACTTTTCTGATCAAGTAATTTGAACTTACTGAGTTATTGATTTGAATTTAATTAAAATATTAACTTCATGTTTACATTGTTTAAATATAATTAGCTCAAAGAAAATTTAGTAAATTTGCATAATAAAAAGTTTCTTGAGGAAACATCTTTTACCCTCATGTTTTCTTATGAAACTGGATATTCTGTCAATGTATTATAGAATCAAAACTCTGAAGGCAGAGAGAACCTCAGTTAAAAATTCTGTAAGTTACACATCTTTGCTTACCAGTTGCTATCTAGTATTGCTATGTTAGCAAAACCCAAATCTCAGCTCCATTACCCATTTCTGTTCTTAATCAAAAGATTTCTAAAAGCTGGTTAGAAAGTCAATTCAGAAACAGATTAAAGTTCTGTCTCTGATAATTTCAATTTCTTTCACGTTGAATCCTTGACAGTTTTATTCTTCCTTTAAGATTTGTAAGGAATTGGGAACGAGTAGGCCATTTTTTGTCAAAATCTTTTTCATGCTTTCACTATTAGTACTGTGAAGACATGAAGCAAACCAAGATCTCCAGATAAGTCAACTAAACCCACAATTTAGAGACAGAAATTATTGTTTATATTAGGACAGTATTCTTTTTTTTTTGTTTCTTCCGGTTAGTACATAGGAACAACAAATTTAGAAGGAATTCATTGCCTAAACTGAAATGTGCCCATTGGGTTTACTTTATGTTCTACCTGGCCTTTCTAAACAACAGGGGCATTATTTTAAAACAGTCATATCCCAGATATGAAATATACTAAAGGTAGAAATATCCAAGAGGGCTCAGATACGTGCATGAGAAAGACATGAAAATATGTTATCTATAAAAGCATAAAAGAACTTCACTTGACTTGCATGACTTTTTGTATCAAGCATGCTACAGCAGTCTTTTGATTCTAATATGAAACTATAGTAAGGATCATTGCACTAATGCATGAGGATTTGTGATAATGTTGCAGAAATTTTACTGTCAAAACTGAACTGCAGTGTAATGACTTTTGTTATCATGGTTTCTAATAACTATTCAGCATAGATTGACCCTACATATGTTTTACTGCAATAATATGTCAGTTATCCAGAAAGTGAAAAAAAAAAAATAAATAAAGAAGCGAGAATCAACAGACTTCCTCCCTCCAAAAGAGTGCTATAACATGGCCACCTGAAGATAACAGACAGTGAGTACAAGAATGAATATTTTACGTACATTTTAAAGCAATTATAGTTTGCATTACAGTTTTTAAATAAAAGCTTGTGAAAAAAACCCAAATATCAGTGTTTTGCAGGACAATGCCCCTTGCAGTATTAAGGACAAATACAAGTAAGTAGGGTCTTAAAATGACGTCATACCTTTACATTATGGAATTTAATTTAACTATGAGAACTGAAGCTGCTGTCTACAGTACAGCCACTGATACACAAGGACAATACATTGGAAGCATCAAATTTTGCTCGTCAAATAGGTATTCTAAGATTATTTGGTACAAAAACAGAGATATGGTAAATAATTGGTTTTGTTTTTAAAGAATATTCATATTCCTGGTGAGAATATGCTAGCTCATTGAGATTTCAGAAGAAGCTGCTTTTATATATTTGCAGGTAAGAAACAGTATTAAGTAAGATTTTTTACTGTCTACCACATAAGGACTAATCTACAAATCTTCCACACACAGGACTTTGCCACACTGAAATACACATGTACAAATTAATATCTGAAAAACAAACATTCTAATACTGACAAACAAACAAGCAAAAAACCCAAAAAACCCCAACACAACACCTACATTCACACCCAAAATATTTAGGAAAAATATTAGGTACTAAATAGGATGTATTTAAAGATAATATCACAACCTATTACAGTTTATTCCAAAGTCATCTAAAAAAGTGGAAATGTATGATTCACGTTATAATGAAACTAACCCATTCAGCATGACCAGCATCCCATTAATAAGTGGAAGATATAGATATAAGGGATAAATAAAGAATGTCTTTGTGGAGTGAAATGCTGTTTCAGATAGTAAAATATTAAGAAAAGCAAATTAAAAATGAGAATATCTCAAGATAAACAACTATAGGGAAATTCTTGCCCTGTTCAGAGTGATATTTGACTACACTTGTATTTGATCAAATTAAACATTAGTATCATCGAATCATAGAATGGTTTGGGTTTAAAGGGACCTTAAAAATCATCTAGTTCCAACCCCTCTGTCATGGACGTGAACATCATCCACTAGACCAGGTTGCTCAAAGCCCCATGTAGCCTGACCTTGAACACTTTGTGGGTATTTCCACTTAAAATGAGGAAATTTTTTTTTAAAAAAGCAATAAAAGAAGCACTTTGCCTTTTACTTTACTGTTTGTAAAAATTGGAAATTTCTGAAGAATTAAGTAAGGTTGAATACACTTTCATCTTGAATGTTCATGTCATTGTTCTTGTGCATATATATAGCAGAGCACCAAGAAAAATCATTACTTTGACACTCCTCCAGAATTGATTTTCTGTTCATTTATTAGCAAAAACCTGAGAAGAAAATCTATCTTGTTTCGATAGGTGGTGTATGTAATTAACATGGTTTTTTCCTTTTGTCATAATTCCTAAATACTTTCTTTATGTAAGAATGATAGGAATATTTTAATAGTTGGACTACTTAGTCAGGTAACAGAACAGAGAGTTATCAAAAAGGAAATTAGATAAAGTTGTCTCTGTAATCCTTAAATTAGTATTGTGAAGAGAATTCCTCTTCTTCATGCACATATCACCGCTGAATGGCAGAGGCCTGACCAAAGTCTAAACATTGCCATCAGTAATTCCTACCACAAGCTTGGCATATGTATTGTAATGCTGATTATAAGCTCCTATAGAATAGCAACACCATCATAACCATTTTCTTCATAAACAAGATTTTAAAAAGGCAAACAAATTATTATATAGCACTGCTAATGAAACTACATCCTGTTGGTATTGCATTGCTATTTTGCTATATTTTACTATGTTTATTTTATTGTATTCAAATTGAGGAGGAAGAAAGCAATAATATATACCAGCTCATTTCCAATTTTCTTTTGCTTCCAGACTACATCATTGAGATGCATAATATCATCCATACTATGACCAGAAGAGGTAAACTGTTGAGTGTAAAATCTGTTTTGCAAATATTACCAAGAACTGTTAAATTATGAGAACACGGAACACTGATATTCTTACATGTAAAGAAATAAAAGGTCCAGCTGATAAACTTACACAGATATATTTCTCCATAGAGAGCCTGACAGTATAACCTAATTCTTAATTCAGAAAAAAATACTTTAAATTCCTGATATAATACAGCCCTTTTAAGAAAACATTTCAATACTCATAACATTGACTCTGCTACTGTATCAAGAAATGAGCAATGGATGAAGTTGCACATATAAGACATAGAATGGGTTACTGAAAGGAAACTGTTAGCAAATAATTGGAATTTTACATCTAATGTGTTTATTTGAACACTTCTATACTGTACTTCTAGAAAATGGACTAAAGTACCAATAAATCAGGACCCGATTCCCGCATATGATCTAAGTTAATGAAGATTTTTACCTGAAATTGTTGATGTGAAGGTAAGGTCCGATTGTGACTTAAATGCATAATAATTTTCAGAAATCTAGACATTGAAGGCAATCAAGGAATAACCTGAATAAAATACCTGAGCAATATTTTTACTTGATTTTACTTGATTACTTGAAAACTGATGGGCTTTTGTTTTGAGAGCTATGTATATAAACACAATAACCTCCATTGGCATTACATTGCCACAATGAAGTTCTGCAATATCACTTGACTCAGGTTTCATAGCACTGTTACATCAAAAAAAAAAAATAATTCTATCTTTTAAAATGCATCTAATGAGTCAATAAAATACTACACCTGGCCACTATACCTCCATCAGGGAATTTCATCAAACAAGATTTTACCTTGTTTGATTTTCACTGGAATGTTTTCTAAATTAAAGGCTTATAGGGTCTGACTGTAAATGTCATAACCCACAACTAGCAAAAAAACTGGTTTATGGATATATATGTAACAGTCAGGTAAATTTTAGTTACTGAATAATATATTTATATACAAAAATAAATACATTTCGGACTCAAAAGTGTAATTTATAAATAATGTGTTTTGAAAACCTTACATGAATTGCTCTGTAAAAATAAGAAAATACCCCTCCACAGCAAGTAAGCAAAAAATAAAAATATGAAAATATGAAAATGTGAAATGTCCAAGAAGAAAAGAAGAATTCAGTTGATAGGTATCATTGCAAGTATTCCAATGTTATTAAATAGCTGTATCAAATGAATTTGAGAGGTGAGATAAATGAATCAAATTAGCGATATTAGTGCTTACCTGCTGATGATCTCTAACAGCAGCTTCCACCCTCATACTATTGTCATAGAGCTCTGTAAGATTTTTACTATTTAAGTAATAGTCATGAAAGATTTCATATTCTTGAACTAACCTGAGATTTTCTTCAACAATTTGATCCAGGGCAGGCTAAAGAGAGAAGTAAATGATTACACTTACTGCCAAACACATTTCTAAAAACAAAATTATTGGTCACTTCCGAAATTTCCCTCACTTATTCACTTAGGAACATCTGCAAAAGATGGATGGCAAGACTATGGTCCCAGTGAAACAAATGGAAAAACTGCAAATGAAGGTCAGGTGGTTAGGATTTTACTGAATATAGTTACAGTAAAGTATACGTTATTAATAAATGAATTGTACAGAAAATAATAATGTAATTAGTTACACTAGAAACTACTAAATAGAACACATCCTCTATCTTACTACAGAAGACTTTTCTTCATAGCATAGAAATTATATTGTCTCAATTGCCAGAGTATACATCAAATTCCTTCATACATTTTACTTTTCCCAGCTCTCGTTTTCCAATTTTTTTGTAAACCTCACATAATGCAATACTCATGTGTCTGCTTAATAATTTTAATGTTTCTAATTGGATTAACTTGATTATAAAGACTAATGTTTGACTCTCATAATCTGATATTGGGTGAAGTTGTTTGGATTGTATGCTTCTGGAATAAGAAAAATTTCCATTCCTTTAAACCTGATTTTGAGTGAACTTTCTCTGATTGCATAATATTGAAACCATCACAGAATTTACTAAGGTATTTCATCTAGATTACAAGGATACAATCTGATTTAATTTGTTTTTAAATTGATTTTTGTCATGGAATTCTATTTTATTTTTCATTGTTTTTCCACTTAGAGAAAAAGGAGCCTGGGTAGACTTTTGCCCATAAGTTAGTTGAATATTGAAATTTCAGTATTTGACATTCAGAATTTCTTTTAATTTCATGACTGTAAAACAACAGGATGGCTGATTTCCAAATTGCAAAACCTTTCTTCAAATATATTTTAAATGTACAGCTTTAAAATGCATGTTTAAAACATCATGGCTGGTGATGAGTGCTACCAAGTAAAGAGAAGTACAAAACCCCCCAATTACACAAGCCTGGAACTTACTAAATTTGTGTATGTTGTGCCAGGTGTATTTGGGAGGTATTTCTGTTAAAAACATCTGCATGTTATAGGGTGGAGTAGAGGAGAGTTTACTATTAAGAGATGGTGCAGAAGTCTGGGCCAACTAATTGAGCCCAAATGTCCATGTGATGAGTGGCTGCCCTAATCTAAGGCAGTATTTTAAAGTCTTCTAATGTAAAAGTCCGAGTCTAAAAGCTATTAAAGAGAGAGGAGTCTGCTTAAGAATCTATTTTCTACAAGAGGACTTTATGCAATCCCATTTGCAGAATCATGTGTACCCTTGCAGAAAAGCAGAGCTAGCAGAACCGCTAGAGCAGTCGGAGCAAATGTCGCCATCGTCTGCTCCCCGGATGGAGCCTGTGGGCCCAGCAGGAGCAAGGGCAGCCCTCTGGCTTGGCAATCTGAAACTGGGAGTGAAATACTACCACAGGCAGTGGGGGGCAACCACCTGTCCCAGTAGTTGCCTCACCAAAATCCACAGAAAGGAATTGTAAATAACTTTGGCTTATTTTTGAGGGAAGAATATTACATGCTCTCTGTTTACCTCTCTGCTGCTCTTCCCCCCTTCAACAGAAAATGATTTAAGTAAAAAAATGCATGTCTGAGGCAGAAAAAAATTATATTTTGAGCCCAAATGAGTTTAGATTAATTTTCCCATATTCAAACCACCATTTTAATGCAAATCCTAAAAAAGACTCTGTTGCTGCTAGGCAAGATGTCTTTGGAAAGGTAGGATAAATACATGCTGGGAAGATTTCTGAAACAATAAACATTTCAGCCCTTATGCTATAGATACAGGTTTTCCCAGAACACAGGAGGTCTAGGAAAATTTGGGAAAATTTAGACCATGCTTTAGTATCTCCCATGTCTCCAAAAGAAATCTTGTGATTTAGTGGACTAATAAAATCTGGGTCCCAGTGCATAATATTGAAGAATCATATGTTTTCTGAATCCGTTCCCAAGTGGGTAATTTAGTGTCTCACATTTTAAGGACAAAACTATCCAAGGGAAAAAGAAGCATGCCTGAACAAGTCCCTTGCTGTCCCTTGGAACTACACCAATTTTGGGAGTTTTCAAAACAGATAAATATTAGAAATTATTTTACTATGCAATGTTTTAATCAAAGGGATATTCACTTTTGCTTCTGTATGTATACAATTTTTTTAAAAACTTTGACTACAAGCTAGTCATGGTTATGCAATTAAATCTAAAAATTCTTCCTGTGCAGAGCTATCAATCTCTACGTCATTAAAATATTATAACGCTACATGTCCTCAGAAATCTCAAAATGATAAAAAGAAAGACAGATAATTTAGTGAAGATGTGATTATCTTGTTTAATCTTTGGGCAGAAGTAAAACCTCTTTTTCAGACTTCCTTAGCAAATATAGAATGTTTGCTGTTAATATGTTTACATCCAATACCTGCAAACAAGTAATGTTTTCAGCATCTGAGTACTTTCACATACATAAAGGAACATGGGAAGGTGACAGAAAAGTTTGCTTGTAGACTATGGACATCAATATAGTAATTTCCACCAATATAGATAGATACCCTACTACAAAACCAGTGAAGTACTACTATTTTGTATGATTTAAAATGGTCCAGATGTTTTGAGGACACATAACATACCAAAGAAGACAATAGCTTTCTCCAGATGTTATAAGACTCAGTGACTGTGTTTATATGGTCTGTGATACTTGTTGTCCAGTCCCCAAAATTGTTCATTCCATAGCTTATGTCAGCTGAGACAAATAAAGTGAAATGGTTCTTTTTCTCTAACTCACTCCTCTGAAAGACAAGTTGAGGTTCAGAAACTAAAAAGCACACATCCTTTAAATACCTGATTGTTACTCATTGACATTTCCAAAGAGGATTTCCCAGAAAAAGAAAAAAAAAGTCTTAAAGAGCATTCTGTCTTTATGCAAGGCATGAAATGGTCAAACTGTGACCAAACTTGTCATGTCAAAATATATACCCCTCCTTCTACCGTCCTAGGAAAACAGGGATATGAATGCCAAAACTGGTCATAAGATATTCAAGTAGATGATTCTGACACTTGTTTTTTGTTTTATCTCCATCAGTCAAACTTCTGAATTTGTAGACTTGAGAACTAATAAAAACTACCACAATTCATGTGCTTGTTCTTTTGCTTCTCAGGAAAGCTTGATCAAAGACTTTTAATACTTAAGACTTCACCTCCTGGTACTATTGACCTCTTCAAACATTCTGGATATTGCATTCAAATTACAGGAAGAAATTTTCAACATTTGTACATTCAAATGAAGTTACTTTTTTTGCAGTGGAAAACACCATATAACTCAGGGGAATTTCTTTATGGCTCTTACCTGAAATGAAACTTCAGTCACAGTATAGAAAAACAAAGTGAAATGTCAAAGTCCATTTGCAAAAGCCATGCTAAGAACAAATGAAAGAAGATATTTCTTTGCACTATATACACTTAAGGTGTACAGACTCTTGTGAATATCACAAACTTACAGAGATTTGAAAGAGACATAGAATTTCTAGGAGAAAATCCAATCACTTTTTGTTGCAAGTGATCCAAGAATTATTTTATGGTTCCATGTAGAGGATTGTAGAGGCAAATCTTAAGATCAATGAGTTTGTCCACATAATGATATACCCATAAACATGATATAAATCCCTGTGGTTTACAGGGTCAATTGTCATTTCAAATGGTCACTCTGACAGCAGTGTTTTATTTGAAAGATAAGAACAATTGATTTTGACAACCAGGTGCATCAGCACAATAAACTAATTATTAAAGGATCTATTTTAATTGGCTATACTACTTACACTTGATGTTGTGAGGAATGAAATTGGTTTCCCCAGGCAGGAATGATGGTTTCTTTCATAGACATAATGTATTCTGTTCATAACATGAATACCAAAACAAGAAATAACTTATCTTAAAATTACTGTGTCCATGTAATCATTTGCCCCTCCAGCTCCACAGAGCTTCCCCAGAGGAGTTAACAATGTTTTTCCACTAGTGTCTGTTATGCATCAAATGTGTTCCTTCGCAGAGCATAAGAAGCATGTTGATAGCAAGTGCCACAAGGTCATTTAATAGAGCTGCCAAGTCTCCCAGCTTTGGCAAAGAAAGTTATTGTAAAGCAAGCAGGAGGTGTCGGAGGTTTTCCCCTGTCTGATGCAACTAATGCTTGTCAGAAAATAGTTTGGGCTCTATAAGTCACAGAAGATACAAGAGAATTTGAGTTGATATAGTGATTCACTCTCCTTACTTGTTATCTTCTGTTGATGCTGCAACCAGCATTTGATGCTTGGTAATTTATGCACCAAGGATCACAGAGCTACTCAGTAAATCTCTACAACTGCAGCCCTTTTAAGGAACACAGTGCAAACAGCTGAGCCCTGCCTGAACAAACTCTAACATGAGTCGGGGGATTTATGTTGTTGATATTACATACTGATCTAACACACATTTTGATGGTCTCTGAGCTGAAACAGGTCTTCCCCTATATCCTCAGCCAAATGAAAAACAAAAAAAAATCCACATAGTCCAGAGCTGCTGAAACTAACTCTTCATCCAAAAGACAATATCATTTTGCATCTGTGGCATGAATTTTTCTGTATTATGTTTGGGAGGAATTTTAGAAAATGCAGGCTTAACTATAGACATAGACTGACAGAAGGAAGTGAGAGATCATATTTTTTAATAATTTGCTAGAGACCATTTGGAACCAATTAATTATTCTTTCAATAAAAATATGGCATAAAATGCTTTCTGACAAATTGCATTTGTCCCATCTGCAAACTAAAGTAACAGAAACAAGTAGGCTTTCACTGCTAACACCACACTTCAAATGGCAGTTCCAAAATTTGAAAAAAAAAAAAAAAAGTTTAATTCTTATAAGGACTCAAATGGAGAATTAATATGGGGAATAAAACCAGATAAGCGCTAAATGTTTGAGGGAAAAAAAATTGATGTGGATGTTAAGCTATGCAAATAATAAATGCTGATAAAATAAAAATGAACAAAATGCTACTAAAATAATATAGGAAAATATAAGTACAGACCTGTCTGCTTTAACATTACAAGTATTCCAAAATAAATAGTATATAATAGCATACAATACTATACAATAATATACAATTCTTCACGTCAGCCCAAGCTGGAAAATATTTTTCTTCATAGACCGTCTTTCTTATGTATGAAATATTATTGACCTCACCAAAGTTATATTTTGGCTATGAACTAAATTGCATTGACAATGAAAAGAATCCATGGTTATAGAATAAGATCTGAATGCCCTAAGATTATTTTATGTTAATGTATCCTTTAGTTGTGATTTCACAGGTGCAGAAGATGTGAAAAAATAAAGCAACGCAAAAATTTGAAGTACTAAAAATATTTAATTTTATCCCACTTGAGCCTTCTTTAGGTTCCTGGAAACGAAGTAAACACAATAGTCTTGGAGAAATTGAGGTATTTACTAGCCTAGTGGTCTGAACTGGTAGAGACCAGTTGCAAGGGCAGGACACAATCTGTTCTACATGGTATGAAGTGACATTGATTTTTCAGATGTGAAAGAAAGAAAAGTATTGTCTGGTTGGGCTCTTCCCAATGAAAGTGTCTACCTCCAAATTGTAAAACGGAATCAGAACCATATGTGCAGTGTACCTTATGATGATCTCCTTGGTGCTACTGACAGAATTTTTGGGACTCAGCCTGTGATCAAAACACCTATAATAAAACCATAAATGACTCTAGCTAAATAGCAGTGTACTAAATTGATTACTGCTAAAGAAAGATTTGAACAGATCTCACAACTGATTATGCATTTTTAGTCCTATCTTTACTTGCAATCAAGAAACACTGATTACAGAGGGGAAACTGCCCTGCTGAATAGAAATGAACCTTAATAGTGCAGCTTGACAATTAACTAATTTTGTTGTGTATAGGAGACAAATAAGTTTTCCTTATTAAAAAAAATCAAGGATGGGGAGAGCTTTGTCTACAACTAGAATTTTGCTTCTAATTTTGTGATCTGTCATGATCACAGATGTTCAGCAGGAGAAAAGCAATAGTCAAGATCTTTAGGAAGCAACTGGATATTTTCTGTTTTTGTTTTGCAAGACTGGAATATTGCACTGCATCTACTGTTAAGCACATATACACTGTGTATAGCTGAACCCAAAAGAAATGCAGGAGACTGGAAAGTTCCTAAGTCTTGAACCAGTATGAGGCAAATGTCAAGATTTTGATAATTCCCTTCAATAGCTCCTGAAAATAAATGTAAAATTGTGTTGGAAAGCACAGTAAAGGATTGGCATCACATAAGAAGATAAGGAAAATGAACTGATGAACAGATCTTCATGGTATCTGATGCCATGATTGTGTTAGGGTTCAGTACAGATTTGCTGGCAGCAACCCAGATATGTCACATAAGTAAGTCACAGTTCTTTTCTTTCTTGGTATCATGGAAACAGATTGGTATCAAAGCACTGAACTGGAAGTACAAGCATGATGCCTTCAGGTAGTAGGGGTCACTGACTCCACCAGTGGTGTCAGGAAAAAAGTTTCTGAAGGCATACAAGTGAATTAGTGATTCTATGGAAGTGAAAAATAAGAGTATTAAAGCAAGCAGAACACAAGTTAAAGTTCAAAGACAAAAAGGATTTGAATAAATAATACTGCTGTTGCAGAAAACATGACCGACAACAGACTAGAAAACAAAAAGGAAGAGGAAACATCCTTGAGTTTGATGCTAAATATGGAAAATTGTAACTTTAAGAGATTTTATTACAAGTTAATTGTAAACAATTGCTAAGATATACAGTGCCAGTAAGTCAGGGAAGAAGATTGAAGAGGATCTCATCCAATCCATTGGTTCTGAATGCTAATGGAAGAAAACATCAATCATTCAAAGACCAGAAAATATATAGAGCAAACTCTTTAGAGTTATGCAGTTGGTAGTAAAATGCCTCTATATTGGAACAGATGCTTACTTTTTGTTTTTGTTGTTGTTGCTGTTTTTAATATACTTGCTACAGAATGGTGTGGAAATGAGAAATATAAAAATGGTCCTTCAATGTGTTTTATATAGTCTAAAGTATTAACACTGAATTTAGGTTCATTGTTGCTGATTTTTTCATGCAGAAAGTTTCTATACCACAAAAACTAAAAGCTACTTGTTTGGACTAAAGTAAATCTATAAATAAAATGAAATGCAATTCAGTATTAAAACTCAGGTTAAAATTGATATAAATACAAAAAACTTTTGAAATTACATAGAATTAAGAACTTTTTCAATCCTACATCCTCCTCCACACTTAAGTTTATATGCTTTGTCTGAAGAGAAAAAAGAAAAGAGTTTATGATTTCATTACTGTTTTCTGCATAACATAGTTTTAGTCTGTTAAA
Organism: Anabacerthia variegaticeps; assembly: GCA_035583185.1. NCBI lineage: Eukaryota > Metazoa > Chordata > Aves > Passeriformes > Furnariidae > Anabacerthia > Anabacerthia variegaticeps. The sequence continues at coordinate 107,377,767 of JAWWEW010000078.1, forward strand.
CACAAACTTATTTGCCTACTATTGCACCATTAATTTTTCTTCTATATCATCACAGTTTGATTATATATACCTGCCAATATTTTTAGAGCATGTTATGAGGGAGAACTTCACTTGCAAAGCTATTTTGGAAAAGATGAAACTGCATGGGAATGTCCATTTATTTATGTTACTATGACTGGTTAAAGATTTATAAAGGCTTTCCATTTTCTTATATGTTTAGGAATGGACAAATCTGCATCACTAGGAGAAAAGACTAATTACTCACAATAAGGTCATTAGATACACACTTTCTTTTTGTCATTACAAATACTAATATTTTTGCACTATGCAGAGTAGATGAAGCAAATAAATAACAAACCTCCTTATTCTGATGCTAATGCAAAACCAAATGTTCTTTCAATTGTACAGCTGTAAAAATTAAAGTGAGAAAGGTATCAATAAGTAAACAGCAATAACCAACATAATATCTGTTACTTACACACACCTCCTATATGACCACATTGCCGCCAAAGTGACAAATGTGCAAATCAAGATAATTGTTTTGAATTTTTATTAAATTAATTGGAAATTATAAAATATTTTGTTCCCTCATTAATTGAAACATTAAAAATATACTGTATTTTACAGAAAAATGCATTTCATTTTTACAAACATTGTAGTCAATCATAAATATATTAGCATGTATTTCTTGTTTTGAAATTCACCCACTTGAATTTCCACACAGTTAGAGGGATCAGTTTTAAGGCTTGGTACTCAGAGGTTTTCATAATTCTTTGAAAAATAATTACCACTAACTCTGAGGAAAATCAACATTGACATTTTGTTCCGAAGTAGTGTTCTAAATGAAATTTTGCAGAAAAGCATTTTGGCTAATGTGACTTATGTACTTTGGTCCATGCACAAACTATCTGCTTCCTTGAACCCTGCCATAGTGATAACGCACAGGGGGATGCCCAGTGACTTCTTGGTTGAAATTTTTTTCCACTGGAAAGACCACTGGATCTTTTGCAATCATGTCTATTCATTCATAGTAAAAGTTAATTTTATAGAATTTTATGTAATCCCCCTAGGATTTCCTGCATGGATATATAGTTTGATCCTAATCATTATTTCTCATGGAATTCTGAAATCCAGTAATTGATGGGGAGAACTGTTGACCTATTTACTTTTATTATTTCTTTTGCAAATATTGAGACAATCATTATTTAACGTAATTTTCCCTTTTAAAATATTTCTGTAGTATTTATAATGCATAAACTTCCTTAAAAAATTTATTCTGTCTTTTTCAATGAAGAAAACTTCTCGTTCATTTCAAGATGGAAAAAAATTCTGTTCTCCTCACCTTATTTTTTCAGGGTTTTTTTTAAAAAAACACAGAATGCATCTCTGCTGCTCTCTGCTCCAATTAGAATAGACAGTTCAAGATTTTGAAGAAAAGACAGTTTAGAAAACCTTCACTAATCAAAACAAAACATATAATGAAAAATTGAACAAAATTTTTATTAATGGCAGCTTTAAAAGTAATTACTTTTTCTGTAAACTCCATCACCTTTCTCAATAAAAACCTCAGAAGCATCCTGTATCCTTAAATATTACAAACGTTGAATTTTAAGAATAGATTGTCAGAGTCAGTTCAGTTATTTGAATAGAACAGGTCTGCATTCCAGGCAGAACACACCAGCAACAGCACCGTTCAGCTCTCTGCCAATATAATGTTGTGGCTCTCTGTACAACTGTGTTTGCACCTCAGGCTCCCTCTGCCATACTAAAATCTTACTAACCAAATGCCTGAGAGATTATCCTCTTCTCATTTCCTGATCATACACAATCCCTGGCAGACATTCCAAGAAACAGAGATTAGGAGTTTTCTTTTTAGTTGTCTTCTTTAGGGTCAAATCTAAGACCTGTCTTTTCATGCAAACTTTCGTTGTCTAAACCCTACAACATAAATCTTATGGTGGCCCCAACATGTGAAGAACCCAAATGATGTAGTAGACTGAGATCAGTTGCATAAAGACAGCAAAATGTACAGACTGCCAAGAAGCAAGATATGAGACGGTTGGGAACCCAAGAAGGAAGAATTCAACAGGTTGTGAGTGGAACTGCTGCATGATGGAGATTCTGCCTGCCTTCAGTGTAAGAATCCCGAGGTCAGTGTGGAGGGGTTAACTTCTAGAAACAAAATAAGGATCTAAAAAAGAGACCAACATCCTTAAAATATCTGCACAAACAGTGTAAACAATAGGCATCAAGGATTTCGCTACTTGGTGACATCGAATCTAAGGCAGAATATGCTCAAGTTTCATGAGAAGTAACCTTCCAAAGCAATTTCTCATTGGCCACTGCAAGTAAAGACTGGATTTACTGGAGGGAAAAAACCCGAGAAACACCAATATCAGAGAACAAACACTAAGGAGACAGAAGATTATAACAACTTCTGCTGGATGTTCACTGTACAGCATATGTCACCATTCAAATTAAGCCTCAAAGAAGCCGAACTTCAAATCATAAGTGGTCTCATAAAACCTAGTGCAGTAACTCTGTAATATGAAAATATAATAATAGTTTATGTAAATTGGAACATTTTATGCAAACTACTTACATGGGATTGTTAAAGAATTAATAGTGAGGCTTCTTTATTAAACACTCGTTTAAAAAAACTGATAATGCTCAGAAAAGAAAAATACTTTCCCAAATAATGGTAAAAGTATATTTCCCGTAACTTTTCAAATCAGGATACCATTTCACAGTAACTCTTTTTATTTATAAGAACAACTATGGCAAATATTTTAAACTGAGTAGCTAATTTTCCTTCTTAGAATTTCACAGAATCCTACCAGCTCAACAAATATTTGAAATCTGACATTCTCTATATAAAACAGGGAACATGGGTATTTACCTTTTTAAGCAAGTAACCATAACATGGATAGACATGCAATCTTTCTAAATTTTTTTCTACATTTTTTACTTATTGCAGCAAACAGCTGTTCAAAACTCTGTAAATTATGAATACATTTAATTATTGTTTCTAGACATAATGTATATCATGATTTTAAGTATATTTATGTTATAGAGAGCATTCAAATAATAAATATCTGGTTCAAACTAATTGTCATTGGACTTCAGGATATATTTAGATGCAATAATCATGTATCAGTAATTGTAAAGCCAGCTGTTTTTTCTGATAACAAAGTCACTGCTTTTCTGCAGCTGTTTTGTTTTTTAGCACTCCTCTTTCATTTCAGAAGTGTCATTTTCTACAGTAATGGTACAGCAATTGTACTTGTTCTACATAAAAATGGTAACCCAATCTAATTTGCTTATTCTTGTAGTTTCAGTGTAGTTAACACAACTGAACTCACAGACATGGTCACTGAGACAGAAACTACATTTCTGTGTTTTGGATAAGCCAAAATTGAGCTTTTGGAATGCTAACTTAAATGCACAAACTAGCAGGTTCTACAAATAATTTCAGAATCAAAACCAGACCAAAAAAGAGCAACTATCAGAAAGCTTTTAGAGAAATACCCCCTAAAAGTACTTTTACCTTTGTCTGTGTGTCAGTGTGGTATCCCAACTAAAGAAGAGTTCTCCCTCAGTGTCACAAGACACGGCCAGCACATAAATGGGAGAGGGAGCTACACACAATGTCATTTTGTCCTCTACTACAGACTCCCAGGGAAAAAAAAAAAAAAAAGAAGGTGTATTCAAGGATAGGAAAGGAAGGATATAAGGATAAGAATAATTTATATGTGGATTACAAAACCTGAAGAACTTCAGTGATCAGAAAGTGGTACCTTTCTCTATCTTTGAGTGATGTACGTATTTGTAATGTGAATGCTCCAAGCAGTAAGTTCCCATATCCACAATCATCACAGGAGCAGTTGCTGAGTTCTTGAAGCAAATAGAATCACTCTATCACATGCTGCATTAGCTTTGAGTCTTCCTCCGTATTACTGCAGTGGTTGATAAGAATATAGATAAAGCTTCAGAAGACATAAAGAATGGAGGCATTTTTTAGCGACGCCACCGATACAGCCTCAGCTCTGATGGGTACATTCTACTGAGAGCAAAAGGCTGTATTTCACTGGTTTGACAAGACACCTTGACACATCTCAAATTCAGTTGATGTATTCAGGCAGAGAAGGCCATGTCCACATCAGCAATTAATAAGAAACATTTTGGACACCATCTTAAAAGTTTAGTTTTCGTGCTAGAATAGCAAAGAATTCCCTGGATATCAAAGTGGAAAACACTCCTGGTTTTCAGGTAGGAAGTATGGGAAAGTATATAGAAATACTGACTTTGTGAGTAAAGAGAAAGTAAAGATACTAGAAAAAGTGTAGGACAACTAGTTCTTATCTGGAAAGAACATCATCAGTGAAAGATGTGTCATAAAGGTCTGAAGGGTTTTATCGCCTCACTTCTTATGAGGGAACTGTCACAGGTGACTCTACTTCAGCAGGACCGAGACTTTGCTGACTTTGGAATGACTAGTTCTTCTACATGCCAGGGGGAAAAGATTCCACTGCCACGTTCTGTAGTATTGTAATAATAATGAGGATAGCCATTCATACAAACCCACTAACCTTCACCAAGACACTGATCCACCTGGTTGCTCCTCTTGGACATTAGTTGCTCCTGTTATCTCTGGACAAAAGACTGATCACCAAAATATTAGATTGTTCAGTAGTAGAGTGCAGTTCTCTCAAAGATGTTTTTTAATTATGAATGGCCAAAATCTCATGTTACCTTCCTCAGACAAGTAAGAGATGATGTCTCAGTACAGTACATTACTTATAATAATTTAGGGGGTAATAGATTTCTGATATTAATAGAATTCTGATATTTGACCACCTAACAATCAGTGCCAGAGGATACTGGCATTGGATATCTCCTGGAGAATATAGTTTATACCATATGCTATTGCGTGAAGCTGTATAAGCAAAATATGTTATATTTTTATATTCATATCATATCAAAACAATGATATGGCAAAAATTTAACAATAAAATTATAACCTATTTAGGAATTCCTATAAGGAATGGCTTATTCCTCACATGCCATTTATAGTCCACTAAATTATTCTGGAACTATCTATGCTACCTAATGACGATGGTATGCTCAGTTTTCCTGCTTTCAAACTCTTATTATGTCATATTTTAATTTAACTATTGAAAATACACCCACGGGTTTTGCTCTGCAATTCAGTGGGATCATTTCGGTTCATTTTATGTGAACTTCAGAAAATGGACAACAATTATTTGTAATTCATAGAATGCATTGTGTTTGAAAATCAACACACTTGGGGGATGACTACATGTCTAGAACTTATGAGGAACACAATGCATAGCACTATTTAGCATGGTATCACATAAAAGTCCCCATATGTCTCTCGTCCCCAGTTACTTTCCAGTAACAATTGATGAAAACATTTATTTTTGAGGAAAGGAAGTAGGACTGTGTTGGAAAGTCTAAAAACCATATGCTCACAAACACTACTGTAGGCAAAGAACATCCTTGCCTCACAAAACTCCTTCTGCTTTTGAGAGATAAACAATTATCAAAAATTTTCTTTCTGGATGCATTTTTGGGGGATTTTAGTTCATGCTTCTTCACAATTGGTCACACATAATTATGCCAGCTACTAATTTATGTTGGTCAGCCTCCAGAAGTACCTATTATATACATTGAAATACACCATACAAGAGAGTTTTAATATAAAGCTTCTCATTCTACATGAATAATAATAATAAAAAATT
>JAWWEW010000078.1:107388528-107393912 GCA_035583185.1 Anabacerthia variegaticeps
AATGTAAGAACTCATCAGAAGTCTAAAATCTGCCCAAATTTTTCTCTGCATTCCAAAAAATCTGCTCAGAGTGGTAGAACAAGTTTGGGTTTTGTTTTTCTTCCTTCTGGAGTTAATCTTCAGAATGAAAAAAACAGTTCTTAGCCTTATTTCATATTAGGAAAATTCATTATGAGTATTTCAGGGAAACAATTTCAGTACAATCATTCTTATAGTTTAAAGCGATCATTATCTCAAAAGCTACTACATTAAATAGACAAAATGGAGATCTGCACATGGGTAGGACTAGAGACAGATCCGTAGTGATACTGACTGGAAAGCTAAAATTCTTCAGAAAAATTCTAGATGTAGAGAAAAGTGGTGTTATTAAGGAAAATAAAAACAGATGAAACCTGTCTCTTGAAAGCAATTCTAGATTACAAATATTAATAAAGATTGTGAATACCCCAGATACTTTAGAAGGCCAGAAAATTTAGTCTCTCCATCTTTCTCCATGATAAATGTACCTTTGAAACTGCACTTTCCTCAATTCTTTTGTTTAAGATGATCAACTTTCTGGACTCTGTGGAAGATTTATCTTTTCCTCAGTGTGAATTTTCTATTTCCAGTCTATACCGTTTTATTCATGGTGACGGGATCAAGTGATGCCAGCGATGAGATACATTTTTTCGCTTCCTTCATGTTTCTTAGTGAATATATCTGGTAGATCTCAACATTGTTTTCATTCTGTCTGGATGACTCTTCTTTATTCTATCTAAAGATAAAATGGGGAAACTCAATAAACTATATTTCCTAGAAACATTCATTTTATAATAAATAAATTCAATTTATAACATTTACCTCACTCATAAAGTTCAAACATAACACAATAATTCTGAGTGAAGAATTCAACCTCATATCCTTTGTGTATATTCTTCAAAAATTAAGGAGTCTTTAGATAGCCATCACTTAATACTCAGCATTTTTGAATTTGAAGAATCCATCATACTGATGTGGGTGAAAGAGTGAAACATTACACTTTATGTGTAGACCTCAATCAAGCATTTTAATGTACTTGGTCAGAAGATTTCTTTTGGGAAGTACAACATGTTGATATTTGTATTTTGAATAATTTACTTGATTTCAGAAAGAGTTCAAAGAGCTAGACAAGATGAAACTACCTGCAATGTATGGCTGGCCTTTCCACCAACAGCTATACTTTGAATTGAGCGAATGGCAGCCTTCTCAGGAATGAGTGACTAGAATTGCCATCACTTCTCTGCATGGTATCCACTCTAATGAGAAAAAGAAAGGGAGAAAAAGCATACAGAGATCTGTTTGACAACGGGGAATTATTTAAATTGGCTTGGAAAGAATAGTGGAACCCTCTAACTCATGTGAATGGACATCTCTTACTTAAGATCAGTTGTCTCAAGGTGGAGAAAATCTAGATATTCTCAGTGCTGTTCTACATAGAATCAGAGAATCATTTAGGTTAGGAAAGACTTTTAAGATTTTCAAGTCAAACTGTGAACTCAGCACTGCCAAACCCACCAATTAAACCAGGGACAAGGACTCATTCACTTCTTTGAGCAACCTGTTCCAATGCTTGCCTACTCTTTTGGTGAAGAAATTTTACCTAATATCCAAACTTAACCTGCCCTGACACAACCTGAGGCCATTTCTCGGTTGAAAATTTTCATAGTTACAAATCATCAGGATATAAACTCCTTTTAAGAAGAACAAGTCTTGTTGCCTAAGATGGTCTGCTACTATTTGCACAGTAAGAACCCAAACCCAATGTTTAAGGTTTATGATGGGCTGGAGAGCTTTGTATGGTTTGGGTTGGAGGACAGTTTTGAAAATCGTCTAATTCCAACTCCCGTGACATGGGCAGGGACACCTTTCACCAGACCACGCTATTCAGAGCCCCTTCCAGCCTGGTCTGGAACATTCCAGGCATGGGGTATCCACAACTTCTCAGACCAAACTGTTCTGGAGGCTCACTGGTATCTCAATCTTTTGCCCTAGTGTGAAGGGAAGTGTTTAAATATCCTTGGAGCTAAAAAAGTACTAAACTAAAGAATACTACTACTGTCTGTTAGAAAGCCTGATCATGCTTAAAACCGACTGTGTATTTACAGGTGCTCTCTGAGGCGAGAACTAAGTAAGCAATAAAATAATATTAAATATTTTTCATGATTTTTTTTATTTCATTTATTTAAAATTAAAATATTAAAATCTAGTGTGAAGATCCATCTCTGAATCATTTTCTTCTTAGTGAAGGCTTGATTAGGAATTTCTGGTTGTGAGAAGCTAAATCAATAAATCAGCTATCAGCAATATTTTAAAGAATTAAAACAGTGTGAAACAATTGACAAACACTTTCAAATTCCCCAGACACCTGGGCACATGTTTAAATTAGTGGATATGAGTAATCCCACTGAATGCGTAGAATTTGAGCTTAAGTGTGTAATTCTAAAATACACTACAAAGATATGCTAAAGTGATTAGTCTTTAATATCTATGTGCACATGAACATATAAATAAACACATAATATGAGGATTTCCTTTTTCCAAATTGAAGTAATGCAATGACGAGTTGGACTCAGTTCAAAATATATTTTTCTGTTTCATAACAAAGACCACACAGAACCCATGTTAAAATGAAAAGTTAAACCACTTGTATTCTAAGCAGAATAAAGACTTACAAATCTAAGTCCTGTATAAAGTGTAAAGTGCCCATGTACATTTGTTACATAGGACTCCATTAGATGCTCTGTTACTGTCCAAATACAATTCTCTTTTTCTCTTTTCTTTTTTTTTTTTTTTTAAAATGAGTCAGTCAGAAACCTCTGATAGCACCATTTCAAATGCAAATAATTCTGTTCCAACTGCCTCTTTACATTAGCTAAATGAAGTCATCAGTAAACAAAATTGGAAGAAATCTTAACACAACTGCTGTAAACAACTTTAAAAGTTTTATATCCCAAAAGATTAAAAGTGTTAGAAGACAGTTCAGATTCACTGGAGATGTTCACCACTGATAGAGTTTATAGTCAAAAAATAATCTCTCTCATCTCACCCAAACTGATACTGGTCACAGCAAATTATAATCAAAGATAGATTTCTTGGAGGGTGATAATACCATTAGATTTAAGGAATTAAAAATACATGAAACTTTTGAGTTAATGAACAGGGTCCTTAACTGCTCATTTAATTCAAACAGCTGTTTGTTAATGCCCTAAGCAGTGTCATAAACTGTGAAAATACTGTTGAGTGCAAGACACTAGTTAATGCTATAAAGCAACACATGCTCTAATATTAAAAGGATTTAATGGGATTAATAGAGAATAAAACATTAACTCCCTATTATGATGTTTTTAGGACCCAAGGGCAAATTCTGGCTAAAAAGGACTCTGGTTCTAAAAGCACAAAAAGTAAACTATAGCACTGTACAGCAAATCATGGCAATTTTATGCTCCTGAAAAAAAGTGGAACCCTGATAAGATCACATCTGTTCCAATCACAGACTGGATAAAATCACTGTTTACTAAAGTCCTAAATAACTAAATATGTGGAACCCCAACAAGATCCCATCTGTTAAGGCTACAATTTGGATAAGGTCCCATTACAAAAATTTCTATATAATAACATATTACTACAGAATAATGAACTTTTTTTATTTTCTTCAGTTTCATAAATTTTCCCATAGGGATACACGCTATTGTAAAAATCCTACAGTATAATTAATTGGATTGATGAACATTAATAATATATTAATACTTGGATTTTCCATTCAAAGAAGCAATCAAAAACTAGTCGTAGTGTTTAAGACACATAACATCAATCATATGTTCTTCATTTTAGTTGTTTCAAGCATATCTATACAATTATTTTTTTCATTCCTAATAAAATGACAGGTTTGAGAGCATATGTAGTTCACCAATAAATTACAAAAGCTTATTATTTGCAAAGGTCTTTACTAGTTTTCCAGATTTACTTTTGAAAGAATATTCTTCAAAGAATAAAACAGAAAGTAGGCTGAACTTACTTTTATAGGTATATGTTTGAAAATTGTCAGTAGTAGAAGAATATTTTTTAAAAAAAGTTCATAATAACTTAATATATAAATTAATCTATTTTAATGCCCTAGGGTTTTGGTTTTTTGGTTTTTTTTTTTTTTTTTTTCAAAAAAGTCATAGTACAGAAAAGAATTAAGAATTTGGGTTTTTTTCTAAAGATTGAAGGAAGCGAGTTTAAACATTACATTTTCAGGTCATATTGCACTCCAAAACATTATTAACTATTTTATTGGGTAGATGAGATGCACCTCTGTCCTTTTAAATTGGAAAACACCAACCCCTCCACAGACGTAGTGATATCTTTAAAATAATTTAGTTACAGTTATTTTGGTTAATTCTTGTATTTAATATTCCTTAAAACATCAATAATAATTTGCGACTGTACTTGCATAGCAGGTATTTTCACCTGAATATCTGAGAATCTGACTTTTATAAAATAACAGGATCAGAGAGAGTAGATCCTCATTTATAATTAACGTGAGGCCTGACAGCCACCAAAAAGGCAGTCAAAGATGTGAATGCTCATAATTTCTGGTTAAGTTAATGAAGAATATATATTTCTAGTGCTTGGTTCCCCCAAAGGAAATTGCTTAAAACCAGTCACTTTTCTAGGGAATAAGATTATCTGCTTACAAAGCAGTGGTCTTCAAATAAAGTTTGTGTTCAGATTTTCACATATCAACCTTTTCCATAAAGACGCAGTAGTTATTTATATAAAGACAGAGAAGGAATGAAGAGACAATTTAAGGAACAATTTTCCACACTTGGACAAACTTTGAATATTTACAATCATAGAATCATGGAATTGTTAAGGTTGGAAAAGACCTTTAAGATCATCACCTCCATTTAGAAATGCTAACCAAAATATATTGAGATATTCAGTTTGTCCCAGCAGAGATTTAATGTCAGGTATGGGCAGCTGGGGCTTTTTTTGTTGGTTTGTTTTAGTCTGTGAACCTAGAAAGGAAAATAATCTTCCTGAATGTTTATAGTAGATTCCACTTGTATTAACAGGCCCTATTTCCTGAAGTCTTCTGGCAGGTAAAATAATCCTAACATCTTTTTCTTGGACACATATTTGTTCTTCCCTATAGACTTCACGTTTAAAATACAACATTCCAGAGATCTCTTCTATTTTCTGTTCCACCTTTCTCCTTGTGTAATGAATTTGCAAGACAGCTCCTCCATGAAAATATGTTTTCCTTTCCTTTTCCTTTCCTTTTCCTTTCCTTTTCCTTTCCCTTTCCTTTCCCTTTCCTTTCCCTTTCCTTTCCTTTCCCTCTCCTCTCCTCTCCTCTCCTCTCCTCTCCTCTCCTCTCC
>JAWWEW010000078.1:107394012-107409012 GCA_035583185.1 Anabacerthia variegaticeps
CCCCTTCCCCGTCCCCTTCCCCTTCCCCTTCCCCTTCCCCTTTTGTTGTTGTATATTTCCTATGCAAGTTCCAAATTACTGCATCACTGTTCTCATTCTCAAATTAAACTTGTGAAAAGAAAATTCCAAGGTCAAGGCTGATATCCTTAGCTAGGATTTAATAAATCTAAACATAATGTTGTCTCCAAAAATGGCAATTCCTAAAATCTTGCAGTGCATAGAAAAAAAACCAATCACAGTTAAATTAAAAAACAAACTGTTTGCTTTCTATTGGAACCAAAAGAACATATTTTGTCAAGAAAGCAGTATTCATTTTGTTTTTTTCACAGCTAATTATGCAATTTGAGACCTATTCTTCCTAAAGGAAGAATGGCTGAAAGGAGAAAGACTTGCCTCTATTCCAAGTCAGATCAGATAGAGCCTACTGAGGAAAGACTGAGGAACATGCCCTTTATCTGAAAGCCACTGAACACATCCCAGAGTACAGGATAAAGCTGACTGAAAATCACACAAGAGTAGTAAGCCTGCAGAATGAACAGAGACTGGGAAACTCCTGAGAAGTACTTACCTTCCACCCCGGGACATTACACCAGAATATAATTAGTTTTTGAGGCTTGTGGACAAGCTCAAATAAGTACTTGTCCTGTCAGAGTTAAATTCCAGAAATCAACCTTTTTGTTTGATTAAGGTTCTTTATTTACACCTCTTTTTGATTATGTAGTCAGTAAAAACAAATGAACCCTAAAAGGTAGATTGGGTACCCAATGTTGCATCTTCAGTCTAGCACATTTGGAGGTAGCATTGCATATATGTTTCACTTTATTTTCTTTCCGTGTTTGTTTTCTGTACAGATAGCTCTTTTGCATTAGTAAAGGTGCTAAATTAGCTTTAAAGATGTTTGGGGGTTTGGTGGAGCTGTTTTTCAGATAGGCAGCCTAATTTTGACTGATGTTTAGCAACTAGTACAAGGGCATAAGGAAAGGGTTTTTCAACAGACTCTCAATATTCATTACGCTTCTTACTCCATTATTTGTAAATTGAAACTTCCTTTACTTTATTCCAGGGCTTCATAAATCACGTAACTTGAGAAAAAAAATAGTATAGAAATACCCTATTAACAAATAAGTAATTTTCCCCGCAGTTCAGTACAATGTGTCAAAATACCTATCATGACACAAAATGGAGATGGCATCAAAAGAGCTCAATTTATATGGAACCTTCTGAACAACCTGGTAATTTTAACAACAATATGTACACCCAAATTAATTGTAATAGGCAAAAACCCCCAAATATCAGAGAAAGAAGATATTTCCCCAAGATTTGGTTCTGTGCTTTACTTCAAAATACTACACTTTATGCTGCTTATATCTTGTAGAATAGTGGGTCATACATACACTGCAAAAACAGAGAAAATCTGGGAAGAGCACTCATGGTAAGATGTGATAGCAAGATAAGGCCATAGATTGCAGAACTGTACAGATATAGATGCTGCTTGAAGCACTTGAACAAGCAATAACTGTTCATGTTATTTATTCAAAAGGCTGCTTGTGTTTTGGGATTCTCTAGGAGTTTCCCGCATGTGGGCATAGCTGTGACTTATTGAGTTTTTAAAGAGTGGTCAAAGGAGCACTTACCATTTGTGAGATTATTCATAACAGATAACATCACAGCACAGAAGTTAGTCTCTTTAAAATGCTCCCATAATACATGAAAAGAATAGACTCCATCCAAAGACAGCTAAGTCCAGCAGTACTATTATTTACTTGGAAACTCTCTTGAGAATCTTGATAAAAAGAGATTGACCGACCTTCTCTCCCCATGCCAGGGACTGAAAATTTCCTCCCACACATCCAGACTCCACCTGATTTTGGCTACCCACTCTATTATGTAGAATTTGTAAACAATGTACCTTCTACTTTCTATGTTATGCCACAAGCCAGCTGCAATCTAATTGCAAGACCACAAAATGACATATTTTCTCATGTTTCCTGTATTTTTTACAACAGTTTTCTTCTTCAGTTGTCACTACATCTCACATTTTAACATAGAGCTTCCAATTCTTACAATTAGTAAGTAAAAAAAATGGAAGACAGAACCAAATGAGTGAAAAGGTAGTGTAAGATGGGACAAGATAATTCTACCAAAAAATTATATTGAGGTTCTAATTCACCATAGACTAGTGGACAAGAGATAATTCAATACATTTTATATTGATCAATTTAGTACAACTTAGACAATATCATAGCATTCCCAAGAATAAAGGTAGCAGAACATCTTATACATCAAAGAATCAAAAAGACCTTTGACTATACATGGATTTTTCATAACTGAAGTGGTACCAAGACCTGTAGCCGTCTTTAGACAGACATTTAAGGCTGACAGTAGATTCTCAAAGATCTATTTTATAGCAGTGTGTAAGTTAGCAAAAAACAGTACAAGCCTTTTTAAGTTACTAAAAGGGAAAGTAACCTAGTTAGTCCCTGGTTAGTACCTATGGATGTTGACCCTACTGACTTCTGGTAATGTAAAGAACTTGTTGTGCCAATAATTTAGATTGTTGAAGTCTCATATATTACATCATGAGAGCTATAGGTGGTGTTTTTCTCTCCACGCCTCAAGTATCTTTCAGATAATCTAAAAAGTAGCTCAAACCAAATGTACATTAAAATTACAATCTAGAACTTGTTAGAAAGTTACAGCTTTCTGTGTAATACCTAATTTTTAAGTTTAATTTTCAGTTCACAGTACACAAGATGTAGATGCATATAAAGGTGAAAAGAAAGATGGATAATAATAGTCATTAATTTTGTCATTAAACAATGAGGCATAGCCTCCCAGTTTTTATCGCTGCTGTCAAGATAGGATATTAGTATTAAACCTCACCTTCATATGTATACTTTCTACATTCATTTGTAACAAAAATAGTATCAAAAGTTGGTGCCACAAAGGGAAAATAAAAAAGGGCAATAAAATTCTTTCTGAGATAGTTTGAGACTCATATCTAGAGCCACATGTACAAGATAAATGTTTATCCTCACTAGAAATATTTTCTACTCTTGTGGGATCCAGAAGACCATTACTGAAAATCTGAAAAAATTCTTCAATGGTCTTCTCTGAATGAACACTCCTTTATGATTTTTTAAAATTATTTTCAAAATAATAAAAAATGTAAAAAAAAATATAAAGTGGAATGATCAGATAAGAAAGTAAGATAAAAAATTAAAGTTCTTTTAAAATCTATGTCATTAAATATCACATCAGGATTAAAATTTAGGATTTCCAGACTTTCAATACATTAGTCAGCACTGAAGGACATCTGTCAGTGCAGCAGAATTAGAATGATTTCTATCTTGATAGCCTGTTTTCATCTTGGAGAGTTTTAGGGAAGACAAACTGAGCAAAACATTTACATTCTCAAAAGAGGAGTAAATATTTATTTGCAGGTACATATATGCTCTATTCTAAAATGTGGTCAGGGTTTAATTCAGCAAACAGGAGAGGGAAAATGGAACAAGTTTTTCAGTTTTACAACATGAAAGTCAGCAATCTAATTCTAATGCTTAGAAACAACAACACAGCTGAAGAAACTTACTGCTTGGACACTACAACATATAAATATTTATCCAGCAGCACATGCTGCACTTACCAGGTCCTAATTGACTAAGCAAGATTACTACTAGCAGAGTGTTATTTTTCACATTCCATTATTCTTCAGAATTCCAATGCACATACACCAGCTTTCAGTTGTGTCCTATCACGTTCTCATGAACTTACTAGCAAAGCAAAAGAAAAAATTCTGATGAATAAAACCCACCATTGTTATACATGTAAATTGAAGGGAAGATGAAAATAAAAGCAATAGGAACCCTTCTCCTGAATATGGGAAGAATGAAGCAGTAGCTTCTGAGTTTCTCTCTACTGAACTCCTGGTTCACACTCACTGATTTGGGCTTGAGATCATGTAAAATGGAGTAGAATCTCTCAAACTGATGGAATAAAGTATTTGTGTCCATTGAGATACAGAGATATTTTATTTGTTAGACAGGAAAGGCAACAACAGCTGATATTAAGGATCGATATGTCAGAATCTGCTGACCTACAAGCATAACTTACAAAATACTGGTAAGCTAAGAGCTGCAATGCTGTAAAAACCTTTACTTTGGTGTGCAAGAGCACAGAGATATGGACATTGAAATTGATAGGGTCATGTAGCACTATTTTGAAAGCAATCCAAAAGAATTTCACTACAAATGTAACCTTTAAAGAATAAATATAACAACATGTATTTATAGGTAGTATAGAATATTTTGGAAGAGATGTCTGAGACACATGTATGGTAAATGTTTTGAAGCCCTCTCCTTCCAAGGATCCAGAAAGTTAAATAGTTCTTTTCTCCTCGATGAAAGACTTAACTAAAATAAGCAGTATGAACAAATCTCCAACTGTGAACTAATTAAAGACAATTCCCTTTCATGGTTTTCCCACTAAATGTCATTTGTGATTTTATTTGGCTTCCCCAAATTTGTCTTAATTTACATATCTGGTTTTTATAAGGTTAATACAAAACACTGATTATTTTAAATACTGAACAATATACCCAAAATCTCAGAAAGGTAACATCAGCATTTATTGAGTCTGGGAATAACAGAAATTTAAACTGTGGAAACATGTATAGACTCATACCAGTAATACTCTTTAGCTTTACCAAGAAATAACAAAACCCAAACAAATATATAACAAAAAAATAAATCACAAACTCATTATTTTGATTTTATTTATTTAGAGTTGAACACAGCACAATATGCATGTGCCCACATAATGCTGAAGTCAGCCTTTGAAATATCAATGTTACTCTAAATTAAGTAAAGTTTTCAGCACCTCCAAATCAATCCAGCTACATGACAATGTAAGTAACAAACCCCAGCTGATTCAGTCAACTGCCTTGGGGTTTTATATTCAATGCTACCCAAGGCATATTGCCCTGTGGCGTAAGAGAAAGGAAGGCTGGGATTTTTAAGAGTTATAAAATTGACATTCTTGGTGATGTAGGAAAAAAACAAGGTCCGGGGAGAAGCAATTTGACATGTTTTGAGCAGGAGATTGGACTACAGACCCTCCAAGGTACTTTCAAACCTGAATGAGTTTATATAATCTTAAGCCTGGGGAGTCTCATCCTCCTCCTTAACTACAAAGATGGGTTTCTTTGGCACTACTCTGGCAATATGACACCTTTCTAACAATTGTTCCACATGCTACATCGCCAGCTGTGGGGATGTAGGCCACATGAAGTGGCCTGACAGCCTTTCCTCCTACTATTTTACTTCCGATCAGCCTCACAGTCAGTCTCATATCCCACCACCAGAAATGTATCCATGATGGCCATACTTCAGAGACGTCATATTCCCTGTCTGGTGAACGTGCAAGAAGACAAGAGGTATTCTGTATGTTACTCACAAATTAATATAGTTATGGTCATAACCTGCTAGGAATGTAGTATCCTGCCCTGCAATCTCACTACCTCTCTTAAGTTGGCCAGCAGCACATTAGCATAATAAAGAAATTCCATGATTTAAAAGTGAGCTACAAAGTTACAATTCAGTTTTCAAAAAGTTCAACGTAGTTCTCATTCCCTCTTAAGCCTTCTGGGCATTTTGCTAAAATCAAAAGATTAGCTTTGCTATTCCTTGTAGAGCATACTGGAAATATTTTAATTTCAAATTAAAAAATTATATTTTTTCTTATTTCTAGATGCAGATTGGGAAGACGTGTAATACTAAACCTCCTACCTGACTGCTATCAATCACAAAAAACACATCAGATTTTTACTCTGAAATAATTCATCACATCTGTGGTAGCACAGAGTGGTCATGCACACATATGTAAAGCAGAAGTATTTAATAATTATTTCCAGTGCAGATGAAAATATCTTCTGCTGCTAGGGAGATTCATGAAACATGAGAAATCTCTAAAACTAAAAAAAATTTGCCATTAGGGGCAGCCAACAGTCTTTTCAGTTCTTCCTGATAATTCTTATAACAAATATAAATTACAGTAAATGTCATCATCAAATATTTATTCAACACCATTATGCCAACAATTTAAAATTATCAGAAGTTTTCATTTTCCTACACAATGCACTAAATCAGAAAAGGGAAGTGAAACAGAATAGTAAAATACAGCTTTAGAGAAATTCAACCTCTATTCAAAACATAAGCTTACTTACTGCCACTGCCTCAGCTCCAAGGAGTAGGTTTATGAGCTGACAACTTGACAGTATTTCTTTGTTATGACTGGCTGAGGATGTCCAATTGTCATACAATAATTTTCAGTAATTAGTATACATATTAGAAGTAACTCATCTTTTCATGAGAACAATGTTCTTTTGGATAAACAATAGCTTCTGCAACACTAAATTATAGAGGCCAAGCCACTAATTTATGGTGGGTTACAATTATACATGTTGTGGGCCACAAGCACTCTGTGGGCTGTGTAATGAAGGCCAATAGTTTAAAAACTGATTAGAATTACAAATAATCTGCCAGGTGTTTTCATTGCTGTTTTGGAAGACAGTATTATCCTAGCCTTGAGTCTCCGAAATCAAGATGAAAGAAAATACTATGGAAAATATGGTCAATAACACTTCAGAAATATGTTTTTCAAAATGTGTATTATTTTTTATAGCACTGTTCAAGAATAAGGGTAGCACAGTACTGGCACTACCACTGATGTTAACATAAAATCTCATCACTCCACACAGGTCATCACTGACCTTGTAAATTTGACTATGAACCTGGTCGCCTTAGAACATCTGTAAGAGATCTGTGGGCACAAAATAAATTAAGAGTAGAATAATTATAGAAGAATGGTACAAGAGATAGTTGGATTTATCTGTGCTTACATCACAGAAATAAGTTACAACTGTCTATCTCACATCATTGTAAGAAAATCTGAAATATTCCTTTTAAATAAATTCAGAATGAATATAAAAAAGTTTCCAAAGTCCTTGCCTTTTCTTTCCAATAGAATTTGAATGCAGAATTTTAGATATCTCTAAGAAAATTATATTGTATTAATATAGGTAATGATTGTCTATGATGGATAGCCAATCAACAACTTTACCGTGAACAGAATTACCATTAACAAGAGCTCTAGATTTCAGGTATCCTGTTGTAAAATACAATATGTAATAAATCAATAAATAAACCAAAATAAAATAAAATATAACGTCTAATTCAGTGTTGTGAGTTAAAGGGCAAAAAATAGTAGTATTTTTGTATTGAATTGTAGAATATCCTGAGTAGGAAGGGACTCACAAAGATCATCAAAGTCCAGCTCCTGGCCCTGCACAGGACAACTCCAAGAATCACACCATGTTTCTGAGAGCATTGGCCAAACACTTCTTGAAGTCTTGTCAGGCTTGGTGCTCTGACCACTTCCCTGGGGAGCCTCTTCCAGTGTCCCACCACACGCTGGGTGACAAACCTTTTCCTGATACCCAAACTAAACCTGCCCTGACTCAGCTTCATGTCATTCCCTTGGGTCCTGTCACTGGATATCAGAGAGAAATCAGCGTCCACAGGGAAGAGATCAGTGCCTGCCCCTTCCTTCCCCTCATGAGGGAGTTGTAGACTGCAATGAGGTCTCCCTTTAGTCTCCTCTTCTCCAGGCTGAACAAGTATAGTATTCATATTTTCATTTGGGAATGGCCATGATGCAAGCAATATTATTTGGGGTTTTTTTAACAACTTTAGACAGTTGTAGATTAGAAGGCGTTTTAGAGAAGACAGGTCATAACATGGGATATGAACATCTAAACTGAAATTCAGAATGAGAAAAAGCCACACTGTTGTGGATTTAGAAGATTAGCATTAAGTACTTTTCAGTGTAAAAATTAAGGAGTTTTATGAGATCATACATATCATACAGATAGGTTCTGAAGTTTAACTGTCCTGGAAAGTCCACTGCCTATATACACACAGATTTTATTGATATACAAATGATAATATATATTGTATTATTAAATTATTTATGGATTTTAAATACATTAAAATATTCAGACCAGGTCTGATACTAAACACACATGGAATTGAAATTGCTGAGGGAAGGTAATTGCTGTACTCAAGAGGCAAATGTAACTGTTTTCAGAAGTACTACATAAGGAACATTAAAAATATAAAAATAAAATATACATATAAAGAACATTAACTGGATTTGCCATATACACAGTATCAAAACTACAACACCACTCATCAGTTCAGAGTAAAAGCATTTTGCCATCATTCAGTACAGATGTATCTTATTAAATTTCAGTTGTGAAGGAACAGTAAGTGGATATGGTTTAGTCTACAGATTTCCTGAGAGCATATGCCAGTGCCATACCTTCCAAGGGCCGTATTACAAAGAAAATACTAACATGTCAAATTTGACTTTGACTTGACCTTTTTTAAATAACAAATTTAATTTCATTTAATTACAAGTTGCATCTAAAATACCCTTGTCGAATGGATACTAATTTTCAAATTATTTTTTTTCTGCAACTATTTCACTTTATATTTATAAATCCTGTAAAATTCATCAAGTCTGAATGCCAAAGTTTTTAGACATCTGAAAATTTTCTGTGATGTAAATGTATGTTTCCAGGACTGTTGGTACTCTCCAAGTTCATAATTTGTCTGGATCAAATCTTGTTACAGGCTACAGCTTAAATGACTACTGCATTTGAAATATATAACTTAATAAACATCAAAACATGTGTTGGGCATACCTGCCAAACTGAGAAATACCAGAAATTTTTAAATAATGCTTAAAAAAATCCAAAATATAACATTTGCAGTTATTTCTAACAGTTTTTCTAATCCAGCATATTTTTAAAAAGTAGGTATCATCTTGCCCAGTGCAGAAGAATATCACTATGCAACAGTGGTTTTCTAAACCTTATTGCACCAAAAACAATTGCATTTGTGGAAACTGAAGTGTGAAAAGCTTTTAGGAATTATAAGAAGGGAACTGAATAACTGTACAAGTTTCTGCATAAGGGTAACTGCAAATGGTGATCTTTGCAACAGAGTAAAACCCTTCAGCTCCACTTTGGGAACTCATTGTGCTCTAAGTATCTTTGTAGGATAAAGTGAATTTAGGTCTTGTTTAACACAATATGCAAAATACTAAAGATGGACAACAAAACAAATAAATAAAGCCAAGTTTCTGCTGAAGATAATGAGGCTGCATACATTTCGGAGAGGGGAAATACAGACTTTCTAAAGATGTTCTGAAAAAATGAAGGTAGACAAAGCCATGAAATAAGTATCACGGTTCTGATCTTCTAAGTGGATGACTTTCTTTACCTATGTGATGCTTCCTGTAGATCAAGTTGAAAATTAACATTAAACAATAAGAGCCTATCTAGAAAAAGTCTTTACTACGTATTGGTTAAACTTGGATTTGGAACTAATTTGGATATTTAAAATTAATCTAGGTTTCCATTATTTCCTTGCTGAAGTCCATAGGAATTTTCAGGTTTTAGTGGAAAAAGAATAAAAGACTTCCAGCCAATCTTCCGACTTCTGTATCTTCTGAGATACAGTAACAAAATCCATTTCTATCAGATCATCTAAGTCATGCTGTACGACCAGCCCACCTGAACTTGCCTGTCAAAACCTACATCAGCCTGAGGAGGTATCTATTGATGTTTTTATGACCATTGTATTCTAACGATCAGTGCAGATCTTTTTCAAATACTCTCTGCCACAAGCAAAATCTGCTCATGCAGGTCCTTTAACAAAGCTGTAACAAGACTGGATTAGGACCCTGAAAAAAACAGTAGTTTTTATCTATTGGCCAAACAGTCCTGAGACACTAATCTATAGATTCTTCGATAATTTTAGGCAAAAAAAATTTATTTTTTTCCTTTCCTGTAAAATGTCTTCTGTTTCTTTGTCCCAGTTGTTTGTTTTGAGTACTGTCCATCTGAAGTCTACTGTCATATCAAGCATCCAGTAAATGAACAAACCATTGGCAAACTCTCTTTCATTCTTATTTGACTGGTTTGTACCAATATCTACTGAAAACTGATATTCTTATTAAGACACTATTTACCAGTATTGATTATCCATGCGAAATGGTTTGCAACTATTTTAATGTCTGACACAATCGAACAGGCAACATCATCTTTTGATCACCATTGCTCAAAACCAAACCAAACAAACAAAAAACCCCCCACAACAATATATCTCAACAAAGAGGGATGGGATGTTTTAGCTGAAGAGCCAAAGTCACATTAAAAAGAAAATGAAAACAGATTTAAATAATGATTTCTATTTCTATTAGCAAAGAATAGGTCTGCCCAGCTATTAATATCTAAGTAAAATGTGTATTCAAATCACACCTGTTCACTTTCTCAAAAGTGCTATTTCAGCTAATTTAGCCATTCATTCCTCCTAGGGACACATTTTGCTGGGAAATTTAAGCTACTGAAATCAACCTGAGTAAATCATCCAGTTAAATGATTTTTGATAATAGAAAATTTTGGCTGACTGAAAATGCTTAAAGACTGTGGAAGTACAGAATACTGGTGGATGACTAGACAGTTTTGCATTCCATATGTCATAAACACAAGTCTCAACTAGCAAACTTGTTGTGATCTAACTACCAGCACTGGAACGGCAGTGCTAGAAAATATGACGGACAAATAATTCACCTACAGAGATTATTATTTTCCAAGAATAAATACAATTAGAATATAAAGGAGATTTTCCCCTCCTTTCTTAACAGACAGACAGCATCATCATATAATAAAACTGTAGAATTGTGTTCTTTTCTTCATGTCTGCCAGTTTAATCTGATTTGTACCAAATTCAAATATACTGGCATATGCCATTTATTGAGTCAAAATAACCCCATGTATTCCTATGGGGCTCATTTGCATTGCAGAAACAGGTATAACCTCATTTCCTGTCTGACTTAATCAAGCAACCTCTTAAAAATTATGGTCCTAAAAATCCTGTTATTCCTAGCTAGTACAATCAACACTCACATTTCATGTTCAAAATGGATAGAAAGAGCAGAAAATGTCTGCCTTGCAGTTTATCCAAACCTCTGTGTCTTCATTGAGAAGCAGGAGACTTCTGCTGGAGCAGGGTTACATCTCAGCTCCCAACACTCTAAATACCACCTATCCATGTCTTTCGGACATAGTACTCTTATTGGAAGGCTAGCAGGATCCCATTGTTGAGCTGGACTTCAGAGCAGGTTCTGAATCAGCTTCTCTCTTCCCCAGTAAAAACAGTGAAGTGGTATGATGGGATGTTTAGTTCCATGTTGAACCCACTGCTGACTAACCATAAGAAATGTCAGGGATAAGCAGGAGATATTTCTATATTTCCAACTCAATAAAGAGGATCTTGGAATTTTTATTTTATTAGATATACTAAATTTGGGGGTTATGAGCAACAAATTCAGATTCAGTGCAGCTTCTGAAAGGTGACCTAATGAAGGGCATGTTTGTTCAAAAATTCTATTTTTTTTAAACTTACATTGACAGGCCTAATACAAGACAATAAGTCCTATAATCTTGTAAAACATAATTAATTTAAGTACACATCCATTTGAAATTCTTTAAGAGTACAAGCTTATATTTTATCAAAGCTGTATTTCTCCATTGTATCTTAAATTTTCATTATTTTAATGATTAAATTTTAAAGGAAATATTTAAATCACAGTTCTTTCTCTACTGACACTATATATTCCTCAGAAGCTTCTCTTTGAAGAGATAATACAAGATTCCCAACACCTCAAACTCTTGTTTACTGTGTGTGTGATTTCACTATCATGAATCCCAGTAACACAGTTTTTGGGTTGTTTGTTGGACTGTTTACTGAATTTCTCTGGCCTCAGGAAACTGCCTATACTACCCTATGATGTGGAAGTCATCAGAAAGGTCTACAAAGTCATTGTAGCTCATTTTTTCATCAATGCATTGCCAGCTGAGACACTATGAAGTTGAGACTTCAAATCCCTTATTGTCTAATCAGATAGTTTAAAATTATTGTAACTAAAATTGCTCTACCATATGATGGTAGGTTCAGGTCTTTTTTAAAAAGAAAACAAAAAACCAGAACAAAATTATTTTTGTGTGTAGTATTTGAGCCATAGCTACAAAACTGAAATGGCCTTTGCATAGTTCTCATGCTGTTGAATATGGGGTCTTCATGTAAATCATATAGTAAAGGATTTCTTAGTGGTTCAAGTTATTGATGCACTCTGTGCAATTTGCCAGACAAACAATGCTACATTCTGAAAACAAGAAATTCCCCTGCAATTCAGTCAAATAGTCGTTTTGACATGCTATTTAAAACACAAAGTACTAAGCAATTACATAAAGCTCTAGAATTAAAATTTCATAATAAAAGGGCAGATGTTTCCACATCTTTGAAGAATACTTCCTCAATTGATAAAAGACAGGAGGCCCTTCTACTGAAGATGATGCCTTTCTTAGAAAATTTTTCCTAAAAAGTAGTCAAACCATGTTTAATAAATCATTACTGAACAATACAATTGCAACTGACAATTATCACACATCTTTATGTTGAGAAAAGTGAGTAAAAAGAAGCAGCTTCAGATCAAACTAGTGAAACCAACGTGTCTCCAATTTTCCTAGATTCCTGCTAATCAAGATCATGGATTTGGGATAAAGACAGATGTTTTTGCTGACAGGCTGTAGGCATAAGTTGGCATTTTGATGGCTATTTATACTTACAGTCTCCATGTAATAATAAAAAAGCAGACTACATAGCTGCCATTTCTTTTTTTATCCGATTTTGTTTTCCTCTGGTATATGCGTGAAGCAAATAAAATGAAGTAAATAAATAATTTAAGTTGATGAGGTATTTGAAAATTTTTGTCAGTTCCTTACTGCAATATAAATAGCACACACTTCATATGCCAATAAGTCAATGAAATACAAACCTAGATGAAAAATAATATATTTGTTTATAATCTAATATACTTTGATAAAAAGAAAAAAAAAAAAGAACGCTGAATCTTTGCTTTGGTACAAAAAACCTCTGCTTCTTATTACAAAGGCAGCATGCAGTTTTGAAGTTTGGCAGGAGGAATACAAAGATATACATACAGGGTTTAGACCGTTTCGGTGAAGGCCCAGTGACTGAAGTCCTACTGACTGAACTGCTTCAATGATTCAGGCTTCTGTCTATGGACTCCTACAAATTTGAATTCCAGAACTAAAAGAACATTCAAATGAAGAATTTTTCCTCTTCAGCTCCCCAGATGGAACTGAAAGTGTATGTGGGGATAACAAGAATCGAGGCACCATAGATCTGTGATTTGTTTAGTTGCAGAAATATACTGATTTGGGTTGATCACAGGACACGGTTTTAGAGTGACTGCCTCAGGCTGTCAGAAGTCTGAAAACCTGTAACATCACTGGAGTAAAG
The DNA here is from genome assembly GCA_035583185.1 of Anabacerthia variegaticeps. Lineage (NCBI taxonomy): Eukaryota > Metazoa > Chordata > Aves > Passeriformes > Furnariidae > Anabacerthia > Anabacerthia variegaticeps. Next base: position 107,407,464 of record JAWWEW010000078.1, read on the forward strand.
GTCTCACCTTCTTTAATTTGTGTTCCAGACCACTCTTCCCAGCCAGGTTCGGTAGTAACACAGGAGCTGTTATCATTTAGCTATGTAACCCAAGGATTGCCTACAGCAAGGTAAATTCATGAAGGCTGATTCCACCAGGTTTATGGTTTCCTTTGTCATAAAATGGACCAAAATTAGACGTGGGTACTCTCAAACATTCAGAATTAAGTGACATGAATTTCACATAGGGTAGATCAGTGAGAATGCATCATACCAGTGTTTCATGTTCAGTAGCCGACCTATTAAATCACTCCAGAACAGGTTTCTTATTTTAACAGTCCTAACTGGGTTAAGCCTTATTTGTCTGAGAAACTGCCTCCATCTATGCTCATTACAACTAAGACAGTCATATTTGCACCACAACACAGTTTAAAAAAAAGATTCTTTCATCTAAGATCTAAACTATGAATTTAGTCTCAGCTACACAAAATTCTAGACATCCTTGCTCCTTGTCTACAGATAAGTGCATATTTTTGTATGGGTTTCCCATATCATAGAGTCATAGAATGTCCTGAATTGGAAGTGACACAGAAGGATCATCACAGTCCAATTCCTGGCCCTGCTTATGACAGCCCCAAGAATCACACTGTGTGCCTGGGAGCATTGTCCAAAACACTTCTTGAACTCTGGGAGACTTGGTGCTCTGACCACTTCACTGTTCCAGTGCCCAGCTTCAGCCTCTGGGTGAAGAATCTTTTCCTAATATCCAGCCTAATTTTTCCCTGACACAGTTTCATGCTGTTCTACAATGGCACACACACTTCTACAGTGACACCATACAGAACAGACCCATTTTAAGTGGAAAGTTAAAAAAGAGGATAAGAAAAGGTCTTGCTCCCTAATGACAACCTGATATGTACTCCATTTTTTGTAAGTAAGTGTACACTAACCACAGTAAAAGCAACCTAAAAAGGCATTTAGTAATACAGTATGCAAATTTATGAAACGTCACTAATTACTTGCCTTTAAATACAGAAGCCTCTAAACCCAAAAATATTGTTCTGGCTGAGTCCACCAAAACATGATCATTTTTTTCTAGCATTGTCTGACATCACTTGCCTACAACAACAGCTATCTGTGAAACTGAGACCCTTGTTCAGGAGGTTAATGCAAGGTGGGAACTCCATTTTGGCTTAAGGGCATAATGTCACAATTTGGTGCATCCTTTAATGACTATTTTTTTTTTTTTTTTTTTTACAGCAGCTTAGAGCTTAGACCTAGTTCACCGAATTTCCTTGCAAGGTCCTTGGAAAATGGGGATGGGTGGGGAGTACAATTGATTGTGTGGCCAAATTTTTTGTTCATGCCTGCTTACTGATTTTTGTTCATTTCACAAATAAACAAGGCATGAATACATCAACCCACAAACCATAAACAATAAAGAACTTCATCCTGTAAGTTTGCTACGGCCAGCAGTTTGTGGCTGAATCTGCTATTTGTCATAAGATAAATGATAAAGTGATTGCCATTTGTCACTGAATACACAAGAGAAGTATTCAGCTGTGAATCA
>JAWWEW010000078.1:107414012-107441670 GCA_035583185.1 Anabacerthia variegaticeps
TTTAATTATTCTGTATATGGCTTGTTTTCAATGAAGAAACATAAAACTATCCCTTAAAAAATCTATTAACCTTCCACTTTTACATCCCTTTGACTTTCACTCAGAGTATTATTACTGCCATTGCACCCAACCTCTAACTATGTATGTTCCTCAGAAGGCAAGGTATGTGACTTCCCTATGAGCCGATAAAATCAGTGAGATGGTTATTTGGGTAATTCTGCCAGCACTTCCCACAGGACAGCATGTAAGGTGATATGCTAAGACTACCCAGGAGCATGGAGTAAGATTCAAAAGTCTATCTTGTAACATGGGAGTCCCACGGACCACTGTAACACACTGTTGGAAGCCACTGAGTCAACTAATTAAAGACAATTTTATAGCCAGGCTGTTATCCTTAGCCTGCACTAACATGAAATAGCCTAAAGGGAGCAATGGCTCTCTAGCTTTTAAAAAAAACCCTCTATTGCCATATATCTTTAAATGCAATTCTTGTGTTTACATGGACATACTGCAACAAAGCTCTTCAGTAACATTAATAACAATTAACAGTATTTTTGAAAGTAAGAGATGGAAACTGCTTTGAAGGTATTAGTGCAGCAAGACTGAAAAGAATGACTAGAAGAAAATATAACCTAAAAGATGAATAGTAAATGATATAAGAGACCCAGTGGATTTTACCTAATACCATGATGATAAACAGCCCCCTGGATCTGATTCTGTTTTTCCCTACTTCTTAATTCAGCTTTCTGCAGTAAATTATCATATTTCTATAACAATCGCTTCTGAAATATGCCATTTTGTAGATTATTTCATTAGTAATACTCTCAATATCTGATGAAACAACATATCACAACCAGCTGTTAGAACCGGACATGGATTTTCTGATATATCATTCCCCAAACTGAAAGTGCTTTTCTATGAAAGAGAAAGTATTCGTAGGAACATGATTTGTTTTAAAATTAAAAGGATTTAACTTAAGGTAAAAACATTCCTGATCAAACATTTGCAGACTAAATGGTGGGGTTTTTTATAACTGATAAAAAGCTATTTTAATATTTATAACTCTTAAAGTAATTTTTTTAAGTATATTCCTCCTCTTTAAATCTTTCTGCGTTATGATAAAGCACCGCAATTGTTGTTCCATTAAAGGAATTTCCATATGTGCATTTATATAGAGGAGAAATTCTCATTCAGTTTTAGAAGCAACATTGCTGAACTTAGTGCAATTTAAAGATACAATGCTAAAGAAATATCAGTTCATTTCCATCTTCTTTTCCAGTACCATGCAATAGTCAAATAAATTCATAGAAAATCTGGAAAAAACTATTGTGAGGAAAGATTTTTTTAGCACAAGACTAATGTTAATTGAGTTAGGAAGTTATGATATTGCTATAATTTTAAAGCAAAAAGAAAGTCAAAGTATTAGATATCTGTTAAACCTCTGCTTAATATTTAGCATGTTTATCAAAAGTACAAGTCTGAGGACAAATTTTAGCATTTCAAGAGAGTTTTGGTCATTCAAAATGTCTTGCTCAATCTTCAAAACCCACAGTAACCGTTTTTACTGTCACTTTAATTGAAAGTACAATAATCACATTAGCAGCAGAAAATAAGCACGAGCAGGCTTGTTTTGACGTTAAGAAAACAAGGCACAACATAATCATTCTGAACGTGATCCAACACTCCTTACAAATTGTTGTGTCAAAGAATTCTTATCTGTGTGTTTAATACAGCGCATATCGGCACTGAACCAAACGGCAATATGATAGTTTGGGGACTGGACTGTCTCTGTAGAACAGGAGGTAATGAGACACTGTGAGAGTAGTTACAAATAGCACAGTGATAAAATGGGCCTATAAGGTATAACTTCCTCATTATTCATGTAAGTTTCACCCCATTCAATAGTATGCCTCTTAGTAAATCAAAAGTCACAGCCTGTATTTATCTGTGACATTTGTTACGTGTATGTGGTCACAGTGTTATCACTTGGCAGTCCCCTCTCCTGTGAGCAGACAGACTCTAGCAGGTCTGCAAATCAATAGCTCAGCTTTCCAGCCAAATCACACATGATGTGTACTCTTGCAAGCACCAGGTACACAGATGCTTCGGCTTTGCATCCCTTTCAGTCCTGATCATGAATAGAGGATTTCTATCCCTCAGTGTACTGCAAGAGTTACCCCACAAAATTTCTTCCTCTCTTTGTATGTGTGCTGAAGTCTCTTGTTTCTTATGAAGATTATCCCATTATCATGACCATTCTTCATTTCCCTTCACACTTCAACTCCATTTCCCTTCATGATGCCGACAAGGAGAGTCTCTAGTTTTCTCACCTACTTTAGGATCATTTTGTCTCTTGACAAGAGATTGTTTAATGTCCTTTATGGATTTAAGAGTCCTATCTAGTTTCCAGAAGCGAGGTGCTTCTTGCTCGAACAAAGATGTCCCTCTCTTTCCCCTTCCCGTTAAGGAATTCCAAACTTCCCTTGGCAAAGAGTTTTTCCTTTTTCTTGTTCTTGCTTACTAGCTTTTACTTACCCTCACAAATCCTGCACTTTTATTGCAGGACATTTTATTGGACCTTTTCATAGACCTCAGACTGGGATTTTCCATCTCACTGGTCTTTCCATTTATTACTGCATCGTTCTCTTCTGCATAAGGTGTAATGGCTCATACCTGTCCATCTTAAAAATGAGGTAATGAGGATGACTTGCAATGCTGACCTCCAAACTGCACTGCTAGCTGCGCGCCTCAAACTTTTTGTACTGACACCTACATCTGCATTTCTCCTTAAGTAGAAGGAACTATGAGCTATTGATTTTCAGAGTTAAGACTTTGTTTTCCTGCTTAAATCTGGCCCTGAATCCACCAAAACATTCAAAAGCACTTCTCCCATACTAAAAGATACAACTTATGTTGAGTTACTTGAGGTTCTGTTTTAACCTTAGCTACAAATACATATGGCATTACCACATATATTCATAGCCTCTATAGGAAATACCCACTTTTAGTTTTTGCAGTTCAAGATGCTTGGAACAGGTATTCTAATTTTTTCAACTATCAAGGGAGGCAGTTCTCATTCAGTGTAATATCTCACCAGAATTTCTAGAAATACTGTGTAAGAACCTCTTGAAATATTCCCATTAATCTGTACTCCAGAAGTTTGAACATTGTTTTTTTTATATCTTTCTACACCTGGGCAGAAATTCTCCATGTTTTTTCTTCCTGCTTTAACCTTTTCTCATATTCTACCAGTTTATCTTGGAGATTATTAAATGTCATCCCAACATTTTGCTGTGTGAACATCCCACCACTGAAAATTTTTATTTGAAAGAGAAAAAAAATCAATGAAATAATCAAAATATTCTGCTATACTGTTTTCTAGTCTTTACTTACAGGTTTCATTTTTAATTTTATAATAGATAAAATAATGCTTTCTCACAACTGAAGATACCTGTAAAAAAAAAGAAAAAAAAAGAAGCTATATGATAGAGCTCATCATGAATGTTTAGACCACCTAAAGACATTCTCCTTATCAAGCCATATCCAATGAGTCTGTTGAGATAGATAACCTTCACACTTTTTAAAAAACAGCTTGCATTTTTCAAGAACCAACTGGTTTATTGCATGTGAAATGTCTGCTCAAGCAATGATACAGTAAGACACAGAATGACCCTACAGCCAATGCTATATGAGTGACCACTGTTTTGTTATTTATTGGTACCGGAAATGGGAGGTTTCACATCATTTGTGTAATATTTTGTGTCTGTCTCTGTCCTTAGCTAGTATGGTTCCTTGAACCTGTAAAGACTGAACATGTAAAGTTTAGCCATTTCCAGATGTTTTCACTTTGTACTGACATTCTGTTCTCTCAGGGTCTATATTTCTGTTACTTGTAGAGAGAAGTGTATTTTTTATAAAGAAAAATAGAAAAAAAAGCTTTCTCTTCCTTTCTTTCTTAATTTTCTGCAAAATAACCTAAACTAAAGACTTGGAGGTAATGTAACAGCTGCATAATAAAAACCATATCACAATGTGCAAACAAAAAATGAAACTCAATGTGCACACAAAAAAGGAAACTCAAGACACAAGTTTAAGCCCACTTTTTCTAATTTTAAGGTTTGGCTATGCAAAAACAATGTTATTTTAACACTAAAATAAAATATTTCTTCAAATTTAAAACCAACCCAAACAGTCTGAGAACAAGAAAAAATCTGTCACGTAACGCTTAAGCTGACCGCTCAGGAGCCATTTACACTGTCAAGATAGCAACAGCTGGGACCAATAATAAGCTGTTATCCTTCTTAGTGATTAGCTGATACTTGACAGAACAGATGCATTCAGGAGTTCCGTATTTAGTTCTAAATTCTGGAGGTCACAAGTCTCTTCTGAGTCTCTTCAGAACAACAAATCTCTTTGCAGACAATTGAAGCATCTAAGGCCTTCTCTGAATCTAAAGAGGGGCTTAGAGAACCTTCAGAAATTGTCTAGAGTTCCTTTTCACTGAAATACCCTTCCAGCCTTCCTAATCTTCAGTACATCCCCACATCTTGCTTCTTGCCCTTATTTCTTTTCCTGATGGAGGTGTAGACACACCATACAGCACCTGATGCATCTAAAGGGTGGGGGCTCAATACAAGCAAAGATAATTTCTAGATGGGATACCCATGATACATAATTTTCCCTTGGTTAGTATGCTAGGCTAAACTTTGCAGTAGTGTTGAGTTTGGTAGTAAACTTTATTGTGGAAAAGTATTTGTTTCAAACTACTGTTAATATGAAACCATTTTGACAGTGTTTCTATTTCACTCTAGTAGCTATTACTTAGTCTTTTTTTTTTTGTATTAATGGTAGGCAATAACAAGTCAAGGAGCTGTTATTCAGAGAAAGATGCTACAAAATACCCATAAATGTATGACAGTGAAGACTGAAAGCAGAAGTAGGGACTCAGTTACTACAGATTTCTCCACCAGTTCAGGCTGCCAAAAAATGAAAATAAATGTTAAAACAGGTAATCTATTCCCAATTCTTCTACAGAGTCAGACAGATATCAGCACTTTTATGAAAAGAAGACTGATCAATTCAACTAAGTAAGAATATTTGATATTGAACTACATGCATAACACAAAATATAACAAGGAATGGCTAGTAGAGCAGACTTTGTTAAAATAGATTGATGAAATGCCATGTGATATGTCCTATAATTAAAAATATTAATAGAAGAATAATAGAATAGCCTGAGAGAATTTTTTTCTGCATATTGTCATCATTAATCTTCACTAATGAATAAAAAAGACTAGCAACACCAAACTCTTCCTCTCCTTTCCCCCTTATGCACAGAGTCTGCTCTTACAATCCGCAGGCATAAGCGTGCTGTCCATTTTCAGCATGTCACATGATGGAAAAATTCCTTTTTAGCCTTCGGTCTTCAGAGAATGATAAAAAGTAACACCAGCCATCGAGATGCATATTGTGGAAGGCAGAGGGAGGTTTGGGGACCTTATTTGACTGTCTTTGAACTCTTTCTATTAGATGAAATCTCCAAAAGCAGGTTCTTAAAAAAAAAAAAAAAAAAAAAAAAAAAAAAAAAAAAAGGCAGGTTTTCTTTACTTTACAATTTTAGGTCCAGAAGTTGTAGAATTTGCAAGAAAATACCATTTTGATGAGACAAACTTCTTCTTGACTACAGAGAAACAAGGAATTTCTGGAATGAACTTTCAGTGCCATTTTATGTTGCCATTATCCCTTTCTTCTCTGAGTCTGAATGTAACATGTCACTGATAAGAAAATATTGACTACTGACTAAAGACTTATGAAAAAGGGGAAGGAGATTTTTCAGTCATGGACAGATGCCCTCAGTTCCTGAGGTGCACTACGCTCCACTGCACGTTGGATTCTTCTGGATCATTCTGTTTGAATCAAGTGTCGGCAAAAAAACTTACCCAGTCCCACATATTGAGCAAAAAAAATTACATAGATCTTTTATTCCCTGAGTCAAGAATTTTATGGAATCATTTTTCAAAGATCTTTCAACATCTACAGTACATAACTGAAGGAGATCACAGAAAGAGAGCTGTAGTATTATAATGTGAGAATCACTTTTCCACTATTTAGTCATCCTGTACAATTCAACAATCCAAGCTGCTTTCTTTTGACATTGCACAGCACGTTCACCTTTATCCTTGAAGACTAAGCCTGCTGTGCAATCAGCATATACAGCCCTCCAAGGCTTGCATGGCCTAGAAGACAGCCTGCATTATCAGTTGGATAGAGCCCTGTGAGACTGTTTTAAGGAATCATCAGTCACAGTAACTTTAGGTCCACACTTCCTAAACCAGAGAAGATACAAAGTGCGTGGAATCCTCTGTTAATTAAGGATGCAACTGACCATGAATATTATCAGATTTGTGAAAGTAATTTCAATGCCCAAAATTCAGTTTGGTAGAGAGACAGTTTGTCATGAATAATTTCTACAGATGTGTTTAAACTACAACAGTGGTCAGACAAAACTACTCTCAAGTTATTGATGAGAAGTGCATATTTCCTAGAAATGATACTGTACTAACAAAACCATCTTTAGTAATAAAGTAGAATTGTTAATTTACTTTTATTAAAGTAATTAATTATCCCTAAAAATTCATGTAATAGATAGGTCAAACCACAAATTAACGAAAGCTTTTTCTGCATTCTTTATTTGTATTTGCTCCATAATTAATTCAATTCTTTGAGTTCAGTTTTTAGGGTTTTCATAGTGTGATAGTTTCTAGCAATTTACCTATGAATTAAAAAAAAAAAAAAAAGAAGAAAAGGAAAAAAAAAGCATGTAAATTAGTCATGGCACATGATGCGGACAATAAATGGTAATATTATATACCCAAAGAAAAGGAACTTCTTTCAGAAGGGGCAGTTAAAACAAGTAAAGCAGCTGGCAGAATTGCATTTCTGGAAGAGAACAGCTTCAGAAATCCAGTTACAGTTTTCCAACTTGTTTCACAATTCTTATATTATATATAAAATGATTTTATTATGGCACTTGTATTTTCACAATTGTCTATGTTGTATGCAGATGTATGCATAACTCTAGGCCACCATCTTCATAAAATACATGTCCCTTTTATTTTTGCCCTTATAGATTCATTTTTGCAAATAAGCACTGGCTTGCACAGCAAAATCGTTATTAATGACAGTAAAAAGTAAGAATTTTTGCATATGATTCAAGTATGGGACTATTTTTTTCAGTGTATGCAGACAGTGCCTTAACTGGCAGCTTTTATTGCTAGACCATCCAAGTACTTACAAAAATTAATACTGTTTTAGGCAGATACCTAAAACACTTGACTTTCAGGAAAAATCAGTATTTTCAGTTGTCATTCCACAGAGCACTTTTTCATTTAGTTGCCTAACCAGGGAGTTGTCCTCTTTTAGATGCCAAGTTTTTCATAACACAGTTTCCTGTACTCCAGGCAGAGGAGGATTAAAGCACAGAGAATGACACCTGAACTCCTCCCTACTTTCCTCAGCTGCAAGAACACAACTTGAAGAGATGCTGACGTTAAGCTGCTGAAAACCTTTAAGTTCAAAAGTGTTTTCACTCTCTACAGAAGAGAGATTAAATTGCAGTGTCTCGTTCATAACAAATGTGACCAGTGGTCACAGGACACAAAAAATGTGAAAATTCATGACACAAGCAAACTCTACTTTCAAAAGCAAGAGTATCTGGTAAATAAAGCTGCAACTTCCCTACAATGAACAAGGTAAACATAAAGCACTGTAGCAGTTCAACAGTAATAAACAGGTGGGAGTCTTCTATTTGGGTGATACTTGTAAAGTGGTCTTGCTGCATTAGATTTTGTAACCCAGACTAATGGGCTGTAAGCAGCTATGTAAATGGGTTAAATTAAGAGGGAGGAAAATACCTTTTGATTATCCTTATATATACACATATCATTTAAGAGTACACATGTATAAACACAATACAAATTTCAAGACCTCACAATTCAGTAGGCAAAGAATGCATCGCAGCATTTTAAGATCAGTATTTTAAATATTTCTTCTTTAGATACTGCTCCATTTTTCTAGAGCAGCAGCCTCATGCATAGTCTAAAAATCTTTTTCCTTATGAAAGGACTGTTTCTGAGAGGTATACCTAAAAGGTAGCTATAAAAAAAGTGAGGAATCAAAGCTTTTGTAACAGATGTTAGCACTGATACATGAAGGTGTGGAAGGTTTCACAAGAACTGGAGATTTTTAAGACCTTTGAACCTTGTAAAAGTGAAATAAGTATCTGCATAGGATTAAATGAAAATGTCATGTTTCTTAGAGGAACGCAGAATCGTTAGAAAGAAAATGAAGATATGAAAATTAATGCAAATTCCAACGTAACTGAACTGCCAATAGAGAGTGTCAAACCTCTGAGGGAAAGGTTTAGGCTCAGTACCAGGAATGCTTGGTGAAATGTGATAGCCCATGATACACAGGATTTCTGTATGATCTCTCCTGGCCTAAATGTTGCAAATAATGAAATCTGAGATGATTAATACATCAGGGCCAGATATAAATATGCACACAAAGAAGCCATGGCATGTTTCTTGCCAAAGACTTAGGTTCACATTTGAGCTATGTTAGAACAAAACTGCCAATGAAGAACAATTTTGCCTTTTTGACTTCCTGCACTTTTTTCAGGACTTTTTAAGCAAGGCAGACAAAACCTGAAAATGCTCGCTTTCAAGCATACAGAATACTAGTCATTGAGTCAATGCAATCTGGTACCTACTATAGAAGACAGAGAATTTGCCATCAGTTTTTAGAATAAACAAACAAGAATGGTGAGGTACTCTACAGTCTGGGATCCAAATATTGATTCAATATCTGCGCCTTATGGCTTGCATAACAGTCCAGTATCCTGCCTAAGCTGAATGAGTCCCTGGATACTTGTTCATTCAGCTGTTCAATACATAGACAATACTTTTCACTCTTCTTAGCTGCTGAACAAAACTACTGTTGTATTATGAGGTAGAATTCATATGTTGTTATCAGGATATCTAGCTTTTAGACAGTTAGATGTCAGCTGACCAAACTACGTCACTTCATATTCAATGGCATGATGAAGAAGCCTCCACAGTGCCATTCACCTTGCCTTAAAATAGGTAAGCTAGGAATTGTTGAATGAATTGCTTGATCAGTTGAAAGCTGGAGACTCTATATTACTCCTGTACCCAGAATAATATAGAATTGAACCCATTTCTTCCATAACATCATGTAAGCTACACACTGAACAAGCTTTAAACAAGCCAACGTCTTAACCATGGGAAAGCGTTAATATTTCTGAATATAACTTTAAATAACTTATTCTTAAAAACAATAGAACACAGTTGGCAAAATCATACCATGTAATCCTGCACAACTAGAAATATGACTTATTGTCAAAAATAAAACAGCCTCTTTAATAAAGCCTTCCTTTCAAAAACCTTCAAATTCGATAATAAAGAATTGTATTAGGCTCTAGGATTGCAATATTTGAGGTATCCAAGTACTGTTACCAGTTAAAAAATCTAAAAATATCATAAAATAGGGTTTGTACATTACTTCACTTAACCAGGACAGTCCTCTAATACTACTCCAGAACACCAACTCAAATATTGCTCAAGTAAATAGCAGATACAGTTATTTACAGTTACTAGGAAAGATGGCATTAAAATTAATAATTCAAAAAATAGGAAATAAAAGCCCTGAGAAACATTGTAGAACTACTTATTATCTATATGCTGATTCATCAGTCATTTCCACATGTTCTAAGATCTACTGGTAAACCTGCAGTTTAGTAGAGCACAATCTTTAACAGAAAGGGATGTATAAACTCCATCTTTCCTGTCAAATTTAGGAACCGGTGTGAATCAATGATTTTCCCAATGTTTTGTCTAAGATTCTGTCATCTATAAGAGTTCTTGGAGTTCTCCAACAGAAATTACAGGATTCCCAAAATCTGCTCTGAACAACATGAAAACCTTTTTTTCTTTCTGTAACCTATGTGACTCCCTTTTGATGCACTAGTATCTAACAAGTTTATACAATATGCAAGTACAGGAATACTAAAAATGAACAGAATCTTAGAAAGAAAATGGTCGTTTCTTCGAATGCTTATAACCATGTTTATACAAAGCACAGTGTTCAGTAATGAAATCCAATCCCTTTCGTGGATTATACAGTTTAGTAACTGATACAGCAGATATGAGCTATCATTTACAAGAAGATGCCATCTGCTGAGCAAACACACAATCAGCAGGCACTTCCTATTACACTGGAATTTTTTTGTCCTTTATTGATTTTCTCCCTTGCATTTCTAAAGCCCCTCAAGCAATCTGAGCCAGTGCAGCAAATGAAGAAAGAAAAGGACTTCTCAATGACCCCAATATCAATTCTGCTTTGTACTTTACACTGTCTCAAGGCTATGGACTTCATAGGTTAGTTCAAGCAAGAGAGAGAAAATAGTACATACAGTGTATGTGTGTATCTAGTTTGAAGGCAACTGTGTAGAAATGGCAGCTTAACCTTTGAGATTAAACATACTTCAAGACAGCATTACACAACACTAAACAGACTTCAATACAAGCATTAATTTATTCACCTCTATGTCACTTAATTGTTGCTGCATAATACCTTTTTTTGTTGTTGTTGTTCAACTTTTTTTCAGTTTTTTTCTGCTTTTTATCTAGCTCATGTACTCTCTGATCCAAATAGGATCGCTTCTGGAGAATTTATGCATAAATAGATGCGTTAGTGTTCAAAAGTTATTGTTCTACATTTATAGATAACAGAAAAAATATTAGTCAGTAAGTACTGTAACAATTACCATTCTTAAGCTAACTTTTGTTTTCCCATCCATACCCCTTTTTTCTATCATGTATGTTATATACCCTATGATTTGAATGGAAAAATACAGTTTCAAACAGAAAACACCTCTGCTACTTCATATGGTGGTTTTCATGTTACAGAAAAAAAAAATAAAAAAAGCCACTGCTTACTCTGCTCTCTATGCTTCTTTATTTTCTTTCTGCCAAGAAATCTAGAAATAAAGTCCTGAAATCAAAATATATATTTGGAATAGCTTCAGTGGGATGCGTATAAAAGACAAAATAAAAATGTATTGATTACTATCAATACCTCATGCAAAATATAGCTAAGGACAGCTAACAAGAGGAGGAAGAAGAAAATAAAATATTGCAATATCTCAATTTTTGTCTTTTTCATTCATTCACTCTATTATTGATTAGCACCTCAAGAAAAACAGTTCTTGTCTATTGTATTAATTTCATTTGCATCATTAACATAAGCAACAGATATTAAATGAAAGAAATTATTGTCAATACATGTAGTGAGGAAAATTTTACATTAATAAATGTGCTTAAATAAATTGTATAATATTTATATTATTTGATGTTTAAATTCCATTTGGAAGATATTAAAAAATCTCAAAATAGGTATTTGTATTTTCATTCTGAAACAATAACTTAAACCTGTAAGCAATGAGAAAGTTCTCCCTGGAAATTACCAATATCTTTTGGATATCATTTGCATACAAATCTGCTTGTGCAAACTCTGTTTCCAAGCTTTTAACGCAGAAGCAAATACACAGGTGTAGACCATGATGTATAACTTAAACCACACCTCCCCAGGTTTCCAGGAGACTAATGATGTGATCTTTGTCACATTGTTTCTACTTAGTTTCAGTTGGGGAAGGGCTAACAACATTAGTCACTGACAGTAATGCCTTGTTTTGAAAATACTATTAGCTATTAGAAGAATAATTTTTTTTAATTTTTCAAATTGACTTATTAAATCTGCAACAAAAGTAAACTACCCATAATCCATTATTGAACTCAAACTATTCAACATGCCCCATCTCACCTCCAAAAGTGGGGAAGTATTGCTGAATGCAGACTGTGTCAAGAAACGACATAGACCTGCAGGAGCAAGTACAGAGGTGATGAAGAGAACCAGAGTGCTGGAGCAACTCTCCTGCAAAGACAGGTTGAGAGAGTTGGGTTGTTCAGCCTGGGGAAGAGAAGGCTCTAGGGAGATCTTAGAGCAGCCTTCCAGTACCTAAAGGGGGGCCTACAAGAGAACTGGAGAGGGACTTTTGACAAGAGTATGTACTGATGGGACAATGGGCAGTGACCTTAAACTGAAACAGGGAAGGTTTAGACTAGATAGTAGGAAGAATTTCTTTACTGTGAGGTTGGTTAGCTATCTAAGGTCTCATGCTTATAAGACTACTAGTCCAGCTGATCCCCAAACTGTCAGGTATTTTTCAAAAGCAAACATTTTGCATACCTTGTTTTCAAACAGTAATTGATTTAGATAACATTGTCCAGTTTTGCCCTGTGCTCTCTATTATCACTGATGTAGCATATAAGTGAAACTTTCGAGGATTTAAAAGATTGCCAGATCTAAAAGAGGAAAGTCTATTAATGAAAGAACACTTCTCAGTCAGACAAGTTCAGTAAGTATTAAACTGGTGCAAGTCTGGACAAAAGGCTATTTCTCTGAAGTTTCTCCCATAATTTTAACCTCAGGGAGGGTTAATACCACTGGTATAATCTGCAAATATGGGGAATAGGCTATTAGGTCATCAATGGACAACTGAAATAAAATGGCTCTCTTGCCATACTTTCAAGACAATAGATGGGATAAGCAAAAAAATGTCATAACAGTAGGAATGCTGTACTAGAAGTTAAAATAAATGCTTGAGAAAGAGTACTTACTCAGGTCAATGCAAGTAGGTTGAAGAAATATACAAACATCTTCTGGTTTGGTTTTTTTTTTATTATTATAGAAAATGGACCTTTCATGAGAGGAAGGAAAAACACTATATCAGTAGCATCCATTAAAAAGGGAAGTGAAGAAGGTCCCCAGCATGCCATGACTGGGGGCTTATCCATTAGTTATTCTCTTCAGCTTGTAAATAAGCAATGAATTACAGAGAAAACAAGGAAATATTAAACAGCCTCCCCTTTTGTAAGAAAACAGAACACCACAGTTAAAAAAGGCAGAAATATTTTTCTAATACAGAAAGCAAGAAAGGCCAAAAATGAGGTTGGAATCATGCTGTGTTTTATGCTATATCACAGCACAACTGTGCAGCTGCAAAATCCTGCTCTTCTCAGCTATGGACTTCTGTTTCCTCTTTCATTTTTTTTTTCTCATCGTGACAAAAAGAATTGCTAGTGAGTGGTCCAGACTCTACTACTTTTTCCTCACGGTTGTTTTTAAATGTATCTTTATTTCTAGATCTACCACTGGTCTCTCAAACTCTTCTATGCTCTTCACATCTCAATAGCAACAGAGAATCAGAGAATATTAAGGTGTTGGAATGGTCCTTAAAGATCATCTAGTCATGACCTCCCATGCCATGGGCAGGGACACTTCCCACTAGACCAGGTTGCTCAAGGTCTTATCCAACCGGAACTTTGCCAGGGTTGGAGTATTCACAACCTCTCTGGACAACCCACTCCAGTGTCCCATCACTGTCACAGTAATGAATTTCTTCCTAGTATCTAACCTAAATTTCCCCTCTTTCAGTTTGCACCCATTGCCGCTGGTCCTATCACCACAGTTCCTGATGAAGAGTTCCTCTCTGGCTTCCCTGTAGTCTCCATTTAGAAATGGGAAATGTAGATACTAGATTGTTATTGAGCTCTTGCACAGTTCAAAGTCACAGAATGAAAGAGAACAAGTTTTGTAACAAAAGCAAATGGAGATTGTCACTTTTCAGAAGTAAAAGAAAGAAGCTTCAGACTTCTCTCGTGAAAAAAAAAAAAAAGGAAGGAATAAAAACCTTAGAAGGACTTCTGGTCATGACAGTAAATCCAACATTCAATTCTAAAGAAAAATAGCCTTTGACAGCTCTGAGAGTAAATCTCTTCTATCTGAGACCATTTCCAAAAGGACCTAAAGTGGGTTCTGATTCAAGGACTTACAGTAAAAGACTGCAATGCCTCCCTCCAGTTTTGCCTTGTTCTTTTTATCCCACGTGACGTTGAATCAGAAACCAACATCAGAACACTTACAGCATGGGAGTATTCATTTCAGGATGGGCAGGAAGGAACAGTGCAGCCAAAACAACCCTGTATTTCATAATGGTAGTGGTGGGAGTGTTAATAGTAGAGATATTTTTCCCAAAGGTACTACAGGTCTCTCCTTTATAGGAAGGAAGAGATGATGAATCATAACAGCACTCACCTACCAACTATGAGAAGGTTCTCAGGACTCTTTATACACTGGTGTGATAATGATGCATCACAGGAGATCTTTTCCAGTTATTAGAGGGAATTTAGATGAGAAGAAAATAATTAATTGTACTGTTTTATCTAAGAAAATAGCAATGCTTTTACTTTGTGCAAGGGACCTGTGTGCAGCCAGTGTGGCTTGAGGGTTGCACAGCCATTATCACTGAATCCCATTCCCTCACAGAATGTGCACAAGAATAGCAACAGGAAATCTATTTCTTGCCTATATTTTGTGGGCAGGCACCACTAACAACATATTCAGTACAAAGCCAGTTCAGCAGCTGTATTTGGTTTGTGTGGTAAGGTTTTCGTAGCAGAGGGGCTAGAGGGTTGGCTTTTTCCAAGGAAAACTCTTTTCCATGGTGCTACCTGCCCCCTCACACCTTCTTGCTGTATATGCATATATTACATCTGAATCCAAATCCTGAGTCTGTTAGACAAATTGTGGCATCTGGACTGCTCTCCAAAATGCGGGAACATTTTGAATGACTAATGATAGCATTTGGTGACTGCATTAATGTATTTCGACTCTATTCAGTAGCCCAAGGACACAGTTTAACTGGTGGTTACAGACATGCACTTTGTTCAGACACACCAGGGGGTAATTGCTCTAACACAAAATCAGCAGAGACCAGGCCACCAACTATAAATTGTACCCTCATTTATATTATCCTATTCAAACTTCACCACTATTCAACTGTTGCTTGGTAGAGAGGTATCTCAGCCTTTGTGCACTTCAATCACACTTACTTTCACCTTGCAGATAGCACTTGCAACTGATCACCTTCCCCCTGTATGTTTCCATGTTTATATGTAAGCTTTAAATACATACATAGTTTTATATATAATCTATAATCTTTAATAAATTATGTATTATTTATTATAAATTATATATTACATGCCACATATTACATATTATAGATTATATATTATTATAAACACCATGCTTTTGTTAATTTATTGTAACTAAGACTGCATATATAAAATATAGCAAGATAAATCTGTTGACAGACTGGCCATCTAAGTGACAGGAATGGAGTTAGTAATTAACAAAGACACTGAAGCAACTTAAGTGGTATAAGAGAGCAATTTTATTACTGAAGCTACAGCCATTAGTAATGGCTTCATGTAGAAGTTAAGTTGGCCACCAAGTAATCCACCTTATCTACAGAAAGAAATTCCATCTCTTACTAAAAATGTATAGCTTTGAGATACATTTCTGACTGACTACATACCTGGGATGATAACACTAGTTATGACTGGCTGTGTTGTGTTTGTGTGGCCAGGTTTTGGGAGGGGGGCTACAGGAGTGGCTTCTGTGAGAAGCTGCTAAAAGCTTTGGCAAGTCCATGTTCACTACTCCTGATGACTTTCTTGTCCTTGTGAAATGTGCCTAGAAAGGATTAGCTGCTCCATCACTTCTATAGATTGAGGTCAGGCTGACTAGCCTGTAGTTCCCTGGGTTGTCCTTCTTGCTTTTCTTGAGTGATATTTGCCTTCCTCCAGTCCTCAAGCATTTCCCCCAGTCACTCAAGGATTATTCATAGTGGCCTCACAATGACATCAGCAAACTTCCTCAGCACTCATGGGTGCATCCCATCAAGGGCATGGACTCACATATGTCCTGTTTGCATAAGTATTCCCTGACCTGATTCCCTTTCACAAAAGGTGAATTCCTTGCTCCAGCCTTTCCCTTTGGGATCTGGGATTTCTGAAGGCTGACTCTTGCAGTAAAGACTGAGGCAAAGAAGGCATTCAGTACTGCAGCCTTTCCCATGTTCTGTGTCATCAGGCTCCCTGCCTCGTGCAGCAATGGGCTCACATTTTCTGTCGTCTTTCTTTTGTGATCTATGCACGTACAGAAGTCTTTCATGTTGCCTTTGATACCTCTTGCCAGATTCAATTCCATTTGGGCTTCAACTTTTCTAACTGCATCTCTTCATGCTCAGACAATGCTGCTGTATTTCTCCCAGGTTACCTGTCCCCGCTTCCACCTTCTACATGCTTCCTTTTTGAGTTTGAGTTTTGCCTGGAGGTCCTTGTTCATCCAAGCAAACCTCCTGGCATTTTTGCCTGACTTCCTACTCATTGGAATGGACTGCTCTTGTGTTTGAAGGAGATGGTATTTGAATATCAAACAGCTTCTGGGGGATCCTCTTTGCAAATACAATAAAAAACTAACAACATAGGATGAGAAGAAAGTGGAAAGAACAGCCCTTTTATCTGAAAGTGTTAAAATTTGTCACAGAGTTTCAGTTCATCTTTCTCATGATAAATGGCCTTGTACAGGATGCTTCTTACCAGTGCAGTGGTGCAGATTAGTCATACAGCTGATGAGTTCAAATTACAAGTATTTGCTATTTGCAGAATTCTTAGGCCACATAAAACAATTTTAGTTTATTTGCATACAAACAAACCTTCAGTAGAAATTAACTGTTTTACAGAAGCAAACTTAAAATACCACTCAATTATCCTGCTGGATTACACAGCAAAATCCAAACTGAATCAACTACAAAAAACCCACAGATAAAAAGTGATATTGCTTTAACTGACAGAATAAAATCTCTATAATTTTAGAACTTAATATTTTACAATTGAATGTTTCTTTGAAGAAGAATGGGATCACTGACAAATAAATTGCTACTACCACTGATTATCTGTTGAATCAGAATGACAAACCTAAATGGTATTGTAAGGACCTTCACAGGATATGCAACACTGTTTTGGACACTTAATCTGCAAATCCAGAACAGACTGGCACTTTCACACATTCCCTTAGCTGAACTAGTGGTCAGAGTATTTCCATCAAAGACCAGCTTCTCTGATACAAGGTGTCATTAACTTACTAAAAGAAAGGAAATGTAATTTACCTTACAAGACCCAAAGACTTCTAACTGGTCAAGGACTAAGCATCATGGATTATTTCATACATGCACACATACACACACACACTGCATATTTCACTTTCAGTCCCTGTGAACTGCTGGTTACTAAACAAATACCTTTGCAGTTTAAATAGTCCTTGAAACACCTCTAAGAGCGCTCAAGTCCACGGCAACTTAACTACCCTTCCCAAAATTCAAGTAACAAAAGGCCAAAAGAAGAGAACAAAATACATTGCCTCTATGCATCTTGATGAACTACACCTAACATGTATAGGTGCTGCAAAGGGTGGGAGCTGGAAGTTTTCCATGCACCAGCCGGGAATCGAACCCAGGTCGCAAGAATGGGAATCTTGCATGATACCACTACACCACTGGTGCTTCCCTACTGTCTCCAGGCAATTAAATGACAAGTCATTCAATGTCATTTCACTCTAATCTACCCGAAGGGATTGATTAACAGGAAGCTGTTACCCTGTCTCAGAGGCGGGTCATAACAAGGACTACGTAGGAAAAAAAATTCTCTACCAGAAACAAATTACCTGAAGAACGTACTGAAAAAAGGTCACTGGACAATTAACTATTCACCTTGCCTAGGGAAGTTTTAAAACAGCCAACATGAAAAACCCCCAAAATTTCACCTCTTTGCTTCTTAAAATGTGTATAAGTAGAGCAAATTTTCTTTTGGGGAAGGCAATGATTAAATGGCTTCACAGATTCCTTCCAAAATGTCTATGGTTATAAAAAGACTTAAATTTCAAAACACTAAAGCCAAGAGAGTGTTTCATCTCTACAGTGCAGAATAAGCAGATGTGTGCTGAAGCTGTAAAGAAATTAAAGGAACTAAACTATAACTGTTACATTCTGATTTCTTGTACCTTTCACATGCAGCAAAATTGTTTTGATGCATACAGGCTACCCATGACTCTGGAAGTCAAAACACTTTAAGCATGGATTCAAGAGGAACTTAAATAATCCAAGCAGAAAAGCAAGTGGACTGCAGCTGAAGGAAGTTCTTTAAAGTAATGTGTTCCATACACCACTCTATATACAGGTGTTGAAACCTTTATCACAGCTTCTGCAGGTTACTGAGGAACCCTGTGCCCATTCATAGCATGCAGAGGTGAGATTTTCTGATCTAATAGGATCTGTTAGATATACACAGTCTTCCAGGGAAACAAGCAAATATCAGGTCAAATGCACTGGTTTCCATCAGTTTCTTTCATCCATGGTGTTAAACATAATATGAAGGAAAGGTAACACAGACAGGAGAGAAAAATCATATGGACAACAAATCCCAGAGTATTCCAGCAACCGGAATTTTTTACCCCACCCAAATTTGCAAAACTTTCTTTCTAAGATCAGTTACCAGTTACATGGAGATCAGTCTTGGAATACTTTGTGAAAAAAGTGAATTCATGACCTTTTTCCCAAAGGCAACCCTATTTCTGGATGTCTCTACACAGCACTCAGTATCAGTGTGTGTGATGAGTTCATCGACACCATCACTATAATTTGAAGAACACCTCTGATTATAAAAAGCAAGCTCATTTCAACAGGCCCATATTTTCTCACTGAGAAAACATGATATCCATTTTACAAAATGGAGAAAGTAGAACACACTTTTGTGTTTGTAGACCTACAAACAATCCTCTTCCTTTGTCCTTACACTCTGTAACGCGCAAGAGGAATGCACACACCTTCTAATTTTTAGGAGGGATTAGCAATTGCTTTCTCCCTTAAGATCTAACATGTTACATGCTAGGTCAGTAGAATTGAGAGAGGGTAAGGGTCCCATAAAATAGCATTCCAGGAAATCCTTCTAAAAGTTAACGTAAATTATCATAAGAAAGTAATAAATGGAAATGTGGGATTGTACCAGGCTGACCAAGAATCCTGTTTTTCCACTAAAGCAAGATTTAAAAGGTAATACTTCTGAATTGAATTCTATATTCAGACTATACTCATTATTTTCTGGGAATAAATAGAAGTCTGAAAAGATATTTCCTCTTCAAAGGATGGCTGTAGATCACTTTTTGAAGACATAAATAGACTTAGATCCTGGAATCCTTCCTTACTGGGAACTTGTCATAACCACTCTCTGGGTCTTGAATGTGAACTCTCACATGCATTTCTTGAATTCCTGAACATGCAGATGAACAACGATCAGGACATACAACAATACGAATTATATATTAAATAGACAGTGCTCTAAAGCTTTCGCTCATGAATGTACCCAGTCTTTCTAGGATCCCTGTGAAGTTTTAGTGCACGAGATGGTCTCAAGTAATATTTCTCAAATCTGTTTTCCCAGAACTTCCCTCTCAATTCTGATTCTCCATATTTGCCTGTATATGTTCTTACAAAACTGAGTTTCCTCTTTCAGCTTATCAGTTAATACTTCCAAAATGGGTAAGATCTCTCTCCATTGTGACAGGTATGATGAAATAAAAATTTTTTCCTTCAAGAAAGATATCGGTGAAATTGAAAATAATAAATTTGGAAAGCTCCGTCACTAATTTTAAAATGTTCTAATAATCCCTTAAGCAGCTCCATCAACATCAGAAGTAATGAAGCCTGGTTTATTACCCATTTGTGTCCCATCATTGATTTACTTTGGTAAGTTAAGGTGTGAGTTCTGACTTGGACTATTAATAAGAGGTAGGGACATAGCTCCTCCTTTCTTTCATCTTTTTATCGCCTCCCTTTTCCCACACCTTCTTGTATGGCATTTTTGGGATCTAGTAAGGAATGCTTTCATGTCAACAGGATGTATTTATTCAACTCAGTCATCAATTTCTACAAAGTTGTAAGAACTTAATTATCTGCATGAAATTTTCTTTTCAGATTACTTTGCTGAAACCAGACAATAAAATACAAAGTTTCTAGGAGGATAAAGATGATAACCTATCATAAACATAAAACCAGCATACACGTATTGTCCAAAGGAAAAAGAAACTAAAAAATGTTTTGGTGTTTTTTTTGTTATATTAGAAATGCACTGAGAATATCATGTACAATATAGTTTAAAGTATGCCTATTTGGAATCAATATACTGAAGACTTACAAAATATGTGTGAATAATATCTTAGTATTTTCAAAGAAAATAGAGAAAAGTGGCATTTCAGATACTATGTTTATAAACATCATGTATGAAAAAAAAATCATAAAAGCTTTTATCAAAATGTTTCTAGGACTGAGGTTTCTGTTAAAAAACAAAGAATTTCAGAATCTTCCTTTGAGTGTACTTGGTTTTTTGCATCATTTTAGCTATTTGTCTTTCAAGTAAAGATCAAAACACTTAGATGATAAATTTTAGCCTGAAATAATCTGAAATTATTTAAATCTAATATCATGGATAGACTTAAAATTATGGTTCACTTTATAGGCATGTTTTCAGTGAAAAAATCAAGCTTGTTTCCTATACTTATATTGCAGGCATTATTTATTTCTGATTTTTTGCAAAAACTTTTCATTTTCTCCCTCAAGTTCATAACTTTGACATTTCAAATCTCTCCATTGCTTCATTAATATTCAGAATCTTTTGCTTTATATTCAGTAGATCACTTTTCTTGGTGGATTTCTAGTGAACATTAAGACATTAAGACACCTTTAGCATAAGTTGAAATTATTTTAGGCCAACACAAAAGATTCAAGTATGCAAGCATTTTTACTTCATTTATACAAAAATAAAAAAAACCAAACCCTTATTAATTTTTCTACAGCTTTCATAATTTCAGAAGTAGCTTTTGATATTTTTACACTGTCATCTCCTTGGACTGTTATTTCATTATTCAAATATTCTACCTAGAAAATATTTCATAAAGAAAAGTATACACTCACAGCCTGCTAATTCATACATGACATATGTGCTATAATTAAGCATAATATTTTAAGTTTCTCTCAGCCTTAAAATTTTCCTTAATATCTCTCTTACTGCATGGAATTCTGCAGAGATTCACAGAATGGTTTGGGTTGGAAAGGACCTTAACACTCATCTAGTTCCAACCCCTTCCACCAGACCAGGTTTCTCAGGACCCATCCAACCTGGCCTTGAACATTTCCAGGGATGGAGAATCCACAACTTCTCTGGCAAAATCAATGCTGGATCAGTCACTGGAGCTTAAGGTAAAATAAGGATGTTAGGGATGAAACCAGCCACAAGACAAGGAAATCATCTAAGTGGCTTTAGACAGATAAAGGCATAGCTGCTCACATTCAGCACTTTGTTTCCCTTGCCTCTCCTTCCTCCGCAGAGGATGAAACAACATCGCTATCCCAGCAGAACTTACCTATACAAGTCACATTCACACAGTGATAAGCTTCTAACTGGAATATGCCCAGACAGCAAATATTTTGTTTGGTCTATCAGTATCAAGATTGACAAGGGTCTTAAAGACTACAGAGGGGAAGATCAGGAGAAAATTAGGACATAAGTACTTTAAATGTTATGTCATTTCCTACTGCTACATCTAGCATATGACAAAGATCAGAGTTACACAGGAACATTTGTGACTAAGTCCCACCAGCTAAAGAGGGAAACAATACCAGCTTTCTCTTGTTATCTTGACCAGAATGTCACAGCTCTGTTGTACTTCTCCAAGATTGTGCCCACTGTCCTTCTATGGCTCTACCTTCCTGACTAGCTGGAGACTGAAATCCTAACCTGAATGGTTAGGGATTAGAAAACATGATGCAAAGAAACACTCTTACTAATCTAGAAAAAGGACATAAAAAAAGTCATTTATTAAGGCTCTCAATATGTAAAATACTCTAAGAAATGCAATGCTCTAAACTCAGCAGTGTTAAGGCCAGGTTCGATGGGGCTCTGAGAAACCTGGACTAGTGAAAGGTGTCCCTGCCCACGGGACTGGAACTAGATGATCTTTAAGGTCTCTTCCAATCCAAACCATCCTGCAATTCTATGATTCTAAATATACTTCAGGGAAGTGTGAGAAAGAAAAAGAGAAATTTGCTACATCTACAGAGGGAAAAAAAACCCCAACTGATTAAGTATGAGCAAAATGTCCCAGTTTTTAAATTGCTAGCACATAGGAAAAACATTATTCAAAAATGGTTTTCCCTCTTTCAATGTTTTCAGAGCAAATATTTTGACAGGAATGACTTGAAATAATGTCACACTGTGCAGGTAATTAATGAAGACAAAAGAATAAAAGAGTAATAGTTAAGTATGAGATCAATTTTATAAGAAGGCTTTCTTCTAATCTTTGAAAAGCAAAGCCCATGTAGATACAGAAAACAGATTTAACGCATACAGATATCTTTTGTAGTGTAAATTTGAGTAACATCATAAAAGAAAACTCAGAGTTGTCCTTAGAGTGTCAAAAGTTGAAGCACTCCTAATAGGTCACATATAAAATTTAAAAAATGGCATGAATTAAAAAAAGAAAGAAGATCGAGGAAAAACAATGTTGAAAAACATTAGTTCACATCACTCATTCTTTCTTCAAACTCATTGCTGTGTGTGACAATTGTCATGTTATAATTTGAATCCAATTCAAATCCCACTAAAGTCACTGAAAATAATCTCAGTATTTTCCTGATTTCTAAACAAACTCCATTATATCAGCAACTTTTCTGTGACAAACAGAAGAATCATTTTGAGCTTTCTGAATATCCACTATTATTTATAAATATTGATTCAGTTTGTTGCTTTAGCCATGTTTTTGAAGAAAACTGATAATAACAAATCAGCTTGATGCCAAACTTAACTCTGGCTTACCTTTCACATAAACTCAGGTGGTCACCTAACTGAACAGTTCATGCTCCACTTTATCCCTGTTGTACATGTCTCTCTTCTCTTGTGTTGGTCTTATACACAGTTAGAACCTGTTAGTACCTATCAGGGCAACAAACCTAGCTGGAAACGTAGGCAGAAAGAAAAATAAAAGGGGGGAAAAAAGAAAAGTTTACTAATAAGTATTGGTTCAGTTTGAATATAGTTGTGTTCTAGATATCACTTGGTAGCAATTGCTGGAATCAGTAAGAGGAAGAGAACTGTAATATGTAGCTGACAAAAAGGGCAAGAACATGCTCATTGGTGGCAGTAATATGACTGTATTTTTACTTTTGCAGGGGAGTGCCTTGGGGTTTTTTGTTTTGTTTTGTTAAGTTCTGGGCATGTTTGGTACATTCAGCTTCTCAGAAATCCTCTAACTATATTCTGGATTCCACTAGACCCTTAGCAAGACCTAGCACAAGCCACAGTGGTATTGGGCATGTACAAGAGAATGAACTTCATACTTTATTTACACCTGTTTACATACCTATGCATACCTATAGAAAAAAATAGCACGTTCTGTTGTGGGCACCTAAAACCTGTTCTAGACCTTTTCTATTGGTACTACTTTTGGAGCTGTCAATTAACTGAAAACTCAAAGTCAGGCAGTGTAAGAAACTCCAGTTCAGATTTTAGACAGCAAAGTACAAAATTTCAAAATGAATTCTAGAGAAATATAGCAGAAAACACAGGAATTTTAAGTAAAATAGGATATCACTATATATGCTGTAAAAGTGTATCACATGCCATCTCAGATCAAAAAATCTGATAATTCCAGAGGACACTTACACTGTCCCATTAAATGCACAGTTTCTTCCAGATGGTTTAAGAAGATAAGCAATGTTAAGCAGATGCATCCAATGACTTAAAACATTCCAGGTCACTTGCAAGAATGTAAGATGGTTATATTTTTAAATTAAAGCTGAAAAAATAATACTAAAACAAAATAACGAACAAGAGAGTTCTGTGGAATCTATTACTTCTTGTTTTAAAATCCATATTTGTATTTTTACTTTTACAGAAGACCTCAACTCTTAAAGATACAAAATATTCAGGCATTCATGTACTTTTCAATAAAAGATACTCATTTACTTGTTTGTTTATAAATATTCAAGACTCACTTTGCTGTTCCAACATTTTGCATCTTCCTGGATTTCTGCTTTTTGCTTCACTAACTCCTCAAGGTGTTTTTCATCCTTTATAATCTTCTCGTCTGTTTCTTTTAACTTCATACAGTATTTGGTCCAAATAAATTCAGAATGCTTTAACTCATTCCTAATAGAAATACACAGAAAGTGAATCCATTTATTTGGAAACATTCCAAGGTAGTCCCTCTCTATAAAGGAAAATGTAAATCAGATATGAATTAGTAAAGATTTATTTTGATTCTCTACTACATTTCTTGAACAGGTAAGCATGAGAGAATTTCAAAATTCAAAATCCTGGCAGGTTCATGCAATTTCAGCCAGATATCAAAACTACTCATGCTACCATTTCACTTGCACTTAAACAGCCTGCCAACATTGGATCTCTGTGCGGTTATTGGTGTGGTTAAACACAAGGCTTTGTTTCATACCTCACACATTTATGAAACAAAATAGAAGTCAACAATTCAGTCAATTGAGTTAGTGGCTCAATCTACTTCAGAGCCATCTTCACTTAGTCAACACACTTCACTGCAATTTTGTGGATAAATGTCATTTGTGATGTAAATTTTTTACTGACATCAATTTTTCATGTTAAAAGGGACTTGTAAGCAAGGAAGGTCAAAGGAGGGGATTTACTTTCAATCTCAATGGCATATTTAACAGCACTATAAAAAGGAAAATTTGCTATGATTACAGAACAACATAAAGATAACTACAACAATTGTCAGGAAAACACTCCCACAAGACATATTTAGACCTTATTATAGGCTGAAAAAAAGCTTTTTGTTATATCTGTGTATGGGAATGGATTTGGCAAAAGGCAAAAAAAATAGAGGCACATCATGTTAAAATTTTACAATGAATGCTGGTGTTTGTATCCTATTTTTGTTATTGTTTCAGCAGGCAGAAAAAAGGTTTTCTCCATGCCCTCCAGAGAACTATCCTGGTCAATAATATATTCAAAAGTGTGCCTTAAATGGCAAGATAAATCCACGACCACAGAACTAAGACCAACATTAGCTGAGTTTTACAGACATCTATTGCATTACAACCGAAAATAATCCCAAATAAATGTTGCATACTTAAATGCAGTAAAACAACAGAAACCAATCATAAAATGGCGTCATCACTAATTCAAGAGCCGTTCCTACAAGATGATCTGATAGACCTTCTTCTGTTACTTCCTTCCAGACTTACCTTGCCAAGTGTCACAGAATATATATTTAGCAATTTTCTGAGTTTTGGTTCTCTCGTGAAAAATTACAGCACTATCAGCCAAAATGCATATGTGTAAAAGTAACAGGCTGTGCCGTATGATGTACAACAGCCTCAGTATTTTCAGTTTTGTGCAATCTTATCATTTTCTCAGTGATGGCACTGAACATAAAGAAAAGAGTATGAATTGCAGAACAGTCTTTCAAGTCTGTGCTGCCATGAATCTGTCTTTCTCACACCTATCGATACCACATGTTATTCCAGCTCTCCTCAGATGGCAGCTGAAAGGTCTGCTTCCTCTGTAATGTAAGCATGACTATAACTACCAGTCTAGCAAATAGATAGGGAAAAAATAAATTGAAAGACAGGGTAAGAAAAAATAAATAAAAATTCTTCACTAAGGGATGGAAAGAACCATTTTCTACCTGACTTTTTCCTGAAAATGCTGATAGTCCTAAAAACACTGGCATCATTAGCATTTTTAGTTTAATTCACAGTCACAAAAAATAGGTTGCAAGGTGCAGCCTACAGTATTGTCATATGGTTTGAATAGGAAGTCACATAACTAGGTGAAACAGAAAACATACCTGGCATATTTCTGTCAGTATAGATGATTAATTTCTGGTATTATTTACCTATGGCTATTATCATGAGTATTTTACTTACATTATGACTTCTTTCAAAAGAACAAAAGAACAAAGACATTTTAATGTACCTCAGAACAAAGGATTGTTACAGGAAAACACCACACTTAATTTCTTGCAAATGAAACAATCTCTAGAGCTGTGATCTGCACCAAGACTACCAAAACAAAACAGAAAACACTGCCCTATAAGTGCTAAGCAAGCTGACAGCTGTGACACAGTGACAGAATTCTAGAGGGAACTGAAAAAATCTTGCATAAAAGCCTTTCAAAAAGTGAAGTAGTCAGGAGGAAAGATGAAGTATTCTAAGACTAATAAAAAATGCAGAAGTTAAGATTAAACAATCAATTTTCAGTGAAAGAATACGTCAAAGCATAGTATCTCAAAATTCCATATCTGTTGCTTTGATATATTTACAAATTATGTGAAAGGGCAAGGACTAATGAAATTAGAAGTCTGCATATAATGTGATTACAATAGGCAAGGCCAAAACAAACTAAAAAACTCAAGAAAATTTTCATGACAAACTAAGTAACTTGGGAACAAAACAATACATACAAGTTAGTGTCTAAACTCAAACCAAGGAGAAGATCAGAGAAATTAAGTCATCCTAAAATTCTAAATTAATGTTTCCAATTGAGAAAAACATGTACATATTTCCAAAAACAGCCAGAAAGTCTACTCAATATTTAGTCAAGTTAAAGTAGCTAAAAGAGTTAAATTAAGTAAGAAATGGGATGAAAAAAGTTAGAGGAAAAAAAAAAAGTAATACATCCCTCTTAAGGGGATGTATTAAGCCATGGCTTAATTTGGAATATGGTTTGTAATACCTTTCAAACCATTTCAGAAAAGTATATTGTAGAAATGAAAAGGAATCAGAGGACATCTGGGTAAGGTCATAAAATACAGAAGTCTTGTCAAAGCACATTGAAAATGAAACTTGCCTTAGAAAAAAGAAAGGAAGAATGAACAAAGTAAAAGCCTTAAACCACAGAGAATACAGCCTAGTGAAGAAGGTTGGCAATACACAGCAATATTTACCATTGCATGCATCTTAAGGCTTACACTCCCAAATTACAGCAATTTGCTTACAACAGGAAAAAAAAATAAATAGCTGCTGATCACACTCTGTAAATGTGAATTGATAAGGAAAGAAGTTTAATAGTAGATACATAATGGAATAGTAAAAAAATAAAAAAAAATAGAAAAGAAAGTATACTTTTCACAGTTTTTATTCTGGTATTACATAATAAAATCACTTCCAACAATGGCCACTATAACCATTGCTAACAACTTTTGCCAGCAGCTATTAAGTCAGGTGAATTGACTGAACTTTGAATATGACAGTAAAATGCTGAACTGACTTGCAGAGTACCCAAATACATAGTAATAAATCAGACGACGGTTTTGGTAATACTTCTACTCAACACCTGATCTTTCCCATAATTAAAATCAACATCAGGTTTGCAATGAACTTAACAAGTTACAGAATCTGGGTCCATGCTATCTGATTTCTCTCAGCTGTAACCCACAGAGGAGATAGTGAGTATTTGATCAGATCCTCTCTATATACATATTTAAGCTATAATTAAAATTCCAAACACTGTGCAGACATTGTGAAGCTTGCACTCACAGCCTCATATACATCAAAAACAAGTATTATTTCACACAACTCTTCTTTTTTTTT
>JAWWEW010000078.1:107441770-107487829 GCA_035583185.1 Anabacerthia variegaticeps
TTTTTTTAGACATACATAGTGACATTAATTGGAGAATTATTTTCAGAAGTCACTTCAGCTTTGACAAGTGTTATGACAAAATTCTGGTTTCAGGTTTTGTATAATAAAATACTTCCAATTTAGCTATATGTTTGACTACAATTCTAATTTTTCATATACTAATATTCTTTTCAGAGTCCAAACTAGTCTCTGAAATTAAAAAGTTAAGCTTTAGTGAACTAAAAAGAAATGTGTTGACTGTGAATCTACCTGAGAGGTAATGAAACATAATTAGCACAAATACCTCTAATATAATGTTAAAATTATCCTGAACTCAACAAAAAAAAAGACCAAGAAATTCACTGTCAAGTTTAGAATCAAAAAAGGAAAAATTCAGACATGAGGACAAAAGAAACAATCAGAGAGACACAAAGATGCCTAGTATTGGTAAGCCATCCCTCTTACAGAAAAATACACTTTTTTTATCCTATACTGACTCATCCTTCCTGAGACATGGACAGTTTGGATCATATTAAAAGTGCATAGACAGTTTATAAGTGCAAGACTGGAAGTTCTCGAGCAGCAACATCATTTGAGTAAATACGTGTTACCCAGGATGCCTCCTGCTCCCATATTAAGGTAGGAACATATTACAGAAAGAGCTACACTCCTTCTTTAGTTCTGCTATTTAGTGCCAAGGACAAAGAGATCCACAGGGATGTGACATCTTAAAGAAACAGGATTATTGCACCTAAACAAGGTTCCTTTGTTCAGGAATGTGTCAGTGAGGTTTCTGCTCTAGGGTAGCAGACATCAAAAGCACCAGTCCTATTAGCCGAAGTAATGATTTCCTGATGTTGATACCTACCACAAAATACACCGTGAGAGTGCTCTGTTTTGCAAAAGCCAGTGTTACTTTGTGTTTCAAGGCTTAATAATTTGTAAGATGCTGAGATAGGCACCAAGTATTCCTTCTGTGGGACTGAAATAGGTGTTTGAAGATCCTGAGCAACTAAATAGTTTTTGAAATGAAGTTGCCAACATGTTGTGATCTAAAGAAACTGGAAATGATACAACCTACCCCCCTCCATTTTAATCAGGTGCAGCTCTTTACTATGGCATATTGAGTACTGTAAATGGCAAGCAAAACAATCACATTTGGTAAGTCCAATTATTTCTTGAAGAAAGAATTTAAAAGAAAATTTAAAACCAGGAGGAAATTTCTACAGCCACTATGACCTCTTCCTTATGTCCCTTTGAGAGTGGGTCCTTTCACAAAGGGGACCAAGATAACTTACCCCCAAATTCTACTGTGTGCCTTGTTTTATTCTGCCATATATTACTGAAGCAGTTGACATACAGGTTAAATAGTATAGCAATTCTTTTAATTTGGTACATCAAATAAAAAGGTCACTCACAGTACCCTAAGCTCTCTCAGTTACTCAGTTATTTGAAGACTTGGGTTTGGCCTTTGTGTTGACAAGGCTAAAAAAGATATTTCACTGTCTGAATGAAGGAATTACAATGGGCTGTGTCTAAGTATACTGGTTTGGGTTGGGATACAATTAATTTTCTTCATAGTAACTTTTATAATGCTACGTTTTGGGTTTGTGCTGGAAAAAGTGTTGATAACACAGGAATGTTAGCAGCATTTACACAGGGTAAAGGCCTTTTCTGAACTTCACCCCACCAGTGAGCAAGCTGGGTGTGCGCAAAGAGTTGGGAGGGGACAGAGCTCAGACAGCTGACACCAAACTGACTGAAAGAGCATTCCATAGCATATGATCAGCATATAAAGCTGCAGAGAGGAAGGAGGAAGTGGGTTGTTCATTCAGAATAATGGTGTTTTTCTTCTTGAACGACTGTCAGATGTGATGGAGCTTGCTTTTTGTGGAGATGACTGAACACCTGTCTGTCCACAGGCAGTGGTGAATGAATTCCTTGTTTTGCTTTGCTTGTGTGCTTTTGTTTTTTTCTATTAAACTGTATTTATTTCAACCCACGAATTTTCTCATTTTTACCCTTCTGCTTCTCCACACCATCCTGGCTCGGGGAAAGCAAGCAAGAAGCAGTGTGGGGCTCAGCTGCCTACTGGGGTTAAACCACAGCAATAAGTTATTCATACTGCTTACTTTCTCTCTTTTTAGAAAGTCTGGCAAGTCTGTAAACAATGAAAATGACCACATTTTTTTCTGCTAGTAACAGCTTCTAGAGTTTGATGTTTTCTTGGCAAAGATGGGTTGACGTGTGGCACAAGATTCTTAGATACATACAGAAGAGAATCATCTTTGGCAAACAGGCATTCAGTGAGCAGAAGTGAATAACAACTTTTAGAGATACTCCACCTGTGCTGGTGGTAAGAGTAGCTCTTGTAGTTCACAGTCATATTTGGAAGCATAAAGAGTGTCACAGC
Source organism: Anabacerthia variegaticeps (assembly GCA_035583185.1). Classification (NCBI taxonomy): domain Eukaryota; kingdom Metazoa; phylum Chordata; class Aves; order Passeriformes; family Furnariidae; genus Anabacerthia; species Anabacerthia variegaticeps. Next base: position 107,444,163 of record JAWWEW010000078.1, read on the forward strand.
ATTCTAGAATCACCTAGCTGTCTAGCAGACACAGAGCACCCATCTCTTCGAGGAATATAATGCTGCTGCTAGGAAATTTTTGGAAATCCACTTTCTCCAATAAACATAATCCTCCTCTACAAACGATCAGAGAGTATGTTGTGTTCACAGTACTTCCCATAAGCTGAGTGGATCAGTGCATGGAAACAGATGTCCTGCAGTAAGAGAACTGCAGTGTCTTCATTTTGAAGACACATGGCACTAACTTGAGATGATAAATGAATCTTCAGATACCAGACACCCTTCTAAAGTCCTCATTTCTTTAAAAAATAAGAAATTCAGTAACTAGAAACTTTTCTTCAGCTCTGTAATTGCTCACTTTTAGCTCTAAGGTAAACTAATGAGGCCAACTCTATAGTGAATTTGAAGGAAAATGATCCTTTAGAAGGAACAGGGAATGGGAGTCAGGTGGGACAGTCCCTTGAAATGATTTTGCTGGGATGGGAAATTAACATTTACTGAAATGAGGTTACAAAGGACACGAGTTTGCACATACAACTCAACCATTAGCATTATTCTTACTGCCTTGAATGAAGCATCAGTGAGCAGGACAGGTTTTCAGCCACGGCTGCACACGAGGCACTTTATAATATTAACTCCCTGGAACATCAGAAGAGTGCATGCTGGCCTAACTCAGGCATTGTGTAGCACAACTTGAATTATGGAGCTGGCATATAAATTGCTAGAGAACCCCAGTAGTTCTGAATGAATAAGATGGACCAAATTTCATGATTTGCTATGAAATTTATATACTCCATAATTACCATGCAGAGTTTTTGAAATACGTGATATTTGAATAATAGTTGCTGTCACATGGCTGCAGTAGAGAAATATTGGCTACAGTCACTCAGGTTATTTTGAAAATTTACCGATGCCTGTAAGTTTTCCTCATCTCAAATGAAAAAGAGCCACTGTGTCACTTGCTACTTTGCCAAATAAAACCTGGCAATGAGCCATAAGCATATGCAGACAAGTTGAGTGCAACCTCCTACCAAATATCAAAGTACTTAGTATTCTTGTTCTTTGGCATAGTTATTCTTGGTGCTGACTCTTTGTATATTCAGCCACAGAAAGGAGAGAATACCTGTCACTGACTGGCCGTTAGTGGTGTGGTGTTGCTGCTGTAGCTCTACTTGATAATCCGATGGTCAATTCTTTTCATTCTATTTCCATGAGTTCACAATGAACATTGCAGTATATTTTTGATGGCTAAGAAAATAAAACAAGTTTTCTGAAAGATGTTATATAAAAATCATACATAATGTTTAAAATAAAATATAATTTCAGGATTTGACTGATTCTTAGTAGTTTAAAAATTAAAGACTAAATCCCAGCAAAAGACAAAAGAATGTGTTGTAAAATTGCATAATATAACAAAATGCTAGCAAAAGGATTTTCATTCTGTTATAAAACTTTGGAGTTATTTTGAAAAGGTGGCTACTTTCATGGGAAGATAGTGACCTCTGGAGCAGAAAGAAAGAAATAATGTGCAAAGAAGCAACAGAGTTTTCACTCAGCAATCTGACAAAATCATAACTGAAACATCTCACAGAGATCGTGCAAGCCTGGTAGTCACCTTGGTAAAGAAGGAGCCCGAGACAAGGAAGAGAATGACCACCATTTTCAACAGTATAAATAATATTAGGCTACTCAGTTTGTAACAACTCTCAAATAGAGATATGCATGTCTGGTGTCTCTGCTTTTTAAAATATTACAAATATAAACAAATAACATGATATAAAATCTTTACTTTAAACTAACATTTCCCTGTTTAAACTAGTTCTCTGGGTATTAAAAACTGGAGATTCAAAATTAAATAATTTTTTAATTGCAAAGAAAACTAAGTATCAGCTGCTTTCTTAAGGCCATGGGAGGAAAACCCAAACCTGAGTAACAAACAGTACATAAATTAGAACACAATAAAAGTCACAGGTAACTTACATGACAATTAGAATTTCCATTAAAATTAAATACATAAATGAGATAAATACATATATAAATATATATATATATAAAAATACAGGAACATCAAGTCTATCTTCTTATGATATGTAGTGTTACTTTTTGCAAAGAAAGAAAAAACTGCTTTTAGTATTTTAAATATATCTCATAGCACTGGTAGAACTATGAGCTGTTTCCTAAGTCATGATAACTTTCATATTATTTCCGTAATAGCAATTAGCTTTTTCATTTTAGAAATATTTTGACATGACTGTGGAGTCTTCCGAAGAGGAATTCAAAATAAAACAAATTAAAAGAAACAATATTATGAATCACCCATAGAAAAAGAAACCAGTTTGCACTGTAAGTACCTTGGAAAAGAGATTATAGTCTATATAGAAAATATATAGAAAACATAATAATTATTACTAACATCTGAACTTGAAGTAACACAGTATTCCCCCCAGTTTTGGAAAGCAGTTTTAAGCTACCTGCAAATTTGCTCCACTTTGATTATTTAGACTGGCATTATCACATCAGGCACTTATTGTAAAGAAAAGAATATATTGTTATCAATATTACAATCAATAAATAACATAAATAAATTAGGAAAAATGTACATCAGAATTTCAAAATGATTGAATGCTGCAAACTTTTTTTGACAGCTTCTGACATCTCCATATTCTGAAACACAGAGGTCTGTGAGAAATGTGAACAGAATCTATGCAAATATTAGATATGTGCCTGCTACCTTTCCTGTGAAAAATCCCACATGAAATCAGCTTACAAAGTTAGAAGTATGCTTAAGAGACATTTATTAAAGGCCAACAGCATTATCCTCCCCGGATTCTGTCTGAATTGGGTGCCTGTATGTAGCGGTACAGGCACACAGTTCACAGTCTTTCTGCATCCAAAATTTAGAACAGACTGGTACTTCCAAAACACTGCTGTTCTCTGAAAGGGTATGCACCTACGTAGTGGAAAGGTTCTAAAAGAAACATCTTCATATGGTTTGTATTTACCTTCTCATATGCCGGTACCACATCCTTCACAGCTTTGCACTCTAGATTCAGCTTTCCTTCCAGCAGAGGGCTGTGTTTCTTCATGAAGTCTGTATCCTCCCGAATCTCTCTCTTGGCTGTTTCTTAAGCATTTAGTTTTTTACCTGTGGCAGCTGACAGCTTTTAGAATGAAAATGCCATCATAACTCCGAGGTATCTTGAACACACATTTCATATTCCATTAAAAAGATAATTAGCACAACAAAATGTATCTGAATGACACCATAAATACCCAGTGAGATTAGGAAATATGTTATCATAATGCTAAAACTGTACACTACTTTGAAGGTCAAAAAAAAAAAATAAATCACCAAATATTGCATTAGGCTTGCAACTTGCAACTTAAATTCATATTTAATTGTCCTAGTATGTAAATCAAGCAAATGTTCAAAGCCAGGGGTGGTTTTGGTTTATGAAGGGAATGAAAACATCTAGCCTTAAGGCATTTCTAAGGGAGGCTATTATGACACAAGAACAGCTCTACCAGGCTTCCTAGCCTCCAGCTATGTTGATGTATGACATATGTTGATGTAGAGGAAGAACAGGACAAGTATAGATTGCACATCCTTTTAATATGAAAACTGTTTTCAGTTCAGAGACATTTCCTGAACTATACGTGGTTTCAAGAATGGTAAACTAAGGATGCCAACTCAAAGTCAACAACAACAACAACAAACCACAAAAAAAACCCAAACCCAAAAACAAACAAAAAATACAACAAACAATTAAAAAAAAAAAAAAAACAAACCAAAAAAACCCAAACATATTTGTGTAGCCACACAGAAGTATGTCAGTCTTAATTCAGTTTGCTGCATTTACTTTTCTGACTTTAGCATAAATTTCCTATGGGTCTTTACAAGAAAATATGTGACTAGATCACTGGTTGCTAAATAACGACATATATATTATCTTTTTTAGGGGAAAAAAAGTGTTCTGCAGCAGCTGGTGGAAAATTTATTGGTATGAAAATAGGAAAAGTAAAGCAAGATTATCAGATGAGAAAAAAAAATCAGATATCTCAAGAACAGTAAACTTTGTCATAAATTTGAGAGAGAGAAACACATTTTACTGATGTAAAAAAAAATACCTCTGAAAGAAGTTGTGGAATTTTCATTGAAGTCCCTTAACAGTCGATAAATTTTGCTGCATTAACAAGACATAAATCACAAATTTGCAAAATTATTATTTGCTACTAAAAGTTAGAGAAACATCACACGAAAGTGACTTTTCTACATCATACAAAATGATGCCTAACATTAAGATGACTAAAATGGGGATTACATTGGATTTGTGTTCTGCCACAGAGAAGGTAATTTATGAGGAGAGGTTACATCACTGTAATTCCCTGAGTGTGCTACAGGACAGCTCCAGCAGGAGCTAGGAACAATGGAAATCAAGGTAAAAAGGAAGAACAGGATTCAGTGCCTACTCTGAATGGGTCACACAACCTCTTAATTAATCTCCTGTGTTTGTAGTACTTAGATTAGGGATAATTATAACATCCCTGAGGGTCTTTTCTCTTTAACCTTAAATCCACGTTAGCATATTTTTTGTCTTATAGATACTACTATGAAAAGTTATAATCCTGAAAGTTACAAATTTATTCCAAGAACATGACATCATACTGGCATAGCCCTCTGATAAATCCTGACAATGATTTTTAGTTCTGATTCTTTATTCAATCTCCTCCTCTGTTTTCAGGGCATCATAAATTGTCCCTAAGAGGCAATTGTTTATAAGAAAAGCAATCTCTGCAAACTGGTAGCACCTTAACACAGGTTTCTAGTTTCCAAGTCAAGAGCTAGCCATTGGCTAAAACGAACAAACATTTTTCTCATATATTGTTAAGGATGTGCACTATTTGACATTTCACCTTCACGACGAAGGGACTGTCTTACCTCCATTAGACAGTGATCTTCACTTCATGTTTACCCATCAGTAAACACAGTTATGGGAGATTCTTGCACTGTCATGACACTCTGAGATATTTATCAAAAATCTCAGGGTGATGTGCACCAGAAAATGCACTAGAGTACAACTGTGATTTTAAATCCAGCAACTTACTGGGACGAATTTTACTACTTTTCTGCAAGCCTAGATTCAGACAGTACCCATGAGCCAGAACACAAACAGCAAACTGCTAAGTACGTCCTTTCCCCTCTGTCCACCTTTTTTCCTTTAACTCTATTGAGTAGATGCCTGTTCATCACAAAAAGTAATAGCAAACATTCCCAGAATCTGGGATTTCAAGGATATCTATCAGTAGTTATGTCAAACAGTATCTACTAAATACATGAATACTTTGTTCAAATTTATCATGTTTTAATTTTTTTCAAAAGAAATTATTTATTTCTAATTTAATCTATGTTTTAAGGCAAATGCATTTTTTTTTTATTATTATGTTTCAACTTCTCATTTCTTGTCCCAAATTGAATATTTGTTATCATCTTAAGTATCTTTCTTACACATATGTTATTTCTCAGGCAATGCTGAACATTCCATAGTACTTCCCTTTTTTTTTCCCCCCAGATGTTTATTCAAGCATCCCAAATTCAGAAGAGTAAATATTGTACTCCTATTACAGTAAACACAAGGGCAGTCATATTGTAATTTTTACCCTCAGTAATGAACTGAATGAAAAATAATGAATATTCTGTTTCAATCCCAATACCTTTCTGCATGGCTGTGAGGAGTTGTTGAAGCTTCCAAAGCAACATACAGTCAATTTTCATGCCAAGCTTTTTCCTTCACTATTTCTTCAACTCCAAAGCTTTTCCCCCCTCCTCACATTCAGCCTCTAGCTGCTTAATTAGCTCAGTAACTTCCAATAGCGAAGCTTCTGTTTCCTGCTTCAAAGTTAACATCTTTGCCATCTTTAAAAATACATTAAAAATATTTTTTATGAAAGCTTAATCATATGCTCTTTAGCCAAACTTCATTCTCAACACAAAGTTGGCCTGTTCACAGCAAGCACAACTGCTTAAATTTCTGTTTTTAAAAACACATTATAATCGTTCCTTATAAAGGCTTAAACACACGCTCTTAATTCCAGCTTCTTTTTCAGAATAAAGCTACCCTCTTCACATCTCTCAAGGCAAGCACAACTGCTTACAAATGCAACTTCCACGTTCAGTAGCATTTTCCTCCAGTTTATTTCCAATGCAAATGCAACAAAAATATATTAATATAAATGGTACAAAATTTTCATCTTTGCTTCTTTGCTTGGGTAAGTAATCATCCAAATAACAGTACAGGTTCCTAATTCTCTCAGTTTTTCAGGAATACTTAATTTCATTTTTCTAACTACGTTTCAATTACTTCACTAAAATCTTTGGAGACGTAAGAATATTCAGTATAGTATCTCAAAAGCAGTGTTTGGCTTGTGATACACAAAACCATCATTGCATTCTTTGAAATATGACTATCAAAAATGCCTAGGTTTTTGGTTTGGGTGGTTTGTTTGCTTGATAAAGGATTCTTTGAGGTCATCATCCATTGTCTTGATCTACAAAAACTGAGAGTTAAATAAGCTAGAGTCCAAGACATTTCTGGTTTGATTCCACAGTTAATTAATTAATTTCTTAAATTATTTTGATTAAAAACTGCAAGCATTGAAAAGAAGAAAAACTATTTCAGATCTGGAGTAAAATATTGGCCTCACTGCTGTCAACAAAAATTTTATCACACAATTTACTGCAGATGGGATCGCCTCAGGCTAATAGTACTTAAAAGATTGCATACTGGTTTTAGAAAAAATGCACACAATCTCTTTAATATTTAAAACTTCATTAAAAAATGTATGCTCTGACTAAAGACACAAACTATATAAAACAGAATTCTTCATTGGGAATGTGTTGCAGATACCCCATAACCGCAATGTCCTTATTTGTTTCACAGAAAATAAACACAAATGAAAATAATCTTAGAATTTCCAACAACCAACAAAACTCGTTAAAAACCTAGATGGGTTAAAATACTGTATGGATCTAAATACAGAAATGTAAATTATCTTCTTGCTAATAGGATGACTGAATAGTACTTAATATATCATCTCAAATGTATGTGTCTTTCAGCTTGACAGATGACACACACAGATTTCAAAGGATACTCACATCATTTGCATAAGACATAGAGCAGGGAACAAGCAACCACTATTACAAATGCAAAGCACATATTAAAAGAGGATAAGTAACTTTTGTCACTCAGACTGAGTATTATGAAATATTTTTACCTTCACATCAGATTCTTTAAAATACAACTGAGTGGATAATGACAACCAGATATCTTCAACAGATTCATCACTGAACTGTTTTGTTATCCTGTGGGTAAAAGCCATCTGTCACTAAAAAAAATTTAGACTGAATTTAAATTAGCTTTGTTAAGTAAATATTACTTTCACTAAGTCAAAATTTCCTGCCTTGAATCTTAGACATTTAGATGCTGGTTAATTAAGTGGAATAATTGCAAGTCTTACAGAAGAACTACTAATACCACAACTCCCATATAAATGCATTTCTCATACTTCTTTACAGAAATACAAGAAACAGATTTCTTTACATCTTTTACTTAGACAGATCTTCAATTTTTGTCCTCATACCAAGAATTTGCCAAAGGGAAACTGTTGTAGAAAAGCTGTTATACTTTCCAAGTTCTAAACATACAGGAGCAATACATGCTATGCTTTTCAGACTCTTCTAAGCAGCAGAAACATTTAGTGCTCTACCTGTGCAGACACAGATACTTTGCACTGCACATCAGATATAGTTTCAGTTTTATCAGCGTGAGGCAAGTTATCAGTTGAAGGTCAACAATGAAAAAATAAGATTTTTTGGATACAGGAAGGAAACACAATCAAGGCATAAGGCTTAAATTGGTTTCCAACAGGCGGGCTTTTGAAACCTGAGACCCAAAAGCAGAGATGAGGAAGACTCTTGAAATGAGAGCAGGACAAAATTAATCTTCAAGTGAGAAGGAGAAAGAAGTAAAACAAGACGACAAAGAAGAGCACAAGCAAATCATAGCTCTCATGCAAACTTAAGAGGCTCATTAGTCTACTGTAGCTGAAAACAAGGGAAGGAAAGAACGGCCACCCACCCATGCCCACATATGCAGCTTGAAGAGCACATGCAGGTCCTTCATATGCAGCTAAGAAACAGAATCTGCAGTCACTGTTACATCACACATACATACTTGGACATATATATACTTGACAGAAGTCCACTTAGAAGAACTCCACTAAATAGTTCATTTGCCATGAAGAAATAACAAGTAAAAAGCCTATGCCAAAAACAAACTAAGAGAAATACTATTGAAGCCTTGAGAGATCAACACAAAATGCATCAAAAGTGCGAGGAAGAGGAACAAAAGCCCTCTGTGCAGTAATGGAAAATAGTAAGACATTGGACAGGAAAACTGGGACCTGAAGAGATATCAAATCAGGTACAAAAGCAGGAGTTTGATAAGCAGGAATTGGATGAGCAGGCAAACACAGAATAACTCAATAGGTGTATTACATGAAGCAAAAATACGCAAGGAAATACGGGGTTTGTTGAGCAAAACAGCCAGGACAACAAGCTCAGTGGATGAGATGCAAAGATTAAAAGAGGAGTTTGAAGAGGAGAATGTAACTAGAACTACATCATAAAGTACTTTGCATCATGAAAAACCTGAAGTCACAGACTCAGACTTTGTGTATTTTCTGAGTACCTGCATTGTATTGTATTGTATCCTAGGCTTAGGAAAAAAAATATGTAAAATTTAGAAAAAAAACCTGCATGAATTTTTAGTTTTAAAATTATATTTTAAATCTATGTTTTAAGATTACTTTTAAATTTAAAGCATTTATAGACTCTGTATATATTCTAGAAACCCCCACTCCAAGCTTATCTTGGAAAAAAAAAAAACAATTCTTCAACTTGCTGTTTTCCATTTAAGATCTATATTTTATTTTGATTTTAGCATGCATCCTCTCTTGCTCTTCAGCTTTACAGATACATAGTTATAAACACTAGTGTGATCCAAGGGAATTTTGTCACTTAAACACACAAAAGTTTTTTTGAATTAACCACAAGTGGCTAGCAAACTGTACTGAAAACAGAAAAATCACATATTTAATAATGGGATGAAGTATAGGAAAATCAAGAAAGAAAAAGAAAAATCTTGGTGGTTTTCCCCATCTTATTACAGCATGTGATGAAGAAATGGCCATTTTATTCAAACATTTTTCCTCCTTGCTTTCTTAATCATTGTGTCTCACCAAGCTGAAATGAGGGTAAATTGATGTCACCATCCAAAGGCCTCAGACTATTTTGAATCTTTGTATATTAAGTAACAAGAACTTAGAAGAGATCTGGAAAATATGCATGAGACTTAGAGAAACAATTTAAGCTCACATTAAACATCTGGACACATCAATGCTTATCCAATTCATGTATATTGATGACAAAATTATGACATTGAAATAATTTCACTATATTCTCATTATTTTAAATAAAGGCGAATGAGGCAATATAAATTTTCCAATCAAATTAATGTTTACAGTGTAAATCAAGATGTGACTGTAGTTCATGCACCTTGGATTCTTCTAGCATCTCTGCTGCAGTTGCAGAAATTTCCCTGCAGAGTATTTAACAGCATTTGTGGAATACTAATCTAAGACAGCTTTCCTGATGTGCTGCTATGATGACATTACTGCCAGTATTGAAGGTAAATTATTTAAATATAACTTGTCTGTGCGGGCAGCTATCAGATCTTCTTGCTGCAGTGTAGACATATGCAAAATTTATTAACATTTGGAAAACACTTTTCCAGTAAAAGTGAATTATTTAAATTATACTAATCATGTTCTCAGAGAAGTTAATGGGAAGCTTTTATAGTACTTTAAAATTATATATATATTCGACTGTTTCTTTATCTACCAACCCATTTTTTTTAACTTTCCTTTATTCTTGTTTCTGTTCAGCTCCATTTGACTATCTACTCAAGATTAGCAAGGAAAACTGTTCCGCAGATGATATCACTGAATCAGCTTGACTATGAATCACCATACATGAATCTATTAATCTTTATGATACATGCATATTACATTACGATATTGCGTTATATTGATTGCAATAAGATAGTTGCTTTTGCCAATACTGTTAAGTAGATGAAAAACATATCATGACTAGTAAATTAAATTTCTGGGCACTGTTTTGGGGAGTACATAGAACATTAAGTTATTTTTTTTTAAATAAAAATCAACATAGTAATCCTAATTAACTACATATGTTCCCGTGAAGATAAAAAGCACTTGGCCATTTTTAACCATAAATTAACCTGTTAAAAGCATTTTTCCTCCTCTAATTTTAACTCTTGAATTTGATGAATAATTTTGTTAATATAGGGTAAAGGAGTATTTCCAAAAGCACAGCTACGTTGCTTGTGGTGATCCACTGGTTCTTTCCAGGAGAAAGAAAGAGAATAAAGGTTACTAAACTTCAGGTGCAGACTGATATCAAATTTTCTCATACCTGATTTTCTTCCTTTAATTTGCAAATTTGTTAGCTTTGGTATTGACTAACAGAGAATGTAACAGCTACATCTATTACTATGTACACAATTTGCTCAAAATCTTACTGCTTTTTTAATACAATCTCAAATACAAGGAGGAAGATTAAAAAATACTTGAAGAATATGAAGGAATATTTTCAAAGAGATTAAATATGACAAAGAGGGTTAGGGTCAAAATAAAATTTGCTATAAGTAATTTTACATCATTAATCCCAAATGAATCAATTTTTATGATTTTACATTAGTCCTCAGCAAGGATTTTCTCCATATTGCAACCTAAGAAGGCAAAGGTGGCAGCTACTATAGAAACACCCAGAGCAAAATCGAAAAGGTCACAAGGCCTTAGAGACAAGCTTACAATACTCTTATGTACACAATACTTAGTTCCAGCAAATGTTTGATTCAACCTTATGAAGGGGTGAAGTTCCAGAACAGTAATTCCCATGATGGGAATTTAAAGCTACATGACATAAATGAACTGTTTTACGAGAACATGTGGATTTCACAATTATATTTTCTTTAAACTCTGTTAGCCTTATAACTACATAAATAAATGATGCTCTGTCACACTATTGAATGTTAACTATTGAATTAACACACAGAACAGGAATCTGATTGCAGAGGTCACTAATGAAAGGTGTCAGGAACCAGAACAAGACACTGTACCTTGCAGTACAGCTATTAAAAAATCTAAGACACTGTCCTACAAACATGAAACATTAACCTAATTAAGTTCAGGTGGATGCAGTGCTTCAATGTGTCTTGGAGATGAACCAAAAATAATAACAGTAATAGGAATTAAACTGTAAAAGAGAACCAGACAACTGTCCTAAATGAGGATTTGTTTTTTTGGATGTTTTTCTTTTTTTAAGAATAATCTCAGTGTTTTAACTAAAGTGTCAGCCTGAAATATTGAAAGACTGTATGTTACATAAGGCTATTTTACTTCATTTTAATTGTAAACAGCCTTACTGGAATGGAAGAGATGGTTTGCATATTTTGTTTGAAAAGACAGCCCACGAAAATGGATAACAAAACCTATTTCATAGAATCTTGGTCTGTCTGTTTCTAGAGCCAGAAACCTTCAAAGGATGCCAGCACAGCACAATACTAACAAAACATATATAGACTTTATACCTTTCTTATACTCGGAAGGCCAACACAGAAATTCAGATTTTAAGACTAACATTAATTTCACTTAGTTGCTTTTACTACTATGTAGTTATATTTATATTGTTTACATCACTAATGAAACTAACAACACAGCCATTAAAAACAAAAACCCAAAAAACGCCAAACAAAACAAAACAAAAAAAACACATAAAAAGGAAATTTTTGAGAAGCTTTAATTAAAAAACATTATTCTCTTACTGCTTTGGTCTTCCTTGGTAAATGCAAGTAATTTTACATGCAAGTCTTCCAATCTCCTTATAAAAGCAAGCTAGAAATATAAAGAGGAATTCATCAGTGATAATCAAGGTTAGCAAATCCATTTTCACCTTTCCTTCTAAGGGGAAAACAACAACTAAAGAGTTGCTGCCATTGCAAATCGCAGAATGGATCCTATTTAAATAATGAAATTGCAGTTAAAAAGCAAATAAAAAAATCAAAACAACACAGTTTCAATCTATGTGACCTGGCTTTTCAAATTATACATGTTCTTTGGGATCCTATCATGACAGTGTAACCAACAATAACTGGAAAAATGTGAAAACAAAAGGGACAACCTATGAGATGAATTTTAATTAAGAAACTGTCAGTAGAAAGGAGTTTCATAAGCCTGTAGTCTCAAACATTGTCATCTCAATGGACAGGAGACATGTAGGAGTGGGGAAAAAAATCTACTTATTTGCATGTAAACATATATAACTCAGATGTACTACCAGAAAAATACCCAAGATTATTTATTTATCATTTAAATAATTCAGAAAATAATACTGGTTGAAAGCCTAGGTAGTTAAGTCTCAGGACCACAAATTGAGGTAATTTACCAAAATATTTTATCACCCTCCCAGGCAGACCCTTTCTGGGTGGTGCGATTAGCACATTAGAGTTTCTCAGTAAATTGTGGTTTCCAGTGATTATCAGCCTACAAAAACTGACTATTAAAAAAAAAAACCCAAACCCCCATACCTATATTACAGTCTTCATCAACTTAAAATACGGAAAATAAATTTCAGATAGATTATAGGTTTTAGCATTCTGTATTTTTGTAAGCAATTCTATGAAAAAATAGAGATATGTATATTCCCAACTCTCTGGAATGGAAAATAGTTGCCCAGGAATCCAACTGGATGGACAGTCAGAGAAAACAAAGAGCAAAATCAAAATGTGCCCTTCACATTCGCCACATCTCAGTTTATTGGTCTACCAAACTCAAAATCAGGTCTGTACCAAAGAAAATGTTGGAAGAATGAAAGTGTATTGAGCTTGCCAAAGGAAATGCTGCATTTTAAATGCACTTTCATGTACTGCAATGCAGAAAGCATTGTTCTGTTACTACAATAAACTAACTGACTTGGAAACTCTGAGCAATACCAAGAAAACCTTTCAAACTAAAGCTATGGAAAGGTATTTTTAAATTAAATTTATAATTCATATAACAAAGTTTCAAGTCACCATGTTTTCAACTATACAGTGCTCCTCAAGGTATGTACGGAAAATGCATTCTATGAATCATTCTTGCATGTCATTTGCACATTATTACTTTTTTTCCAAGTTTGGTGGCTTTTTAAATTTTATGAAACAATTATTTTCAATGGTGGGATTCAGTGCTGTTCAAAAAAATATGCCGATTTGGCAAGAAGGAATTTTTAACTGTCTGTGACAGGATGTCAGCTTCTTGGACTCTGCAAAGTGAAATTGTAAACTCCTAAAGGCTCATCCTGACAGTCAGACCAGATGGACCAACAAGGCTCCAATAAGGAATACAAAAGAATCTGAAACTCTTATTAAGTAAAAAAAAAAAAAAAAAGTATTGACAGAATAGCTCTAGAGAAAGGAAGAAAGAAAATATATGAAAAGATGAAATTAAGAAGAAAAGCTTAAGAAACAGTTTCAACTTGTTGTTGCTTGTATAGTCAGAATATATCCAGGTGAAGGTATGAACAGACTACTACCTGAAGCACGTGTTAAGAAAAAGGAGAGAACATCACTTGCCTGTTAAGCAGTCAGTTACACAACACAATGAGGCATTTCACTGTACATAACAACACACTTAAAATAAAAAGATAGTGGACAAATCCACAGCTGGTGATAAAATTATCATTTCAATCTGAGGAATAAAAAAAAAACTTAGACAGCACATAATTAATTTAGTTTCTGCTCACAATCTTAGCCTCAATATATATAAATATTCAGAGAACCACAGAATATGCTGAGTTTGAAGGAATGCCCAAGGATCATCAAGTCCAGGTCTTAGTCCTGCCACAGGACCATCCCCATGAGTCACATCACGTGTCTGAGAGTATATTATGCTATTTATGCTCACAGCTGTAGCCATCAAAATACAAACAAAACCGATATTTTATATTGTCTTACACAGAAAAAATAAGCCAAATCCAGTGAGTCAGCACTCACAATTCTGTAACATATACATCTGATCTTAGGGAAGTGTTATTCTGCACAAACTGTTTTACAGAATTCAAACTAACTTTCTACTCTGACAAAGATAACCAGTATGTTAGTCATATTACTGCACTATAACTTTTAAAAGTCATTCTGTGCAACTCCATAAAGAAGAAGAAAAAAAAATAATTATGAATGTTTCATCAGAGATGCATATTAATATACTTATCAAAATATATGTACCTTATATATTATTAAACATGAATATAAATAAAGCAAACACATACAACATTTTAATTACCTTCTTGGTACTTTACTATAACAGAATTTGTTAGCTGCTAAAAATAAATTTGTAATACCAGCATCTCAAACAGAAGGATGAAAAACTAACATTATTATTGTTAACAACAAAATTCTTGATAAAACTTTTCCAATGAAAGGGGCCATAATCCAGACATTAGTATTTCTATCCACATAACATAAACTTGTGCTACTATTTCTTATCATAAATGCCATTCCCCAAGCATGGACTTGGGATATTCCTAAATACGCTTTATATAAAGCTTATTCTGCAAGAACCTTTTTTCATCAATTCCCTTACTTACCTCTTCACCAAAAGTCTCATTCACCACGAAGTGCAAATTGAGATTATCTACCTCATAAGAACAACAGATGTGGCCAAATATTTGTTTAAAATGTTCTCATCAATTTGTGCTCCACTGTGACTATGCCACTTGTGTTGAAATTTTTCATCCTTCCACAAAATGCAGTCAGACTAAATAAAAATTATAAATTTATCACAGTTAAAATGAGCTAATATTCCATGAACAATCTTCACTTTATCATTTCATGACTTCCAAATTTTCACTTTCTGAAAACACAGTATTTTACCACTTGATTTTAGGTTTCTAGAACTTCTTGTGCAATTTCTGCCTGTCCTCAAGTGATGCAGTGAATCCTTTTAAACATTGAAGTGCAGGCCAGGTTTACTTCAGAATACACAGACAGGGATTAATATCCCTGAAATTATTCCCCCAAACCACAGTTAGTGCAGATATTTCAAAACAGTTCTTAGTGCTGTTTAAATAGAAATTTTAAGCATTAAAATCTGTTATGGTGACAGTCTGGCCTCCCACTTGAAAACAAGGCTTCATGTAGAATTTTATAGGGGTTAATATAAACCTCCAACTGTAATAAAACTATAAGAATTGCTATTAAAATCCACAAAGGACAGGAAAAAAGTCCTTAGGGGTTTTTTGTGCTTTATTTCTTTTACAGGAACAAGATCCCAAGAACTAATTTCTTATACCAGCCACTTTAAGCAAGAAATTAGGATCCAATAATCTACTCTCACAAACTTCTAATGATATTCAAAACTAAAAAATATTATAGCTGAGATCTCAATGCTATCATATAAATACCCGAAGTAGCTGTCTATCAAAATCAATTTTTTTACAGTATTACAGTATTCTTGTGGTTCTTCCCAGCTAGAGAGTCTGCACTTCCAGTAAACTTATTCCCTATTGTTTTTGCACATACCTTAGTGTGAACTCCAAACAAACAAACCCACTGACTCACAGACAATTACACAGGATGAAAATCAAGGACACTGGAAATTTGTACTATATAGCAAAATTAAATCCAGGTATTCTGTGCCACAAGCATGAATGATTCACTTTGTCTTTCTACATAATATTGAGTTCCACCTTTCTGACATGAATTGGAAAAAATGAATTACACTTCTACCAAGTTAAATCGAGAAAATACATACCTTAATACTAAAAGCACAAAAATGAATTACACTTCTACCAAGTTAAATCGAGAAAATACATACCTTAATACTAAAAGCACATTTTGTGACACGAGTTCACATAAAACAGAACTATCTCTAACTAAATAAGCTATTTAATCTATTTCAGTGTCCCTAATCACACATTCCCAGGCCAGAAACCAAACAACTGTAGTACTATTCTTCTCCTTGCTTCTGAGGATTCAAAGAGACCTCACAGTAGTAGGAGCAATCTCCTTGCTCAGGCAAAAAGAATTTAATTCCATTGTTAGAAATGAGCATCCAAGCTGCTATTACCACAAGAATCATCCAAATATGTTTTAAAGATGATTAGTACCAATGTTCATGCTACTAAGCATGCTAGTTATCTGATCTGTCCCCTTACACATAATTAGAATATCAAGTAGTATAGCACAATATTTTTGTAAAGATTATTAAATCTTAAATCTACCATCTTCTATTCTGTTGTATATGCCTAAATGAAATACAGTGAATTTTTGTTACCATAGTAACCACAGAACTGAAGAAATTTAGTTTTGGCATAATTGCTGCATATGTTCATACAAATCACATCTCTTATTCTGAGCATTAAAACGAAGACACTTCTTAACTCAATTTTTTTAAAAATAGAGTAATGAAGAAACAAAAAATGAGATCAAGTATTTATAGACATAACACAACATATTCTTGTTTAATTCACTCATTTGCTTTTCTTTTATAATTAGAGTATATTTTCTTGCATTCTATTAAGCCATTAGTTAAGTACTGCCTAAGTTATCTCTTTATAGCGATAATTAAGGCAGTTCTGCTGTTGTCATTAAATCCAAATTATTATTTTAGAATAATAAATATATTATTAGTCAGACATCCAGAAACAGCTAAAGAAACTTCAGCAAAAAGAAACACACCCAACAGCCTGGGCCAAACTTATTTTGCTTTTATCACTTGCAATGAGGTTCACATTGAATAAAGACAAATTTATTTGTATCTTTAATTTCAAGAAATAGTAGAAAAGGAAAAAGCACTCTAGGCATGCTGAATCTCAGTCTTACAACAGCATAATTTTCTCAGCAGCACTAAAAAGCACGTATTCAGCAGGTACAAATTATCTGAATTCACCCAGCCTATGAATGATCTACAAATTCTTCTCCTGTTCCTTATCAGCTCCCAGAATGAATCTTAAATGTCTCCAAAAGATTCAACCCCCCAAAAAAAACCCCACAACTACATAGGATAGATGAACATAGGACAGTGGGATTTCTATGCTTTTACTTCAACGCTAGAATTCTTTCATCCTTTCCCTTCTCTAGCTTTGTTTGCTCAATAATTTAGTACTGATTGTATTGTTTTAGAGCTACCTTATACTTATCAAGTTTATTATCACCAGTACCTTTCATTTTAATATTCAGAAATACAAACAAACCTAATTTCAGAAAGAGTTTGGTAATACAGAACAGATAAACAGACAAATACATTGTAGTTAAAACCAACACAAATCATCTCTACTTGAAAGTTCTAAGCCTCGGAAACTTAAGTTTTTTCTTAAGCTGTCCCATACATTGAAAAAAAACATTCAAACATCCAATACACCGCAACAAAGAAATGCAAAGTAGCAGTCCAAGAATTTGTTTAGCACACAGTATCATGCTTCTAACTTGAAGTACCAACAATATCCTTTTCAGTTTACCTCCTCAGACTTTCCTGGCATGAATGGGTCAAGGTCTTAATGAACTTATGGAACTGATCCACACAAATTTTGAAGGATATAACAGGTTTCCTGGAAAAAAAAACATAACAAAACAATAACAATGGGCAAAAGAAGATTCATAGTTCTTGAAATAACCACTATTTTTAATGAGATGACCCCACTGATGTTGGAAATAACAGTGAAACAATGCTAAAACACTTTATAGCATTCCCGTGACCATTAGAATCAGCAAAGTCTGGTTTTCCATTGATATATATGCAATGTTCCCTCACAGAAGCCCAGCTCCCTTCAGTGTCACTGAGCCTGACTAGTCTAGCTACCTTTGGTATTCCCCTCTGGGTATGTGCATAGGACTGTTTTGGAGCTTGGCTCACTATCCAAGACACGTTCCAATTAGTCAGCTGACTGCTACCCTACAGAATATGTAAATGGATAATTTATAACTTCTTTCTTTGCGATAAGGAAATAATTTGGGTCTGCCAATTTTCAGGAAACTTGGAAGAACTTAACGTCTTTGAGACTCCTAGCCATCTGTCAAATCTGGTTTGAATAGTCAAAAGCTACTGGAGTACAGCCACTGGCAGACTATGTACAGGGACAGCATATACATTGTTTTCTTAGATACACAAAAAACGTCCTCTTTCCTTGGAGTGTCCCTACAGTAACTGGCTTTATTTACTTCATAATCTTTCCATCAGACTGTATTTTGCAGTGTTCTTAAACTTCACTGTTTTATAAGTAAAACTCACACAGGTCAAAAAGAAAAAGATGAGGTCTTGTACTTACATACTGAAGAACAATACAGAAAAAAAGACAAAAACAAGAGAGAGAGCGAAGCACGAGGGTGCTGGCAATAGTAAAGAAAGCAGGTGGGATAGTGCATTCAAGGAATTAAAGGTGCTTGCAAGCAAAGCTAGAAAACATATTCCACAGTAGGGAAATAGAGCAAGTAAAAAGACACAAGGGTGACAAAGTAAATGAGAGATAGATGGGAAAAAATAGAGAGACTGACAAAGCCTAACTGCCCAAATTGGGGTGGAACAATACAAGTAAAAATTATAGAGGATCTGTAAAAGAAAAAAATAATTTTATTATTTAATTAAGTATTTAGAAAGTTCCATGACAGAGAAGAAGGAGTCCGATTAGGTCAAGAAAGTATTTTCTCTTTAGTGATGAGAGAAGCATAGAAGACGATGAGAACATATTATATTTGCAAAATAATGCCTAAATGGATTGAAAGATGCAAGGGTATTTCAACTCAATCTAAACCATTTCTGGCAGATGCATGTCCAATCTATTTTAAAAATCTTTTAGTGACAGTTTCTACAAGACGTCTAGGCAAACTTAAACCAAACTTCACCATCTTTGTCATTAGTTAGCCATCCTAATGTAGAATATAATCTCCTTGTCACATCTGTAAAGACCCAGAAAATAACAGATTGCATTCATCTTGTAAACAACTTCCTAAGCATTAGAGAACTGGCATCTCTATCCTTCTCTACCTTAAACAGACCAAATTCTTCCAATTTTTTGCACACACATCCTCCTGCCCCAGCAATTATACTTTTCAACTGTTTTCCTACTGTCTTCCTCCAGATTCTCCCCAGCTGGTCTAGGTCTTTCCAGACATGTACTCTAAGATAGCCACAACCTTCCTAAGTCTTCCTTCTACTCTGAACCTAAGAAGAATGGGCAATGCTTTTGGTTTCATATCCTTATAAAGCTCTTGCTTCTGTCACAACAGCATGACAGTGGTTTTCATGTTTAGCACTGCAACCTACAGAACTTTTGGTACCTTATCTACAATTTTCTTGTCCTCTGTACTTATTATTTCTGTTTATGGACAGTATTTTGTACTTCTTCTTACTGATCTACATCCTATTCTCTGACTTCACAAGATCATTCCAAACTCCAAACGATCCTGCCTTCCAGAATGCTTGCAGCTCACCTCCACCAAGACATTGTGTCCAATTTGAGAAAAAATCATGTAGCAAGTGCTTGCAGTCAGCATTATTTCAGTTATATAGTATCATGCATAAAACATGGTTTTGCCACTTCTATGCTCTTTTGGGAAAAAACAGAAAAATAAAAGGAGAAATAAACATTTTAAAATGCCAATCCATTGCTATTTGGTTTCCCATTTTAAGCTGCATGTATTTTATTATTTTATGTTTCAGAGGGACTTGAAGTTAAATAGTAATTTTATCCTTTATGTATATTATATAAATAGTTGAGCTGAAAAGATTGGAGAAACAAAATGAGTCGAAAATTTGGCAGGATCATGCAATCTATTTAAAATAAAAGAGGGAACACAACACACCACTAAATAACATGAAATTGCATCTGTGTGTTTTCTAGTTTGAAGAGAAGATCTTGCCAAATTCCAAATCGAGTGCTGAGTAACTACAAACATATTCTTGTTCAGTTGAAGTAAGATGTATTTTGTGGCACTGCTCAGACCTTAGCATCTAATTAATTCTTGGTGCTATATAGAAATATTGTTTTAAGAGAAAATTAATGGAAAAATATTTTAAATTATACAGCCTTAGACTCCATTTTTATAAGGATTCAACATTAAAGGAAAGACTAACTTTCACTATTGAATATAGCTACATTAAGAATACATTCTTGTATCTGTCATGTAATACAACCTTTAGAGAAGGACAGCTCTGAGACAAAGCTCTGCAGGACAGGAAAAAAAATAATTTAAAGAAAAAAAAAAAGAGGAAGAAAAAAAGACTAGAAAAGTAGAAATATCTCCAAGCTAACTGGAGGTGCTGCTCATTCAAACAAATTCTTTCTCACCATCTGTCTTCCAAAATGAGACATCCTAAACCATAAAAATGTTTCTCTAGGAAATGTGATCATTACCTTTACTCGATGTTTGTGTCCCATAATTTAGCAATTCAACTTAAATTTTCAAACAAAGCTAAAAACACGCAGTAAAATGAATGCATAAATAAATTTTAAAACTTTACATGAGATTTTGCTACGTTTGAGCAAAAAGAATGCAAGGAGGACTTTTTTCTATATTTACTCTGTCTTCAAATTTCTTCTTCACCACAGACTTTCTCTCAAATACCTAACAGTCCACATTATGTACCAAGTTTAAAGGTCATGTAAACATGCATTTATTGCTAGAGAAAGAGTTCTATGTTCTTCTCCATAGGAACAGTAGTGTCTTTACTCTTCTTGATGGGAGTGATCCACTATGCCAGTGCAAAGCCCTTTTAGATGCATACGGTTAGGCTACAAATTGAAATAAAATTCTACCATGACCCTTCAAAAGGGGGCACCCTCATTCTGTCTTCATATCAACAATTTCAGACCTACTTGTCCTATTATGCAAAATATCAAACCTGACACAATCATCTAGAGGGCAGTTACTGCTACCATGTCCTTTTCTCATTCATCTGAAAGCTCTTTCCAAAAAGGCTTACAACAGGCCACCTATACTGCTGACCATCATATCTACATCTTAATACGAGATCTTCAAGTCACGTAGACTCTAATCTCACACAGGCTGTATGCTCTGAAAAGATGAGAGCATTTAAAAAACTTGAGAGCCCTGTGGTAGGGAATCAGGCTTAGGAGACACATGTAGCATTTTTGTACAAGATAGTGGCACAGTCTCACTAGAGACAGCCATGCTGCAACTCCATGAGGAATAATCTTAGAGGACTACAAACACCTCCAAAACCTTAGTAAAACTCTCAATTCCCAAAAGTGTACTCAAAAAAGGGATTTCATTGTCAGTTTTCCAATCAGGACAACTTGAAAGAACATGACCAGTCCCAAAATGATCATATACTGGGTTGTCGTTTGGATCATGACCAGACCTGCAACTTTCGATATACATCACAAGAAGGGATTTCTGCTCAGGGTGTATTCTGCTGAAACACAACAGTCAAGCCTACGGGTGCTGTTCCCATGAGAACATCCCTGGGAGTGTTCAAGGCCAGGTTGGATGGGTCTCTGAGCAATCTCTTCTATTAGAAAGTGTACCTGCCCACAGCAGGGTGCTTTAAGGTCCCTTCTAACTCAAACCATTCTATAATCCCTGAGGGAAACTAGGAACCTGCTCCATGACCCACTCCCACTTCTGCCAGATCAGAGCATTCCAGCTTGCAGTGTTTGCATGGCCAATGCCCTGAAATCATCTCGATTTTACATGTTTGCAGTTACAACTTTGCTGCTGATGTTGATTGTGCAATGAAAATTTCTAACGGCCAACAGTGCTTCATCGTCCAAAGTCTGGGAACTACTGTCTCAAAGGAAAAAGCCTGTCTCTGTTTAATTCTTTCCTATATGCATTATTAGCTACTAATAGACCTGATCCAGTTCTCATGGTTGCTGCCAGTCCTGATTATTAAAATCCAGTCCTGGAAATTCTTCCATGATGTGAAAAGCATTTTCAGACAAATTTAAGTAGAGATTAGGACTCATTAAGGGCTCAAATGGCACTCAATGAAATCTTGTTCCCTCATGAAAAGTATGTGCTCAGCCTTCTACACTTCTCCTTTACTTTAAAGGTAGGAGGTTAAAATTAAGTTAGAGGAATAGGCGAAGTGTGCCTTGTTTGTATTTACTCCTAGATTGCCCCTTGTTTTCTCTTTCAATACCTTGTAACATATCAGGAAAAAAAAAAAAAAATTAGGAGAGAGTTCAAAGGCCCAGAAATCACTTTCTCCTGCATTCTGTGTCCTTTTCATCACTTTAAGTAGTCTTTATGTGAATTCTAGTATGTTTGAACTTCTGTTTGTGTGGTTTAAATGAGAGCAATATAAAAAAAAAAGAGAGAGATGATGAAGTCTTTACCTCCCCTGAGTTTACTTCCTCAGTGTGATCTTGGTGAAGACACCTCTAAAGTAATCACATAAAAGCAGTGAATTCAATAATCTCCAGGCTATTAAATCTATATCATACGAAGACTAACTATATCTTTATTCAGTTGTCCTGGCAACATCTGGGTGACTGCTGAAACATTGGAGTCACAGATGGTTCACAAACCTGAAGGAATATTATCCAGTTTCTGTGTACTACTACTATCATTCCTATTTAAGTATCAAAAGGATAAAAAGTACAGATGCATTATTATAACTAAAATTATTGTAAGTAAGTGTGCATCAAGCTACAAAGCAAATCTAAAAGCTGTTGGTACAGGTGTTACAACAGCATCTGGAAAGAATGGCAGTATCAGCTACACAGCGTCCTTCATTCTTCTGATAGGCTCCATTAGGGGCACGTGCCAGCACTGCCATTAATCCCTTGTACTGTATTGTGGGTTCAACATGCAGGTTCCTCATGGTAAATAGAGGGACTACTTGAAAAGCAGTCAAAACTACACTTCCTCTCCAATAATGTTGCATTGAGATAGATATGTCAAAATAAATACCCTTTTATGGAGAACAAAAAAAAAATAATCTTCAGTATCCAAGAAAGCTGTGAGGCAGCAGTTATTAGGGGAATAAAGAACACATTTTGGTATTTTACAGACTTTGAAATCACAATTTTAACCTTTAGTAAAACTGAAGAAAGGGAATAGGTAAAGGTGATAGACACTGCATTTTTACTTTTCTAGGCTAAAGTGAGGACTTCAGACCCCCAAGCTGTTGCACATACTTCTCATAATTTCATTTATTACTTCTTATTTTGCAATACACAACTTTCATTTTCTTCCAGGCTTTTCCAAGGAAAAAGGAAACCACTTGAAGCAATAAAAGTCACTCTTTTGAGTCACAAATACATGACAAGTTTCACCATTACTGTGTTTGATCTTGTGAAGCAGTTACTGATCTTAGTAACCATTGTGAAACAAAGAACATGTTGTCTAACCTTCTGATCACTATCATAAGAGTACTGTGGTCATTCTTATTGCAGATTTCCCAAACAAATTAAGAAAAAAATAATTTAGATAAATGCCAGCCATCAGTTGATACCTTTGAAAAATTTAGATGTTGTTAGTAAAAACTGGATTTCTCCTGAATTTGACTGTCTTTGTAGTTAGCTGCATAATTTATTTATAAATGGGAATAAAGCTTCAAGAGTGTATTAATATATTCATTAATCTCATAAAAAGCATTGTCTGGTGCTTTTTCTTTTTCTTAGAATAGCATTAAGATTACTCTTACTGTTAAACACTAAAAGCTAGGATTTAAAAATTGCTGAAAAGAAGAAGGACTAAGTACATAATGTTTTAATTATGTATAGGTATATTAAGAAAAAAATTGAAGTTTTACAATTATGGAACTATAAGCATTAAAAAACCCTCATATAGGTCATCAACTCCTAGTTAGTGTGTTACCAACTAATTACTTCCAGTGAACGTCTCTTTACACCTTTCTTATAACCTTTCACCCTCATTAACTAGTCAACTAAGACTTTGACAGAACTAGGAAAATCCTGCAGATGTACTATATGTCACTGTTTTGTGGATTTCTCACAGACTTATTTTATAATCCAGAGAACGTAAAATGACACAATAGAGAATAATGCAAGACCACATCATATTCTAAAATATATTTTACTCTTCTTTAGGTTTCTTCCACTGTCCAAATCTGCTTTCTTTCCCTTTGTTATTGTCAATAAAATATATGCTAGATCAGCCCATAAAGGAAGTACAGATGGTCTGCATGGTGCGCTTTGCAGAGTAGGAAGAGTTTAAAATATGGGACCAATTGTGCCTTCTTTCCCAGCCTACACATGCTGCATACACTGCAAGCAGAAGCTGCAAGAAGCCAAGCTCATCACACTGAGTGCTGAATTGTGATACTGAAATTCAGGGTCCACTTCTTTAATCTTGCCTTCTGCAACATAACTGAGAAATTTGTACAAGAATGACAAAAAAAATCTACAAAAGCAAACATAGCATTACGTATCTTCTCTACTAATGGAGGAGATGAGAGAACAAACGTTGGAGAGACGTTAAGCCACATCAGAAGCAGCACCAGCCAAGCATCCATAGCCATTTTTCTACCCAACTGCTAACTAGGAACTTAATTCAATGTTTTCACTTAGAGGGAAGTGCCTAAAACCATCTGCAATTCAAAATTTCAGCACTTGACTTTACTTGAGTTGCCCAGTCTGATTTGTCTAAGTGGCTGAAATTGCCTTGAACCAAAGCATTACTAAAATAGCTCAGCTTTTATTCCCTTCCCTTCCCTTTTCTTTTCCTTTTCATACTTCATCACTAATAAATTATTAGATGTCCAAACTGAGGCTTCAATTACATATATGAAAGTGTTACTGACTTAACACAAATTTTGCATCGCCTAATGCAAACATTAATAATTTAACACAAATTTAATAGGTTAACACAAATTTTGGCAATGTATAAACTACAAGATAGCCCTACTCCCCCTGCAGTGCTAATAGGAACATATAAAGTTGACACCCCACATCAATTGCTCATTAAATGCATTAGAAATGTTTCAGCAGATTCAAGGAGAAAATTTATTTGCTTAGCAGCATCCTGTTTTCATTAAGTACATTTTCAGAACAAAACCTTTTAAAAGGTTTTTACATTTTCAGACTTTATGCAATATTTTAATAATACAGAATTGCCTTATGTGGGAAAATGCCTACTTTCTACAAATATAGTGAAAAATTAATTGTATTTAGCATAATGAGTTTCCTATTTTGCAACTTTGAGAAACTCCTAATATGATGGAGGTAAGTTTAAGTTCTTCCTGTATCAAACTTACAGCTCATCACGTAATATGTAGGGTGAGAGAAAATTAACTGTACTGCAGGATGTACAATCCCCAGTTTTCACAATTACGTTTCACAGCCAAATGTGATTAACATCCCAAAGCAGCCACATTACTGGAAAGAGCACTAAACAGCAACAGGGTTTTATAAAAGTTCATGGAAAAGAATGAAACAAAGATGTTTATGAAAGATTTGTCATTGCATCTTACAGACTACAAAATGCATTTGTCAATTTTATAATGGTGTGCTACAATTATTCAGATTACATTAATAACGGCAAAAGACTAGTCAGATGCAATCAAAACAAGCCACTTGAGATCATTACTCTAGCAGTGGAGAAGAGCTTCACAGGAAAACTGGAGGGAGAAGATTTTCTAACAAGTTATAAAACATTTTTTTTATTAGGGTCTCAATGCTGTATTTAGCTGAACTTAAGAAGGCAGATAGGACCAGATGACTTCCAGAGGTCCCTTACAACTTCAACTGTTCCGTGATTCTGTGTGAAATGCTGAAGCATTTGAGTTAAACTTGGTGAGGCATAATTTTAATACCTCAAGGAATTACATATGTAAGTTAGAGACAAACACGAGGTATTGGTTTCTTGTATCTGGGTTGGCTGCTTCATTACTGGGTTACTGAATAGAAGCAGTCAGCTGTATGTGGATGTCTATAAGATTTTCTTTTCTTTCAATTGCTGGAAAATAAAAATTATGTTACAGCACAAACAATACGTTTAATTTAGCATAAAACTTATTTCTTTAGTGTAAAAAGACACAAATTTGCTTCTTTATGACTCATTCCCACCACATATATTTTTTACTTTGGCTGAGAAGGCAAATATTCAATTATTCATGAAACTCTCTTTAGAACACAATGCAGCTATGACAATGTTGGAAAGTCAAATATTATGCTTAAAAACAGTGTCTTGGCTGCCTAAACTAACACCCTTGTACATGATTGTTATCATGGCCCCTCTCAAAACTGCAACGTTTCATGTGCAAAAACACAAGCTTTTCGACCAAAAGGAACTTTTTTCCAGGGTTAGCTTCTCTGTGTATATAAATGTCATTTCTGTTCCATTCTTTGTCTGTAAGAGGGATTCTGGATGACACTTACATACTTCTTTCTATCTAACCTTTTTGGTTTTTTTTAATTCCTGAAATTCTAAAAGAAACTGTCACTGAAGGATTAGAGTTTCTCACTTGAGTCAAGTTGGTTTGCATTGAACAGCTGATAAAGATCATATCTAGTATCAAAATACACGGTACAGGGAGACAGACGTTGTCTTCTGACCATTATAAGGTGACAGATTCAAATTTTTGTGACAGAGCTGTTGATAACTCAGAAGCTGCTGCTATGAATTTAAAAAGGAAAATTCCCCACTCAGATCTGAGCAGAAAAACAAGACAAGGCATGTGAAGACAATACACACAAACATAGGCTACAGGCAAAATATGCACAATCTAATTTAGAGTAGACAGTAACAACCAAGGCATTAATAATAAATATGGAAAACTTCACTGTGTGGAAGGACATAACACTTTGTAAAACTGTGGTTGACTTTATATTCATGTAAAGATAACTTATGAATTGGAAAATTCTGAACCCAAGAATTAAATATCAATTTTTGAAAAATAAGCAAACCCAAAACATTAATTGAAACCGGCTGAGTGTTTCTTCTCAAGAAATACATCTGTTTGGAAGAACTCTTAAAATATGGACCTGTGCTTCTACATAATCCAGAACATGTACATTAATTCCTGATTTTCAGCACTCCTAACTAGAAATTACCCATCCACTATCAGTAGCTATTCCACTGATTCAGTGTCACTACTTCCCTTTTTAAAATTCTTACTTTGCAACAGTGCAGTATCATCCGTCTTCATCTGAAAAGGCACACCTATACCACCATGGACAAAGACAAACGTTTCACAGGCTTTAGTTGAGACTAATGTGTGAATCAATGTATAGACACTTCCAAACACAAAAAGAACATATTCTGTAAACAAATTTTTAACCTAGACGAATTTCTTAGAATTAATGCAGAAAAACACATATACGCTTTCGCTTCCAGCCCCCTTCCAAGATCCTTTCCTTAACTAAGCACTCCTATACGATGATACTGAGCCAGGAGAGGATCCTGAATATATCTTAGATTACCATAATTATACACAGCGAGCAGCTGCGTGGTACTTAGTTGCCAGCAGGGGTTAAACCATGACAATATTTATACACAGTATAATAATAACAGCAGCAGAAGGCAGTGGTGTAAATTTGAGATGCTTTTCCATTTTTTTAATAACGTTTACAATACACTTAACAATGAGAAAAATAGCAAATATAAATACCTCCCAAAGTGTGCTCTTGGCAACTAGAAGTGGTTATTCAGTTGGAAGCTGTCTAAAAGCTGAAGTCTTGCCAATAATTTCATCTTTTCTCTCACATATGGCAAACTATATTATTTTAATTATTTATTACATGGCTTAAATGAAGCTTAAGGAAAATACTTAAATATAGATAACAAGAATAATTATTTTCATCATATTCTTCTTTTTTTCAAACCCTAACTGATATACTCAAATATGCATTTCCCCATTCTGAACTCTCATTCAAAAGTTGTGTCACAGAAACTCTAACATCTTAAAATACCACAGTTTTGATTAGCACTCTAGAAGAAAGTAGATTAAGCATTTTATGCATTAGTGACTTTTGAGAACACAATCGTATTTTCTAATTATCAGCATGTTGCCCATATAACAGAAATAATTAAATCATATGTACTGACAATAGTCCAGTTACAGCAGTGATGCTCTAGATCTGAAATTGTATTTTACTGTTTGAACTCTTACTAAAATAGCCTTCATATGAAAAGTTTTAAGGGACACAATAATAAAAGAGACTTTTCCTTTCAATTTTAAAAATCTACAATGAATGTAGTGAATTTTTAATCTCGTGAAGATTTCAGATAAGTCTAAAATGCATGTTATCAGTTATTGTTTGTTTTATTTGGAGAATGTGGCACTCTTATTTTGCATCGTTATCTTCACAGCTATTACTGAATAATAAAATCATGTTTTTCAATTCATTTCTGTTTTCATGGTATATTATCTGGTGAGAGCACAAAACTAAATAATACATATGCAACAGATTTTGAGAAAGCATTCTAAAGGGTTCTGTTACATTACAAGCAGCAGAAGTTATTTATTTTAACTTTTATGCTCCTGAATACTTACTCTAAATAGTCTAGAAGTATATGTAATAAAAGAACAAAAGAGAAAGGAAAAAATGGATCTCCTATTCATATTTGTATGGTCAAGCATGTGAACTATTAACCTGCCGTCCTAATACTTGCAAAACTTGTTAAATACATTGAGAAGTAAAATCATATGTTTATCTCAAAGGAGAAAATGAAGCCACATAAGAGTTTACTACATATTAAAGAAATGTTTCCTTTCTCTACAGTACGTAGAAATGTACTTAGTAGTTTGGACATACCACTGCTGTAGCTTCCCCATATTTCGAACAAAATTCCTTGGATAAAAAATGTTTCACTGTAAGATTCTCCTAGGACCTTTCATTTAAAAAACTCTGCAGCAGATAGAGGTGAATTAAAAGCTGTTATAGATTGAGTAAAATAGAATTATCTGACAGAAACTAGGTGTTTTCAGGAAGCCCTAACATTATTTGGACTTCGATAGTGTAAATATTTTTCCAGAAGTTCTGTAGTGGTCTAGCTAGAATTTTAATTCCATTAAGATTCACTATTCTATCATCTGGACTTCTACCTTTGTTGAAGCACAAGTGAAAACTCAGAGGCATCCTGAAGATTCAGTCTACAGGAAGCAGAGCAGCAGAGTCTTGGGGAAAGGTATTTGGCTGCTGGATGAGTTATCTGAAATAAAATGTGAAAGTAAATGCAGCTGGAATCTGAAATATCTATTTCAAATAAAATGTAAATTGGCAGGGGGAGGGAATGTCACTCTAAATCAGAATCTACAAAAACAGTGGTCATATTTCCAGCAACATGGTACTTAAAAATATGAATCGAATTGAAACCTTTTCCTTTAATAAAGTCAATTATTTTGTGTTGATGATACAGGCATCCTTTGCCTCGACACTAAAATGATATTTTCAAGTCCCCAAAATATTCCATTCTAAATTTAGCTTTTCATTTCTCAGAAACAGCTCTTCTGTAATGTTTTCACAGTCTACAAAAGCAATATCTACACAAAGTAATGCTCTACTGGTTACGTGAGCATTCAGAAAGAAATACGTTACCTATCACATCTTCATTTGTGGGTCTCACAATTTATTAGTAATATTTGTTCTGCAATTTGTTTCTAACAAAGGCTGGTGTTCCCATAATAACACTGTCCCTGGTAATTTTTAGAGCTGTTATATATATGGAAATAATCTAAAAACATTCACCACCACAGGAAGTTTATGTATTTTTATATTTGATGCATGAAGTGCAGATACATTTCTGCTACATTTAAGTAATGAACACTGCCCTAGATCAGAGAGTATCTTCTATGGCTTTCTACAAAACCCAGTTCTGACCACAGAGAAAAATAAATAGAAACATTTCCTAACATATAAAAATTACGTTATCACAATAAAATTAGTCAATATTCCCCATTCTGCCATTCCACATTTAAGAACAGTTCTATTTTCCAAATGGTATTTAACTACAACAGTAGTCTACGTCTCATTCTTTTAAATATGTTTTATCTGGGCTGTTTTTAATCAACATTCAGAAACTGATTATTGTCTTAATTCTGTGAATAACCAAGTAACTGTGACAAGATACATTTTAACAATAGTCAAAGTTTTTAAGTATTCGAATATTATCGGCATATTCTTGTTAATCACTGAAAGTAAGCCGGTGTTCATTTACAATGAAAGAAAATGAGTGGTGCACAGAAACAATTAAAAATGCCAGTCTTTATCTGCCACTGATCTGCATTTTTATGGTACCATTATGAAATAGTAATTTATAATTAATACTTAATTTTCACAAGGAATTAGTTTAAATGAATTATTGATGGTCTTCTAAAGAAAATAGTCAATTTAAACAAAAGAGAGTCTGTTAATTAAGTTTATTACTCTCAATAAAACCAACAGTGATATTTTAATTATATTTCCAGTTACCCAATTCAGACAACATGACAAATCTGTTACTTTCCAATGAAATTTTTAGAACTAGTTGTTTTCCTGAAGCAAATAGCCATGACACTTCTGATGGAACTCTGCTTTCAGATGATAATGAAACATATGCATGTCGGTTTATAACGCGTTACACGTGCTGACAAGTGTTAGTTTTGCTTTTCACTCGTTAATGTTGCTGCCCTTGCAAATTCTAAGGCTCACGGAATGATGTCCATGATCTACCTATATGTAAGCACGAATTTCAACATGATGTGTAAAATCAACGTTCTCAGGTTACATAGTGAGGGCTGAAAAAATCCTGACCTCAGTGAGAAAATTCCCACTGATTTTCTTCTTCTAATTCCCTATTTTTAAACTTGCATTAATGTCAGTTGAAAGTTCTCTGTGTTGGTCCTTGAAATATTTTGTCTCTTTAAACATGAGTGATACTTTTTAAAGTTTAAAATACTTGCAAAATACAAGAATAACAAAATAAGGAGAATTATCAAAAACACTAAAGGGAAAACAAGTTTATACTTTTGTGTAGTTCTTTTACCTGAGAAAATTAAAATCTGAGAAAATTATTAAAGTAACGCTAGATATTTGTATGAAATTTGGGTAAGCTATTGAAGATTTATTTCCATGTATGTACAATGCTGCCTACCACTCACTGCATAAAATAAAGTACTTCACGCATGTATCATCTGAATTCTTCAGAGGCTTAAACAAATTTAAGTAATGACTCAATACAAATTATCATTTGTGGTCTCATGGACTAAGAATAAAGGGTAGAATTGCAGAATTCCTTCATTACTAACCAAATGTGTACTGTAAAGGTCTCACGGAGAAAGTGAGCTCCAAACAGCTGTGTTACATTTTTAATGTATTTGTCTGGAACGAATTGCCTGTCTTTGTTCAGTCTGTACAATACACATGAATTACAACAACATTGTCAAGATGTATTGGAGGAGGACAAATCAAAATGTAGGGAACAGATATATCCCAAATATGGTCATAATTATTCTATAAATTACTAGAAGGCATGTCAACAGCACTATGAATAGTATTGACTTTCATTCCTGAGTTACAAAATGTAATACATTTTCTGAATGATTTATTTCGAAGAAGAACATATCAGTTTCCAAGCAAAATGTAAGGGGACTGTTTGAAGCATTGCATTGAGTTTGTGTGGCCAGATTTTGGTAGAGGGAAGCTGCAGGGGTGGCTTCTATGAGATACTGCTGGAAGCTCTTTCCCCATGTCCTGTAGAGCCATTCCATCTGGCTCCAAGATGGCCAAGGCCAAGCCCATCAGTGACTGTGACAGCACCTCAGGGATCCCAGAATTAAGAACTGGGGGCAAAAACTGCGCAATTGCAGCCAGAGAGAGGAGTGAGAATATGTGAGAGAAACCTCCACCAAGGTTAGTGGAGAAGGAGGGGCAGGAGGTGCTAGGTGCGCTGGAACAAAGATTCCCCTGCAGCCTGTGGTGAAGACCATGATGAGGCAGGCTGTCCCTCTGCAGCTCATGGAGGTCCATGGTGGAGCGGATCCACTTGCAGTCTATGGAGGGTCCCATGCTGGAGCAGGTGGATGCCCAAAGGAGGCTGTGACACCATGGGAAGTCCATGCTGGAGTAAGTTTGCTGGCGGACCTTCATACCATATGGGGAACCCACACTGGAGCAGCCTATTCCTCAAGGACTGTCCCCAGTGGGAGGGACCTGTGATGGAGCAGGGGAAGAGTGTGAGGAGTCCTCCCCTACAGGAGGAAGGAGTGGCACAGAAAGCATAGAATGAACTGATCGCAATGCCCTTCCCTGGTGAATGACCTCTCTCTGCCCTTATCCTAACCCAAAAGCCCTTCATTCTATTTTTTCTCCTTGCCCAGCTGAGGAGGGGAGAGATAGAGCAGCTTTGGTGGGAATCTGGTGTCCAGACAGGTATACATATCACAGCATACCACCACAAGTGGTATACCATAGGTGCATAAATACAAACTATCTGAATCTCAAGCTTTTCACATTTTAAATCAACTGATTGTGGAACACACTGAGACTGTTAAAATATGGAACAAATATGCCACACAGAATTACTGAACTCCAGAAAGCTATTGAATTGTGGCATTTAGGAAAAAAGGTCAAAACCGAAAAGTTCCAGATGGAATAATATTCTGTAAGCTGAAATCTGCAACTGTAGAAGAAAGAATACTACTGCTAGTGTTCAAAGAATACTGAGAATTTGCATTTTAAAAGAATAACAGTCTACCAAAAAAATGGAACAGTCGCAGCTAAAAGAATCAATATGTCACATTTTACATGTAATTATATTTATACCTCACTTTCTGATCACAAAAAAATTATTTAATGTGGTCAGTGCCTCCTACCTTTTCCCTTTCATTGCTGATGAAAAAAAAACCCGCTTTTTGCATAGTAAAATTGCATATATTTATTTGGGGACAAAACAAACAGCAGGACCAGTGTTGTGTACCTCTCCCTGGAACCACATAAAAATAATGTAGACCTATTTATCACCTCAGCTTGTGCAGTCTTAATATTGGAAAGCAGAGGTATAGGAGTTATATAAGTAAGGCAAACCATGTTAGTGCCACAGTTTCTGATAATTCAAGTATGACAACCCATGGCTGAATTTCTCTTCAGTATGTCTTATTTTAAGAAATAAAGAGTAACTTTTTGAAGAGTAATTTTCCTCAGGTTAAATCTGACCAACCTCACCTGAATTTAAGCGTTTTGACTATAATTTATAATGTTTGGTATAGTGGTTTTTAGTCATGAAACTGCAAACACTTGAGAAGATCTGAGTTTAAGGAGCCCTTTGAAACTGAAACAGGGTATAAAAATTTACCTCACTGTTCTAAGAGTCCTGAAGACCTCAGAAAACAGAATTACTAGAAAAGAAAAAATCCAGCCATAAAATTAATATTTATTTAAAAATGAAAAAAGGGAGGGAATTTTACTTAGAAAGAATATACAGCCCCTAGTACAATAATTTATTCTTATGCTTTCATCTGTGCTGAAAACTACTTTGTACAGAATTGCCAAATTCAGTCAGTTTTGCAGTCTGATAAAATGATTGCTGGTTCATATCTTCATGATGTTCCACTTGTGCAAAATATCCAGAAAGCTGCTGTCATTGGCCAGCTGATAATTTTCTCCCTCTCAGTCTGACAGACTGGACTGTTCACATGTCACATTTTCAACATTTGGCTTTCCCTAGATATCCATACAGAAAAAAAAGGCGAGGTAATAATTTTACACTAGGAAAATTTATTGTTCAAATATCATACAACTGCCATTTACCTTACTATATAAAGACATATATATATAAATTCTTTCATATGGTAGCCTGAGAGACCAAACCAAGATCAGGTTTCCTCTTTATTCCATAATGTATACATACCAAGAGATTTTCAGTCCCTGTTCTGACAAGCTTTCAATTTGAATAAGCAAGGAAGACAAATGGAGGAAGAAATTAAATATTAATATCTCTAGTTTGAGACAGAGAACTGTGCTAGAGAAAAAAAACAACTGACTTCCAGGGGCTGAAAGACGGAGCAGAGCCAGGATCTGAGTGTACAATTTCTGCGATAATGCAGCATCTCGATTTGAACATTTTCTTGTTTCTATGCCTCACAGGATTTCACATATGATACTTTTTAAACCAAATCTGGTTTGCAGTCCTGACTACAGCAACCACAGTTTTGCTTGTTCAGACCAGAATAACCATCCTCCATTTATTCTGGAACTTGAAACTCTTGTTCCAACCTCTTCCCAACATAAGAAATGCCAAAGGAAAAGAATGTTTTAATAACGTACGGATAACCACAACAGTAAACCTAAAGTAATTTTATGTGAAACTTGATCTTACGAAAGAAAATCTGTATATTTTAGCTAGCTTATTCACTATTTTAAAAAGTATAACTACATTAAAGTAAGTAAATAAGATAATACCGTCCTACTTTTCAGACGCAGAGATGGAGTATTAAGTGCCTTGCTAAATTCTTTGACTACAAGTAGACAGTTTTCTTTCAATAAATCACTAGATGTAACCAGGAGTCCCATCACTCTCTGCTTGCTACCTTTAACGTAGAGTTTTAGGTGCCTTGCCTGGCTGCTCACAGAAGGCATTCACAGAAGCAGCGTGGTAGCAAACATGCATGGAATGAGCAACTCAACAGGCAGGGTCCATGGGACATTATAAATTTCCAGGGAAAGAAAATCTCAGGCAAAGCTTTGGGGTTTGTGATTTTGGATTAAGGCATTCGTGCCTGAGCCTAATTCAGGCATTTGAGATTTTTCTTGGCCTGTAAGCATGAGAAATATTTCTTCGGATTACCTCATGGATGCATGAAATGAATTCCTCATGTAAATGTTTACAGAACTGGTCTTCAAAACAGTTAATTAGAGGATCAGCATGGTATAACCTTAGTAACCTTAGATTAATCCTGATGTGAAAAACTGAAAATGTGCAATTTTTCTTTGAAATTGCTAGCACACATTCACTTATATAGGCTGAATGGACCTGGGATAGAATGTGGCTGCAGTGTATGGGGTTGGGCTGCTTAAGTGAGGATCGATCAGCTGAAAAATAGCAGTAATCTCTGTCACGTGGTAGATTAAAAACACATCTTTGTATTTTTGCTGTAGCATGCTCCTGCATAATAGCTAACGTATACTGTCATGCAGCATGCCATGTAAATGATGTATAGGCTGTGAGCTGGCCCCTTCCTCAATGGCAAATTTCCATCTAGGAATTAAACCAGCATATGTTGTGTTTTGTTTAAGGAAGTTTTACAGTAGGCCTTTTGCTGCTGAGCTGTAACACTCCAATTTATCTACCTGAAATATAATTATAACTGGATTGGTGTAAGTGATGTTTTCATTTCCACAATGTTTATTAATAAAGAACATTGTCATATGCTCTGAAAAACTGATTGTAATGCACTCCTTGTACCAGTTATCTTGGTTTTTTATAAATAACCAATTTAGATCTTTTAAATCAAATAAAGGCAACTTCTTTTTGTATAAAAAGTCTTTCATTTTTGGTATATGTAAATGGATGGCCTTCATAAAGGCAGGGTACATGCTGTTCATATAGAATATTATTCTTTTGCAACCATTTTCAGTAATTACGCATAACTATTTTGTTTCCTTTTTCATAAGTTGTAGCAGGATGAATGCAGCAAGTTATAAGGTTATTTTAATCGTCTCTTAAATGCAAATTGAGTAGATCAACCCAGTCAGCTATAAAGGCAGTATCAGAAATTATACTTTCACGTTAAAACCATGTGTTAGATTCTTTCATTTCCCAAAATAACTTCCTTACACATTTCCCCCCTTATAATTACTGAGTATAACCTAAAAGCCAGCTATTTGAAGTGATTGATCTAAAAAGCTCGCAGTCCACAAACCTTTATTATGAATTGTGCGCTTACTTATAATCTGTCTTGTAACCTTTACTTCCTGTCCCTGCCCTAGTCTCAGGCTCTAAAAAGAGGAGTCATCTGCCATGCAAATCCTTAAATTTTCCAAATTAGCCTTCCAGTAACTTGTCATAATTTGTTGAATGTGTTTCCAATCCATAAACTTCACAAGGGCCATATAAAACCCATGTAGTTATGTAGTTAACTTGTTGTACTGACAGCGAACATCCATAGGTGCTAATTCTTCTAAAAAAATCATCTGTGTCTGTGTTTAATTAAATTTTAAATGGTTAGTTAAAATTAACTTTCTTAACTTTATAAACTCACATATTTAAAATGATGCTTTAAAAAAATACCTGGAGGTTAGAGAATTCGAAAATTAATTTGTATAAGCTATTTCAATATCTTGCTACAAGATCTGTTACTAGAAAAATGCTACACTCAGTTTTGCTTTTTTAATAATTTATGAAGAAACAGCAGATCCAGACATCACAGATATGTTTCCTCCATGTGCCCTCTGCAATTCAGCCAAATAGTTTCCAGTACGCGTATCACCTGCTGCCATGTTGGAAGCCTGGTTCTACTAATGTTTAAATATTTCCTTAACACAACTAGTCTCACGAACTTCAGTGGGCTGCTCACATCTTTTAAATTGAAAAATGTATAGAACTGGGAATAGTCAGGCCTTCAGATTTCATCTTGCTTTAAACTTTGAAATAGCGTTGGGTGGGCCAATACCTGCCAACTAAACCGTGATGTGTTGTGTGCTCAGTACTGATATTATATTTTCATTTAATTTTGTAGCCTATAATGACCATGACAAATTGTATATATGAACATAAATGAAAGCTTTACTTCTTAACTATAATGGGAAATTCTTTCTTACAAAAGGTAAAAGGTGATATCAAATATTAATTTTCTTTATTTTTTAAAGGTCTAAGTGATCTGTGGTTTAATGGCTGGAGTATAGAAAATGGATAGTTCACAGGAATAGAATTGTCCTAGCATGGGCATAAGTTTATCTGAGATATATAGCAGAGAGTAGCTGAGGATGAAAACAGAAAAATTATTGAAGAAATCAAGCTCCAAAAACTCTGACATTAAAATTTCTAATCTCATTGTTCAGACCAGTATGTTTTTAACTAAGACCCTTTGTTTCTTGTGTGATATTCATAGAATCTTTGAATTTATTGTTTATTAACAGTTTAAGGACAGTATGTAAGTCAAATGTGAATGGCTTTAACTCATATATATATATATGTGTACACTGTTTTCCTTCTGATGCCTACAAACTAATGTTTGATGTGGCTACCCCACCACATTCACACTCCCAAAGACCAGTCCCTGCCCCCAAATTACAACAACACAGACATTTTTACAGATAATAAGAAAATATTCTCATTTGAATAACTATGTTATTTGGTCTTATTTGGCTTCCATTATTTTTAGACTTAAACAGTTAATATAAGACATTATGTAAAATGCCACCAATGCTGCAAGTATTGGTGTGAATGGGGTGTCTTCCAGAGCTTGGACCTTGATCAGCAGAATTACGAAACAGAATCATTAAGGTTGGAAAAAACCTCCAAGACCATTGAGTCAACTTTTGACTGAACACCACCTTGCCAACACTAAGTGCCACATCCAGTCTAATCTTGAACACCTCCAGGTCTAGTGACTCCACCAGTTCCCTGGGCAATTCTACCAGTTCCATTGCAATGCCTGACAACCTTTTCCATGAAGAAAGGTTTCCTAATGTCCAACCTGAAACTCCTTTGGTGCAGCCTGAGGCGATGTTCTCTTGTCACTAGTTGACTGAGAGAAGAGACTGACCTTGCCTCCTTTTCTCCAGGTTAAACAACTCCAACTCCCTCAACTGCTCCTCAACCCTTCACGAGCCTTGATGCCCTTCTCTGGACATGCTCCAGCACCTCAGTGTCTTTCTTTTCTCCAAGCATGCATAGATTCCTCTTCTAACTTCAGGATAGATGGTTGTTCTTCCTGCAGAAACTGGCACAGCTCCAACAGAGAAATGTAATATAATACACCTAGACCAGAGATGTTTAGTGATCTGTGCTGAAGCATCATACGATGTGTGGTATAACTGACAGTTCTTTTCACAGCCATAAAGAAGCAGCAAAAGAGAAAACTGATACCATGTCTGCAGCAAGAGCCTCAACTAAAGACAAAAGGAGATTTGTCAGGCTGAAGTTGCTTTTTCACATCAGTGCACCTGAGAAATGCCCTCTGCTGTTTTTCACCAATACGGCATCAACCAAATTGTCCTTAAGAAGTTTGTGGTGCTAATGAACTAATATTTTATTTCTCTGCTATTTTTTGTATTGTCTAAAAGTTTTAGGTCCATGCAGAGTTACCTGCAAGTAGTAGAAAGCTGGTCAGAGTGACTTGTTCATTTGTTTTATATCTCATTCATTTGTTTTGTAACATGGAGAAGTTGAGGGAAAGCACAAACATATTATGCACAAACATATTATGCATAAACAATTAAATACATTTCTAAGCTGCCCCTGGCAAGCAGGTGCAAGTAGGTGTGTACTTATTCCAAAGACAGCTTATATATGTGTAGTACTTTTCCCCCAACAAGCTTGAGAGACAAACCTAAATCCTGACTCCCCTTTTCACAGGATTTCAGGGATTTGACTTACAAAGCCAAATTTGAATTGCAGATCTGTAGTACAACAATGATCTTTATTACTCTTCATTCTGTTGGACTGTATATTTTGTATCTGATTGTCCTGTTACAGCAGGTTCCTCAACCTAGCAACATTTAGCTCAATGTGTGTAGCTCTCCAGGCATTAGTTTAGGAAATTATTTATATGATTACATATCATGTTACTCCTTAAAGCTGTAATTAGTGCATTGAGAAGGTCTTCCAAGCTTTTTTTTTTTGGTTGGTTGGTTGGTTTTTCTCTCTCTTTTTTTTTTTTTTTTTTTTTTTTTTTTTTTTTTTTTTTTTTTTTTTTTAAGATTAGCTGTGGAGTCTCTCTTAAAATTCTCCTTAAAATTCTAGTTCATCATCAGCTTCACCATAACTTGATGATGAGCTTTTATATATACATTCCCAGAAAAAAAAAATTACTCCTTGTAAGAATTAAATGGTACTAATTTGTAAGCTTTCATTTTTGGCTAAAAACAGACAAGAAAGCAATTGTAGCAGCAGATGTCACACAATAAAAATGCTCTGGTCATTTTACAGTTGTCTACCACAGAAAGACAGACAGCTAGAATAATTGCCCAAAGGGGCTGTGATATCAACCATTCACGATAAAAAAAAATGCAAGGCATAGGCTGTAGTGGTACTGCATGAATCACTTGTCTTAATTTTGATAAGGAGTTTAAGTTTTGAGCTTCACTTCATATCAAATTCAAGTACTCGTCCTGTAATTGTTGGTTTGTTGTGACAACTTGAGACTTACCATGAATGTGTTGTATACATTTTGCTTGTAATTCCTCTGGTCCATCTTCACGATTCCTTGAAATTCCATTTAACTTGTGGAGATATTTCATTATGTATCTATCTTATGGGTGAAGTTCATTCTCCAGGCTGAAATATGGTATTAGAATAGCATCCACGCATTTGAAATTCCTGAATCACTTTCTGGATAGGAAGATACGTAGTTTCTGTTAAATCAGACACGGCAAGTAAACAGTTTTAAATTTTTCTCCTGTCATTGCATATTTATAACCCATGCAGCAAGTTCCATATAATCATCTAGATAAACATCTAAAAAAGAGCAGATGAGATAAGCTATCAGCTGCTGTGGTTTTGATTTGACTAAACTGTGTCATATAAAAATGAAAGTAATCTTGCAAGCCATCTGCAGACAGTTCCTGATCCTCTGAGGTTTACAGAACTGCCAGGAGGTGTGATCTGTATGCAGTTGGAGTGCAATGCCTCAGAGGCAGGTTCCCTACTCTTCTGTTGTGTGTGCACAATGAAATGTTTTCTTTCCAACATTTTTATGGCATCTTGTAAACTGTTCATGTTTCAATGACAATGGTCTTCTCATAGAAATTGTCCCCATGGATTTGGGAAAGGGTGGCTCCACATTCTCAGTATGAAAAAAAAATGATGGCCAGCACGGCTGAGGGAAGTGCTGCCTGGAGGTAGTTTGGAAGGTGACAGGTTGGTAAGCTCTTCATGCTGGCGGTATCACTACTCACCTATTGGGATGGCAAGGTGGACCTCAGGTTAGCTGCAACCAGGTGTATTAGATCAGCTGCAATGCCATAAAAAAGACATGAGTCTTTATCTGGCTGCTGGAGGGCTAGGAGGGAGAAAAGGAAATAACCCTTCACTTCGAGTATTTGGCCATTCCTGGTCTGAGACCAAAATAATGACATTAGTGGTGAACTCTAAAGCCAAAAGAATAAATCCAGGGTGTTCACAGCCAAAGCTTCCATTGTTTGAAAATTTGCTATGATGAGATAAGTCTTAGGTAAATTTTAGATTTTACAGTGCACTGTTATTGAGTTCTGCCCGTTTAGCACAGTTAGGAATAAATGCACATCATTGAGGTGTACATAAAACATGTACACCTTCATTTGATTTGGTTGTGATTCGTTTCTTCATTTCTATTTTTTTTTTTCCTGGGAAGAGTGAGATGATCTACATATCTATGACCTTTTGCAACCCCAAAGAAGAGACGGCATGCTCAAAGAAAGACTACTTTGTGCATCTGATTTAGTATTTTGCAGAATTTAACTTTCACCCTCCTGTATTAACATGTTCAAGTATAGCCTGTAGGGTTTGAGTTTTTTCATCAGCTTCAGGAGACTTTCCAAATACACTAACATCATCCAGATACTACTAGATTCTGAGCTTGTTATTAAGAATTATTAACATATTTGAAAAGCTCTGGATGTTGATTCAGGTCCATATGGCATATAATTAAAAGAGAACAGTTCCATTAAGTGTAATAAATGCTCTGAAACTCAAACTGTCTGGGTACTTGGCAATAGACATTCTTTAAATCAAAAGCAT
Source organism: Anabacerthia variegaticeps (assembly GCA_035583185.1). Classification (NCBI taxonomy): domain Eukaryota; kingdom Metazoa; phylum Chordata; class Aves; order Passeriformes; family Furnariidae; genus Anabacerthia; species Anabacerthia variegaticeps. Next base: position 107,485,124 of record JAWWEW010000078.1, read on the forward strand.
AAAACACACTCTACAACTATGACAGCAGTATCTGTAAATGGTTAACTGTCAATCCCAATGGCTTTGGTTTCCCTAAGTCCACACAAAATCAAATATTCTGGTTTGCTTTTTGTCACCACTGTGCTGACACTAATTCAGAAAATGCAGTGTCTCCATTAGTATCATTCTGGGATATTTTTTTAATTATCTTGTTACTCAGCATCTCTTGTTCCATTGTAGAGAATATAATTTCCATTGTAGAAGTGGCACATTAGATTGAATTGCCATGCTGTGAATAAATCATTCTGCGCACATATAGCGTTTCTATGTACCAGCTGATACTACTTCTTTTGTAAGAGCTGAAACTGGAATTTGAACTGCAGCAGTGTTTCATTGTATTGAAGCAATACATATTTATATTTATACATATATATTCTTGCACAAGTAGTGGAGTTCACAGAATTCTGTGTAACAGGAGTATTACTGTACACAGAAATAAAAATCAGCAGTACACATGAAAAGTAATTTTTCTGTGCAGGAAACAACAAGAACAATGTTCTTCAGGTAGCTCACTTGATAATGTCAAGCCTCAAATTTCTATAGCATTTCAGGTAAATGGATTCACTGGGTACTGCAGCTCAGGAACCAGCCTCCAATGTTATTTTAGTATCATATGACTGTTCTATGAACACAAGTAACTGGACACAAATGCATCCATAATAAATGCTTCCATCCATGGTCAAAGCAGTAACAGCTGGCACTGAAACCACATACTGCTTAGGTAAAAATTCATTATGTATTTCAATGTAACATTTTTCTGAAGTATTTGCAGGTTATCCAGTCTGGTTTACAATGTGCTGTAAATATTTACACACACACACACACATATACATTTATATGTGTTACATATGCTGAGCTTTTAGCCACAGTTTCAATGGCTGCAACTTGAAGGCAGTTCACCATTTCTCAATTTTCTTATTGCCAATTCAGTTAGAGAAGCAACAGTCATGATCTCCTGTAGTGTCAGGTCCAATTCATTCAGTAAATGCTATCTATAATCAATAGAAAATGTTTTCTTCCATAAGATGAACTTGACCTTTTTCTGCTGCGCTTCTAGACTTACACCTGATTTTTAACTCCCTTAATGCAGAAGTGTACTGTTCTGTTGAGGCACTTGGTTTCTGTGTATGTCGGCAAACTTTATTGGATTCAGCTATATGATTTATTGCAGGAAAAAAAAAATTGCTTCAAATGCATAGATTTCTTTTGTGTTTTTTTCCCCCCTATAATGGTAGCACAGAGGATACACACCAGCTCTCTGCTCTGATACAGCAAACAGCATAAGTGGTTTCCTTTCTCCAGCAAAGGCAGTGCCACTGTCAGTATATGATTCCCAACCATTTTCATGTGAACAACAGAAGGATCTTTCAAGTCCAGGTTAGATGGGGCTCTGAGTAACCCAGTCTAGTGAGAGGTGACCCTGCCCATGGTGGGGCGCTGGAGTTAGATGATCTTCATAGCCATTCTATGACTCTATGAACTGTGTAGGAATGACGTAAATAAATTAAATTACAGCACAATACAGGTCTTGTTTATTCATCAGCTGAATAGAAAGGGTGCTAAAAAGATTATTCCAGGTGTTCAGAGAAGTACCAGATTAAAGTCTAATCCTGATTGTAACAGGCAATAGTAGAAACCAACCAAACCAACCAAAAAATCCACAAAGTCAGGTGCACTTTAGGGGCTCACTGAACTTCTTTTTACTGAAAAATGTCCTCCTCTATCTGCAACACCAGACGTCTGATGAGTAATAGAAGTTCATGTTATGTAAATTAAGCAGCTATCAGTGAATAGATGGGAACCAATGCAGAATATTTATTTAAGTCTTACATAGCCAGTTATGATGGGAGTAACTGATAAACCTGCCTAAGCTTTTTTATTTCGTTGTAGTTTCAATACTGAAAAAAATGGGGTTATTTAAAAGGCAGTTTTAATGAGTTTCTTAATTACTACATACTTAGGATTTTAGCACGGGGGATAAGATGTGAATAAAACCTGTACGGCTTGGAAGAGAACATTACTAAAGGTGAAGAAATGCAAAGGGAAAAATGGAAGTAGGAATAGAGACATAAAAGGCTGAAAATAAAGTCAAAGAAACAAAACATAGACAAAGATGTGATACTAATAGCAAGCGTTTCCTTTCTAAATGTTACTAAGGTGACAAAGGAGGTATTCAGTAGATAAAAAAGGAACATATAGCTGTTTCGACAACTGGATGATTGTAAACATTTTTGCACGACCTCACTATTGAATCTGAAACACTGCCGTTGCAACATTTTTCTCAAGAACATTTCTGAGGCATACTCAGATCCTCTGATCGATACTATAGTCTGGAATCAAAACTAAATTTAGAAGCAGCTGTTTCAATAGAATTTTGTTTTGCTAATGTTTTTGTTTAAGTAGGAGTGAATTATCATATCTGGAAAGGTGTTATAGTCAAGAACTATCTTCCGTGCATCATTTCCCATTAAAACATAAAGATGAAGAGCCAAACCACCACAGACTATGAGTGCTCTTTTAGTGTTTAGATAATGTTATCAGCTTGTCATTTCTGCATCTTTTAGGGGTTGAAGATTCTCAGGGCTGCTCCGGTCCTTTTCTGGGTAAAACAGGCTGAGCATTGTGGTAGCTGGGCGTGATTCCCACTCCCCCCACCCCCCCCCCCCC
>JAWWEW010000078.1:107488830-107510104 GCA_035583185.1 Anabacerthia variegaticeps
CCCGAGCCGCGGGGAGCCTCCCCGCACACCGCCCCCTCCGCCCCCGCCCCCGCCTCCTCCGCCCCTCCCGCCCCGGGGGCTCCGGCGCTCCGTGTCACCGTATCATTGTCCGCGCGGAGCCCCGCCGGGCGCCCCCCCCGCTCCCGCCCCGGCCCGCCCTCCCCCCGGCCCCCCCCGGAACCACCTCAATGAGATGCAAACATGAAAGACAAGAGGAAGAAGAAGGACCGCACCTGGGCCGAGGCTGCCCGCCTGGTAGGTGCCGCCGCGGCAGCGGCAGCGGCAGCATTGTGTCTGTGCGTGTGCCTCTGTGTGTGTGTGTGTGTGTGTGTGTGTGCGCGCGCGCGCGCTCACATGTGTGTGTTTGCGTGTGCACATGTGTGTGCTCACACGTGTGTGTTCGCGTGTGCCGGGTGTGTGTGTGTGTTCGCCTGTGCCGGGTGTGTTTGTTCGCGTGTGCCGGGTGTGTGCGGGGCCAGCCCGTCCCGCCGCCGCCAGCCCGGCGCGCTGCCCGCCCGGGGCCGCTTTGTTGCCGGCGGTCGGGGCCGCTGGGGAGGGACGGGAGGGGGGAGAGAGGGGGAGAGAGCGCGGCTGAGGGGGAGAGTGTGCGAGGGGCTGCGGTGGGCGGCAGGACGAGGCAGGGGCAGGCGGGGGTGCGGAGTGCGGGAGCGCCCGTGCGGGAGGGTGCGGTGCGAGTGCCGGGCTGAGCCCGGGCGGGCGGTCCGGGCAGCACGCCGCTCCTCCTCCCGTCCCCGCCGGCCTGGAGAGCAGGAATAGCCGCGTCCCTTCCGCGGTGTGTGCGCGAGGAAATGCCTCTGTGCTTCTCTCCTTTCTTTGCGTGAGTGTGCGTCTGTGTAAAATGCCCAGGGATTGTGTCTGTCTCCGCAAAGTTCGTGCATCAGATATCCCAAGGAAATATCTGCTTTCAGTCTAGAGAAAAGTGAAATAGCCGGGGATTGCCTTTTCATCCCTTTAGTGCGGACAGGAGGACCGGGGTGAGGGGCGTTAGAGACAACTCTGTCCTGGGATTTCGCTTCACCCTCTCTTACTTCTCCCACCGAGCCGGCGAATATCCAGGGCAATCAAACTCGCTCCTGGAAAGGCTCCGTGGCTCCGGAGAGCTAGTCCATTCCCACTTCATTAAGAAACTGTCTCCCTTACCCTACTGTATCTGTTTTCATGATTATGTATTACTGTTTCCTAAGTGTAACAGCACATTGTTTGTTGTTTTTCCGTTTCAGAGTATGTTCGGGTTCTCTCCATTCTAGGAATTTTGAAACAAATAGTTAGGCACGGTACAGCGTGTATGGCTGTACACGTTCGTATGTGTGTCTTCTGCAAAGTTGGGTCTCGTTCAGCTTCAGCCGAGTGCGTAGAAAGATGACGAAGCTGGAAAGATAGGCTGCTGGTTACATTGCTTTTTATTGTATCTACACCAACTTTATATTCTGCTCATCTCTGATACAGACTGAATTGCTTAAGTAACACGCCAGTCCTAATGTTACATCTGTTTCTGGTAATGGGTAATGACATCCCACTACTATTATTTGTTTAGTTTATTTGTGAAGCAGTTTTCTTGTAAAAATGTTTTCACCTCGTTTTATGAATTCCTAGATAGGAAGTTCAGCCTTCCTCTCCTGTGTAAATAATTACAAGGTATTAGACAGCCACTACCTATAGATGTCTCTGTAAGCTGTATCAAGGTATTCTTGTAGGTTTGGGCAGCACTAAATTCTGATGTGTCTCATTGTACATCCCCCAACATTTTGTAATAATGCAGCATTAGTGAAGATGTTCTGATATGGTGTCGCTGCTGTCCGCTCTTATTTCTCATGATCATAACAGAAGTTTAACTGCAGTAAAACACTCACCTTTGCCAGACTAGTTTTGGCAGTGAATGTTGCTACAGTACTTGTTTCTCTGCACTTTAAACTGACAACATATATTCAGAAGTCTATAAAATACATCAATTGCTATCCTAACTTTACTCTTTCAAGTTGCTGCTGCATTTGTCACCATTATTTTGTTTGACAAATGTGCATAAAGTAATTTATTGTGTATCAAGTAAAATTGCTATTCTCATGTGGTCAAATATATGGAAAAGTTTAAAGCCTCTGGAGAACAAAGACTGAGCCATTGCTGTGGAGAAGGGCTAAGATTCTTATTTTCATGATGTTGTATCACCTCACGTTCCCCAACGAAGAGTCATGATTTGCTGAAATCAAGTAAAATGTAAGATGATACACTGCTGTGTATAAGTGGTGGAGATACACGGGGTCCACAGTGTGGTTTTGTCCAGCTTTCTGGAATTGCAGTGTTCCTGTAGAGCACGTCCCAAGTCTGTTATGTGAATTATATGTAGCGCTGCTCAGACCAACTACAGGCTTGCACTGGGCTTTACTACATTTATAGTTGCGTATGTTTGCAAGTCACAATGAGAGATTGAAGCCAAAATTGCTGTTCCTTACAGTGTTTTATGTTAGGACTCTGATGGTTCATTATGACTTTGTTTTCTTGGGATACATCAATAATGTATTACTGCAAGGTTTGATTAAATCAATTTCTTTCCACAGACAAGCAAACAATGAAGTGATTGATACCTACTCACAAAAACCGACTCATGAGTTACCTAGATCAATATGTTGTAAAATTGTATGCTGCTGAATTATATTTAGGAATAAGAGAGTGAATTAATACATGTAGCAACTGTATGAATATATACATGTTAATTTTTTTTACAAAAGCCCTTACATCGCAACGATATTGGGCTTTCAAAGTGAAGTGCTAGAAAGTGTGAAATGACAGAGGTAACATTGCTGGCATTGCTTTATCACTCTGTTGTGCACTTTAAATGCTGTACTTGCATGTTAGTTTCCCAAGTGCTCTAAGTTCACTCCCTAGAACTGCTGAATTTTAATTTTATTTTCTTTGTTTGTAGTGAGGTGCCATACTTAATTTTTATACACCTTTCAGACAGTGCTGAAGCAGATTTTTCTTTTATGTCTCAATGATACATACACAGCTATTATTAGCGGCACCCAGTAGCTTTCCAAATGCAAATGTTTCTATACTTGTAACATGCCTATGAGGTTAAGTATTTTGACCTCTGCTTTACCCATGCCGAGTTGAGGCATGGAAAGATTAAGTACCTTACTCAAAGCTGTTCAGGAAATCTGTGGGAGAGGTAGTTATGGTACCAATGGTGTCTCTGTAGTAGTTCTGTTTCATAGTCATAAAATCATCTTCCTTCTGTGGCTACACTTTTGCCTCATTCATTCTCTATTACTACTTCTCTCACAGTAATTATGAGAGAAATTGATATGGTCATGTCTCTGTATTCAATCTATATTGAAACTCATAATGCACCATGTAATAGTTATGGATAAAAAGGAGTACAAAAACTGGACTCAAGCCTGAAATCATTACACAGCTCTCCAATTTCCACATTCACAACGAAAAAAGCAGAAGTACTTCAGAAAAATATATTACATGGCTGTCTTAAAATGCATTGTAACGTGTAAGTGGTGAGGCTCCAAACTGACAGTGTTGTATTTACTCATTTTCAGTATTTGAGTAAGGGGTCTTTGAAGACTTAAGTTCCTGCAATGTTTTTTCAAGCTGTTCCCTTAATTTTTAAAACATAAGCAGGAAAGGACTCCCATTATATTAATCTCTTGCTTTAAATACCATGTATGTGACGCAGGCAGTAAAGCAGGAGCCACTGGTATGTCCTGCATCAGAACTTGTATTTTATGGAAGAAGTCTCCTGCAGAGAGTTGAATCTTTGTCTGCAACACACTGCTTTTCTCCTCATGCAAGTCTGCTTATCTTAGGGCAAGGCATAGCCCAGCTTATAAGCATTCCTGAGAAATGAACGCATGTGTGGGATCAATGGAATGGTGGCATACCACGAGCAGTTCATGTTACAGAACCCATTTTGTAGAACACACATTTTTATGGACAAAATTGCAACCTGTCTTTAAAACCTGCCAAAGGGCATATCTTTGATGTAGACCCGATATGTCAACTCACTTTGTACTTTGCAGCAGGCTACAGCAGTGCTTATGTATGACCTGGGTATTATCTCCATACCAGTTTTCTGCTCTTTGTGTCTGATAGACTACGATAGAGCACTTAAAAGAACAAGAACAAAAGAAAATCTTTCAAGGAAGGAGGAGAAACATCCTGTCTTTCCACTGTCTTTTAGTTGGTACTCATTTGATGTAACCGTGTTGTTGTTTTCTGATCATATGTGGAACTCATTAAAATTGAATAGAAAGGTTAAACACTTGAGTGGTTAAAGCAATTTGTAGTGATTTCTTTCAGTTGAAAAAACTTTTATACGTTTAGTTTCACAAGGACTCTCAAGCTGTTACCGAAAGTCCAGAAATAGTCCAGAAATAGCAATTTCTGCCTCTTAATAATTGCATACCATGAATTTCTGTATAAAAAATAGTGAACTGAAAAATACTGAGAACAAAACATGACCAAGGATACTCTGCCACACAAGTGGCAAAACAGTTTTAAGTAGGTTGCAGTGATCCAACTTTTATCATTTAACTTTTAGACCCGATCCTTTTGTTATTTGTAGAAAGGGGAAAGAGGCCTGAACAAAATGAGTGGAGGCTGCTCACTTTGGGAGTGCAGAGCTCAGAAACATAGACCATCTGCCTATGAAGGGTGATAGTTTATGGTAACATTAAAAAAAGATTTTTTTTTTTCTTCTGAATAGCTTGCCCTTTCCACTTTCCTGAAAGTGGTATTTTGAAACATAGCTCAGTCTCTGCCACTAGCTGACAATAAAACAAGAAAATCCTAAGAATGAGAACAGTAGTGCTTGTTTGATTATTTGTGTGTCGGATTGCCTCTCTAGTATTTTTGGTCATTCTTCTCCAAAGTTTGATCTGAAAGAAAGGTTTTCTTGTGCTACTGAAGACTTAATGTGCTTTATGGTGCCATGGGGAGTCCATGTGGTTCAGGTGACGTGTTCATATTGGGTGCCTAATATTCATACCTTAATTCTTGCGTTTTTTGCACTAGTCTTCTTGACAGGATCCAGCTCTTAATTGAGAACTATTCTCTTGCTCTTGTAAACTTTAGGAAAATTATACTAATTAATTAAGGGAACCAGTGCTGTAATAAAAAAAAAAAAAAACAAACAACAAAAGCCCATTGGAATTGTGAGCTTGTATACTACTGTTTAATGTGGCTGGCTGTCCAAAAGCTGATTTTTGCTTCATCTGCTATACTGAGATAGTGTAGTTGAAACAGATCATATTGCGGTATGGAAATATTTTTGTATTGCATCTTTGTATTTGAAGACAGCAAATGAAACAAAAAAGTAAAAGAGTGACTTCTGTGTAGCTAGACGAGTGATGATAATCCCTTTGACTTTTATATTAAGTCTTTGCTTTTGTTACTATAAATAGCATTTTAAAGCATTGTGTGAAAGGATCTTCGTGTACCTTTAAAATCGGGAGATTTGACATAACTTTGTTTTATGGTATTAAGGTTGTCTTTGTTGTTGGCTTTACAGAGACCTACTATTATTTCCATATTTGTTCTGAGTTAATTCTTTTTCAGACATGCAGAAACATTGTGGCTTGGGAAGTTTTGATGGCTTTTCCCTTTGATCCACAATCAATGCTGCTTTGAAGAGCTATATTTTATTTTGGTTTGCTTTAGGGTTTCCTCGAGTTTGTTTTATTCAAAGTAATTTTTGCACTTGTTAGACAAGGTTGAACCTGCAGGATTTTTTTTTTTTTTTGTACCTTCTGTGGTTTTAATTGTCAATATTTTCTTTTGTTAGTATGAAGTAATACTATTAAAAGTGTGGGTTTAATATTCTTTATTTTAACAGGTGATCTACAAAAAAAATATGAATTTAATCTATTTCAGCTCACGTTTTCCATTTTTCTGGGGTAGATTGAGAGAAACAAGATTTTAACTCTTTATCTTGAGATAGCCCTTTAACCCTTGGCCTCACAGACCTTTAGGTAGTCAGGAATCTGACCCAGGAATGGGACCTTTTCTCAGTAGCTTCACATTAATTTTATCAAAGCAGGGTAACATAGGAGAATACCCTTATAGGAACCTAAATATGAGCATTTCTCAACAATGTGAAGGCGTTCTCAGTGCCTTAACGTATGATTTAATGTTCAGTGTTACAGTGAATGTTTCCAGTGGCTTCTGACTTGCCTTTCTCTGTAGAAGAGGCAATATTTTCCTGATATACTGCATGTTTCTCTTGAAATAACTGATGTTTCTTCTTCTTATGGTAAATTTGGTCAGTTGCATGTGAAGCTGTGGAACCACAGTGAAGTGATTTGCACCAGCCACACCCAACGCTCTACCCACCCTTCACAGTTAGGTTGCTTTGGATTTGCTAGCCCAGTTCACCAGTTCCCTGGATCAAAATATGTCACTGCAGCATCCTAGTCTGGACCAGGTAGCAAGGTGAAAAGCCAATTTAATTACTTCCCGCTGGAGCTTTCTTTGTTTCTTATACTGTGATCCATAAATTACAGTCACTTGGAGAATCATATGCTAAACTTGACGTCTTGGCTTTGGAGTGATAGGGTTTGGTGTCTGTTTTTTTGGGTTTTTATAACGTTGTAAGATTCAAGGTGTTTTCCCTTTTGCTAGGTATGATGGTGATAATCTTGGCATTCCCGGTAAATAGCAATAACTAAATAGAAGCTTCCTTTTGTGGTATCAAGACCTGGGAGAAGATTAGTGGATTTTAGTGGAAAGTATTTCATTATGGTTCCATGGGTTCCAGTTGAAATGGAGCAATTCCTCCTTCTGAGGAACATGCAAACTGAAGGAATCAAATACCTTAGCCTTCACTCTGGGTCTGCTTCCAATGTAAAGGCAGAACAATAAGTAGTACATCCTGGTACAGCCGATTTGTTCATCTTGTTAGTTCAGGTAGCAAATCCTCATGCTGCTCAAGTGCAACAGTTTGGTCCTAAGTGGCCCATTTAATCACTTGCCAGCTTTGAATGACAATTACCGTCCTCCATACTGTATTTGTACTGTCCCTCTGAGGCTGCTCTGTTTTTGCAAAGTTCTGCTAGATAGTTTTCTGTTGCTCGATTTGCTTTCTCGGGAGGAGAGGTACTTGCTGGGAATGGAAAAAGGGTAGAGGTGCCTGGTGATTAGCCTTCACCAAACATTGGTTTGAAAGGGTGACCTTTGACTTTTTGTATGGCAGTAGTGTTTTAGCACAGATGTCATGAGTGTCAGCAGACAGTTAATAAGCCATCTGGCAGTGCTTGCTGTCTTGCTGGATCTTTGGTGTCAGTGCACTGATTGTGGTTAGGGATGGCACTTAGTGTTGAAGGGCTCTAGAGCAGCTCCATTCACTTTGGTTCAAGCAAGTTCTGGTGTTTCTGATGTTGGAACCAGAATCTCAGGGTGATCTCGGACTGTTAAGAGCTCAGCTCTCTTTAATTGCTTGAGCTCAGCAGGACAAAATCTGTGTGGACTCTGGTGTGTAACTTTCCTTCAGTATCTGAGGACCTTTTACATGAGTTTTTAACATGGAATCAAGCTGTTGCATTGCAGGTTATGACTCTGATGTGGGCTCCCATACCTCAGGTGTATGAGAAGTCTTGCTTTGTAGTATAGTATTGAGTTTAGTTTCTGTCTGACAGCATCTGCCAGAATCTGCAACCATGGTTCAGTCTGTTGCTCTGGAATCATCAGATGCATCAGAGGGTTGGACTATAATTTTCTGTAGAAGACATTCCAGGTCACGTCCTAGATTATTGTTCATGACTTTGGAGTGCCAGAAAGTAATTTATTTAAAAGGCATATATTACATGCTCTGTTTTCCTCCTGTATACATACATTGGTCTGGCCAAGCCTGTGGTGAGAATCTCCTCGCTGCTTGTAGAGACTCAGCTCTAGAGACCCTTATCCTGTGGGTGACAGTAGCATCCTATAGAGCATAATCTGATTTACAGATAACAACATTTCCGTAAACATCTACAACTTCAAAAGTGTTTGTTGAGAGACAAGATCTTGAGCTACTAGATTATTTGTTTCAGAGAACTCAAAGCTATTTTCTTTCTTTCTTGTGATCTTGCTTAAGTATGGAGAGGATTAGGAATTTAGTGAAGCAATTATTCTACTCAGGGTTTGTTTGTTTTATCGTAGTTAGCTTCCTGTGTAACTTGATGTCTAGAGAGGGAAGAGAGTCTTAACTGAACTATATATCAAACATTGAAGGTCAAAGTTTTATTCTGTTTCAGCTGACGCTTAGCAGCCTAGAGAACCTGCCTAACTGTGTGTTAGTGGTTCACATAGTTGGTGAGATGCCTTTTGAAATGTCCAGTCTAGTAAATCACAGTCAACCTTCATGTCCTGTATGATTTGTTCTTGCTTTTGTGACTTGAACCTTCTTTTTATATAAGATGAGGCTCTACCACTACTGTATTGCCAAAGTACTTAACTTTATTCTTCATAAAATGTTAACTTTCTGGTTTGATTATTTTTCCTTCTGTTCCATCAGTTGTAACTGAACATGTATTAATATCTATTTCTGGATAAATGTTAATAAATAGACCCCTACTGTCCATAGCCTGCTGTCATTCTTCTGGAGCAAGATTCTGGTAGCTGTCTCAAAATCATGACATTCTCTGGTCATACCAACTTCTTGAACCTCATTAGGCATTTCTGTCATTTAGAAATTCTACACAGGTAAGACCACTGAGAACCTCTTTGGAATTTGGTGTTGAGAGTGAGAAAAGCATCTTAATTAGAGCATTACTTTGATAATTATAGAAGGTGAAGTTGGAAAGGGTCTCAAGGTCACCGTGTCTATTTAAACTTGAAAAGAAGTCACACCCCACATCTTAGGTATAGTTTTGTAAAGTCAGTAAAATTACCTGGTAACTTTCATTATCCATAGAAGCTAGGACTTGTCTGGCCTTTGCCACAATCTGATCTTTTTTGTGGAAATTCACATTCTATGTAAAAAAATGGGAGAACTAGAAAAATAAAATGATTATGAAAAGTTCCCGGATGGACATGATTTAGAATTCAGATGCATTGTTGTCTTTTTCTTCTGACAGTGACTAGACAGAAAACAACAATTTTCTTGTACAGATTGAGAATTGTGTGTCCAGTTAATGGTTCTCATTCATATTCTCTGTTTTTTGAGTCATTTTGGACTTAGTCTTTTGATTTCTTTTGGCAGTTTGATGTAGCAATGCTGCAGCAGGCTTGTGTGTAGAGCAGTAGTGCTTAATGCATTCTGATCTATTTCATAATTTGTTTCGTTCATAATGCAGATTGAGACATCTTGCCAGCACACATCATCTATTTTGAAAAGAAAAAAAGTTTAACAACTTAGTGAGCCTCACTGTCTAGCTGTGGAATAAACTCTGTAATTTACTGTTGAAGAACGCATCAAATAGGTTTCCGTGGCTTCACAGGTGTGTACCTTTCTGAAGATGTTAGGGACTACCAAGTGTTTGTTTGCTTTTGTTTTGTTGTTGTTGGGTGGGTTTTCGGTTTGGGTTTTTGTTGGTTTTTTTTTTGTTTTGTTGGGTTTTTTGTTGTTTTTTTTTTTGTTTTTTGGTCAAGAATAAGAAAAGTCTGTGTAGCGAATTTTGCTACATTGGCAATCCTTGTCAAACAGGTTGCTTGTCTTCCTTTCATCTTGTTCCCAGGATGCTGGGCTGTCAAGTTGTGTTGCATTGTTAAACATCTTCTGTCTGTTAAGCACACTTCAGCAGAATGGCTGGACAGTTCAGCAAACACTTGGGCTCATCAGGGCAGATTATAGAAAAGAAGAGGACTGTTACTGTAGAACATGGGCTGCCTTTGATAGGTCTACTGATCTTTTAAAATAATGGTGCAGATTCTTGTGATGATTTAGTTTGCCCTGGCCAGTACATCTGTGCAGCTAGAGACTTTGAACAGTGATCACTCTACAACAGTGGCCTCCTGGGCAATAGCTAAAGTGCTTTTGCCAGGTATCCCAATAGCAAATATTTGCTGGGAGAACTGAATAAGGATTGAATATGTTGATGTGATCCTTTGAATTCCTGACTTAGCAGCCCAAATTTTATATATAAAAATATATATTCAAGTGTTGGGTTAAGTATTGGGTTACAGGCCTGTCAAATTGACTGGGAGAATCATGGAAACAGGGCTACATGACTGGGACATTTGATCTGCCCATAATGAGTCTCAGCATCCTTTGGGTAGACAGCAAGAAGTGGATGCTGCTTTCAGCTCTTGGGTAGGTCCAGTACTGTGGTTGTTTCATCTTGCCAGTCAAATTCTTCATGCTACAATGCTGTTCCTCCAGTCAGTGTTCAGGGATCAGCTGGCTCACTGCCAATTTTCCCTATCGCCTTTGGAATGAGAGCTAGCCATCTAACTGGAATGTAAAGGATAATCAAACCTTGGACTGATGCCCCTTGTCTTTAGTAACAGTCTAGTGAAATCTGTGGGTTTTAGAGCATGTGATGGGCACCCAAAGAGCAGACACTGAAAGAAAATGGAATTACTGCTTTAAGCTAGCTTGAACATTGCAGTTATTTTATGAAGGAAGATCTTTCCTGCTCTTCGTGATATAGTATTCCAACGACAGTGAACCCTACTAAGTGGTTGTGATGTTAAAACATGCTCTGGTTTAGATTTGCAGGAGCACTTAAGAACTAGGGGGCTGTGGCTTCACAAAGTAAACTCAGAGATTTTTATCAGTCTGTCTGTGCAAGTTACTGCATGCTTTTTATATATGCATCACTGAAGATTGTTTCATTTACTAAGTACCTCCATGGGAACTTCTCAGTACCTGTGCTATTGATCAAACCTTCTCAGTAAATGTTTGATGTTCACTGTAACCATTGTGGGTTGTTAATTTAGCCTGCAGGTCCTCAGCAGCACCGGCACTTGAGGAGGAGACTTCAGAACTCATATACTGCTATATGGGGAGTTTTCCAATGAAAGAGATTATAAATGTGGGAGAAGTGAACAGAAACATGACTGACTGAAGGGTGCAGGATACAGTGCAAGAGATCAGCAGTAATAGGAGTGGGTCGAGTAAAAGGCCTTGAGGATAAAGTTAGTGTCTGAGCAATGATTTGAGCTGTGTTTCATGGACTTCAAAAAGGTTTCAACTGGTCTGTGAACTGCACAGTGAAAACATCAATAGAAGATGGGCAACTACAAAAAATTTGAAGTAATAAAGTCAAAACACTTGATCAAAAATGTTTTGTGTGGATTTTGAAAGATCAGAAAAGCATTGTTATTTTGCAAAAGAAAACAGTTTGGTCTCCATTAATTCATCGGTACTTTGCTTGGAAATACTGTTTGACACATTATCAAAACATTGTCATCATGCTATAGAGGTTGCCCAGAGAAGTTGTGAATGCCCAATCCCTGGAAGTGTTCAAAGCCATCTTTTAGCAATGTGGTCTAGTAAAAGACCACATTGGCAGGGTGTTTTGATCTAGATGATCTTAAAGGTCTCTTCCAACCCAAACCATTCCATGGTTCTGTAATTCTCAGAATCTTTTACACTTTCATTACCTAAAAAAAAACCCAAACAACCAAGAAAATAAATATCTGTCTGTGTAGTAAATTTTAATTGTCCTTAATGATGACAGACTCAGTTTCACACTATAATTTTAATGTTCTAATTCATTATATTAGTGTCTGAGCTGTAGGAGAAGGTTTCAAGCTACTTAAAGTAATGTTAAATGACTGAAATAATGTTCCTGCATTTTGAGCCAGGTCTACAAAACAGGCTGTCTAGATAAGTGAGGTTGGTCTATATGCGTGGTGGCTGGGAAATGGTTCTGAAAGAGCTGCAAAGAGAGTAAGAGATTTAAGGTTAAAAAAACACTGCACCTGTTTGCTGTTATCGGCCTTGTTGGAGCTGTTGTGGCAAAAAGCTTCATGTGTTCGTTGAAGTGTTGTTAAATGTTGGACTTAATTTTATAGAAAAATATGGGTGTGGAGGAGGAGGGAAGGGGTCTTGGGAAAGCATTCTGAGATTTAATGTTCTGAAAAAAAATGAGGTTTTAAATGTTCCATACATACATAATAATAGTTATGAAGCTTATTACTTTTAGTACTTGCATACATTTTCTGGGATTAGTAGAAGAGAATGAACCCGGGTTTATGTCTGTTGGCATGTCATGTGGTGAAAAGAGTGTTTGCCTGGGTGAAACTGATGTAATCCTAGGGAGAAAAATGACAGTACTGCATTGAAGAAAATGTGAAGCAGTGAATAAAATGGAGATGTTCTTGTACCAATGAAAAGTAGAATACCAAAGATACTAAAGGGGGAAAACCCAAACCTGACTGACAGTGAAAAAAAATAGGAAAAAACACACCTTCTCATTTCAAAGATAAAATTACATTTAATTTGGGTGTTTTTTATTAATTTTCGTACCATTTCACTTAATTAGATAATCAGCTGAAGTCCCCAAACCTTCATCTTTAAAGTTTGTATTTTTCTCAGGCTTTGGGAGTATAAGGATGGCAAGGAAATACCAAGATGAAAAAAAAAAAATCTTCTCTCCTTTGTAAAAGACACGTCCTTTGTCTTGGAAACGAAATAGTGTGTTTACGTTATGTTGCATTCAGTTTATTTTTAGAACAAGTTCCACTATGGTCTATCTTAGCCAAAGGAGTATTATTGAAATTATGAGTATTCCCTTTGAAATAACTGAAAGAAACTAATTTGTTGTTTGAAACAGTTTCTCATTCATGTGATAGTAAGAAGTCCTATTGGAATTTTCAGAATTGTTTTTCAGATTATCTTGCCTAGGTTATTTCTAGAGCAACAGAAAAGCCCCCCACCTTCAAGTTGGAGATTCTAGGTCTGAGGCTGTCTTGGGCATAGTGACCAAAATACGACAGAGTTTTTCAATTTTCAGAGAAGCAGGGAAGAGGGTCAGCAAAATTTCTACCTTGGACTTCCAGAGGGCAGACTTCAGCCTGTTCAGGACACTAGCTCAGAAAGCCTTTTGGGAAACAGTCTTTAAAAACAAAGGGACCAGGAAGGCTGGATATACTTTTAAAAAGGAAATCCTAATGGTGCAGCAGCAGGCCATCCCTGTGTGCTGTAAGATGAGCCATTGGGGAAGAAAACTGGCTTGGCTGAATAGGGAGCTTTCACTGGAACTTAAGGGGGTGGGGGGACAGAGAATTATGACCTTGGGAAGAAGGGTCAGGCAACTCAGCTCCTCAAGCCACTCTCCATCATTTATCATCAGTCCTGGTTAACCAGGGAGGTCCCAGACGACTGGAGTTTCGCCAGTGTGACTTCCGCCTGCAAGAAGGGTCCAAAGGAATGAACTACAGGCCTGTCAGCCTGACCTTGGTATCCAAGAAGGTTGTGGATCAAATCATCTTGAGTGTCATCTTGTAGCATATACAGGTCAGCTAGGGGCTCAGGCCCAGCCAGCATGGGTTGAGAAAAGTCAGGTCCTGCTTGACCAACCTGATCTTCTTTTATGACCAGGTGACCAATCTAGTGGATGAGGGAGAGCTGTCAATGTTGTCTATCTGAATTTCAGTGAAGCCTTTGATACTGTCTCCCACAGTGTAGAACACATTCTTATGTAGAAACTGGCTGCTCATGGCTTGGATGGTTGTACTCTTCACTAGGTTAAAAACTGTCTGGATGGCAAGGCCCAGAGAGTGGTGATGAATGATGTTAAATCCAACTGGTGGCCCGTCACCAGTGATGTTCCCCAGGGCTCAGTTTGGGGCCAGTCCTGTATAACATGTTTATTGATGATTTGGACTAGGGGATCAAGTGTACCCTCAGTTTGCAGATGACACCAAGTTGGGTCGCAGTGTTGTTCTGCTGGAGGGCAGGAAGGCTCTGCAGAGGGATATGGACAGTGGTATGAATTTGAACAAGCCAAATTGCTGGGTTCTGCACTTGGGTCACAGCAACCCCACACAGCACTACAGACTCAAGGAAGGGTGGCTGGAAAGCTGTCTGGCTGAAAAGGATCTTGGAGCTGAACATGAGCCAGCAGTGTGCCCAGGTGGCCAAGAAGGCCAGTGGCATCCTGGCCTGTATCAGCAATAGTGTGGCCAGCAGGACCAGGGCAGTGATTGTCCCCCTGTACTCAGCACTGGTGAGGCCACACCTTGAGTACTGTGTCTAGTTCTGGCCCCCTCACTTTAAAAACAACATTGAAGTGATGGAGTCTGTCCAGAGAAGGCCAACAGAGCTGATGAAGGGTCTAGAAAGTAGGGCATATGCGGAGTGACTGAGGGAGTTGGGTGGTGTTGGTTAGCTTGGAGAAAAGGAGGCTCATCGCTCTCTACAACTACCTGACAGGAGGTTGTAGCAAGGTGGGATGCAGTCTCTTCTCCCAGGGAACTAGTGAGAGGACAAGAATAAATGGCCTCAAGCTGTGCCAGTGGAGGTTCAGGTTGGACATCAGGAAGAATTCTTTCAATGAAGGGGCCATTAAGCTTTGGAACAGACTGCCCAGGGAGGTGGTGGAATCACCATACCTAGAATTGTTCAAGAAATGACTGGCTGTGGCATTTTGTGCTGTTGTTTAGTTGGCATGGTGATGCTCAGTTGAAGGCTGAATTTAGATGATATTGGAGGTCTTCTCCAACCTTAATGATTCTGTAACTTTATGATTGTTTCCAAAGTACAGTATGAGTTCAGTAGTTACACTGGAAGCCCAAGCTGAGAGAGTGTCATTTTTCCATACAGCTAAAATTTATATTATTATCAATTTGTAAAATATTAAATCTAGAATTATTTGCTTAAACCCAATAGACATTGAATTTGTTTGCCAGTAGTGTTTCCTAGGAGCTCACAATTTTTAGCGCTCCCTTTGCTAAAGAGATGTGACTTTGGGAAACTCAGATTGTCATATGTACCTATGTTGTTTCACATAGAAAAAGAATAAAACCCATGATGGAATATACTGCTTAACTGCCATGTTTTACTGTCTTTGCTTTTCTTGGGTTACAGTTACCATCCTGACAGGTAACAGTTCAGTCTGTTCAGTGTATAGTGAGAGGTCTTAGGATAACAAATGTGCTGTAGTACTAAGGACCCTTAAAAATAGAAACTTGTCTTGAAAAGGAAGCCTGTCTTTGTGAGAATTCTCTGTATTTATATTCCCTTATAAAGTCCTCTGATTCCTCTCTGTTGACCAATTACTTTGTTGTGATTCAGGTGTTTGGTGATAGTAGTTGCATGATGGCCATCTTGCACAGTAACATGGTCAGCGCTTGTCCAGCTTGACTTGGAGGGGTCAGCCAGTCTTGCAGCTCGAAATAATTCCTTCAGGCAGGGTCAGGAGTTTGGAGCCTTCACAACAATTGCACATTATCCTGAACATTTTCAGGTTGTACCCCCATGGGGGAAGACATGTTCTGTATTTTGTTTCAAGATCTGATTACAAACTGTAGGTTTAACAATCAGCATTTTGTCTTTTCACAAACTCGAGCTTTTAAGTCACTGTTCATTTTTATTCTTCATAGGCTGGAGGTCCTATTGAATTTGTACACCTGTGCCAAGTGATTGCTCCTATTGGTTTTGATCTCTAAGGGAAATCAGCATCCAGCTGGTAGACAGTTGTACTGATGAGGACCCATTGATTTTTCTCTCCTATCCACTTACCATCAATAAGAAATGTCCTTAGCTTTCACAATACTTCTTCCCTGCCATAATGTTGCCCTGTTACCTGGCTGGTCTCACTGTCAGGACTGGTCTTGGTTGCTGTTCACGTTGAATGTGGATGTGATTAATAGCCTGATAAAAACGTTTAAGTCAATATTTGAGAAGCCTAGATAAAGATAACACTTCATCGTGAGAGCTTTTTAATAATGTGTCCTGTTTGATGTACACCAGTGGTAAAGAATTACTGTTTTTAACAAAAAAATCGTTTGTGTCAAGGACATTTATGATTTAGCAGTATCCAAAAAAGGAGAATTTAAGAAAATGCAGACAATTCATGTTCCATTTTTGGAGAAAAATAATTCTTTCCTTTTTAATGGAACCTTTGCTTATCATGTTGGTACCTTTTTTTTTTTCCCAGCACATTATTATTTGAAGTATTTTTTTTATAAGAAGGAGCAGGCAGCATGTAAACAAAATATTCTGTGTGTATTTCTCCAAAGTGGTAGACTTTTGAAAGATTATCTGCAATTTAGGATGTTCAGATTATTTTAGAAGGTTGCTGTGAAGAGGTGAGCGTGTAGCTTTTCTCAAATCTTAAGGAAAGCTGTTTATACAGCTTATACAAACACAGATACAGAGCCATTATTTGTTCTTTATAATCTGCCTGTATTGTGACAAATGTTTCTTAGTAATAGTTAAGTAGTGCATTTTTTTAAACCTTTAAACAGATGCTACCAAAAATTGCTATAAACAACCAATATGGACTTCAGTTCTACAATAAACTGTGTATTTAAGAGGACAAGTGTGGGTGGAGTTAGGTGACTAGATGGGGGAAATGACTGTGTGAAAAGGCTGCTAAGAAGGACTGAACAAATAAATGACACAAAGTGAATATGAGTTAGTGAGCTGCAAAATATTCTCCTATTTTTGAAAATCTTAGATGACTAATTGTCAGCCGTGCTATATGTAAGTAATGTGGGCTTCTAAACTTGTGGCAATTAAAACTGCCTAGCGTCCCACTCCAGCCCTGTATTTTGTTCTGTGTACAAATCAGTACCGAAGACTAATCTCTTATGACATTAATCGTCTCATGAGGAGAGACGGAATAAATCACAGTAGCCCTTCCTCTCTTCACTCATGAAGATAAATGCCATAACACAATGGCTGATCTTTGTTATGACACTAACCATTATATATTTAACAGAGATAGCAAAATCTCACTGACAGCTAACAAAAGAATTCTCTCTTTACACATTCTATGAGAAGGCTGTATTTCTTTAGTTCAAAAACATGACTTACCATATCTGTTCTCAGAGCAATTTAAGCAGTAGATCTGGATTGTGCCAGTGAACTCTATTCTGTATATAATGATGTCATGATTCAGACTAATAAAACGTGATGTGAAATTAGTGTGCAAGCTTTGGAATGAAATGGTTTATAACACCCAAGGACTCTTAAGGTTCTGCTCTATTCTGTTGTCTGTTCTGACAAGAAAGAATAGGTCTCCTATTTAAAACAAACAGCCTTTCCACTCCCCCTGCCCGAAAAAAATCCAAAACCAAGCCAATACCAAAATTATAATTTTTCATTATGTGGAGATTTTGGTTTTCCATTTTGCCTCTAGTACTTAAACAGGTCGACTCAGAAAACTTAAAGAACTAAAAGTGCTTTTGTTGTGTCAGTGATTGTAGGAGACTTTTATTTTTTTCCAGCTTTATCTCTTGCTGTACACCTCTCAGGAATTTCATTTCAGGTTTTCCATGCATTAGATACGTTCTGATCTTTCTTTCTGGGACAAAATTACTAAGAAATGTTCTTAGTTATGTTCTCCATCTCTGGTTATTTTGAAGGGCGTATCATCCTGTGAGTAAAGACAATCCAGACAAACAAGTTGTGAAGTTTATGGACTTCCTTTGTGAGGTTGAGAGGATCACTGTGACTTACACTGGCTATTCACCTAAACATCAAAATATGTTGGAAATTTCATGAGTTAGTTTCATGCCATCTATCCCACAAAATTAAAATGGGAGTATAATTTTTGCAGTTTTATGTTTGCTGTCATTAAAGATATTTCAGAAACATAAATTTATTTATGGTGCATTAATGGAGTCAATGTCAGTTGCAGCATTAAACTTTATCTTTTTAGTGTGTGAGTTTTACCAGGATGAAATACTTAAAATGACCCAAACTAATATGTAAGAATGTTTATGTAGAGTGCGTGGTTTAAAATATTTTATTTAATTCCATTTTCTCCTCTTTTTTCTTTTTTCCTATTTTCTTTATTGCCTTCTGGAAATCTTAGGTCTGTATCTTTAGGACACTGTCTAACAAGATAAGCTCTGATAGTAAAGCAATGGCAAGAAAATCAGCACAACTGTCACCTCCTGTTAAATTTGGTACATTCAGAGAGTAGCCAGTAGGAATTTTATTTCTCACATTAAAAGTAGCCCTTACACATTATGTTTGCCTGAGGAAATTAAGTGATGAAGGCTTCTGAAACAAATGCACATTCATTCTCTCTTGATTTTTCTGGGAAGTTTTGCTCTAATTCTTTTTTTTTTCTATTTTACTGTGCTGAAACATAAGTTATAAAGCAAACCTTTCAGTGTCTCAGAAAAAAAAATAATATGTATCATCTTTCAGTAGAGAAAACAGGATATAAGAAAGCAAATATGTTTGAGGTTTGGTGTTACTTAATTTTTGGGTTTTTTCTTTGTTCTCTTAGTAGTGATGAATGCATTCACCCTGGTGGTAGTTCTTTCTTCTGTTATCTGTAATATAAAGGCAGCTGACAGGGCACTCATATCCATTCAGCTCCATTAGTTCCAGTCACCTAAGCATGGTTTCTCTTCATTTTATACAGGGGTAAGGCCAAAGGGGAATTTTTATCCCTGCTGGAATTAGAGGCATTTCAGGATCATGGCCTGTGTGATCACCGAATGAGTACAGATTTCAGTAGTAGTTTTGGGTGGCAGAGCTGTGTTTTGCTCCTTGTCCCTTCTCTGCAATAATGAGTCGTAGTCTTAAAACAGTTTTGACCCATGTTTTTCAGCTGAGTGCACTGATGAAACTTCTACTCTAAATTAAATAGTCAGAGAATGTGGTCCACAAGCTACAGGAGACTGACAACCCAATTCGTCCTGTCAGCACGTAAAAGCTACAGTGTGCTGCTAGCAAGGTATTTAGTGCTGACTACTTGGGCTGCACTTGTGTACGTGTCTGTGGGTTTTGGGGAACCCATTGCAACAAACTGCATTTCTGTGAATGTGCTCGTGTTTGAAGAGGTAGAGGACTTAGGAATACACTGTAGGCTTGTACTGTGGTAGGGACTAGGGAAGAAGGGTATTTTGGTAGGGATGTGTAAGGGTGGGAGATACAAAGTGAGGGGTATTGCAACACCTCAGAAGATGAGAATATCACTCGTAGAGTAGGGGAAGGCTGGGCTGAGGGAAAGGCAATGGAGTGTTGCCGTAGAATGTAAGAAGAGGTGTGGCTTGCATGGCTAAGCAGAAATGTGGAGGCTGGACTGCAGTGTCAGAACTGAGCAGTCATTCTGGGAGTCTGGATGCTGTTGCTTGAACTGAAATCATCGCTAGTAATCCTGTTGTAACAGTGGAACCTGTATTGGGGTAGCAAGTTTGACATCATGCTCACTGGAGTATCTTTGATCCTGATCTTACAGCAATCTGATAGGATCCTGTGTGCTCACTAGATTCATTCTGTTGCAGTCACAGAGGTTTTTATGAATCTGTGTTGACAGAGGCTATAAGGGGAAGTTCCTGGTTGCTTGGACAAGGCTGACTGCATTAGTGAAGAGAGAAATGCAAAGGTTTCCATTTGTTTCTGTATGTCAGACCAGATCAATAAGTTATTATAAGCCAGTTGTTTAGGGTAGAAAACTTAATCCTACATTTTCTGGTGTGATCTATGAGACAACTAGCAATGGCAAGATGCCACCGCTGTTAGAGCTTGTGCCATTTAAAGGAATAGCTCAACTGTATGTTTAATTTTAAGTGAATTGTAATCCAGGTTCCTTTGAATTCAAAATGTCAAGTGTACAGTTTATCTGGAATTCCAAAGTACTTTTGCTGTCTTTATATCTGTTGGAAATGTGACATTATAGATGAATTTTATTCGGACATCTCAGAACAAGTCTTAAATGATCCAGTTAAAGTCATGGCATGAACAAAGAAATCATTCAGTTTCTTTCTTGCTCTTTCCTTTCATTCAGATTTTAGGAGATGATAATGCCTTACATAGCCGGTAGGTTAGCAAAGCTAGACACTTTCAGACCATCTTGTAAATAAATTCTATAGTAGAAATTCTCTTTCAGGAAATATTTTCCCCAGTTGTTCCCCATAGTTTGTGCTGAAGTACTTCTGAGTGAAAGAGTTGAAGAAAGTTATTTTATGAGTGTACTTTAAAACATTTGAACTCTGCGGGTCAGTAGCATTACCTCTGAAACTAAAAAGAAGTGGACTAGCAAGTATGCACATAACTGCTGTTAAAACTTAATATATTTCAGCAGGTTATGGAAATTTTTTTTGTGTTGCTTTCTTATTTGTGTTATACCTTTGTTCCTTTCCATGCTTAATTTTACTTTTCCTGCTTATCTGTAGTGTCACATGGATTACAAAGACAAATTCATAGTATGGAGCATACTATGAAAAACATGTCTTATAAAATGCACTTTCTTCTACTTAGATTTTATAATTTCCTTATTGCAATTGCAACTGCTCAAAGACAAAAGTCCTACCAGGAGAATTATTACTCCCATTTCAGCTTCTTTTAATATTTTAGTACCTGGAAACTACTCTTTACCTTTCTCTTGATCACCATCAGCAAGAGTTCTATGAATATTTATTTGAGAATCTGTGTTAAAATAGATCATAGTGCATCTTCTCTTATTAGCATCCCTCTTTTTCATTTATCTTGTACTTCTCCTTGCTGTTTTTGCCTCTTCATCCGTCTCTATGCACTTCCTTTCTTCCCCCACTCTGTACCCTCCCCTCCTCTCTGAACCATTTACCCATCTTTTTTCACACAAAGGGCTTTGAACTTTTACCAGGCTGCTGATAATTCCCCAATGACTAAAGCTGTTAATCAAAAATGAACACAAAAGATTTGAGAGGGGCATTTCCCACAATAGAAGTCAGTCCTCCTGTTAACCTCACATAAGCAGCTGGATGGGACAATGCTGGATTTTTTCCAGGACACTGTTCTTGTACCCTCTTTGATACTCCATCTTTCAATTCATTAACTTAGTAATGGGTGGCTAGAAAATATATTTTCTGCTTAGGAGAAGGAAAGTTTTTTTTTTGTTCTTCTATTCACTCTGCTGTCTTTGGGCAGTAAAGATTGTCCATTGTGTAGTTCAGCCTGACTCATATTTTAGCTGATGAGTAGGAGCACTGGGAATAACTGTACTGTTCCTCTTTCTTCTCCTCCTGAGTTAATTTAAATAATGTTCTAAGGAGAATTGCTTCAGTTTGGGACTAGTGGCTCAGCCTATAGTTTGACCAAGCAGATGTGATAAAATGATCCTGATTTTTTTCAGCTATCTGACTTTTTCAGCTATCCATTCCTGCCAGCAGCTCCCAGAAATGGAAGTTGATCTGGCTTCTTCCAGCTAACTATAAT